>CANTUR010000152.1:3607500-4318270 GCA_947683625.1 Mallotus nudiflorus
CAATTCCTTTAGAATAGAATCTCACTTCCTATTTTCTTAACCTTAGAAAATAGAAGAATAAGAATTTCTATTCTAACACTCACCAACTCTCAAAAGAGTATATAACAATAAAATGAATTTTAATAGATTTTAAAGAGCTTAATTGAATATTTGAAAGTATAGAATGAAAAAATAAGTTTCTTAACTTTAAAATAATTTTCAGAGGTTATATTTATACTTGAGCAATTCCATTATAGCCGTTGGAAGTATCAATTTTGTTCCCAATAAAATCAAAGTCTGTTTGAATGAAATTTGGACTTTTGAGCTGTAATATGTTAGGTCCCAGTCAGAATATCATCAATCGTGGTCAGGAAAAGCATTGGATAGCCATTACGAGCCATTGTATTAAAATTTTTGCATTAGTCCCGGTCAGGATATTAATTTCCTGGTGGAGATATCATTGTCCCAGACATTGTCCTGGTCGGGACATTGGATCGGGATCAGTTTTTCCAAAAATTAAAGTTTTGTAGAAATTGGTTTTCCTTAGTCCTAGTTAGGACTACCCTGGTCCTGGTTGAGACCATGGTAGGATTTGCACTTTTTGTGCAATTTAGTCCTTGTGTTAAGTCAATCGAGATAATGCTTTGTGATGTCTTTTCGAGACTAAAGACAATCGGATCACCTTAACTTTCCCCATAAAAGTCATAGATAATTGTCTTATATTTCCATATCAGTTTAAATCACCTCAATTGAACCTCTGCATTCAAGATATTATTGAAATACTAAGACCTGTGCAACTTGAAATGAAAGTTGTATATGCTGACTTCGACTCAAGATTTTCATACCTAAATAAGCTTAGATTTTGACAAGTAAGCTTAATTCAAAAAGCTCAAGATGTCTACTTCAAAAGTGATGAAGATCATTTTCTCATTATAAAGCTCTAAGGATGTCAAAAAGCCTATTTGAATCTTATAGAATTAGCCCAAAAGCATACTTATTAAGCTAGGTTGTAAGGCAACTCGTGAGTAGACATTGTATATCCAAAAATGTATATTTTTAGTATATAATTGTTTCTCAAAGATTGTGGATTTTCATAGATTGAGATATTTCATCGAAGTATATATTTATACTCTTTTAAATAGTATTTCATTGTCTCAAATCATTTAACAATTAAACTTCATGGTAGCTTAACTTCCTACACACTTAGTTGAAATCATTAGAATCAAAATTGTTTATCAAAGTCCAAAATTAGGAGTTTAATCATGCCAATGGTGAACAATCTCCCTCTTTTTTTGGCTTTGGCAACTAATTTGAAAAGATAATAAATAATGTGTGTGTGTCTGTGTGTGTGTTAAAAATAAATAACGTGTATAAGCACGTTAAATTAAAAAGCTCCCCTTTCAAAATAAATAGATGCAATAAATTTGCTCCCCTATAATATATGCATAAAGTCAATATCATGTACCAAAGCATGGAAGAATTAATAGAGCATATATAAGGATATAAAGCAATTGAAAAAATATTAAATAATTATAAAGGAGATGGTTTTATGAAACGATACAAATTTGAAAGATACTCATAAAAATTTTCTCCTTTTTATGAAATATATTTCTTTATTTCTACCTTTTGTAGACATGATAAGAAATATAAATTTAATTTAAAATTTATCCTCCATGACAAAAATATAAAATATATCATAAGAGAATTATGGCCTAACATAACAAATATGTTAAAAACATTATAAAAATTTTTGGAAATATGAAGGAAATAATTTCAAACATATATTCATATAATGCATCATAAAAATAGTACATAGTACAACCTCATATGATTATATAGAGCTTAGCTATCTAATCATACATGATCATGTGACACTTAGCATATTACAAACACAGACACTAAGCACAATTTATCGTATAGCTTTTTCTCGCACTTTGTCAAAGACAAAAAGAAAAGAGAGATGTAAAGGGAAATGAACCTAAAGGGACAAAACAATCTAGAGGGAATAAAACATCAAGAACCAAAATAATGAAAACAAACATACACAAAATCTTTATAAAATCTATGTTGTACTTAAACAAAGTAAGCAAAACAAAGCCTTTTATATGACAAAAGTAGTCATACTTACAATGTTATTATACATGCATAAACAAAATTATGTAAAATAAATTCAAAAAATTTTCTCCCCCTATTTAAAATTAAAAAATAGAATAAGATTTGGATTAAAAAAATTGATTTGGAGGACACACTATCATATAGTTATGTCACTAACATAAACATATCTTTGTAAAAAAGAATTTCTCTCCCTTAAAAGAAATTAACTAAATAATCATGCAGACTCAATTATTTCTTCCCCTTTGTCAAAAGCAACGATAGATCAAATCTTAAAAAAATATCCATGCCTTATCAAAGATCAAAACAATTCCTAAGAAGAATTTATACACGAATAAATTAAACATGAATTTTGCATGTATAAACATAATTAAAAAAAATTCATGCATAAACACAATAAAAAAAATAAAAAATTAAACAAACTCAAATATTTCTTGCCTTATGTCAAAATGCAAAAAATCATTAAAAAAATAAAATTGTATTAAAAAGGATAGAGTTATAATGATATTAAGATATCAATTGTAACAAGATATAAAACTAACAACTCATGGCTTATATCCAAAAAATATCTAGAAAATAAGTCGAACCTAAATTGACACAAAATAATCATAAAAAAAAACTATCAGCTTAAAGTTTAGAAAAGGAAAATATATTGAGAATAAACCAAACAGAAACAGACAAAAAACACAAAAATATAAAGAAAATAATTAGTCTTGTTGAAGAGGGGGAAAGAGGGAATTATTTTGCTAAAATAAAATAATTAATTAATTGAATTTAACTCAATAATTAATTATTAAATAGAAAAAAAATTTAAAAAGATTGTTAAGATTAAAATCAAAATTAATAACCAAAACAATTAACAAGCACAACATGGTTTTGCATGAAAACAGTTCAACCATCAATCAATATAGCATAAAATTAAGACATACTATAACCATCAATCATACCAAACTCATACTTAATAAAATTCACTCTTTTCTCACAAAGAGGCTTGGTAAAAATGTTAGCTAATTGATTATTAGTATTAACAAATTCAAGAAAAATATCATCATTTTGCACATGATCATGCAAGAAATGATGTCAAACATCTATATGTTTAGTTCTAAAGTGCTTAATAAGATTCTTGTTAAGGTTTATAGCACTTGTATTATTACATTTAATAGGAATGTGATTAATATCAATGCCATATTCCAAAAGTTGTTGTTTTTGCCATAAAATTTATATGCAACAACAACTAGCTGCCACATATTATACTTCAACAGTGGACTAGGCAATCAAAACTTGTTTCTTGCTAAACCAAGAAACTAAGCAATTACGTAAAATTTGACAAGTTATAGAAGTGCTTTTTCTATCTAATAAACTACTAGCAAAGTTCGCATCAGAAGAACTAATAAAGTCAAAGGAAGAACTCCTAGGATAACAAAGTCCTAAATGCATTATACCATAAAGATATTTGAAATTTCTTTTAATAGCATTCAAATAAAACTCTCTAAGACTTGATTGAAATCTAGCACATAAACAAGTAGCAAACATAATATCAGGTTTACTAGTAGTTAAATAAAGAAGGGATCTAATCATACCTCTAAATCGCTTTTCATCAACTGGTTTGCCATTCTCATCCTTGTTAAGTTTGGTTGTGGTGCTCATTAGAGTTTTTCTTGTCTTAGCTCCATCCATTGCAAACTTCCTGAGAATGTCTCTTGCATATTTGGTTTGATTGATGAAAATCCCATTTTTGTATTGTTTAATTTGTAATATGAGAAAGAATTTTAGTTCTCCCATCATACTCATCTCGAATTCTCCTTACATTAGCTTAGAAAATTCCTTACACAAGCAATGGTTAGTAGCATAAAAAATAATATGTTCAACATATATTTGAACAATTAATAAATCGTGCTTGGATTTCTTTATGAAAAGAGTTGTGTCAAATTTTCCATTAGAGAAACCTTTCTCTAATAAGAAGTTTCTTAATCTTTCATACCAAGCTCTTAGAGCTTATTTCAATCCATATAATGCTTTTGAAAATTAAAATACATGATTTGGAGAATCAAAATTTTCAAAACCCAGAGGTTGCTCACCATATACCTCTTCTTCAATGAAACCCTTTAAAAATGCACTTATAACATTCATTTGATAAAGTTTAAAATCCATGTATGATGCAAATGCAAATAGCATTCTAATAGCTTTTAACCTTGCAATAAGGGCAAAGGTTTCATCATAATCAATGTCTTCCTCTTGATTATAAGCTTTAGTTACTAGTCTTTATTTCTAGTTATGACACGTTGTTCATTCATCTTATTTTTAAACACCCATTTGGTGCCTATAATAGGATGATGTTTTGGTTTAGGAACCAAGGTCCAAACCTTATTTTACTTAAATTGATTTACTCTTCTTGCATAGCAAGGACCCAAAATTCATCACTTAATGCATCATTAAAATTTTTTGGCTCAATTTGAGAAATGAAGGCTAAATTAACAATAAAATTTAATTTAAATATAGTAGTTACCCCTTTTATAGTGTCACCTATAATGAGGTCTTGAGGATGAGCTTTCTTAAATTGCCAATCCTTTGGAAGTTCATCCTTCAAGGTAGGTTGAGATATATCTTCATTGTCCTTATTGCTTGGACCTTCAAGTTTTAAGGGCTTACTAGCATTTTATTCTTGGGTATTCACAATCTCATTATCACCTACAAGATCATTAACACTACAAACATCCTTTCTGGGATCAAGTGAGTTTGATTCATAGAATACAATATGCATTGACTATTCAACTACTAGAGTTCTCTTATTAAAAACTCTATATACTTTACTAGAAATAAAATAGCCTAGGAAAATTCCTTCATCGGCTTTAAAGTCAAATTTCCTAAGATTATCGGTGTTCAATATAAAGCACTTGCATCCAATACTCTTAGATATGAGATTTTGGGTTTTCAATTATTCCATAACTTATAAGATGTTTTATTCAAAATTGGTCTTTTGAAAACTCAGTTTAAAATGTAATAAAATATATATGTTAATGGCTTTCACCAAAAAGTATAGAGATAAGTTATACTCATGAAGTATTATTCTAGCCATTTTTATAAGAGTTCTAGTTTTCTTTTTGACTACCCCATTTTTTTGAGGAGTTCTAGGACAAGAAAACATATGTGAAATACCATTTTCATTACAACCGTTTTTGAAAAATTCATTTTCAAATTCGGTTCTATGATCACTTCTAATAGAAGAAATACAAAAACCTTTTTCTTATTTTTAACTCATTTTGCAAAATTTTCAAAAGCTTTAAATGCATCATTCCTATGAGCAAGAAAATATACCCAAGTAAATCTAGAGTAATCATCAACCAATACATATACATAGTGCATTCCACTAAGACTAGCAACTTTAGTTGGTCCAAACAAGTCCATATGTATAAGTTCAAGTGGTTTAGAAGTAGACACTATATTTTTTAGCTTAAATGAGGACTTGGATTATTTTCCCTTTTGACAAGCATTACAAGGTTTATCCTTAGTGAATTCAAGCTTAGGTAAACCAATCACGAGTTCATGTTTACAAAGATCATTCAAAAGCTCAAAATTTGCATGTTCTAACCTTCTATGGCATTTCCATATGTCATAGGAAATAGACATTAAGTATTTGATGTCTTTATTATCAATTTTGTTTAAATTAATAACAAAAACATTGTTTATTCTTTCACCACTAAAAATTACTTTGTCTTCTTCAAGACCACTAACAAAAAAATTTCTAGGATAAAAAGTCACCTTATTTCCCATATCACATAATTGACTTATACTAAGAAAATTATGTTTAAGACCATCAACAAGAAATACAGGATGTATAGATAAAGATTGAGGATTACCTATTTCTCTAATGCCCATAATTTTTCCTTTAACAGTGTCTCCAAAAGTAATATGTCCTCCATCCTTAGCATCAAGCTTGTTGAATTGCTCTTTGTCTCCCATTATATGCCTTAAACATCCACTATCAAGATATCACTTAATTTTTGTTCTTATGGATTTTAAGCAGACATAAACAAAATAATTTAAATATTCTTTTGAACCCAAACCTTTCTTGGTCTAGATTGATTAGTTTCAAGATAATCCAAAGAAAGTAAATTCATGTGTAGTCTTCTATAGAAGCACACATTGTTGGTATGTCCTTTGATAATGTAATATGAACATATGACATTTTCAAATTTATTTCTCTTGTGATGATATACTTTCCTAATGTGTAAAGCATGCCTTTTGTGTTGTGGTGGTGTGTGTCTTATATTGTTTTAAGTCATGGTGTGAGACATACATTGGCAATGGCAACGTGTATTTTGATAGGTTTGTGCAACATGTTTAAGTGCATTATGTTGTGTAACATGCTTATGAGTGTTGTGTTTAGTGTACATGTAAGCATGTTTGGGTTATAGTCTTTTGACATATGTCTTACCTCTTTGTGCTAATGGAGGTTGAGTCTTATAAGACTTTCCTTTGTCATTTGGCACATCAGACTTTTTAGCTTTGAAAGCTTGAATCTCATTTGGTTTAGAGGTAGAAGGATTGGAGTCATGTGAAGCTTTAACAAAATTAATGTGTGATGATGATGATGAAGGCATTCCATTTTTATATCCAATTCCATGGGTATCTCCATGAAATTTTTAAGAATAAAGAAGACTATAAAAAGTTTCTTTTCCTCTCTTGAATTTAGCAATGGAATTCTTTAATTATAAAACCTCCTTAAAAAGCTTAAGATTTTGATCACTTATTTTCTTAAGTTGATCTTCCAAAGAATTAGAAGTTTTTTCATTACTAATAAGTTTTTCATTTGATTCAATAAGTTTAGCAAAATAATTTCTTAAACTTTGAAATTCTTTAATCAAGCTAGCTAACTCATGCTTATAATGCTTCATCTTAGATAATAAGCTTTTGCATTTAAGCAAGAGTTTGATCATAATAGAGCTCTCAATATCATCATCATCATCATCATCATCATCATCATCATCATATTCATCATAATCATAATAATCATCATAAGAGGAGTTAGAAGTAGATGGTATCTCTTTTTCATCTTTAAGAGCCATTAAGCAAAGATTGGCCACTTCTTATTGTTCCTCTTCCTCTTTGTATTCAAAGGAGTCATCCCAAGTAGCTTTAAAGGCCCTTTTCCTATCTTTTGCTCCGTTATTCTTTAGTCTGAGTTTAGGGAACTCACTTCGGATGTGTCCTAGTTTCTTGCATTCATAACAACTAACTTCTTTAGTTCTCTTCTTTCCATCTCCTTCAAATTTCTTATTGAAGTCCCTTATTCTTGTGAAATTTTTCTTTCTCAAAAACTTCTTGAAGTTCCTAGTGAGCATGGCAATATCACCATCTTCATTCTAATAATCTTTAATGCTTTCCTTTTCACTATCTTTTTGAAGAGCTTTTAATACTATGCTCTTTTTCTTCTCTTCCTTCTCATCTTGTTTTTCACATCTTTGTTTGATTGTAAGCTCATGTGTTAGGACCTTTCCAATAAGCACATCGGTTAAGAGAGTAGAGAGGTCTTGGGCTTCCTTAATTAAAGTGACTCGAGATTCCTAATCCTTCTTAGGTAGAACTCTTAGAATATTGTTGTTCACCTCTTCCTTAAAGAAATGTTTTCCAAGTTTCTTAAGGGTTGTGAGGAGAGCATTAAGATAGTTTGTCATCTCCGTGATTGATTCTTGAGGCTTCATTTTCAAGAGTTCATATTCATACATATAAAGTTGAACCTTTTTACTTTTTACTTGTATTTCACCTTCATAATGGTTTTCCAAGGTCTACATTTTCTTGGTTGACATGCAATGTTGAAGCTTGCCTCCTTCTTCTTTTGTTATGGAAGAGACTAGAGTGATCATAGCCTTTTTGCTTTTATGATTTTCTCCTTTTGTTCATTATTCCATTGGCTTTTTGCAAGAGTAGTTACCACACCATCAATGGCAGTTATAGGTGGTTCCCAACCTTTTATAACAATATCCCAAAGTTTGATGGAATCACAATCAAGGTATAGCTCCATTTTAAACTTCCAATGAGGATAGTCACTACCATCAAAGAATGGTTTAAGTAAAGAAATTTTTTATGATTCACTTCCCATAATCTTGTATTCTAGCAGTTAAATTCCTAGAATCCAAGTTCTAATACCAATTGAAATAGTCCTAAAGGGGGGTGAATAGGACTATCAAACAATAATAAGAAATTAAAAAGATTCGAACAAGAATTAAAAATAATGTTGAGAATGAAGAATGATGAACACAATAATTTGAAGAGTTTGGATTCTTAACAATCGTACATCTCCACCTAATTCATCCTTAAGTTAGGATTTTGAATCACCATAATTTATTTCCTTGGATTGATTTGTACAACTTGAGTTTAGGCTCAATTTAAACCTTACAACTTGATTTTTCAAGGCTCACTCAAAAACCAATACACAAGTGTTTTCAAAGCTCACACTAAAACTAAATTCCTAAGTATTTTAATGGCTAAACACTTAAACCAATTCATTTTCTTAACCCTAGAAAATAAAAGAATAAGAATTTCTATTCTAACACTCACCAACTCTCACAAGAGTATGCAATAATAAAATGAATTTTAAAAAGCTTAGAGAGCTTAATTGAATGCTTGAAAATATAGAATGAATAAACAAGTTTTTAACCTCAAAATAATCTTCAGAGGTTATATTTATACTTGAGCAATTCAATTATAGCTGTTGGAACCAATAATTTCATTCCCAATAAAATTAAAGTCCATTTGAATGAAATTTGGACTTTTAAGCTACAATATGTCAAGTCTCGGTTAAGATATCATTAATCCCAATTGAGACAAGCATTAGATAGCCGTTATAAGTTGTTGTATTTGAATTTTTACATTAGTCTCAATCGGGATATTAATGTCCTCATTAAGATATCATTGTCCTTAATATTGTCCTGGTTGGGACATTGGATTGGGATTAGTTCTGTTAAAAATTAAAGTTTTACAAAAATTGGTTTGCCTTAGTTCCAATCAGGACTACCTTGGTCCAGGTTAGGACCATGATAAGATTTTCACTTTTTATGCAATTTAGTCCATGTGTTATGTTCAATCGAGATAATGCTTTGTGATGCCTTTTTGAGATTAAAGACAATTGAATCAACCTTAACTTTCTTCATGAAAGTTGTAGATAATTGTCTTGTCTTTTCATATCACTTTGAATTACCTTAATTGAACCTCTATAGCTCAAGATATTACTGAAATTCTAAGAGTTTTGCAACCTAAAATGAAAGCCGCATATGCTAACTTTGACTTAAGATTTTCATACCCAAATGAGCTCAGATTTGACAAGTAAGCTTAATTCAAAAAGCTTAAGTTTTATACTTCAAAAGTGATGAAAATCATTTTCTCATTATAGAGCTCTAAGTATGTCAAAAGGCCTCCTTGAATCGTAGAGATTGAATTAGCCCAAAAGCATACTTATCAATCCAGGTCGTGAGGCAGCTCATGAGTAGACCACTGTATATCCAAAAATATATATTTTTGGTATATAATTATTTCCCAAAGATTATGGATTTTCATAGATTGAGATATTTCATCAAAATATACTCTTTTAATGCGTATTTCATTATCTCAAATCATTTAATAATTAAATTTCATAATAGCTCAACTTCCTACACACTTAGTTGAAATCATTAGAATCAAAATTGTTTATTAAACTCCAAAATTAGGAGTTTGATAATATAAATGGTCAATAATATGGGACATGCATTGACAATGATAATGATTATTTTGATAAGTTTGTGCAACATGTTTAGGTGCATTGTGTTATGCAACATGCTTATAAGTGTTGTGTCTAGTGCACCTGTAAGCATGTTTGGGTTGTGCTTTTCTAGCATGAAACCTACCTCTTTGTGTCATATAGGATTGGGTTTTATGGGACTTTCCTTTAATATTTTACACATAAGACTTATTAGCTTTAAAAGCTTGAGTCTTAATTGGTTTAGAGGTAGAAGGAGTGAAATTATATGATGCTTTAACAAAATTGATATGTGATGATGATGAGGAAAAAGGCATTCCATTTACATATCCTATTCCATGAGTATTTCCATGGAGTTTTTGAGAGTCAAGTAAATTATCTAAACTCTCTTTTCCTCTTTTAAATTTGGAAATAGAATTCTTTAACTCTAATATCTCATTAAAAAGCTTATGATTTTTATTACTTGCTTTCTTGAGTTGCTCTTCTAAGAAGTTTGAATATTTTGAATCATAAGCAAGTTTATCATTTTAATTAACTAGATTTGAAAATTCATTTCTTTAATTTTTAAATTCCTTGGTTAAGCTAATTAACTCATGCTTATAATGTTTCTTCTTAGAAAGTAAGCTTTTGTATTTAAGCAAGAGTTTGCTCACAACAGAGCTCTCATCATCATAATTCACAATAATCATCACAAGAAGAGTTAGAAGTAGATAGTACCTCATTTTCATCTTCAAGAGCCATAAAGCAAAGGTTAACCACTTTTTGTTGTTCTTCTTCCTCTTTGAATTCGGAGAAGTCATCCTAAGTAGCTTTGAAGACTTTCTTTTTCTTCTTTATTCTTGAATTTTAGTTTGGGGCACTCACTTCAAAAGTGACGCAATTTCTTACATTCATAGCAAGTAGCCTCTTTAGTTTTCTTCTTGCCTTCTCCTTTGTACTTATTGTTGAAGTCTCTTGTTCTTAAGGCATTTTTATTTCTTAAGAAATTCTTAAAGTTCTGAGCGAGCATGGTAATGTCAACATCTTTATCACTAGAATCTTTAATGCTTTCCTCTTCACTATCTTTTTGCAAATGTTTCAAGGCAATGCTCTTTTTCTTCTCTTCCTTCTCTTCTTTCTCTTCTTTCTCTTCACCTCTTTGCATAATTGTAAACTCATGTGTTAGGAGCTTTCTAATAAGCATATCGGTTAAAAGGGTAGAGAGGTTTTGAGCTTCCTCAATTGAAGAAATCCGAGATTCCTAATCCTTCTTAGGTAGGATTCTTAGAATCTTATTATTCACTTCCTTGAAGAAATACTTTCCAAGTTTCTTAAGGGTTATGAGAAGAGCGTTGAGTCAATTAGTTATCACTGTGATTGACTTATGAGGCTTCATCTTGAAGATTTCATATTTCTACATATGAAGTTGAACTTTCTTGCTTCTAACTTGCATGTTGCCTTCATAATGGTTTTCAAGGTCTCCCACATTTTCTTGGCCAAAATGCAATGTTAAAGCTTGCCTTCTTCTTTTCTTATTATAGAAGAGAGTAGAGTGATCATAGCCTTTTTATTGATATAGTTTTCCTCATATTGTTCATTGCTCCATTCACTTCTTAATAGAATTGTTTACACACCATCAACGGTAGCTTTAGGTGGTTGCCAACCTTTAAGAACAACTTTCCAAAGTCTAACGGAATCATAATCTAAATAAAACTCCATGTTGAACTTCTAATATGGGTAATCACTTCCATCAAAGAATGGTGTAAGTGAAGAAATATTTTGAAATTCACTCCTTATGATCTTATATTTTGGCAATGAAGTTCCTAAAATTCAATCTCTGATACCAATTGAAAGTGCCTTAGGGGGGGTTAAATAAGGCTAATGAAGGATTTAAAAAAATTAGAATGAATTTAAGGAATGAAAAAGAATTGAAAGAGAATAAAGTAGGAAGAACAATGAACATAAGAATTTAAAGAGTTCGGATTCTCAACAATCCTACGTCTCCGCCTAAATTATTCCCAAGTTAGGATTTTTCAATACCCACAATCTTATTCACAAGATTGAGATTATAAGAGTTTAAGGCTCACTCTTCAACCTTACACAAATAAAATTTTTAAGGCTGACTCTTGAACAAAACAAACAAGAGTTTCTAGGCTTACTCTTAAACCAATTCCTAAGTATTTTAATGGCTAAACACTTAAATCCATTCCACTAGAAATATACCTCACTTCCTTTCTAATCTATCCTAAGGATTAGATGAAGATGAAGTCTTATTTCTATTACACAACCAATTCTCACAAGAGTTAATTAATACAAAGAATATTAATAGAAAGAAAAATAAAGCTTAATGAATGCTTAGAGGGTTTTTTTATATATAATCAAAGAGTAATGTAATGTGTATTCTTATTATCATAACTCTAGAGCACATATATATAGATTAAGCTTCAAAAATATAGCCGTTAGGGCCATTGATTATATCTCAAACGTCTTTTTTTTTCAAAAAAATTCAAGAATATATATGTTGGGTCATCATCATGGAAGCAAGGCCTTAGTTGTAGCCCTCTGCTTTCTGTCACCATGGCATCATTGCTTCAGTTACAAGCCTCCAACGTCTTTTCCTTTAATAATTTCAAAAATATGTCTATTATATCTTTTTGAAAGTTTGATGTCATTATGGAAGCAAGGCTTCAATCACAATGCTCACCATTTATCACCATGGCAGCCTTGCTTCAGTCGTAGCCCTCTGCTAAGCTGAATTATAATTTGGCTTTCATTGAGAGTAAGATTATACCTATCCTTATAATCACACTTATGCAATGAACATAAATGCTCAAAATGAAGTTTGTTAAAATCAAAATCAAGATTGATTATTGCTAAGGTCAATAAATCTTAATCACTCACATTCCTTACATAACTTATTCCATATCCAATCATAACCTATTTTACCATTTGGTTAAGGTGATGTAGGGATGTGTCAAAATACATAACTCATCATACAGGAAACCATAGTGATTTCAGGTCAAAGGACTTAAATAATACTACTTTGATGATAATTACTTATGACAATTATCCATTTAGTATTCTCATAGTGGGTTGATCCAGTACATCATTTCTCTAAATATGTATCTATGAGTTTGACTCAATATCTTATATATATTATCAATAAAACATAATTATCAGTAAATCTCATACTAGTCTTTATTCATTATTGTTCCCACAATAATTATCGACTAGGGATATTTATATTAGAATTCAAGTATCACCTAAGAGTTTTACTATCAAGTCACATACTTAATGATCTTAGGTAGAATTAACTAATCAAGGGTAATACTATAATTAGCCAGTAATAAAAGAAATGCCTCTTTATTAATAAAATAGATATATGACAAAGTCAAAGTATAGTCATTACATAATTGGCTTAGGGCATATCATTAACGCATATCTCATATGAGTTTCATGGGTTGACCTGCATCCTTTATAAGTTGTGCAACTTGATCAAGCTCTCTTTAGGTATACTAGCTTACTTGCATCTCATATGGGTTAAATAATTATTGGGAAGGTTGTGGACATCACTTCTTCTTCATTAGCAGCCATAATGTTGTTTTACATGGTATTTGAACATTCGTTATAGAGTTTGACTACCTTATATGATTTATTTATATAAAACTTCATCTTCTCTTTCTTTAAAGTTTATATAAGCCATGTTTTTGAGGATTGTATTCGTTATTTCTCAAATTATGACATTTTTCTTTTTGTTACCTCTTATTGTGTTTATGTCATTATTTATGGCACGCTTATTATTACACGTTGAGCTAGCATAGGCCTAATGTCCCACTTTTTGAGATCTTTGCACATTACATCATCAATAAGTCTTACATTGAAAATCCTTTATAATAACCAAATAAGGCGACATGTCATAGACTTATTTATGGTGGTGGCATCACTTATTTAGTTTAGAAGGTATAAGCTGATGTGAGGCTCTTATAAATTTTGTTTAGCTATGTTTGTGTTTTCCAATTAGGGATTTCCTTAAGGTGTTTCAATTCTCTAACATTCAATAAGGGTTACTAAAAATTTATTATAATGTTGATATTTTCTTTTTCCTGCTCTAGTGGTTTTATGTGATCGCATTCATCACACTATATATTAATAACTTCCAATTTGAGTTTATCTTAATCTTTTTAGGTTAGTCAAGATCTAGTTGGATTTACAAGATAGCAAACCAATGAGTTTAGCACATTGGATAAGGTGCTAACATACTATCTTTGATGGTTAACTCAAAAAAGAGTTTTGAGTGAGAGATACTAGAGAAGAATAACATTAGCTTAAAATTTGACATGATATTCCACCTGTAGATGGCGGGGTTTAGAGCGTGCCTCAGATTTTAGTAACCATGACATTATTTAAGCTTAGGGCTCTAGAGAACACACTAACCACTATCACAAAGACATGGTGTGGAGATGAAGAGTTGTTACCCAGGGTAATAACTGGGACAAATCGAAAATGGTGGTACTTTATTCTCTAAAAGAAAGTCAGCACCATAACCAGGAGATTCTGGGTACGAAATACTAACTTCTTTTAGTCTTATGTTCATTTAGAATTACTTTATGAATTACTAAATTATCTTCTTTTCACATGCAATTTCATATAAACCCTTATTTAAACAATTAACTAGTCATGAAAAGTACATGTAAACAATGCATTCATTAAATTTATAATTCCTAAGTTAGTATAATCTACATTGATTTTAATTAAAGAAGGCTAAATCTACATGTTTTAATTTACAAGTGAGCCCTAAGACTAATGGGCCTAATTCCTATTCAATTTTAATAAAGTGAACCTAAGTCTATTTATTCTAAAAATTGATCTAAATCTACAAATTATGAAGCATTTAAATTAGTAGAGCTAATTCTACATGTTTTAATTTTAAGGTGATCTTAAATCTACAAATTATGAAAAAGATTTTAATTTAATGGGCTAAGTCTAAATTAATTAAATTAAACTGGGCGAGCCTATGTCTAAATTAACTATATGAGCTCAAATTATTTCTACCCTAATTTCTAATTAGTTATGGGCCTAAATTGCATTTTGATTAATTAAAATCTATACCTAATTAATTAACAACCTATTAGATGAAATAGGCTAATCAAAAGATGGGCTAAAAAGAACTACTCAAACCAAAAATTATTTAAATGGATTATAGCCTAATATAGGTCTGAGGCCCAAAATACATACAAATAAATAAACAAGCCCAGAAAAAATAAAACAAATATCAAAATAATCAAATAAAAGATCAAACAATCAATTAAATTTATTTCTTCTAAAAGACCTAATTTAATTAAAATGACCTTGACAAGCAACCCTAACTCTATCCACTTAAATCTAATTCAATTTTAATTAAAAACTCTAATTATCTCTAAAGCAATTAATGTTAATTAATCACCCAATTTAAACCCTAATCTTACTACCCAATTAATTAAAATAAACACATTATACACACAAGATTCCACTATTCCCACTATTGGGGCTATCATAATGATCTACTACAAATTAAAAATAAAATTAAATACAACCCAAAAATCTAAAAAAATAAAAATGCAAAATAAAAAAATTAATAAAATAAAAATAAATAAATAAATAAAATACTAAGAAATCCTAAAAACTATGTACAACTACAAAATTTAATCCATGGCATTCCATGGATATTCACGGGTTCTCTATAAGTTTTGTTTTCCATAGTGAATTCATGTCACCCCATCCATCAAGAGAATAAAAATAGAAAAATAAAGAATTAATCAATGAATGATTAAATAATAATAATATAAATATAAAAATAAAATCAAAATCAAAATCAAAATAAAATAAGAAGGAGAAGAAGATTTGAGAATAAGATGCAATATTGATTTCTCTCAGAAGAATGATCACCATTGATGAAAGCATATGGCTTTTGTTGTGTTTGTCTGTGATTTTTAGATTATTTGATATGATCTTTGACAAAAAAACTAATGAAAAACACATAAAAAATCTAAGTAGGTGTATTATGGCTCTCGGCTAAGAATTAGAGAAAGTATATGAAAAAATAATAAAACCTTAGGAGCCTCCTCTTGTGAAAAAAAAAAAAAGACAACTATATAGAAATATAGTCCTATAACCCTACGTTAGGTTTATGATAAAAATCAAATAAAACAATTTTTTTTTGTTATTTATCAAATAAAAAATAAATTTATCAATATATTTATCTAATAAAATAAAAATAATAACTAATAAAAATAAGTATACAAGTAAAATAAAAGAAATATTAAATAATAAATAAAAATTACAGAGTGTTGGTCAGAAATGTAGATTTCTGATTGGAAATCTATATTTCCAATCAGAAATATAGATTTTCGATCGAAAATCTAAAATGTAGATATCCAATCAGAAATCTAGGAAAATATAGATTTTCAATTGGAAATCTACATTTACAATGCTACTTCTTTTTTTTTTTTGAATTTTCTTTTTTATATTGGAAACCTTTTTTTTAAAGAAATAAATAAATAATAAAATTTAAATGTAAGTCCTAAAAAAATAAATAAATGAAATAAAATAAAAATAATTTATAATTTATTTCAAAACCAATAAATCAGACCCAATAAATATAATTTCACAGTGAATTTTCATCATCGGGTCCTTTGTCACATCCAAACTCAAATCATCCTGAAATTGAGCGCTTACAGTTGCCCCCCTTTGTCGCTGTTTGCTTGACAAATTGCAGTAAAGCAAATAAACACACAATTTCTAAGTAAAGAGTTAGGACACTTACCTGTCGTGTTATAGAACTTTTATCTATAACATTGAATTGCATGATATTTCTTTTGTCATTCCTCAATATAGGCTTTATGCTACTGCAATCTATAATTGTTGGCAAGTTTTGAATAGCTACAACCCTTTTGTTGTCTACCTTTGACATTGCAATCTATAACTACTCACGACTTTTGATTTTGTTGCAATCCTTTCATTGGTTATCGATGATTTTAATTAGTTGAAACCTTTGATTGCTTGCTAGCTTTAATTGGCTACAACCCTCTTATTGCTCACCTTTTAATTTTGCAGTCTATAACTGCTCAAGGCTTTTGATCAATTGTAGTCTCTTCCTTGCTCACTGATGATTTTAATCAACTAAAAACCTTTCGTTGCTCACTCTTGATGCTGCAATCCATAATTGCTCGTAATTTTAATTAGTTACAACCCTTTCATTACTAGCCTTTAATGCTATAGTCTATAACTATTCGTAGTTTAGCTACAACCCTTTCATTACTTACCAATGATGCTACAATCCATAATTTCTCATGATTAACTGTAACCCTTTCATTGCTTATCGATGATGCTGCAATCCTTAATTGCTCATAATTAGTTGTAACCCTTTCATTGCTCACCGATGATGCTGCAATCCATAATTGCTCACGATTAGTTGTAACCCTTCCATTGCTTGCCAATGATGTTGCAATCCATAATTGCTCGCGATTAGCTGTAACCCTTACATTGCTCGCCTTTGATGCTATAGTCCATAAGTACTCGCGATTAGCTGCAACCTTTACATTGCTCGCCTTTAATGCTACAGTCCATAATTGCTCGCGATTAGCTATAACCCTTTCATTACTCATTGATGATGCTGCAATCCATAATTCCTTGTATTAGCTATAACTCTTTCATTGCTCACTGATGATATTGCAATACATAATTACTTGTGATTAGCTACAACCATTGCACGCCTTTGATGCTACAGTCTATAGCTACTCATAATTAGCTATAACCCTTCAATTGCTCGCCTTTGATGATGCTACAATCCATAATTGCTCATGATTAGTTACAACCCTTCCATTGCTCACCTTTGATGCTACAGTCCCTAACTGCTTGTGATTAGTTGCAACCCTTTCATTGCTCATTGATGATGCTGTAATCCAAAATTGCTCGCGATTACCTGCAACCCTCTATTTCTCGCATTTGATGATGCTACAATCCATAATTGCTTGCGATTAGTTGCAACCCTTCCATTACTCACCTTTGATGCTACAATCCATAATTACTTTCAAATTAACTGCAATCCTTTCATTGCTTGCTTTTATAATGCTATAGTCCATAACTAATCGCGATTAGTTGTAATCCTTTCATTACTTGCTGATGATTATGATTAACTGCAACCTTTTTGTTGCTCACCCTTACTATTGCAATCGATAACTACTCATAATTTTTATCTTTAGTTGTTTGAGTCAAATGCTTTGAATTCTTTATGTTGGCTGATTAGAATTTTTGATGACTGACTTTGAATTTTATTGTGTTGACCGATTAGAATTTCTCTGCTATCTAATTTCAATTCTGCTGTGTTAACCAACTCTACAAGTTAGGTGCACTTCCTTTTGGATTTACAATTCCTATAGACTTGCTGAAGTTAGTTTCAATCATGATGAATGTACAAAAGTACATTATAATGTTGAAAATTTATGAGAAAAATCATCACTTTTTCATGAACGAATCTCACTATTTTTTATTTTCATGATTATCATTTATTTACCATTTATAAAGGTCAGAGGCATTATTAACCATCTTATACTAAGAGCATATCTCTTACCAAGTGTAGAGCTTACTTCTATACCTAATTTTAGGGAGAATTTTCTAAACAAAACTTATGGAAATTGAGCATAAACAAATTGAATTTTGAGGATTAAAATAGCCTTTGAATTATTTTTATGCTTTTCTTCCCCATTTGAGTATTCCTCCGCCTTTCTCATATAACTCAGCGTGGATATCATTGGGAAGGTCCTTTAGATTCTATTACTCTTATAGAGAATTGGAGTAAATGGAGTAGCTTTTGATGAGGTCCTCTTTTAGTATTTTTCCTACCTTTCTTGTATTACTCAACGTTGATACCGCTATAGGTTTTATGTTGATACTCTTACTCATCTCTGAGCATTGGGGTAAATTATGCTTACTCTTATTTTGATTCTCCTCTTAGTATTTCCCACCTTTCTTGTATTACTCAGTGTGGATACCATTAAGGGATTTGTACTCATACTCATTTCTGAGCATTGGAGTAGATTATATGCACATTTATCATTCAAAAGACTGAAATAATACTCTAAAATTCAAGCCATTTATACTTCATGTCCATAGATTTTGTCTTTACATATTATTTCCCTTATTTGGGTACAAAACAAGCATTAGATTGATTAGAGTTTATAAATTCTCAACAAAAAGTAATTAACTAAACATCTAAATTCTGCGAGGCTAATAAATTTTAAAAAAAGCCATTAAGATCAAAGTTTATGAGATAAATTTTCAAACATGATCTCATAAAGTGGATGAATTTACTTTCAATTTATGGATTTTATATTTGGGATTATAGAATCTAAGGAAATAAAGTTATGTTACTTCCCTTTTTTATCTTGATGAGTGTTTGAAATTTGCTATCTTGCCCATCCTTATTGATGTATTGGTTCCTTTCCTTTTCCTCATTCTTTTTCATTTTTCCCTGTATAAAATATCATAAGTTAGTATGGTCTATTTGCAAGTAAAGATATTTTGTCAAAATGCAATGTCATTCTTTTGCATTCATCCCTTTTGATTGTGATAATGATGTCTCTAATCACAAAGGTCATGATACTCCATTGAAGTTGTGGCTTTGGGCTATGTTTGTATTTCTGCCATTCCATTAATGCTATGGTAGAGGGCTTCATTTTTCTTCTTGATATCTCCTGCAAAAAAGGTTCAGGAGTTAGAGATCTTCATTTATGATCAAATAAATTTTTTAGAGTGCATTCTTCCCTTTTATAGGGCTAACAAATGTATTACTGACATATTAGACCTTCTCATTGCTATATTCCATACCCTACACTAGTCTAACTATTATGGAGAGATATTCCATATGAGGCTATGGAGATCAATGTTGAATCTGAGGAGCTTGAACATCCTATCCAGCCTTTTGAGGTTACCAGGATAATGCTTTTACAAGTATCATTATCAGTGATATGCCCTTACTGGATGGGCCCATGATTTATTGGGCTCCTGAGGTCTAAAGCCCCATTGAGTATTAGGTTCAACTTAATAGTGTTACCCTTTTCCCTCAAATGTGAACATTCTGACTACCTTTTTGCACTTTTATAACACTAATTTTAAATGTTAGCAGCAAAGTATTTGTACAATCTTGTCTAGGCTCAAAGACTTTATTATGTAAAGCAGGTATTTCATAACAAATGTATGCAAGTGTATGCATATTATGTATGACATGCATAATCCTAATAGGTCTCCTATTTTGAACAAAGCTATGTTGCTAATATTAGAGTGTAAGAATGAGGTGCTTTATCAACAGCTTGTAGGTTTAAGCATTAAATGCTTCGTTGTTGGTACTTATGATGTCAGAACTTCTGATATAGTTCATTGGATTGATGACAAGCTAGCAAGTGGGTTCTATGGCTTTATACTAGAGCTTATGATTAACTAATGCACTATTGAACTTTTCTTTTTGTTACTACTTTTGCTGTATAATAATTGATGTCTTTATATGCTTGTAGTTTACTTCTTTCTGCCCTGAAATCTCTTTCACTAACTTTGAAGTTATAGTGTTGTATTTACTGCTTTACCCCCAAGCTACCCCCAACTTCATTTTGAATTCATTCATGCTATTCTAGTAGTCTTTTTCTTCATATATGTAAGAGACTCAATTCATTCATTGTTGTTATTGACCCTTTGTCTTACTAACCCTATTAGTTGCAGTCTCATGTATTGAAGATGCAAAGGAGTGAGTGAACTGACTGAAGAGAAATTCTTGATACTAAAATCAACTGAACTTGCTCTTATTGTAAGTTGAAGTATGTAATAATTAACTTATGTAATCACTTTATTCTGGTTACGTGCTTTAACTTTATTTTTCTCTCCATCACATCTCTACCATTAGTATGGTCATCTCTAATTCATTATCACTATTACTATTAATTTTTAGGGTTGTCCTTTAAGGCAGGATTTTTTTGACAATATGAAAGATCTATAGCTTTAAAGGATTTTTTAGTAGAATATAAGGCTAGATGTTGATGCCACAATTAATGATAGTTACAAGACAAGACTTGCAATGCAAATTATTGATCCACCTAAATTATTTATGTCCAAAAGGACACTAGACTTACAAACAAAATCACAAAGGGGTGTAAAAAGAGAAAATATAACTAAAATAGTGATCTCATATCTCTGATTTAGCTTTCATTATGTATTATCTTTCCATTCAATATTTATGCAGTAAGACAAAGATGAATATGTAGTATTTGAATAAAAATTTCAGATTCAATTTTACTCATTTAGTAGGGCAAAAATGAGAACATTTATTACATCACATGATACATCTCTTATTATCAGCCAGTCCTAAATTTTTTCTCTCTAATTTTTACCTTACTATTTTTTTCTTTCTTTTGCTCTCTCTTTGTTCTTCCTCTTTTTTATCATTCTTTTTGTTTTTCATCAAATTTTCTATCTTCAGAAGTTACATCATGTGATGTATGAATGTTCTTTGAATTTGCATTTATGTCAATGCTGAATGAATCTAATTGAATTGAATTTATATTAAATATGCAGATACTATCAATATCTCAATGCACAGTACCATTAGGATGAAAATACATAAGTAAGTATGATTAGAATTCATATCATCAATCATTAAAACAAAACAAGTTCTAAAGAAAATGAAATTTTATTCAAAGAAGACAATAAGAAAATTTATCTATATGTTAGGGATGTTGAGTCTCATAGTGGTTATCCTTTAGGCAACTGATATAACAACTATGCTTGCATCTTTTTATCGACTGTTTCCATGACATCATCTTTCTGTACCTCAAATGTGCATTTTTCTTTTTTTTTCTAGTAGCTTCTCATCATCAAACTCATCACCCCATCCTGTAGGCATAATCGACTCGAAGGGTATGTCAAAAGAAGGTGGTTTAGTGTAAAACACCTTATAGTCAAACTTGCCTGAAGGTTGACCCAATAAGTCTTCTGCTCTTTCCATATCTTTATGGGCATTAGGAGATTTCTCATTAGTTTTAAGGTCTAGGTCCTCAAAGAAGCTTAGCACTTCTTCCTCACTAACTCCTAAGTTGATCATTATAGTAACTAAGGGTGGTACATTTTGATAGTTTAGGAAAGGATTATTTCTAGTCATTGGGTTTTTGGGGTTTATGATCTTTTCAAAGTGTATAAGGTTTTGGATTTCATATTTGAGGTGGATGCAATTATCTATGGAGTGATGGAGGTTTTAATGGAATTTGTAGTGCTTATTTGTGTTATAACCAAGGGTGTTTGAGTTTGGTGGGTTTGGATTAGGCAAAGGTTGAAGTAAGCCCTTTTGTATTAGGCGCTCTAGGACTTTTGACAAAGGTTAGTTAAAATTAGAGAATCCCCTTGGTTGTTGAACAACATGAACTTCCATAATTTGGCTAGTGCTTCCTTGCTGTGTGTCCCCAGTTGGGTAGTTTCTTGCTCTTGTGCTTTTAGCAATCTTCTTGTTCTCACTTTTAATCTCCTCAGTTTGCAACCCATCATCATAAAGGTTTATAAATTTCTTAGGGTTCATCATTTGTAACCTTTCAACCAAATTAGGTGATACATTTCGAATAATCATCTTAACCTGATCCTTTTCAACTAGTTTATTTTTCATTAATCCTACTTTATTCATGAATCTAGTCAGAAAATTCAAAAATGATTCATTAGGCTTCTTCTTGTTCAATTCTAAATCCCTGATAAACACTTCAAGCATGGTATTGTAGTCATATTATTTCAGAAAAGTAGTACATAATTCTCTCCAATCTGCTTGGATAGACTTCTCTAATCCATGATACCAATTAATAGCTATACCCTCTAAGGATAGTATAAACAACTTGGTAACTATAGATAATGGAGCATTAGTGGTGCTTATAGTGGTTGTGTATTGACTAAGGTAGATCCTTGGGTCCCCAGTACCATTAAACTTCTATAGCTGTGGCATCTTGAACTTATCAAGTAACTTATCTTCCTTAAAATTGCATCATATCATCAAATTCAAATGAATATCCAATGCCCTGTCCTTTCATTAATTCTTCCATTTTGGACATCTTTTGGGTCAATGCTTTCATCTTCTTGGATTCTAGTTCTTGAACTTGCTCAAGTGATTTCCTTTTTACTTTTTCAACCATGTAGTTCTTAATATCCTCTAATTTCATTTCCACAACAGGTACATTCCTAGCAGCATTTAAAGATTACCCCTCAGCATTATCATTGTTAGCGAGTGGTGCACCTATAATAGGCGGATTGGCCGCAATTAGAGGTGCAACAACAGGTGGTGGCATTAATCTAGCCAGAGCTTGTCTTAGTTCATCTTGCATCATTACTCTCATATCATCCATCAATGCTCCTTTAACGTCCTCTAGGGTCCAGTTTCCTCCCTCTTGTTGTTTCATTTCTTCTACTTATTTAGCTGGAGCTTATGCAGCTTCTAGGTAGAGTGGGTTGATAGGACTCCTTTCTAGTCTTCTAAGAATCTCTTTTGTAATTGATTGCTGGCTTGAATCCGTTCTCACTAGTCTGCCACTTTTCTGACTCCAAACATAAGAAAACCTAGATAAATCTATGATGGTTGAAAAACAAAGTGTTAGTATGATGCATGATTTGCATGCATACATGTATGCATGAAGCATGTGCTATGCAACAAGTAGCAAGTAGTAAGTTAAGTGTGCATATATCCTTCTAACCTTATTCCTCCCACATACGTATTTAATGGCGAGTCTCTTTTCCTAGGATTTTTGGTCTTAGCCTTAATATCAACAGGGGATATCAAGAACCAATGCACATGCCAAATCTCTCAAAGCAGTAAAGCATAGAAATAGCATTTCTAGGTATAAAAGATTAGCCCAATCTTTATTAACCCAAATGGGCTTCTAAAGTATGGGCTTAGGATTTTATAGATAGAAATATCTCATGGCAACATTCACAAGCAATTTGGGTAATCCTAGGGGAAGTTACAAGGCCTCTATATGAGTTGAGTCCGGTGGAAAAGTTAAGGCTCCTTTAGTAAGATGTCCTCCTTTAAGACTTGAGTCACAAGTGGCCTAACATCCTTTGCAAACTCAAGAGAAGATTGCCTCCCTTTAGGACTTAGGTTACAAACTCTTGTCAAATGAGCATGATAATCTCTCTTGAATTGAGTTAAGGCTAAAAGTGATGGTTAGCCAATTTATAATACCATAAAGCTAGTGTAATCATGGAACCATAAACCAATATCATCGGTTAATTGGGACATGCAAAATGAATACAAGAATAAAATAATAATTAATAAAATAATTCTAAAAAATATAAGTAGAATCAATATCTCTTATCTCTAGTGAAGTCGCCAATTGGAAATCTACATTTCCGATACTACTTTTTTTTATTTTCTTTTTTTTTTAATTTTTGAAATATTTTTTAAAGAAATAAATAAAATTTAAAATTTATATGTAAGTCCTAAAAAATAAGTAAATAAATAAAATAAAATAAAAATAATTTATAATTTATTTCAAAATCAATAAATCAGACCTAATAAATGTACTTTCACAGTTAATTTTCATTATTGAATCTTTTATCGCATCCAAATTCAAATTATCCTGAAATTGGGTGTTTACACCACCCCTTTGACCTGCGTCGATGCTCTTTTTAACGTTTATTTAACAAATGTTATATTTTAACTTTTTGGATTATAAAAGGTAAAAAAAAAATTATTTTAATGTGTAAAATTATTTTTTCAAATTAATTTATTCTTAAAAATTATTTATTTTAAAGCATATATTACATTTTTATTAAAAATAATTTTAAAGTATAAAAATTATTGGCCAAATTTATTTATAAGTGTAAAATCATCATTAAAAAAGGTATTGATCTAAATTATTCTAAACTATATATTTTTATTCTTAAAAAATAATTTAAAAGTGTAAAAATTTTTATAATGATAATTTCAAAGGAAAGAATGGAAGAGATTCAATCCATGACAAGAAAAGATTATTCTAATTCAATATTTCAAAGACGGAAAAGCATACCATTTCATCATAATATTTATAAGAATAAACAATTTTATACTCAAAAAATGATTTTTTAAGAATAAAAATATATAGTTTAAAATAATTTAGGTCAACAATCTTTTTATTTTAATTTTTACACTTTTGTTGGTGATGAAGGTTAAAATTTCCCATCTTCCATAACTAATCATTCTTATAATCTTTTAGAAAAATTTAGGTGGTTGCATTGTCATTTTCTGAGGCATACATACATGCTTTTGAACAAATAATTTTTTTATTTTAAAAAAGTAAGACATAATGAAGGCAGACTCAGCTAATATGTATGATTAATTATATTGAAATGAGTTGGTTTAGGAAGTTTCTTTTTTTCAATTTTTGTGAATTAATGGATTAGGAAGTGAGGAGGCATCAAAACAACCTAAAATTCAAAAGTATCCAACAAATTGTTGACTCGGATAATGATTTCTGTTTTGTGTCCTTTTCAGATGTTTGCTTCCTCTAAATGAGGCGGCATTGCCGCAATGATATATGTAACTCTCGACTGTACGTTTCTATGTATCAGTGTCCCATGATTAATGCAATCTTAATTTTAAGTTATTATAGATTTTCTGATCATATGATCTTTTTTTTTTTTTTTTTTTCAGTGTACTCCAAAAACAAGAGACCGACAAACTTTTATTTGTATTTTGCAAAATCAATGCTTTGTAGTTTGTATTCATAAAACTTTGACTCTCATTGCAAAATATTATTTAAAATATACAGTTTAATGTAAAAAATAATATATATTTTTTATGTTAAAATCATATAATAAATAATGTATCATTTAACTAACTATAATAAACTCACAAAAAATTAAAATATATTTTTAATTTAATTATAAATAAAAATAATTAATTTTAAAATAAATTTATAATATCTTAAAAATAATTAATTGGTTATATTGATTATAAATCATTCATATAAAAAATTTGTTATTGAAATTTAATATTATATTAATTTTTTTATAAAATAATAATGATATTAGTTAGAAGGGTATTAAAGTATAAAAAAAATATGAAACATAAAGTACTTAAATGCCAAAAAAATTAAAGGACTGATTTTATTAAATGGCAAGATCAAAAGGATCTAAATTGTACTTATCTCTTTTATAATGGCCAAAATCGTAACTTACCTGAATTTTTATAATAATTAATTTTAAAATTAATTTTCAATGTCAAATGTCATGTTGAGTACTCTAATTGTATAAATATTTTTTAAGACATTTATAATTCAGAGTTCGATTTTTATTTGAATTTCGTTGACGAATCTTATTCGTCACGTAAAATTTTAAATTTTTCACTATAAATTTAACATATGTCACAATTGAACATTTAATTATAATTACTTTTGACATTTTAAATAAAAGAATAAGTTATATTAACTTATTAATTTAAATTAATAAAATTTAACTTTAAACATAAAATTATGCTTAAAAAATTATTTTCAAATTAAATTTAATTAAATCATTTAATTTTTAATAAATCTAATTTTATATTATTTTATTTCACATTATCTAATTAGATTGATTTTTATTTAAAAAAAAACACTCAGATCCTTTATCACAGACGAATCGCTATGATTTTCCGTACACATTCTTCCCAATCCATTCCTATTATCCTAATAAAAAAAAAATTCATGCAAGTTGAAAGAGAAGCTGCATGTCAAGTAAAATCATGCTGGACATAATTCATAATTTTATATAAAAATAGGATTCATAAATATGTAAAAAGTAATTATAATTAGATATTTAATTTTTAATGTTAAAATTAATAAATTATTTATAAAAAAGTAATTATAATTAAATATTTAATTTTTAAAATTAAAATTAATAAATGTTAATTATTTATGATATATGTTGATGGAAAATTGATAATCCTATCTCATAAGATTCACTCAAAAATTTATCCCATCCAATTTCCCCTCCATATTAAAAAAAATTATCATTTTATCTAATATATTTTAGATTTTAATAAACTAACCTCAATTTTATATAAAGAAGAAAAAGAATATATATATATACTTTCAATAATTCAAATTATATTACATTTTTTTCAAATAATAATATTAGTACGTATTAAAATAATAGTATTATCAATTTTTTACATAAAATAAATTAAAATAATATCTTACGTATCTTTAAATAATTAAAAAGTTAATTTTGACATTTATTGTTCATTGACTATAATTTTTGAGAGTGAATTCATAATGGACAAAAGCTGAATATGCAAAATTTCAAATTTAAGTAGTTTAAAATACTTGCAAATTTTTTAATTTTCCACTAATTTTAAAAAATTTTATACTTATAAATGCAAGGGCAGTAATATGGTAGTAAAAATTGATATTCGTAAAACTTTTGATTTTATGGAATGGGACTTCATTCAGGCTGTACTTATGAGTTTTGGGTCCTCAAAAAATTTTTGTGCATGGATTCTTGCCATTTTTTATTCATTGAAGCTTTATAATCTTATTAATGGTTCTCCTAAGTTTTTTTTTTTTTTTTTGTCACTAGGGGTGTCCGTCAAGGCGACCCCCTTTCTCTGCTTATTTTTTGTATTGCTGAGAATTATCTCAGTCGTCTCCTTTCTTCTTATGTGGATTCTGGATTGTTAATGCTTATGTATGGAGGTCACAATATTTCTTATCCTTCGCATATTTTCTATGCGGACGATATCTTGGTCTTTTGCCAAGAAACTATTTCAAATGTTGATTTGTTGGCTTCTATTTTTAAGAATTACAACATTCTTCCTGGGCAACAGATGAATTGGGATAAATCTGGAATTTTTCTTAGCTCTATTATGCCTAGACGTTGTGCTTCTTCCCTTTATGAGAGAACTGGGATGAGGAGTGGTTGTCTACCTTTTACTTATTTAGGTATCCCCTTTTTTTATTAGAGCTCTAAA
Source organism: Mallotus nudiflorus (assembly GCA_947683625.1). Taxonomy (NCBI): domain Eukaryota; kingdom Viridiplantae; phylum Streptophyta; class Magnoliopsida; order Malpighiales; family Euphorbiaceae; genus Mallotus; species Mallotus nudiflorus. Next base: position 3,635,283 of record CANTUR010000152.1, read on the forward strand.
AATAAAATGGTTAAAAGCTTCAATTGATCGTATTATGTCTAAAATGGAAAACTAGAAAGGTAAGACACTTTCTATGGTGGGTCGCCTTGCTCTTATAAAGTCCTTTATTCATGGTTCTTTTTTGCACAGTTTCATGTTTTATAAATGGCCTGATTTGTTGTTAAAGAGAATGGAGCATGCAATCCAGAATTTTCTTTGGATCGAATGTATTTTTTCTAAAAAATTGGTTTTTATCAAGTGGGATATTTGTTGCAAACCTTTTGATGAGGGAGGTATTAGTTTAAAACGACTTCATCTCATGAATAAGGCTCTTCTTAGTAAAGTTTCTTGGAGAACTTGTTGTAAATATCATTTTGTTTATGAGTTTTTTGTGAAGTAGATTTATTTCTAAGGGTGGAGCTCCTAAGCTAAATATTTCTTCTTCTATTTGGCCTTATATTAGATTGGTGCTTTTAGATTTCAAAGACACCTCTCAATGGTTTCTGGCTTTCAACTCCAGGTTAAATTTTTGGAATGATAATTTCCTAAGGTATGTCATTATAGATAAAGCTCTTATTCCTCATTCTATTCAGTAGTCCCTCTCAAGTACTATTTCTGATGTGTATTAGGATAATTCTTTGCACATTCCAGATGATTTTGCTTCTGCCTTTTCGAATATCATAAGGGATATTCTTAATGTTTATCCCCTTCATTTTGACAAAGATAAATTTTTCTAGTAGCATTCTCCTAATGGTTTGTTTGCTTGTAAATGGGTTTATGATTTCTATAGAGATAAAACTCTTAAGGTTGCTTAGGGTAAAGTTCTTTGGAGGCATTATCTTCTTCCTTCACGATCTTTTTTCTATTGGTTTTTGCTCCTAAATCGCATCCTAACATATGAGGTTTTATAGCAAAAAGATTTTAATATTGGTTCTTGTTGTTAGTTATGTTCAGCTAGGGTTGAAAGTATGGATAATCTCTTCGTTTCTTGTCCTTATGCTTCTACAATTTGGGGAATGCTTCAAGATCTTTTTCAAGTTAGATTCCCTATTTTTAGTACGGTGTTACAACTCTTTACTATTGCTAAAAGGCATAAATTCTCTGTGCAAATTTCTTACTTTTGGTTTGTAGGTGTGGTGTCAGTTTTATGGCTCATTTGGCTTGCCCGAAATAAAGTTACTTTTCATAATTCTTTCTTTCCCATTAATGTTTATTTTTGAATTTTATGTAATTTTATTAAAGAAGCTGATCTTCATAAATGTGGATTCAGTTAGAATTCCATTGCAAATTTCTTGATTTTGCTTCAAGTGACAGATATTTCAAAACCTGTCAAGGTTATTCGTTCTGTCTATTGGTTCCCTCCCTCTCTGGGGTGGTTTAAATTAAATTTTGATGGCGCAGCTAAGGGTTTCCAAGCCTTGCCGGTGCTGGTGGTATTTTTAGGAATCATCTTAGCTCTGTTGTAGGCTCATTTGCTACTCCTCTCATCATCAAGTTTGTATTTGAGGCTAAGCTTAAAGCAGTCATAATTGCTATTTAGATTGCATTTTAGCATCATTTTTTTCTCTATGGATTGAAAGTGACAACATGTATATTTTTCATCTTTTAAACAACTGCATGTTCCTTGGTCTCTTCAGCAAGAATGGCTCTACTGTTTATTTATTCTTTGCATGGTTCCTCATTACATCAGTCATATATTTTGAGAAGGCAACATGGTAATTGACAGATTGGCTAATATTGCTCTTTCGTATAATCAATTATTTTGGTGGAACATATAATCCCCTTCTTATAATTATTTGTTAGTTTATGATGCCATGAGATGGGAAAACTTCCATTTTTTATAGTATGGTTGTAGTTGGTTTTGTCTCTATTTCTTTTAAGCTTGTTTAGGTCTTATTAGTTCTTTGTACTGCCTTTTTGCATGTTGATTTATTATACTCTTCTTTTATTTAATAAATTTTCTGGGTGATGCATGTGAAGTCGGTGCTGGAGGGGTGTTAGCCTAACTGAGATGCCTTAGTGCACTATTTAATGCATTTTCCTATTTTATAAAAAAAAAAGGTTTTATACCTTAAATTTTTGATGGAGTTTAAAGAGGGTTAAATGTTACTCCTATAATATATTAACCCTTTTACCTTTGTTTGGTAAACTTTAAAAATCCAAGGTTAACATTTAACTCCCTTAATGATTAAGCCCACTTATATGTATTTTTATTAAACAAGTTAAAACTAGGTTAAATACCTGTAACAATAAAACTACGCTTTTGAAAGAGCACTTTTTATTTTTATTTTTAATTTCCCTACATTCATCATATTACTTCAACTTTTTTTATATCAAGAAACTACTAATCAAATATATAAAAAAGGTTGGAATCAATTTAAAATTTTATTTTATGGTGATTTCATTTATTTTATTTTTCTCTACAATTTTTATTATATGTGAAATATAGGTTCTAATTGTTAGGAGATTTAGAGGTAATAACTCTTCATAAAAAGAAAATTTAAAATGCATATGAATATATTATTTAAATAATTATATAAATGTTCAAAATTTTAAACGATTATTTATTTATTTTTTTTATTTTTAAATACTTAATAATAAATTTAATCAACTATATAATTTTATTCTTTAAAAAAATATCACATTACAATTTATCAATTACATTTTGTTTGCCAAACAAGGTTAACAATTTAATCATTACACTTGTAACTGTTACTCCCTTAACAGTTACACCTGTAACTATTACTTCTTTAACAGTTACACCTGTAACTATTACACTCTATTTCTTTAACCTCGATCTAAACACACCCTAATATTTTAATTCTATGCTTATTTACTTTTCATCTTTAATAGCAATTTTCAAATAATTATAGGATCAGTTACGATTTATCTTCTCTATTTTATCAAATTATATTATTTGTCTTCTGCTATTTGAAAATTATATTTTTTTATCCTTCATTTTTGCAATATTTAATTATTTACTTCTTTTGTCAGTAATTTCGCTTAAGTCCACTATCAATTGACTATGAAATTATCATATATCCTTTAATGAAATATAAAATATTAAGCATTAATTACTTGATGCCCCTATATTTTACCATATCATACTATTGGGAAAAGTACATTTCTTTACCTTAAGGTTTTTGAGTTTAACAAAATTGGTTCCACGGTATTTTTAGTGATAATACACTATCCTAGAGAATTTTCCATTAGCAAATAACTACCAAAGCCCATAATGTTGTTTATGAAGGTGACATGGCAACTTGCATGGTAGTTGACCTGTACTACTTATACTGTTGGGTTTCGTGATACAAACGCAGCGAAAAAATTAAAAATTTATCACGTTCCCAAACCTGAATCCATGTAATTCGACTACTTGATTAAACCTAGGATTTCAAAAATCTCATAAAAATGCAGAAGAAGCAAGATTTTATGGAAGGATGAGAGGAGGTTCACACCGGTGACACCTTACCTCGAGCCTTTTTGCTTTGGTTATTCGGATCAAGACGTCTCCAAAAGGATGTGTCCTCTATAGGTATCCATACGAATAGCCCTTCACAAAATGAATTGGAGTGTGTGTGCTAGCAACCTCCTTGATTGTCTCACAAATCAAGAACAAAAGAAAAAACTCTGTCTTTATTTTCAAAGAAGAAAGAAAATGAATTTGGAGATAGGAAAAACAAGTGTGTGAAACCCTAGAGAATATAACATATTTATAGACTCCAAATTTTCACCTACCAATGACCTTTTGGTAATTTCCATTTATTATATTATGATTTTATTTAAAAAATAAATCAGAAATAATATCTTATTTATTTATTTAAAATAACATTTATCTTAAATAAATAAATAAATAAATAACTTTAATTATTTTTTCCACAGAGTTTATTTTAGGCTTATTAAACCCATATTCGTTTTGGGCTTGTTCTAAGTGTGTGACCCTGTAGGTTCACATAACATTGGTAGTGGGCCTAAATCTCTATTTAGGCCTATAAGTAATAAGTGGCCTCTAGCAAGACATTATGACTACCCAAGTAATGTGAAGTCAATAATCCGACATAACCTAATTACAGTGAATTTTATCGTCCCTTTATCACATGATATCTTAATTGAACATAAGGCATAGAATGTCATCCTTATACAGTTCAATATTCTGACTTGATTCCAAGTAGACTGAAAATGATAACTCTTTATCAATTCATTTCAGCATGGCCATGCATTTTCCTTCATTCTATCTCATCAAGGGGCCCATAGATATCTTTCTCATATTAATGAGGGATAAATTCCTTCTAAATCACTCACATTCCTCACATAACTAATTTCATATCCAACAACATCCTATCTAATCATCCGGTTAAAGACAATGTTAGAATATGTCAAAACATAAAATAACTATGTAGAAATCCATTATGATTTCAAGGTTAAAGGACCGAAATAAAATTACTGTGATGAGAAATACTTATGACAATATTCTATGCAGTATTCTCATAGTGGGTCAATCCAATACATAATCTCTTATCATGTACCTTTGAGGTGACTTAATATCTCATATTCATGATTAGTAAAACATAACCATCTGTTAACATCATACTTGCCTTAATACTTTAACATTTATATAATTAATAAATGGCTAGGGATAATTAGAATAAAACCCTTATTTTAATCTAAGGGTTTTACTATCAAGTCATATACTTGATGGCCTTAGTAAGAATTAACCATTCATATAATTATCATAAATTCAAATGATAATGAAATACCTCTTTATTAATAAAATAAGAAAGTCAATACATAATCAAATGATTGACCTAGTGCATATCACTAACATATACAACTTAAAAAAAATGTGAACAACATCATTCATGCTAAGGGGATTTATAAATTCCATTTTTATGTTTAGAATCCCTAACTTTTGAAATTTATTTAACCCTATATTCATTCGCAACTCCCTTCTCTTAGAAATTGAAGAATGAAATTTTCTTAATCCTTTTTAATAGTTGGATCCCTAATATTAATATGCTCCCATTTTAACCTAACAATCCTTAAATATAATGATTCCCTCTTTCAAAATGATTCATAATTGTCGTAAAAAATATCAATCAATTGAAGACATGTGGTTGTGGAATTCCTCCTACAACGAGAACATTAAAGATGTCTCAAAACAAAGGAAGGCATTTTCGGGGGTGTGCTAGATATGATACACCACAAAAAATGTGATTTCTTTAAATCGATCGATATATTAGCATCTCAATTAAGAATGAAGTGATTCCTTATTTATTGGATAAAGTTGAGTCTTATGAAGATGAAATTGCAAAAGGTAAGGTATAAGAGGTTGAACTTGCTCTTAAATTAATAAGATACAAACAAATTATTCAAAGATTGGATGAAGAATTGGAAAGCTCCAAAGAACAAATTCAGTTGTTTCAAATTAAAGTCAGCTAATATTGTCAATTACTTTTGGAATTAAGTCCATATGCTTGAGTAAAAAAGTGTTTATTTGGGTTATTTGTGGTGTGTACATTTTTAGGTTTTTGGTATGTTTACATGGATGGCTTAAATAAATTTAATGGAAGTTATTATTTTTCATGAAATTATTAGCAATTAACTAGTAGTTAAGAAGAGTTATTATAGGATAATGTAACTGTATGTAGCTTTGTAATATTGCTATGAAACTTTTCAATATAATGTCTCAATGAAATGTTGATTTTAATAATGAATGAGATATATTTCCTATATAACTTTGATCTTATATTATTTATATACCTAGGATTATAATTGGATATAAGAATTAGGATATAGTATAATGAATTAAATTAACTTGTTCTTGGATCATAATATAATGAATTAAATTGACTTCTAAAGTCATAGTAGTATGCCTGAAGAGTGACACAACATCTAAATTGAAAAAGTACTTAATATTCCCATACAACTGGTGCTAAATACATAAATAAGATGTCCACAAAATATTGCATTTAGCTAGAATTAAGATTTCTATGACACATTATAAAATAAAACAAAATAAACGGAGTTTGTTAAGTTTAATTACATTAACTCAATTATTTTAAACAAAGTGGTTTATTTTGCAATATCTAAACTTTGCCATGGTTATTAGGGGCTTGATTATGTATGGGTTGATTATGGGGTGCTTGAGTATGGTGTTGAGCTGGTACATTATGAGCTGCTTATGAAGGTTTTGGTGGCTTAAAATGCGAAGAATGTTTCTTAGCAATAAACTTTTTTGTTACAAAAAAAATTATGCATCAGTTTTCCAACTATCATAAATGAAAGAACATGTGTAAACCTTTATTTGAGAAAAATTAATTACCTTTTAATGTTGACTTAAAATTGGCTAAGAAAAATGCACTCTTGGACTTAATGCTTATGATACAAGGAGAGAGAGAGTGTGGGTTCGATTGGTGACCTTTGCTCCATACATTATTCATAATGTTATATGCTTCATTATATGGGAAAAATAATTGCAATTTGATGAGTCGCAACTCAGTGAATATAAATATCAATTAAATTCTAAAAGTGCCAAAAAATAATCCGACGATATCATAACATAGTACAAGTATGATTCATTCAAATGCAAGTGCTAATGTATTTGTTCATTAATTTTATTGTGGCCTGACAAGAAAAATATTGCTCTTGAGATTCATGTGAAACAATTACTATTTGATTTTGTTGGCTAGCATATAACATGTGAATCATGTAATTTTCTTTGATCATTTGCATTTTCTATGTGATTTGAAAGTATTTGCCAAGCCAATCACAATGTCCTTTTATATCCATATACAAGTGTTCAAATGTAAATTGCATAACAAATAGTCATTAGGATCATAGTATTTGCATTTAACTTGTAAATACATGTGTATAAACATAACTAATCAATAAATAAACTATATACATTTAAATAATCAAAAAGTAATTCACCTCCCTAACATCCTTCTCTTTCCTTATTGATTTCTTTTTCTCCATTATTTGCATCTCCTTCCCTTTGATTCTTAATAACATTTAAACTTGCCTTCTCATACCCAATTACATTTGCAAGTTGTGACCCAATTTTAATGTCAATATTAAATAAATCCACCCCTAAATTCTCACTTATCTATTTACTCAAACTAACCCCTACATTATTACCTGCTTTCTTTTTAGGAACAGAAGGAATGTAAATAAACTCTTCATTTGTTAATTCATTATCCTTTTTCAAGCATCCTAACATTCAAAGGATTTGAAATTTTAACAACATATAACTCAAAATAAAGATACCCTTTAATGTATTCTAACATAAATTTTAAATCTTTGTCATCTGAAATCTCTTTTATGGTTTCTTTACCATTAATACCTTAAAGTTTGTATCATATCCTATATCCATTTTCATAACCCTAGCTCCTAATATACTATTGCAACTTAAATTACGACAAATGGTCAAGATCAAAATTTTCAAACTGTTCAATTGTCCCTCTATAACACTCTATTTTTGGACTATTAGCCCAAGAGCCCCTATGTTGTATTACTAAATTCACCATTTACATTTCCTACACAAAGAATAACACAAACAATGGTTATGAAAATAAATAAATCCTAAACCTAAAAACTCAAAAACTTAAAAACCCTAGTATTACATGTGCATGCAATCCATTTACCCAAACCAGAAACCCATATACATTTCAAAAAAGGATAAAATTTCTAATGAATTTACATACCTTGCACCTCAGGTAATAGAGTGTTTTATTCAATGATTTGGAAAAACTTCTTACTTTTAGTTGCTTCTTCACAATAAAAAAAAAGCCAAATTTTAATTCTTCCTCTATGTAAAACACAATTACCTTTCAATTAGAACTTCATACCTTTTATCTTCAAGTTAAAGAAATTTCTTTCTTTAATTAAAAAGAAAAGGGAGATAGGATTAATTAAGTGATAATAGGGTTATATGGAGTTAGATATTTAGGGATTCAAAACATAAAAAAGGGTTTGTAAATCTCATTAGCATGAAAGACGTCGTTCAAGTTTAATTTTTTTTAGCTATATAAGTAGTACACGTCGGCTACCACGCAAGCTGCCTCATTACCTTCTTTAACGATGTTATAGGTTTTGGTAGTTATTTGCTAACAAAAAATTTCACAGGGTAGTGTATTGTTACTGAAAATACCATGGAAAAAATTTTGCAAAACTCAAGAACCACAAGGTAGGAAAATGTGCTTTTCCCTATACTATTTAGCTCTTAAAATTTAAAAATTATATTTTACTCTCTTTTTCGGACTATTGTATTTTTTTAGTCAAGTTTTTATTACAATCATTATTAAATAACTGTAAACAATCAAAATAGTATTTAATTTAACATGTTCAATCATGAAATAAAATAATAATTTTAAGTAATTTAATCATGTATCAAACAATTTAAACTAATATTTTAAATGAAAATTACAATTTGAAGTTAAAAAAAATATACTTGATAAATTGCTTATACAATATAATTTTTTTAAGTTAATATTTAAGTGAAATATTTTAAAATTAAGAATAATTTTATTAAAATTATGACTAAATTAAATTAAATTTAGATTTTTATCTTTACTAAATATTTTAATTGACATTTTGTAGCTAATAGATGACAATTTTAATACAAATTTTGATAAAAAAAATAGTATAATAATAAAAACATAATTTTTAATAGGGGATATTACATAAAAAAAAAAAGCCACAACCTTTGGGGTATTTTAAAATAAAACTTTATCCTATATTTTCTTTCAAATCAAACCATAACCTTTAAAATGTTATCAATAAAAGTCATCCTTGGATGACTTTACTGGTAACAGGAGATGAAACTATTTTTTTGGATCCATAGGGCCCACTTAGATGGTTGTACTGGTAATAGGAGATGAAATCAATGCATTTGCCCCCAATTTTATATTTTTATCTATCTAAATAGCCTACTAATCCAAAATGAAACCCTTAATTGGAGGAAGAAAATATCAATTTGGGGGCAAATACATTGGTTTCATATCTTATTACTAGTATAGTCATCCAAGTGGGCCCCATGGATTAAACAAATAGTTTCATCTCCTGTTACCAGTATAGTCATCTAAGGATGGGATTTTTTTTATAATGTTTTAAAGTTTGTGGTTTGATTTGAAAGAAAAAATTAAATACCATTTTATTTGAAAATAACCTAAAAGTTGGGTTTTTTTTTATGTAATTTCCCATTTTTAATATTAAGAAGTAAATAGTAAAATACAACTAAATGAAAAGGGCAAATAATAATTACTTCCTTTTGTTAAAAGTAATTTTAATGATTACTAACCATGGAAGTAGAAATAACAGTTGACTTGAACCACCTAACTGGCCTTAAAGAACCACCACCTCTATTACTTGAGAAGGATCAATTTCCAAAAAAGGTTAAATTTGGGAGTGTTGAGGCTAGTAAAGATATCAGTACAATACAAAAAAGGGATCTTTTTTAGTGATAAGCTAATGGCTTATAAGGTGGTCATAGCAAAGACCCCTATAAAAAAACATATGGAAATTCATATTGAGATTACAAATGATAATATATATGTAAGGAAGGAGAATGGCATTCCGTTTATAGAATTCTTGAACTGTGTGCAATGCTTAATGGTACAAACATAAAAGAAATCAACCATTATTAAGCTTTTAAGGTGAAAAATTGGATATAAGTCTCTTTGCTAAAAAATCAATAATCTTTGGTAACCTCGCCAAGGCTATAAAATTATTAACCTTGATAATGATTATTGGATGGTAAGATTTAATGACGATGAAGACTATTCTAATGCATTGTTGAGAAGACCTTGGATAATCCTTAATCACCATCTAATGGTCTAACCTTAAAGTCCTTATTTCAGTATTAATAATAATAATTTATTTATAATGGTAAGGTGGATATGATTTCCAAGTCTATCTCTCTAATACTATTATAAGAATATGCTCTTCTTGATAGCAAATCTCATTAGTAGACCATTAAAAGTTAACTATAATATATAAAAAGGTGCCAAGAAGAAGTTTGCCTACATTGTTATTGAACTTGACTTAAGGAAACCTTTAATGTCTCAAATTCAGGTTGATCGATATTTTCAAGCTATTGAATATGAGTGCTTGATATTGATTTGTTATTAATATGGTCATTATGGCCATAATAGTGAACTATGCTCTTTCAAGGATAAAGTACTTTAAAATTCTGATAGTGGAGATTTGAATAACCAAAACCAAGCTAGTCATTAATATATGCCCTCATTGGAGTTACTACATGACCATTATAATACTACACCTAATGAATGTTGCCTTGGTCCATAGATGTATGCACTAGTGAGAGGCTATAGGAGCTTCAATACGATAACAACATCAAAGGCAGTAAAATTAACTAAGTTTGTGAAAAATTCAAGGGCTAGATTTAAGATCCTAGAAAATATAGTAGAAGATGACATGGTGGGCAAGAAATCGAGGAGTTCTTTTAATGGTAATAAAAAGGTCAATAGGAAGCCCCTTGATGAAAGATTTTTCCATAAAAGGAGTGATATGAAGTCTAAGATAACTATGGGCCCTAGACATATGGGCCAATCCAAATAAAAAATTAATAATGATAAGCCTATTAGGATAATTTCATCAACTCCTCAAATGGCTACCAAACCAAGTCTTAAGGATGAATAGACAATGCAACCTTCCTCGAACATATCTAACTTGCCTAATTATAAAACATTAATAAGTGACACTTTCTTAGACACCAACAATTATAGGGTAGTAAGAAGTATCTTAATGAATACTTCAGGTGGGAAAAGGTATACAGATAACTCAACCCCCTTTTTCTTAACACATATAAGGGACAACAAGTTAAGCCACCCAAGCATCTTGTTAATCTAAAAGGGAGAGTCAAAATGAAAAATTTAAATGAAAAAGTTATTTGGAAGAAATTCATAGGATGCCATTTATAATGTTGCTTTAGAGGACTTGGAATTGAACATCCATAATAATGATACATAAGAAGATAATACTAAACATTTGTAGTATAATATCTTTATTTCATAAATGATGTATATGATTTTATTCTCCTTTATTTATTATCATTATCTTATAATGCTAACCATATTTGTGCATAATTATTAAGCAATAGCTAGCTCGAGTTTCATACACTCTTTGCTTTCTTTTGTTAAAATTTACAATTGTTGTATTCAAATTTTAATAGAGCCAAGAACAGATGGCCTCAAAGTCGATGATATTATTAGAGCTAATAATATTCATATTCATTTAGAGTTAAAACAGATGGATTTTTAAGGTGTATATGGTTTCTTTGGAATAGAAAAGTTAAGGTTCAGGTTCTCATTAGCAATAGATAATATGTTCACTTGAAGGTAGATAGCTTAAGGTAGCACCCTACTTTTGTTACATTAGTTTATACTAGTCCCAACCCTTTTATCTGAGAGTAGCTCTGACAACACCTTAAACAAATTGCAAATAATTTTAATTCCCCTTGGATTATTTATGGAGACTTCAACTCCATTCTTGGTCCAAATGAAAATAGTTGCAATTCTACTTGTAGGGTGGGCAGATGTAATAAATTCAAACTTTTAGGTTGAGGAGTGTAGTATGAAGGATATACGCTTTATTAGACCCAAATTCACTAGGGCTTGGGGGTATGATTCATGAGACGTTAGATTAGTTTTTATGCAATGATTTACAATATGATAGGCATTCGAGCTCTTTTATATGCCATTTAATAAAAAATCAGTTTGAATCATCAACCTATTTTACTACAAATGGATGATACTATATATCACAGTAGGCCTATAAACTTTTTTTTTCTTGCATCATGGGTTCTCCACCTAAAATGAAATAATAATGTGTGTAATATTTGGCAATAAAGAAACTTAGTTTAAGACAATCTTGTTAATATGCAAAAATACCTGATACTGTAGAACAAATAGACATTTGGAAACATTTTTAATAATAAAAAGGTTGTTGGCATGCATGAATAGGATTCAAAAGCTCAAGAGTAGTTTGATTCTAATTATTTAAAAAACCTTAGGAAGAAGCTATTAGGTGAATACAATTGTGTTTTAACCTAAAGAGAATTGTATTAGAGATCAAAACCTTATGTGATTGGGTTAATATTGGACATTGTAATAAAGTATTCTTTTATGCCAAGGCCACAACAAAGGTGCATCATGACATTATTAAACTCATTAAACTTTTTATTGGAGAGTGGTCTATTAATGTTAAATTATTTTAGGAAGATGCAATTCTTTTGTTTAAACAATTGTATACAGAAAACTCTTTACAAAGACATATAACCTTATAATTTTAAAGGTTGTTTCGTTCACCATAGCCATGATGATTATTCTTTCTTCCTAAGTCTATTATTAAAGTTGAAGTGAGAAGAGCTTTATTTGAGATGAATACATCCAAGGCATCTGGAATTGATTGATTTCATGCTTTTTTTTAATTAAAAGCACTTAGATATGGTAGACAATAATCTTTTTATATGGTAAAGATGGTCTTAAGGTGGCTCCTTAGATGGTTCTCTAAACCATACTGATATTGTGCTGATTTTGAAAATTGATAAGTTGGAATGTTATGATCACTTTCGACTAATTAGCTTATGCACTGTAACTTATAAGCTCATTACTAAAGTCATTGCGAATTGGTTAAAAATGATTATGCCTAAGATTATAGGCTCCATGCAATCTGGTTTTGTGAAAGGGAGGAAAATTACTTATAATATTGTTATTGTGCAAGAAATTATTCATTAAATGAAGCTCAAGAGAGAATACATGATTTATAGTGATCAAAGTGGATCTTGCTAAGGCTTATGACTGCCTTAGTTGGAACTTTATTCTTAAGATTTTGATTGACCTTAGACTGCCATGCACATGCTTTATTAGTGTCATCATGAAATTCATTACCATAACTTCTATATAAATTTCTTAGAATGGTATTCTATTAAAGAGCTTTAATCCAACACATGGAATTCGTCAAGGAGATCCAATGTCCCTATATATTTTTATTTTATGTATTAAGAGATTAGCTTAAGCAATTAATGTTGAGGTTATGAATGGCCATTAGAAGCCTTTTAAGATTACTTATCATGGCCCTTCTATTAGTCATCTTTTCTTTATAAATGACTTAATAATGTTTACTAGAGTTGATGAGAATAATGCAATAAGTATTAAACAAAGCTCTTGATCATTTTTTTTATAGTCCATCTAGTCAACTAATATAAACCCTACCTATAATAGAGATAGAACATGCATCCAACTTTGAAATCTATCCCAAGGATCATCAAAGATAGGTTATGTTAATGAAGCTAAATCCCTTGCTTATTAAATTGAAGCAAGATATTTAGCTATTAAAAAATGAACAATCACACAATTCTAAGTCTAATCTAACCTAGCAATTGTAATGAAAGGTAGATGTGAAACAATTTAAGTAAACTTGCAAAGTTTTAAAAGAATAAAGTTTAAGGAAAAACCTCACTTTTTAATATATGAATCCTCTTCCATAATTCGTTTTACATATGTTTAGCCCTTATATAAGCATGTAAACAACCTAATCCTTAAAGGAAAAAGTTTCTTCTTTATTCCTAAAGATGCCTATATAGGAAAATCCTTAATTAAGGAGGTTTCCTTCAAAATAGGATAACTAATGACAACTCATCTTTGAAAAGTCAAAATTGACAACTAATTACAACTAAGCAAAGTGAAAACTCATGACAACTAAGCATTGAAGCATGTCATGTCATATGTTATGTAGGATGTCAACCATTAACCTTGATTTGTTGACTCTTTGACTTTGACTTGAAATATTTTTGAATCTTCTCACATCTTCTTGAATCTTCCTTATTGACTCTAAAATAGAAAAATAACTCAAAATTCATCCATATCAAGCTAATTAATTTCAAAATATGAAATTAAGCTAAGTAGTTTGAATTTTTTATTATTTGGCTTTATGCTTGCACTTTGCATCCTTTTTAGGGTTCATATTATTCCCTCCCTCTTGAAGATGATTCACCCTCGAATCATAGCCATCTTCTAAAGCTAATAAATTCATAAATCCTCCAGGGTCAAACATAAACTCCTTTGTTGAAAACTTCTGCTTTGAAGTAATGCTCTATAAAAGTAGCTTCAACATAGCTTGAACGTGATTAAGCAATTGGAATATAAGACTCTTATCCATGAACTTATAAGGACTATATTATTACTGCTTCCTTCTAAACTTAAAACATGAATATCTCAAGTTCATCTTAGTACAAGCAAAGACTCCATAGATTGTATTGTGGACATAAGGAACTTCAATAACATTATCAAATGGATCTTTGTATGGCATAGAAGTCTGTAAAACAACTTTCAAAACACTAGAAAAAAAAGATTAAAGTTATTAGCATAATCATGATGAACAACCAGCTTTTTATCCTCTTTCTTCTTTTATGCGCAAACTTCTAGGTTTTCCTCTTCATGATGCATATACGCTTCATAATCATAAAGTGTACTCTTAGTAACTTCTTGAGTAGTTAATCCTTGTACAACTTCACTAGATTGCTTAAAACTTTACAAACACTCCTTATTAGCTCCAATGACTTTAACAATTTCACTATTCTTAGATTCACACACAATTATTGTCTCCCCATAAGGACCTACTTCCTTTTCATACTCCAAAAAAAAGTTCAATTACCACTTTCAAAGAAATAGAAGATTCTAATTGCACTTATTTATTCAATCTTTTAGCAATCTTACACTTAAGCCCATTGATGAATTTTGTAACTTTTTGCCTTTCAAATTCACCTATATCACTTGCAATTACAAACAACTTAAACTTTTTAACATAATCATTAACATATAATTCATCACATTGTTTAAGCCTTTGTAATTTAAAATGAAATTTATCCTTAACTTCATGAGGAATAAAATTTCTAGTCATTAACTTCTTCATTATCTCCCAATTTTTAATCTCACTAAACCCATTCATTCTCTATAATGCCGTCAAATCTTCCCACCATATAGCAGTATGACTCAAAAATTTACGAGAAGCAAGTTTACAATTTTGGAAATCACTTAATTCAAAAGAATCAAATATCTCCTCCATTTGTTGTACCCATTCCAAATAAACATAAGGATCATCCCCACCAAGAAATAAGACATGTCCATATTGACCACACTCAAAGATAATTTAGAAAAAAAAAGAAATCCTCACAAAGCATTCCCTTATGTGTTTACACTTAATGATGTGAATGTTCTCGTGTTTAACAAAAAAAAACTATTTTTTTAATATATGAAGAATTAAGAAGAAGAAAGAAGAGATAACACATGAAAATTAAAGGATACATAACCAAACCTTGAAGTTTTCTTTGATACTAAACTAATATGAACCTTACTTATAATAGAGATAGAACGCACATCCAACTTTGAAATCTAGCCTAAGGATCATCAAGGATATGTTCTATTGATGGAGATAAACCCCTTGCTTATTAAATTGAACCAAGATACTTAGCTATTAAAAGATGAACAATCAAACAATTCTAAGTCTAATATAACTTAGCAATTGTAATGAAAGGTATATATGAAATAATTCAAGTAAACTTGCAAAGTTTCAAAAGAACAAAGTTTAAGGAAAAACCTCACTTTTTAATATTTGAATCCTCTTCCAAAATTTGTTTTACATATGTTTAGCCCTTATATAGGCATGTAAACACCCAATTCTTGAAGGAAAAGGTTTCTTTCTTATAACCAAAAATGCCTATGTAGGAAAATCTTTAATTAAGGATGTTTCCTTCAAAATAGGATAACTAATGACAACTTATCTTTAAAAAGTCAAAATTGAAAACTAATTACAACTAAGAAAAATGACAACTCATGACAACTAAGCATTGAAACATGTCATGTCACATGTCATGTAAGATGTTGACCATTAACTTTGACTTTAACTTGTTGACTTATTGAATTTGACTTGGAATATTCTTGAATCTTCTCACATCTTGTAGAATCTTCCTTATTGACTATAAAATAGAAAAATAACTCAAAATTCATCCATATCAAGCTAATTAATTTAAAAAATATGAAATTAAGCTAATTAGCTTGAATTCTTCATTATTTGGCTCCATGCTTTCACTTTGCATCCCTTTTAGGGCTCATATTATCAACTAATTAGCACTAAAAAATCATTATCATTCTTCTCTAAAAATAATCTTACTCACTCTATAGAATTGGTGAATAATGTATTGAATTACAATATTAACACTAACCTTGGTAGATACATCAGTGTTCCTTTAGTTCAATAAAGAGTAGGGACTATGGTTTATGATTCAATTTTTGAGAAGCTGAGGAATTGTATAAATAGATGGGAACCATCTAAATTATTATTAGTAGGTAGAACCATATTGGTTAAATGAGTTATTTCTTTTATCTCAAGCTTTCTTATGCAAACTCATTTATTGCTAGCTGATATTTATAATTAAATTAATTGTTTAAAAAGTTCATTTAGTGATCTTCTCTAGATAACCAAAAGATCAATCTAATCCTTTGGCGTCATATTTGCTAACTAAAAGACAAAGGAGGATTAGGCATTTGTCCAACTTATCTTTATAGTATAACTTTAGTTATGAAATTAGCTTGGGGCATACTGAGCATCTCAAATGATTTATGGGTTACTATATTATGAGCTAAATATGGATATTTATTGAATATGGACTTTCATGAAGGGTGTAACAAGGGATCAGTTCTTTGGCAAGGCATTAAACTAGCTTGACAACATACTAAAATGGGCTTAGTTAAAGTCTTAGAGATGACACTACAGTTAGATTTTGGGATGATAATTGGGTAAACTTAAATGGTTGCCTCCAAGGTGTGGCAGTCAAAAATATTCTAGTTGAATTAAAAGACCTAAAAATATGTCAATTTGTTTATTCTAATGGTAATTAGGATTGAAATAAATTTTGATCTTTCTATACCATAGGGGTTCTTAAAAATATTATTGCTGTAAAACCACCTACTAATATTGATGTTGTTGATACCTCCTATTATATTTTCTCCTCAAGTGGTCACTTTATTGTTAAATAAGCTTGTTAGGCTATTTCAGATACTTTTGGTTTCCAAAGTGATTCTAAATAGTAGAAGATATATAGATGGAAGGGCCCTTAATGCATTTGCTTCTTGTTATGGCTATGCTTATATGATAGGCTTTTAATTAATATGGAAAGGATTAGATAACATATAACAACAGTAAGTTATTATGACATATGTCATTTTAGTGATGAAACTCTAATTCATGCTTTTCATGGTTGCCTCTTTATAGAAAATGTTCAGGTGAAGTTGGTTCCCTCTTAGGTTTTAATCTTATTCTTCTTTTTAACACTAGAAAATCATATTTTGGATAATTTAACACATAAGTTGGGGGTTCAAGTTGGCTTTGATTGGTCAGTTGTCTTTGGAACAACTTATTGGTCCATATGGAGGCAAAGAAATAATATGTTGTTAGATAAGGAGTATGCGGTACCCTGGGACCCTGTGTTGCATATAGTCTTAAAGGTGAAGAGCTTTTATTATCGCTTGTGCTTAAATGGAAGTCTCCTATAAGCTCCAAGCTGAGAGACTTGTTAGTTGGTACCCCCAACTTACCCTTGGTTAAAGCTTAACACTGATAGTTGTCTTAAAGGCTCCATGAAATCTATAGCTACCAAGGGTTTGCTTAGATCGTATACTGGGTGCTAGCAAGGAGGTTTTATTGCTAATATAGGAAATTTTAGTGTTAACGACTAAAAATTAGGGCATTATCGTAGACAGCGGGGTTTAGTGGGCATCTAAGATTTTAGCAATTATGACACTATTTGGGCTTAGAGCCCTTGGGAACACACTAACCATTGTCATAAAGACATGGCATGGAGATGAGGAGTCACCACCTATGGTAATAACTGGGACAAATTATTTTGGTGGTACTCGATTCTCTAAAAGAAAGCTAGCACCACAACCAAGAGATTTTGGGAATGAAATACTAATTTCTTTTAGTCTTGTGTTCATTTAGAATTATTTTATAAATTACTATCTTATTCTCTAATTACATGCAATTTTATTTAAACTCTTACATTTAACCCAAAGGCAACAATTCATAAAATTACATGTAAAAAATGCATACAAATGTAGTGTCCCTATGTCTAAACTAGATTAATTTTATTAAATAAAGTTAGCTAATTATACATATTTTATTTACAAGTAAAATGGATTAGAGATGGGCCTACATTTTAATTGAATTAGTGAACCTAAATCTACTTATTTAATTAATTGAGGAAATGGGCTTATTGTCTACAAATCTTAAAAAAGAAATTAGTTTATTAAGTGGGCCTAAGTCTAATTTAATTTTAACTCAAATAAAAAATGGAGTCTAAGTCTATTTATTTAAAAGAAATGAAATTAATAGGTGAAGCTAAATCTAAGTTAATTTCATTAACTAAAAATGAACCTAAATTGATTTTAAAATTAATTAAACCTAAAAATCCAATTAAAAACCTATTTATTAAATGAGTTGACCCTACCGTTGACTTGAGGCCCAAAGAGAATAAAAGCATAAAAACAAGCCCAATTCAACAAACATCCCAAAAATAAATCAAAACAATAATTTTTACATGATTTTTCTAAGAATCCCTAATTCATTTTCATGCAACCCTAAAATTAATCTATTGTCATCATTGATTTTAATTGACTTTTACCAAATTGAGCCTAGATTACTAATCAATTTTTAGTGCAGAGAATTAAAATTCCACTAATTTCCCTCTATTGGGGCTATTACAAACTACAATACAGGAAATTAAAGCAAATTAATTACAACCTATTAAAAGTCATGAACAAAATATTGCAGAAAATAATAAAATCCTAAATTATATGGGGATTTCACAAAACTTAGTCCATGACATCCCATGGATTCTTCAACATTGCTAAAATCTCACATCAGCAACCTCACATCCAGAGCACCACAGGACACTAATCAAAACAAAAAAATAACAAAAATTAATCAGTAACGAATCAATCTAAAAATAAAACAAAGAAATCAAATAAAAAAATAAAAAAAGAATGTTGTGCAAATGTTGTTTGAATGCCCCTCAGATTGCAATGATCACCGTTTTGAGATTGACTCTATTGTTTCTTCTTGACTTTCTAGACTTTTAAAAATAAAGAACGTATTTTTGTTGATTTGAAACCCGAAGGTTTGTGTTTTTCAATCCACACTTTTTCTTTGCAGTAGCTAATTAGGGTTTTTTTTGCCTCTCTCTGGTTTTAGCTCTTTATCTCTCTTGCACTCTTTAGCTAGCTAGGGTCTCCGTAACCTCCCCCTTATGACTTTTAAAGATAAACCTAACAACTTCCAACCCTGCGATCACGCAGGCATTAGATTTTTAATTTTTGAACTTTCAAAATCAAAAGATAGAGTTTTGAAAAAAAATCAAAGAGTCGTAAGAGTTTTGAAAAAAAATCAAAGAGTCGCAACATGTAGGGACACGTGGTGTCCTAAACCAATGAAAAAAATTGAAAAATTACAATAAAATCAATTTTCAGTGTAAAAAATCACTTTTTAGCGAAAAATCGGTACTCTGAAATGTCAATTGGCATTACTTAATACCGACTAGCATTATGTAATGCCAGTCGGCATTAAGTAATGCCAATCGGCTTTACACAATGTCGGCCAACCACATTTTTATTTTTTTAAAATTACCAATAAAAGGTCATTGGAAGTTTCTAATTTTTGCAATCAAATCCCTAAAAAAATCAATAGTGCAACTAAATCCACAAAATGTAGCAATTTAGTCCTTTAAATTATGAAACTCAATATTAGAAATCAATTCTCGATTAGATTTTCATCATAGAGGCTTTTGTCGCACACGTGCACAATTATATTCTAAAATTGAGTGCTTACAATTATCTATCGGTTGTAACTAGGCTGAGATATGAATGTTAAAGATCTCATTATAGAAGTCGATAATAGTTGTGTGGTGGACACCAAACGTGGCCAAGTTTCCTACCCCTTGCAAGGCCTTTCTCCTTTAGGTTATTTTAACCCAGATAGACCTCATAAAGGTATCCAAGAGCTATTATTTCATGATATTGTAGGAGTTGTTGCTCGACGGGTTAGTGTTGTGCAGTGGTTTTTTTTTTTTTGGCTTTTACCTCCCTTTGGATGAAAAAGAAGAAGTAATTTTGGTAATTAATTAATGGTTAATTATAATTTCGACTTTTGACGGAAATCATAAAGGGAGCGACTCCCCTCAAGTCCATTTTCCCTCAAGTTTACTATCCAATGGCAATTATCATTTTAAGATAAAAGAATAAACAATTACTATGAAAATGAAAGCATTTATTCATCTTTAATTATTTTTAATTAAATAACTAAGTTAATATATTATTGTAAATATAAATATATTAATAATATATTTTTATTAAAAATATTTATTTTATTTGAATTTACATTTAATATTGTAAAATTTATTATAAAAATATAAATATATAGTTAAGAATCAATTTGAGCTATTAAATTGTCATTAGGTGTCAATCATCTAAGACTTTGAGGAAACTTGAGGACGAATGGAATTATGGAGAACCACTCCAAATGATAAATAGTATGACATTATAAAAGAAAATATGAAATCATTTAATTTTTAATTATCAGGGAGAAGTAGTATGTTCCGGTAAAACAAAGAAGGCAAATAGTAATTAATTAATAATAATAATCGTAATAGAATAATAAAAGGAAAGCTAAAGTTAAAGAAATTTTTTTTTTATATTCATTTTTCACCCTGAACAATATTTGAAAAATGAGAGGCAACTAATTAATAAGAGCAAATTATATTTTTGTTTATGAGGTTTGATATAATTTATACTTTTCTCCCTTTTGTTTAAAAATTAAATTTTTATATTTCTCAATTTAATTCTATCATGTTTCAGCCCCTCTACTAATTTTTCTGTTAGATTTTTTTTACATATCTAAATACATTTAACTCTTTCTGTTTTATATAAATAAAATAGTTTAATCTCAAAGTTCTAATAAAATAAAATAATTTAGTTTTTCAATTTTTAAAATATTTTATTTAAACTTCAATACTAACTAAATTTTAGATATGTATACATATCTCTATCAATATATTTTTTGAATTATATAAAATATACATTAACTCAAAAGTTAAGTTGTAATTTTAAATTTATTAATGTTCATAAATTTATTATATATTCATTATTTTACTTAGTTTTACATAATTTTATTCCATTTAAAATTAGTATTATCTAAAACTAAAGTAATATATAAAATGAATTATTTAAAAAAAAAAGGTAAAATAATGAAATCAAACATAAAAAATAAATATAAAATTAACTTGATGGAAATGAATGAATTTATCAAAATTATATTTTGATTTTTTAATTTTAAAATGTTGAAAAGAATATGCATAGTAAAAATTGTGATTTTAAATTTTAAATAATTTAAAAATTAAAAAAACATCTTTTTTATTTTATTAAAATAAAAAAAAATTAAAGTGTTTATTTTTATAAAACACAAGGGTAAAATGCTTAGTTTTTATAAAATATAGGTAGTAAAATGTTTTATTCTTTAAGATACAAATAGAAAATTTAACAGAAAGGTTAAAGTATCCACGAAGGTGATGTAAAAATTTAATTTTTAAATAAAAATGAGAAGAGTGTGAAAATGTAATTTGGTAAGTTAACAAAAATAATTTTTAAAGAAATAAAATGAAGCAGTCAAAAATAAAAAATAAAAAAGAGAGAAAGTTAAAGCTAAAGTTGAAGAAAAAATGAGTGAGAGAAGAGCAGTAGTATTTAAGGCAGGCCATGGGGTTTCTGAGACAAAAGTGTCGGTGGCAGTGCGAAGGAGATAGTGAACCTGATGAAGATGGACAGTGATATTTAGACCTACCACCACACCAAAACTCCTTAGTCGATATTTTTTGGATGGTTTCTTAAACTACAAGACCCATTTGCTTCTCTGTCTGATGTGTCTTTTATTGTTCACCTTTCCATTTCAGCTTCACTGTTGTCTTCTTTCTTTTCTTCTCTAAACCTTCAACACAACACACCCTTTTCATTTCTTGGCTCAATCCTTCTTTCTCTTTCTCTTTCTCCTTATTATTATTATTTTTGTTTCACAGCATTAGATAGCCTCCCAATTCTTTTTGTATTTTTTCGTTTAAGTTCTTTTGACCCAGAAACAAAAATGGGAGTTGATTTGAGGCAAGTGGTTGCTGGTATACTCACACTCACTATGTTTGTGATGCTTGGTAACATGATCAAAAGAGATCATTTTGATTCTGTTGAAGTATGTTCTTCCTCATATCTTATAACCATTGTTGTTTATATTCATTTCTGTGTCTTTCTTGCTGTGTGCTTAGATCTTTAAATCCCCCTGTCTCTCTACTGTTTGCTTCGATTTAAACTTCTCTTTTTTGGATATTATGTGCTTGGAATGTAAGATCCACATGTCCCTGTTTTATGTTCTGTGGCTTTTGTGCTGTTCCTTGCCAATTTTCTTTTTCTTTTCATAATCTTATTGGTTTAATTTCCAAGATCTTTCTGCTCAATTTACTGTTCTGTTAATTTCCTTCTGAAAAGTCAGGAACTTGGTAAACATGGTATTATTAGTGGTTTGGCCAGTAGGAAACAGAGCAAACAGTCATGAGGCAGAAGAATTCTTAATTGCCTTTTTTCTTTCTTTAAGGTTTTCCCCAGGTGCAAAATAGTCTTCAGTCAATATTCTATGCTTTCCACTGTTAATGTTTGCCTCTATAATTATTTTCAATGAGTAAAATTATTTTGTTTTGCAGTCCTAATTGGAGCCTATTGATGTTTCTTTTAATTAACTTTTCTTATTGGTTTGCAAGGAAATTGTCACTGGTTGTTTCTTTTGTATAAACGAATAGTGCAACACCAAATCTGTGCTGCACCATTCATCCGCACAGTTTTTCTTAATTTAAAATATTTTTAAATGAAAATTTTGGTTTTAAATCTTTATTTTTAAATGAGTTTTATAATTTAAAAATTATATTTTTAATATTTATAAATTGTAAATTCATATTATGATTAATAAAAATAATTAATTTGTTAATTTTTAACAAAGTTAATACATACTAAATTAATCAAATGTTATTCATTGGATGAATATGTCAAAAAAAGTAAATATAGGTGTAATGTTTTAAATATATTATAAATAATGTAAAGGTATATTGGTGCCAAAATTTACAATTTTTTCAATTTTTATTCAAAATTTGGCAAACAAACACTTATTATTTGCAATTTTAGTGTAAAAGACTATTTGGGCAAAATGAAAAAAAAAAAAAAACGCATGTAACATGTTAGGTGAAATAACTAATTTATATTTTTGTGAGTTTCGGATGCACATTATGTAAATACTATTTATAATAGCTAGTTACGCTGGAACCTTAGTAATTTTTAAAAATGTAAAATAAGAGTGAAAGAGTTTATTTAATTTATAAAAACAATGTTCATCTGCTTTATTATGTAGTTTCACGCATTCATATGAATTTGGATCCACAATAATAGAGATTAGTTAATCCATCTCAAATGCATGTTATGTATGTATTTTATTTTTAAATTTTTTACCAAATTACAAATATATTAAAATGGTAAATAATATTTTAAATTGGGTTAAAATTGCTAAATTTTAAAATTTAGTATAAATATTCAAAAAGTTAAAAAAATTGTGAATTTGAGGGGCAATAAGGTGTATATATATATATATATATAAGGAAAGGAATATATAGTAAATATTTCTGTTTATGTGAAAAAAAAAAAAGTAATAGGTTGAAGCAAAATTACCCCTAAGAACTGTATTTTTATGTAAAATTTTCATTTTGGTGTATTGGGTTTGGAGATGCCCAATTACCCATCAAGAAAAGGGTGTATTACTTCTACAATTGTCACATATCAGACCAACAAAATACACCCTTTTCTTTTCTTGGCTCAACCCTTTCTCTTTCTCCCTTTTTTTTTTTTTCACTGCATTTTACGCTTAGATAGCCTTTCAATTCTTTTATTTTATTTTTAATTCTTTTGAGCCAAAAACAAAAATGGGAGTTGATTTGAGGCAAGTGGTTGCTGGTATACTCACACTCACTATGTTTGTAATGCTTGGTAACATGATCAAAAGAGATAATTTTGATTCTGTTGAAGTATGTTCTTCCCCATTTCTTATAGCCATTCTTGTTTATATTCATTTCTGTTTCTTTCTTGATGCGTCCTTAGATCTTTAAATCCCCTCTTCTTTCTACGGCTTGCTTCAATTTACACTTCTGTTCTTCTGTTTTTTTTTTTTTTAATGTTCTTGAAATGTAAGATCCACTTGTCCTTGTTTCATGTTCTGTGATTTTTGTGCCGTTCCTTCTCAATTGGTTTAATTTACGCAACTTTTTGTGTTATGTATTTTTCCTGAGATCTTTGAGCCCAATTTAGTGTTATGTTAATTTCCTTCTGAAAAGTCAGGAACTTGCTTTGGCCAAAAGGAAACAGATCAAACAGTCAGAAAGCAGAAGATTTCTTAATGGCCTTTTTCTTTGTTAAAGTTTTCCTTAGGAACAAAAATAGTCCTTAATCAACATTCTGTGCTTTCCACTGTTAATGTGTAGCTCTGTAATTATTTTCAGCGAGTAAATTGTTTTGCAAATTAATTGAAGAAGGTTATTGATGTTTCTTTTATTTAACTTTTCTTATTTGCTTGCAAGGAAGTTGTCACTGTAACTTGCTGACATCTTTTGTATTGTGAAGGAAAAATTTCCTGGAGGAGCTTCAGATGTTGAATTTGATAGTGGGAAGGTTACAGAGCATGGCCTTGTAACCTTTGCAAAGTCAACCAACGGACCTTGGATGGAGGATGGCCAAGAGCTAAAGCCCTGTTGGACCAAGTCAAGTTTTGGTTAGTTAAATTGAATGCTTGATAAATTACTCGTATTTTAATATCATTGCACTCACCATTAGATTCATATTCATTCTCTTCTACTTGTTTTGTAAATTTTTATGTGGTTGGCTAACAGATCAGGTGGAGCAGTCAAAAGGGTTTGTCACTTTCTCGTTAACTAATGGGCCAGAATATCATATCTCGCAGGTATTCTGATATTTAGTTGCTAGTTTATTTCCGGATAAAAAAAAAAGCACCATTGTAGCATGTTGTTGTCGGTTTCCTATAACATAATTAATAATTTATTGCAAAATCAATATCTGAATTTTATCAATTGAACCAAACTCATATCATTGTGTGATTTAGTTTGGAAAATATGGTGAAATTAATGGAGGAAATACTGAAACATTTACTTTGGCATTGTTTCTGGGTATGTAAATTCTGGAAATGCTTTTCTGGGGCTTGAAGGAGCAGATGTTATTGCATGGAAAAAGTTGAAACTTGTTAGGTTGTGAGCCTGTTGCTGCTACTTTTGGGCGATTGTGGAAATGGCAATTAAGAAATCAGAGGGTTTTGAAGGAGAAGAAGAAAAGGCTTTCATTGTTCTTGAAAATTCTTGGATTAGGACTCTTTAACTTTTACTATACTGGTTAAACATTTTCTGGCGTCTGAGTGCTTTGATCATTAGTCTTATTATTATTATTATTATTTTGGCTAAGACCACGAGGAGAAATATTAACATAACTTTCTTTCCTTGGCATGCAGTGCACTAATAGTTACATTAGTTACTTATCTTTCATTCCTGGGGTCTGGGTAATTGCATCAAGATATGAGCATTTTTTTTGGTTCATTACTTTTCCCTTTACCAGGATCTGGGTTATAAGTTGAATTGGTCCCTGGATTGTGAATTTGGTAGGTAAAACCTTTACATGGTCTATGTTAAATTTATTTCATTACAGATTTGTATTCATGAACTTTTAAGTGGTCTATGTCATAGTTAATTTTCTCCTTTTTATATAATGTAGGTAAGCTCTTTCAGTCTTTGGCTTTTATATAATTTACTCTCCACTTCTGTAATAGATTTACTTCTCATGTAGCCAGCTGATATAAGAGGGAAAATCTATAATTTGTTTTTTTTCCTTTTAGTTTGTTACATCAATGTATGTATGTATTTCTCTTTATCATACCTTCGTCACAGTCTCATAAAATAATATTAACATCTGATGTGCCAGGCAGTGACAATTGTTTTTGGTAAATCAATTCTTATCCATGGCAATATTAGCACTTTCGCCTCGACTTTCAGTAGCTGCTTTTGATCTTGACTTTTGCTACCTGCGTCTGAGCATTGCAATTAGTTGATCAAGCAGATTCATTTTTTCTGACCTTTATTTAACTTTTGACAATCCCAAGTTGTTTCTTGTTAATATATTCCATAAATGCTTTGCCAATGTGCTACTTTTACTTCATTTCCTTAATGATGGACTTCGGCATTATTTTTCTATTTTATTCCCACTTATGTTTCATTTTTCACTCAATCCACTTTCTGCCCCTGATCTTGTGGTGCACTTAGAAAACTTTGAGCCTCAGTCTTGCCTAAAATATCCATGGAACCTTATGGTTTTTGCTTCTTATGCTCGTATATTCATGTTTCACTAAGCTTTTGTTTAAATATGCAAGCATTGGTGGTTCATAGAATTTTTGTGGATTATCCCTGTGTTTTTTAGTTGTAGTTTTAATCCATCACCTAATCTTGTCCCTGTCAATATTTATATTTCTACAATGGTTATTCATTCTCCAGATTGCTGATGCAGTGGTGGTTGCAAGATATGTAGGAGCAACTATTGTACTTCCCGACATTAGAGGAAACAAGCCTGGTGATGAAAGGTTATTGTTCATTACCATAGTAAACTTTTCTGTTTTGATGTCCCCGTGGTTTTTAAAAAAAAAAAAATTACCAGATGCTTTTCCTCTTTCAATGGATTGATTTTGGGCTGCAAGATATACAAATGTCAACACTTTTCCATGTCTTTGCTTCTCTGTCTCAGCTGACACAATTTTTGGAATCTCGTTTCATCAATCTCTTTTATGGGAATGATATGTACAATCAATTCAGATCTCTTCTTTGTGTTGCATCTTGGCACTATCACTTTAAAGATGTTCTATGTTGACATATTTTTAAAGTTTTATGTGCATTGTATGATTCGTCTTTTTAAGGCATGTCAATTTTTGCTTTTCTTGACCATGTCTGAGTCTACTAGCATCCAATTACTTCTACAGTACTTCTGATAAGCAGCCTGGACTTGAGTACGGCATCATAAATTAATTTTTCATCAGAAATTCAGTTGTGATGATTGAAGTATTAAATTAATCTTGCCAAAGATATCTGAATACTGACAAACTTCAAAATGTCCAGGAAGTTTGAAGAAATATATGACGTGGAGAAATTTGTACAAAGCCTGGATGGTGTCGTCAAAGTAGTAAAAGAACTGCCTGATGATATATCAATTCGAGATTTCGCCATTGTGAAGGTCCCTAATCGAGTTACGGAAGATCACATTTCAGAGTCAGTAGAACCAATCTTTCGAACAAAAGGGAACATAAGACTGGCTACTTACTTCCCCTCAGTAAATATGAGAAAGACAGCACAAAATAGCAACAGCGACTCAGTTGCATGTTTGGCTATGTTTGGAACTTTAGATTTGCAGCTAGAGGTTAATGAAGTTGTTGACTCTATGATTGCGCGGCTAAGAACTTTGAGTCGCAAGTCTGATGGACGGTTTATAGCTGTGGATTTGAGAGTTGAGATATTGGAAAAGAAGAGTTGCCATGGAAATGGAGGTGGTGGAGCAAAAACTTGTTATAGTGCTCAAGAGATTGCCCTTTTTCTGAGAAAGATTGGATTTGACAAGGATACTACAGTCTACTTAACTCAGTCAAGATGGGATGACAGTCTTGATGTTCTGAAGGACATATTTCCAAAAACTTACACAAAGGTGAGAGAATTTTTTCCATTTTAGTTCATCTGCTATTTCAGTGGTGCTGAAACACAGTTCGGATTTGGGAGGTAGTGGGAGAAAAAAATTTCAACAATTAGTGTTAGTGTATTTGTAGAGCTGGGTTTGATTCTGTATGCCTGATGCTATATTTAATGTTTTTGTTTGCCTAAATTTATTATGCAATCCTTTGCTTTTGTTCTTCTGAAGTTGATATACTAAGGTTTTGTTGATCTCAAGCTGGCAAAATTTTGTGAACCTGAAGTTGGCAAAATTTTGTGCTGGATTTTCATAGTTTCAGTTTGAAACTTGTTTAATTGCAAGCAGACGGACAATGCTGTATATTGTTGCTTTTTTTTTTTTTAGGGGATTGTTGCATTTCACTTCTTGATAATTCTTTTGTCCCTGAAAACTGTGCAGGAAAGCATAATGCCTGAAGATAAAAAGACGAAGTTTCTTGAATCAGAAGATTCGGAGTTTGAGAAGGTAATCGACTTTTACATGTGTTCCCGGAGTGATGTCTTTGTGCCAGCCATATCCGGCCTTTTTTATGCAAATGTAGCTGGTAAAAGAATAGCTTCTGGTAAGACACAAATACTTGTTCCAGCCGACATCCCAGGTACCACTGCATCTGTCACCAATCATTTTTCTCCCTACATCTCAAAAAAGAACCACTTGGCCTATTCATGTTTTTGCTAGAGATCTGTGTGAGAAAAGGAAAGAAAGAGAATAAAGGGAAAAAAAAAAAAAAAGCACAAAGAGAGCCTTCAACATGATGGACTGATTCCATCTCAGTCAAGCTTTTCTAGGAGTAAGATAGACAGGTAAGTTGCATTCTTGAATTTGTGAGTGAAAGTACTTCAAAAACTCTCTGTTGTAAGTTGATTTTTGAAGACCATTCCATTCTCCAGTACAGTTAGCTTTGTGGGCAATATCCATAATCCACATATATATTCAAGAATTTGATATTGTATTATGATTACACAAGTAAATTTGTTTACTGTAAAATTAGTTAGTGTCCTCTGAGGTTGTTTTCAATAGATTGCTTATTGGCATTTGAAATCATCTTCTTATTATGTTGGTTGGTTAAACAATTGCTTGAATGAACAATATGTTTTTTTCGTTTTCTTCTTTTTAATTAACCATTCATTCTAAATTCACACTAAGGCTTGCTTCTTAAATATGAGGGGTCATGCATTCTCCTTTTTTTTAGCACTAAAGACAATAACATTAAATAATTGTTCAGGATAGTTGACAACCCAGTCTGGTAGAAGACGAAAACTTAAACAAGCATTAGCTATATAGTCCACTGGTTTGTTACCCATGAATTTTACAAAAGAAAACTTATATCTAGAGACTGATACATAATTTATGAATAGCATTGACTGCCACTTCTGTGTGTCCACAATTGAGCTTGCTTAGCAACCACTTCATTGTAATATTAGACGATCTGTTTCAAAAATGCAATTCTTGTAACGAGAGTCCAAACCCACTTGAACACCAAACAGCAGAGCTTCAGCCTGAGCTCATTATTTATTGAATTATATTTATAACTATGTTTACACCATATAAATTTTAATAAATTAATAATATATAATTTTAAAATTATAATAACACTCAAGTCTATTTATATCTTAGAAAAATAAATGTTTAATTTAATATGTATATAAATTATTAGCTTTTAAAATCTTTCATTTTAAAGTAATAAAAAACATAATATTCAATTAAGAATAAACTATTTTTTCATATATATATATATATATATATATATAAATTAAAATACTAAAAATTATTGATAACTAGTTTAATTTATATGGTATAAAAATTCAATCTTCAGATATTATTTAAACTTTTTTTAATTTTTTGTTAAAAATGTTTTTGACTAAAATAAGGACTAATTTGTCAACTAAGTGAAATATTAGGGAGGAGTTTGTAAATGTTTAGGGGTCTTTTGTTTGCCTGTCAAACAATAAGGGGGGAAAGTGTAATTATTAGGGTTAATTTGTTCTTAATTGAATAGTTTTGTGATTAAATTGGTCTAAAAGGTAACAAAAGGGCTAATATGGTGTTCTTCGAATAGTTCAGAGAGGAAATTAACTTTATTCCTATAGATAAAGTGCTCTTGCATTTCCTACAACTTTTAGATGATCTCCAATTAAAAATGCTACTCCTGCAAAACCATTCAAATGATTAAAAGCTGCATTTGCATTTACATTAATCATAACAGGAGAGGTGGTGTTATCCAATTGTTTGGAAGCTCCACCGCACTAGAGAAAGTATTAATCTTTGATCATTTGACCTTCAAGAAAATCCTTGGTAAATAGCTGAATTTTTACTTTTTCAAATTTCCCAAAAAATATGTAAAACAACAGCCACAAGCTTCACATCTATATTCAACAATATATTACTTCCAATAGTGTTTCAAATTCTATAACTCAGACACAATTGGTATGTAAGAGAAACTGGAACCAAGCCAAGTGAGGACATTCAAGTAACATATGCACCACAATTTCAGTCTGGTTACCGCACAAAAAAAAAGTAGCGAAATTAATTAAATGCCTTTTATACAAATTATCTCTAGTAGCTAAAGCATTGTTTAGTGCTTTCCACCAGAAGATCTTGATTTGGCATAGCTATAATGTTGCATAAAACATTCAAGTATTTGCCTAAATTACTAGTCACATGTGTCACACTTGATGGGTTTGCTACAATCCCTTCAAAATAATTAGAGATAGAGTGGTATGTAGCTTAAACCATTAATTGTCTTATCCTTGTTTGTTTTGCAATTAAAATTTTTAAAATGTTTTTCCAATTTAATTAAACATCTGATATAGTGTAGTGGAGCTACATTCTACCTCGTCTGATTCTCTAGTTAAGAAGAATATGAAAGAGCCCTTTACGGAGGTCCTTGGATCATCACTGATCACTATCTTGCAGTCAGAAAATGGTTCCATAACTTTGATCCTAAAACTTTCTCTATTTCCTAACTAGTAGTTTAGGTTCAGTTCCCTAACCTTTTAGTAGAATACTTCGATGATGAGTTGCTGCTAAAGATTGGACAGTGAATTGGTAAGCCTCTAAGGGTTGATCAAAGAACTTCATCTGCAACAAGGGGCCAATTTGCGAGAATGTGTGTTAAGGTTGACCTATCAAAACCTCTTTTGTTGAACTTCAGGCTAAGACGAAGAGTTCGATGAATTGAGTATGAAGTCATGCACCTAGTTTACTTCCAATGTGGTATGGCCATCGTAAAGACAGCTGTAAGGTTGGTGAATGTCAATCAGAAGCCAATGAAGTTTCGGTGACACAGTAGCCTGAACATCATTAGTTGGTCTTCGAGCCGAATTCGGAGGTGTGAGAAACTTATGGAAAGTGGATGATGGTCAACAAGAAACCTAGGAAAAATAGCAAGTAAATTATGGGGAATAAGGAAGGTAATAAACCTCATGGTAAATCGAATTATGGAACAAGATTTGATATCTTAAACAATATGGCTGGGGAAGATACTTTGGCTTACTGTGAGGATGTTAAGACATTTTAGGCTAGGCAGCAGCCTGTGATTCTGGAAATTTTTTAGAGAAAAGAAAAGAGAAGAGAGTGCATAATATGAAAATTATGGCTTAAGAAAAGGAACTCCCATACATGGCCAGGGGAGGTGAGGTTCGTGTTGGGTTCCGTGATGCAAAGGCAGCGAAAAAATTAAAATTTTGTCAAGTTCCCAAGCCAGGATCCATGCAATTCGACTAATTGATTAAATCTAGGGTTTTTAATAATCTTACCAAAACGTAGAAGAGGAAAGATTCTCTGGAAGGATGAGAGGAGGTTCACACCGGTGACACCTTACCTCGAGCTTTTTGGCTTGGTTGTTCGGATCAAGACGTCTCCAAAAGGATGCATCCTCTATAGGTATCCACACGAACAACCCTTCACAAAACGAATTTAAGTGTGTGTGCTAGCAACCTCTTGACTGTCTCACAAATCAAGAACAAAAGGAAAAACTCTGTCTTTGTTTTCTAAGAGGAAAGAAAACGAATTTGGAGGCAAAAACAAGTGTGTGAAACCCTAGAGAATATAACATATTTATAGACTCCAAGTTAGGGTTTCACTTACCAATAACCTTTTGGTAATTTTCCATTTATTATATTCTGATTTTGTTTAAAAATAAATCAAAAATAATATCTTATTTATTTATTTAAAATAACATTTATCTTAAATAAATAAACAAATAAATAAATAAATAAAACACTTTAATTATTTATTTCCACAGAGTTTATTTTGGGCTTATTAAACCCATATCCGTTTTGGGCTTGTTCTAAGTGTGTGACCCTGTAGGTTCACATAACATTGGCAGTGGGCCTAAATCTTTATTTAGGCCTACAAGTCATAAGTGGCCTCTAACAAGACATTATGACTACCCAAGTCATGTGAAGTCAATAATTCGACATAACCTAATTACAATGAATTTTATTGTCCCTTTATCACATGATATCTTAATTGAACATAAGGCATAGAATGTCATCCTTATATAGTTCAATATTATGACTTGATTCCAAGTAGACTGAAAATGATAACTCTTTATCAATTCATTTCAGCATGGCCATGCATTTTATTCAGTCTATCTCATCAAGGGGCCTTTAGATATCTTTCTCATATTAATGAGGGATAAATTCCTTCTAAATCACTCACATTCCTCACATAACTAATTTTATATCCAACAACATTCTTTTAATCATCCGGTTAAAGACAATGTTAGAATGTGTCAAAACATAAAATAGCTATATAGAAATCGATGATGATTTCAAGGTCAAAGGACCGAAATAAAATTACTGTGATAAGAAATACTTATGACAATAATCTATGTAGTATTCTCATAGTGGGTCAATCCAGTACATGATCTCTCATCATGTACCTATGAGTTGACTTAATATCTCATATTTATGATTAGTAAAACATAACCATCAGTTAACATCATACTAGCCTTAATACTTTAATATTCATATAATGAATAAATGGCTAGGGATAATTAGAATAGAACTCTTATTTTAATGTAAGGGTTTTACTATCAAGTCACATACTTGATGGCCTTAGTAAGAATTAACCATTCATGTAATTATCATAAAATCAAATGATAATATAATACCTCTTTATTAATAAAATAAGAAAGTCAATACATAATCACAAATGATTGACCTAGTGCATATCACTAACAGTTTGTATAGGGGAAATAATAGTAGAGCTTGTGGTAGGGGTTTGAGAGGTTGTAGAGGTTAGTTAGGCCATGGGTCAGGCCCAAGAGTTACTATAGCTCTAAATTATCATGTGCTGGTTCAAGGAAATAATCTAAATAGGACCATTACTCATTGTATAGTAACCTGAGGCACTTCTTTTGCTCAAGAACTGGGTGATGATGACATTAGCAAGGACCCCATACAACACTTTAGTAATCCTGATATGCCCTACCTTCCATCTCCAAATCCTTTTAAGGAGGAGGATATGAAGGGTTCCTTTATTATTGGGTCTGATGAAGATGAATTTGATGATGCCACTAATGTTGATGTTGTGAAAGAATCTCTCAATAAGGATGTTATGATTAATGGTGTTGAGCTAAGGAATGAAACTTCCCATTTGTCTCTTTAATTTTAATGCATATTTTATCTTGGAATTGTCAAGGAATTCATAACAAAGATTCTTTAAGAGTTTTAAAGGATATGTTATTAGCATAAACCTCATATCTTAATGTTAATGGAGACTAAGATTAGTGAGGGGAAAGTTGACTTAGTGTGCTCAAAGGTGGGTTTTGACTCGTGGATTCATGTGGAAGCTTATGGCTTTAATGGAGGTATTTGGCTTTTTTGGCACTCTAATGCCCTCCATCTATAGTTAATCTCTTTGCACTCTCAGTTTGTTCATTGCAAGATTGGTTGTTTGAGTGGTGGTAGTTGGTTATTCATTGCGGTATATGGTAGTCATAATGGTTGCGCTCGTAATGGTCTTTGGGATCACCTTCCATCTTAGGGAGATCTAGTAATTTACCTTGGTTACTTAAAAGAGATTTTAATACTATTCAATATGCTTATGAGAGATCTTATACTTTGGCTTCAATGGCTAATCAAGAGAATCGGTTTAACCATTTCATTGATGAGTTTGGTCTGGTTGATCTGGGGTTCTTTAGTTCTTGTTTTACTTGGTTAAGAGGTAATGATGTCACCACTTTTAAAGGGGCTTGCTTAGATAGAGCCATATGTTCCATGAATTGGTGTCTTTTTTATGCTTAAGCTTCAATTTTTTTATCTCAATTGCTTGCATTCATACCATTGTCTAGTACTCCTCGCTCTTTTTGATGATACCACTCATCAGAATTCTCATCAGCAATTTCATTTCTAAATTGCTTAGTAGGCTCATCACTCTTTTCTGAGCTGGCTAAAATATAATTGGAGTATGGAAAAATTTGACTTGATTGTTAAACATAGAGGATCATTACTAAGCTTAAAGAGTGGATTTTTAATGTTTTTGGTGATATACAAAAACGAAAATGTAGAGCTTAGTCTCGGCTTTATGGTATTCAATGTTGTTTGGATAATAAGGTCACTATGAACCTTATCAAACAGAAAAAGAAAGTTTGAGCAGAATTGAAGGCTATCCTTCATCAGGAGGAGTTACTATGGTTTTAAAAGTCTTATTATGATTGGATTGCCTCTAGGGACCGAAACACAAAATATTTCCATTGTGCAACTACTATTCAAGGTTAAAGAAATAAAATTATTGGTTTGTATAATTCTACAGGTGATTGGGTCTATGAGGGGTTGGAGCTTAAAGGGTTAGCTTTGGATAATTTTTAAAAGCTCTATTAGAATGAAGAGCCTAATTGAGTTTTCAACCCATGACTTACTTTCTCACTTTTGTCAGGGAGTGGTTGGACCAAGGGTATTGTCCCAATTACTATATTTGACGTGCATTATGCTTTTTTTGGTATGGTTATGTATAAAACACCTAGTGTAGATGGTTTCCTAGCTTACTTTTACTAGAAAAATTGGGTGTTGCTTCAGTAAGATCTTACATTGTTTGTCCAACATTGTTTTGATTCGAGTGTTGTCATACCTTACTTTTGACTGTCCCCAAAAAGGTTCGATGATGAAATGAATCTTTAAAAAGACTAGAGTCTACTCATTTATAACACCTCTGAAGTATGCAACCTTAAAACCCTAACTGATCCCACTAGTGTGCAAAATCAATCACTGAGCCATTAAGTTACACTCCAATCTTATGAAATATGAATTATTGGAACAATAAGAGGATTATTTTGAGCAATCTTCTCTTAGAACATACAACTTGTTGAGTCGGTGATCATTTTATCAGATCGGGACCCAATTTTATGAAAAAACAAAAATCAATTTTGATAAAACAGACTCTGGAAACTCATCCAAAAGCTTCCAAAACCTCTGAGAGTGGTCCTAAAGTAATAAAACAACCTAAGGATTAGTGCGCATTGCTTAAAAGTGTGTGTGTAGCCATAAACACCGTTAGGTGTCATGAGCTAAAATTAAAGCTGAATTAGACAAAACAAACTTTTAGAATGTGTCCAAAAGACTCTAAAACCTTAGGAAGTGGTCCTAAAATAGTCCAAAATAACCCTTGGATTAGCTCGCGTTGCTTAGAAGTGTACGTGTAGCCACGAACATCCCTAGATGTCATGTGCTAAAATTGAGGCTGAACTAGATTAAACAAACTTTGGAAATGCATTCAAAAGGCCCAAAAACCTTAAGAACCAACCTTGAAATAGCCCGAAAAAGCCCTGATTCACGTGTGTATCATGAGAAAGTGCGCGTGATTGTGCATTTCGTGTGGCCAAGCGATCCATCTTAGGGACGCATGCGTGATCATGCATATACCCCCTCTTCCTTATTTTTTGCACTATAAATAAGTGCCTCCATAAGTCATTTTGAGGGGGGGAGCAAGAGGAAAACACACACAAACTCAAAAATCTATCAACTCAAAAACGTGGGAAACCCACTTCCAGACAGTTTAGCTCTCCCATTGTGTTTTTCTTAGGTTATTAGGCCTCCCTTCCACCAAACTTAGCCTCATTTTTGTCAAAGCACGCTTCAAAGGTATACAAACTAGCATCATTCTACACGTCATTTTGAACCTCTCGGCAAGGAAAGCTTGATAATCCCTCGAAGATAAAGATTCAAAACTCATACAAGCTTAGTCAAATCTAAGGACCACACAATCATTTTAGCACATTTATTTCATCACACTGCATTTTATTATCACTAGCATTTGTGAATATTATTATGCTTGTGTGATGAGATTGGCAATCTTGCATGCTACATAAATAATCTATGCTCTATTTTGCTAATTTCATATCATCATTTTACATCCTCTAGTTTTGAAATGTGAAATCACACTGCACATATCAATAACGTGAAAAGTTCATATTTCAGAATAAGATCATCATGTTGTTGGTAGAAATAATGTCATTATGCATCCTTTATATTGTCATTATATATCATCATAGCATAAATAATCACTGTAAACATGCATGATTGTGTACATTTTACTTACTCTTTTAAGTGATTGAGTGTCCATTGCTTATCTCATTATTCATGTGATTGAGTAAGCTACATGCATAGTTATGCTAACTTGCAGGTTTATTATATCTAAGCTAGATTTACTTTTCCATAATCTTTTTCCTTTTATATGTATTTTATTAGGAAAGTGATTTAATAATGATATTTCAAATTTATTATCTTCCATTATTTAATGTATTATGTGAATGCTACACAAATTGTCATTATTGAAACTATGGTGTTACAGTAGCTATACATTGAATACCGTATAATGAGAAATAGTCAAAAAGCAAATGCAATCCCCTGAACTTGAAAAACCCTGCTGGGGGCAATACTCATTGAGTGACCCAATGTTGTACCTTTCTTTTCTTGATTTTCTAAAAGTCATGTGGTGACTCTAAAAAATTAAAAAAGCGTCTCATTCCTCCCAAGACCAATCATTTGTCCCTATTCGATAAAGTTGCCATATCCCTCAAAAATAAAACACAAATATCCTCATGAAATTTTCTAGAGGGAGTAATTATAAAAAAATCTCTTTCACTTGAGAGCTAAAAAATGGGTCGCTCACAGTGGTGACTCCATTGAGGACTTCTAAGCAAGAGAGATCAACTTGAAAATGACTATTTCTTATTATGCAACACTCAATTGTATAGAGCCCCTCATTACCACATTTACACTACACATCACACATGCACCACTAGTGCCTAAAACCTCGATAATATTGAATGACATTGCCACCATGATTCCACTTGAGTCATGGGGTGACGAAGATACGTATTATCACCTATAGTCTTTACTCATGCATTCATCGGACTCATATGACTAGAGCCTATAACCCAAGTCCTAAAAGGAGGCATTTGAGTTATTAAAAGAATGCTAGACTCACTGATTGGAGTTTGTAACCCTAGTCATATAAAGGCATTCTCACTAAAGGAACCCTTAGCCTTTCACCCTGACTCAGTTCATATAGATAAGCCAATAGTAACATCCATTAGGATTCCACTAAGTTGTGCATGTTGTCCTTGTCCTAACACTATCTGTTTGACATGATATTCATAAATGACATGACTTTCCTAATGTCTATGATTGAATGGCGTTGTAATATTAGTTTTTATAGAATGTTTATGCTCAAATCCATATGATTTTCATATACTTCGTGTGAGCCCAAAGCATGAGGAATGATAAGAATCATGTACCTCAGCTTGAATAGTCTACGTGAACTAACAAATGATGACATCCTTTGATTACAAAACCTATGAGATGTTATCCATTTATTCTTATTAGATTAAATGAATAGGTTAGGAATTCAACTAGATTGTGGAAATTTATGTTGGTAAAATCAAACTGTAAATTATTAAACGATACTTGCATGACTCCTAGTAAACATATCAAATATCGATATGGGGGTAAGAACTCGAGCTCCTTTTGATTGACCTTGGCCCTATGCATACAGGCACATATGAGCTTTGGACATCATTTGAAGCCCAACAATCGACCCCCACATTGACATCACATTATTACGTCGAGCACATTTGAGTATCATTCCTCAGTTTACCCTTTGGTTCTGATCAACATAAATCAAAACAGCTTAGTTCATAGAGTGGAACCATAGTCCATTGATGACTACAGGTTCAAAACCTATCTAGGAAACAAACTGAATGAACCTATAGAGAAATAAGGTTAGAAGTGAGAGCTTGCTTATGGTTGGTTTATTCACTATGCAGGAAATACTTACCAACTTTCTAAGATTAATCATGCATACATAATATATATGTAGATAACACGAACTAGCAACTATTTCTTATAACAATGATCATCTTTCATTATAGGATTTTACATCCACTCTATGCATACATGCTTACCGTTTTCTTTTCTAGGCACATGTCATACATCATTTAGTTAGCTAACCTTGATACATGTACATGAATACAATGTTCAAACATGAGTGACCAAGAATTTACCTCTTGTCAGCAATTCAAAGACAGACTAAAAGAGGGGATCCAAAAATTGCTCACTGATGGTACCATAACTGAAATCCTCTAAGCCCAAATCAAGGCTAGAAATGCTCGAGACGGGAATAATACACCGCTGAATGAAGCTTCTACATCTATTCACCCTAGAGTAGATAAAATAAGGGAATTCCTCACACTTAAGTTCAAGCTGATGATGACAATGACTACTACTAGGATCTTAGAAATGCACCAAAAGCTGTAAAAATTCCTGACATAACCAAGCTTGAATTGGTAGGGGAGGTTAAGCTATTGGCTAACAGAATGGCTCAATTGTAATTTGCCTTTAAAGACAAAGGAACCCGTGGCTCCAAAAGCTTTACTGACCTAGCATTGTTCAAAGATGAACCACTCTTAAATGATTTTAAGCTACCAAACTTTGTTAAGTTTGATGGAATAAGGGACCTAAGGGTCCATCTAAGGCAATATGCTACCTTCATGGCTACTATAAAGCTTACAGAATCCCATATTGTTTGATTCTTCTTTATAGGAAGGACCAAGAGCATGGTTCTTTGACATTAAGGATAAAATTAAAAGCAATTGGCTACTATTAACTTAGAAGTTCATCATGCAATATGAATACAACACTCAGCTTGACGTCACTCGTAAAGAACTTGAGACCATAAGATAAAAACCCGATGAAGCTTTCTTTAATTATGTCATAAGATGGCAGGGAAAGGCAATTAAAATGAGAAATTGTCCTCCTCAAGATGAATAAACTGTCCTCCTCAAGATGAATAGATAGAGTTAATAATCAAAGAGGCATTACCAAATTTTAGAAAATAGATGATCTTTGCTCATTATCTTGACTTTAAAGCTCTCTATTAGGCTGGAATCAGAATTGAAGATGAGGAACCTTAGTAATCTAGAAACACCTTCTGCCATAATACCCAATTAAACATCCAAAACACCTTTACTTGAGCTGTAGAAATAAACCTAATACAATCCAACAGTCATAGTTCACCACCTGTTAATGCCATCAGACCACTGAGAAAGTTTTCAAGCTTCAACCTCCCATAATCCAAAGCATTCAAAAGACTTCAACAAAAGAATCTCTTATAGCCTCAAGAGCCTAAGCCTTTTCCAAACCCATTACCCCTTTATATTGACAAAAACCTGTTATGCCACTTTCACTAAATGCCTGGTCATATCACTGATACATGTAGAACCCTCAATAATGCAATCTAAGACCTTATTGAATATGGAAAAAATTGATGACCAACATCAAGACCAATTCTCTCCTAAACTATCAAAACATGCTGCCACCAACTATTAACATGATTTCCTCTAATCTACTAGAAGACCTTGTTGAACAATCAATCCAAGCCATCCAAGAAAACTAAGATAATTTTTTAGAAGACAAACTATCAAGCCTCATTCTTGAACCTCATAACTCTAATGAAGAAGAACAATGCTCTTTTAACTTTGAATACATTCCGATGCCCTGAAAATTCCTCCCCCATATAATGATGCAAAAAAGAGCCAGGGATATAGCTCTCCCTATGAACGATGAAGTGATTGATTGCCCTTACTCATAAGAAGAAAACATAGGCAGAAATCTCAGTAGTGGCCATGGAGTATGGGATTTACCGGGCTAACCATCTAGGAAGTTCGACTACAAAGTCAAGTACATAGCACCCCCTGCTACTCACACTCACTTACATAATACCACTCAAGATGGGGAGAAGAATTTGACAATGAAGATGGGGTGGATAGTACTATTCAGCCTCAGAACCTACAAGTCATGGAGATCGATATATGGTATGACTCAGATGATCCTAAAATCATTGTCTAGGACTAGAATAGTAGTATAAAAGTAGATAAGCAAGTATCTAAGAAGCCCTCACTAGCAGTCAACCATGTGACTCATAACAGGCGAGTATATCAACCCTTTAAGAAAGAGAAAGATCCCCCTAAAGGAAAAGAAGTGACAAGTGATCAAGCTCTAGTCAAAGAGGAAGACACTGTCCTCAAACAACTTAAGAAGACACAGACACAAACTAGTGTCTGGGACCTACTCATACCCTAGTCAGAGCATTAGATGAGGCAAAGATGGCCACTAATACCTTGCCCTGTTAGATGATAGCCTCTTTAATGAAAGCTCCCTATAATACAATCACCTCTTCGGATGAAGATTTACCCCTCGAGGGAAGGGTGCACAATTTTCCTCTCTTTATATAAGCAATTGTCAGGTTTAAAAAGACTATGTGTGTTATGGTGGATGGTAGATCTACTATTAATTTTTTCCCCTTGAGGTTGCTACACAAGTTTAGGATAAATACTGACAACCTGGAAGAATCCAATGTAGTCATACGAGCCTATGATGATTCAAAAAAGCCAGTCATCGAGACTTTTAAAGCAGCAGTTACAGTGAGTGATATCAAATCAGTAATAGAATTTACCCTCTTAGACATCCCTCTAACTTTTTCCTTATTACTAAGAAGACCTTAGTTCCACCCACTAGGGGGCATCCCTCCACTATGCATCAGAAGATCAAGTTCCCTATAAATGGATAGGTCGTTACCATCCCTGCTGAAACAAATAACATTATTGCCTGTCTGAACATGGT
This sequence comes from Mallotus nudiflorus, assembly GCA_947683625.1. Classification (NCBI taxonomy): domain Eukaryota; kingdom Viridiplantae; phylum Streptophyta; class Magnoliopsida; order Malpighiales; family Euphorbiaceae; genus Mallotus; species Mallotus nudiflorus. Next base: position 3,676,300 of record CANTUR010000152.1, read on the forward strand.
CCTACCAAGATTTTAAGTTTTTATAATCAGTGATGGTCATATCAATCCCAAAGTTGATGCCATGATGAAGAAGATGCCATGATGAAGAAGATGTAATATCTACCTGGAACAGGATTAGGAGGAAGGAACATTAGGGTCATATAATTCCTTAACTTTTGAGGATAGACCAACAAATACGGTCTGAGGTACGATCTTGAAAAGGACACTAGGGTTAAGAAGTTGATTTCTTTTGTGGCTAAAAGCTCAACCTGAATTTGCTAAGGATAAGTTGAGAAATGGGTAAGCAACAGAATCGAGAAACCAGGGTACGAGATCTTCAATGACACCCTCAAGGGAAAGCGCTTATTAGATATGGTCATTAAGATTGACATTAATAAGCTAATGAAAAATCTAGAGCTAGAATCTGAGAGTAAGACTATAAATTATACTCAAGCTGCTACCATCCTCAAATTAAGCATTGATGACATCCTATTTGAAGACTCTATTGATGATGATCTTTGTGCTTTTTCTTTGTTTGAAATTGATGATGTAATGAACTCTAAAGTTAATATAATGAAATCAAATTTTGCTTACTTGTTTGATTTCTTTCCTTATGGTAGTGTGCATTACATTGATAAAAACATTAGCATATTTGACATTCATTCCATATGGATTGAATCATTTAACATTGGCACAGAATCTGAACCACACATTCTGCATATTTTGAAAGATGTTACCTCTGAAGAAAGGAGAGAAATTGAGAAAATATTAATAAAATATTCAAAAGTATTTGCCTAGATGTACGACGATATGCTTGGCATTGACAGAGACATTTCTTAATAATTCATCCCTTCCAAAGATGGGTGCAAACCAATAAAACATAAATTAAGAAGACTCAAACCAACATGGGCCCAACTAGTGAAAGAAGACATCAAGAAGCATATCAAGGCAAAATTCCTAGAGGTAGTAGACTATCCGAAATGGTTAGCGAATGTAGTGCCAGTACTGAAGAAAGAAAGAAGGGTTAGAATTTGCATCAATTATAGAGATCTGAGCAAGGCCTGCCAAAAAGATGATTTCCCACTACCTAACATAGACATACTGCTTGACAACATTGCCACATGTGCAATGTACTCCTTTATGGATGGATTCTCTAGGTAGAATCAGATCCTAATGTCCATTATTGACAAAGCCAAGACAACCTTCATAACAGAATTGGGCACTTATTACTATAGAGTAATGCCCTTCGATTTAAAGAATGTAGGAGTAACTTACTAGAGAATGGCAACTACAATGTTCCATGACATGATACAAAAAAAAGTAGAAGTGTACATCAATGAAATAATAGTCAAGTAAAAAACCAGGGAAGAATACTCATTCGATCTCAAAAAGTTCCTTAAAAGAGTTGAGAAGGACAATCTCAGGCTTAATTCGAAGAAATACATACTCAAGGTCACTTCAGGAAAGATGTTAGGGTATGTTGTCAGTCAGAAAGGGATTGAAATGGATCCAGACAAAGCAAAAGCAATTAGAGAGATACCATTGCCAAAAATAGAAAAAGTAATAAGAGGGTTTCTAGGGAAACTATAATTCATTAGTAGATTCATCACTAAGTTAATAGTAGTGTGTGAACCAATCTTTAAGCTACTAAAAAAACATAAGCTAGTTAAGTGGACTGAGCAGTGTCAGTCAACATTCGATAAGATCAGAAACTACCTAGCTAACCCATCGGTTCTGAAACCACCTAAACCAGGGATACCTTTAACCCTATATCTGGCCAATGAAGGAAATGTAATCGATGCAATGTTAGCCCAAGAGGGAGAAATGAAAGTAGAACATGCAGTCTACTACTTAAGTAAGAAGATGTTACCATATAAGGAAAAGTATAGCCAAGTCAAACAGATATGCCTAGCAATGGTATGGAAATGAAGAAACTCAAAGATTACTTTTAGTCCTATAGAATTTAGGCCATGACTAAAATGGATCCAATAAAGTACCTCTATAAAGCTCCTTCCCTGGTGGGAAAACTTGCCAAGTGTCTCGTGCTATTAATAAATTTAATGTGCAATACCTGACTAAGAAGATAGTAAAGGGAAGAGCAGTGGCTGAATTTCTAGATCTCAACCCCAATCCAAACTCAGAATAAGCCCAACTTGACTACCCAAATAACCTCTATTTATCAATCGAGATTCAAGGATAGCAGATGTATTTTGATGGGGCAGTTAATTAGTTTGGTGCAAGAGTTGGTGTTATATTATAATCTTCAGAAGGTTAGGTAGTACCGATTGCCAAAATCTTAAATTCAAAGTCACAAACAGTGAAGTAGAATATAAGGCATGTGCATTCATAATAGAAGCACTGATAGCCCTGGATGTTATAGAAGTCAAAATCTTCAGAGATTCCATTCTAATAATCAATCATTCCACAAAAGAGTGGGAATTGAAAAAGCAGCACTTAAAACCTTACCTAGATCATTTAAAGCTACTTACCATGCCCTTCCAAAAATGCAAATTCATTCATTTTCGTAGGAACCACAATTAGATGGCAGATGCACTTGCTTCCCTAGCATTAGTGTGGGAAGGACCATCCAAAATGCCTATAAAGCCCTTAATCCTTCTCAGATAAGGACAACCTTATCATAAGAACTGTAGAATAGCAAAGACCGGAACAGTTGAAAAACCCTAGTTCTATGACATCTAGAGATATCTGAAGGAATGAGCCTATCTCGATCAGGCAAGTGAAAAAGATAAGGTAGTCATCCGATGATTAGCATTGAAATTCATATCACACTAGGTGTATACGATGGGGTTTGGCATGCGTCCAAGATTTTAGCAACTGTGACACTGTTTGAAATCATAGCTCTAGAGAACACACTACCATATCACAAAGACATAGCATGGAGATGAGGAGTCATCACCTAAGGTAATAACTTAGATAAATCAAAGGTGATGGTAACTCGATTCCCTAAAAGAGAGTTAGCACCACAATCAAAAAATTTTGGGAATGGAATACTAACTTCTTTAGTCTTGTGTTCTTTAAAATTAGTTTATGAATTATTACCTTATTCTCTAATTACATGCAATTTCATTTCAAACCCAAATTATCATTCATCTAACCCAAGGAAACTAGTAATGAAATGACATATAAAAATTTGCATTCATATAACTAGATATCCTTAAATTAGTCTATATTAATTTTAATTAGGTTAGCCAAGTCTATATTTTTATTTACAAGTGAAATGGAGCTAAAGGTGGGCCTACATTTTAATTAAATTAGTGAACTTCTTTCTATTTAATTTAATTATCTAAAATGAGCCTAAATCTACTAATTTTATGGAAATGAATTGGATTAGATTTGAATAAATGGGCTTAGTTCTAATTAATTTTAATTTAAATAAAAAATGGACCTAAGTCTATTTATTTTAAAAGAAATACTTTATGGGTTGAGTTAAATCTAAATTAATTTTAATTAAACTAGAGTGGGCCTAAAAATCTAAAATTAACCTAGATGAGCCTAAATTGATTTTAAAGTTAATTAAAACCTAAAACCATTTTTATAGCCTACTAATTAAGTGAGTTGGACCTATCATGGGCTTGGGGCCCAAAATGAATTAAAAATAGTGAAAGGCCCAAAAACATAAAACATACCAAAATAATTAAATAAAAGATCAAATAACCAATAAAAAAACATTTCTTCTAAAAAAACCTAATTTTATTTTGTGTAACCTAAGAATTAATCTATTGTCATCATTGATTTTATTAGAGTTTTATTAGAGTTTTACCAAATAAACCTAATTTACTAATTAATTTTAGAACACAAGAAAGTAAAGATTCACTATTTTTCCATTATTGGGGCTATTACAATCTATATGAATAAATTAAATACAAACCAAATAAAAAGCAAATAATACATAGAACATTAACAAAATAACATAGAATAATATGAATAAAATGAACCTAAGATTTATGTGTAATAACTATATATACAAATCCAGGACATTCCATGGATCTTCAATGGATTTGAACAATGCAATCACATCCTCCTTCATGTTTTGCTCATCACCATAGCCAAAAAATGAAGAAAAAAAACAAAAAAAAATGATTAGAAAAGAAAGAATTGAGAAAATAATAAAATAAAATAAAATGAATTAATAAAAAAAGAAATAAAGAAATGATGAGGATGATGATGCAGATGCCATTTAATTTGCTCCTTAGAAATGGATTTGATCACCGTTTTGGAATAGAGTTAGTAGAGTTTCTTATTTTCTTCTTCAAGGCTCACTGCTTTTTCTTGTTTTTGAATGTCAAAGATTTTTTTTTAAATCTTTCTCTTTGTGTTTTTATTTTTCAAAGTCTTATCCTTCCCTCCAAATTTTTTTTCAGCATTAAAAATTCAAGATCCCCTTTGTAAGATAAAAAAGCTCTTTATCCTCTTGTAAGATGTTAATGGAATGGATAATTACTTTTGCAATTATCTAAAAAAAACTGACATAAATTCAAAAGAACTGAGATAAATGTGTTGGACTACATTAATCTTTATTTTTTTTCCTTAAAAAATAATTAAAAATCAATTCTTAACCAATTAAAATTAAAAACAAAATTGAAAAATTGAGTCAAAACCTTATCTAACTAGTATAATTCTAATTGAAATTGTATATTTCCAATAAAAAATATGTAATTCTGATCAAAATTCTATATTTCCAATCAAAAATATAGAATTCCGATCGGAATTCTACATTTTCGATCGGAAATGTGGATTTCTAATTGGAATGATACAATTCTGATCCTGCATTTTATAATTCAACCCCTTTTGAACTTTACTATATTTTGAAGTTGGCCTGAAATTTAAAATTCTAAAGACCTATTTTGAAGACTTTGCAATTAACTCCTTAAATACTTTGCAATGTAGCCCCAAAATTTAAAATTCTAAAGACCTATTTATAACGAATTATTATCATCGGATCCTCTATCGTATATGCATATCAATGCAACCTGAATTAGGTGCTTACAATTGCCCCTCTTTGTCGTTGTTTGCTTGAGAAATTACAACAAAGTGAATAAGCACACAATTTCAAGCAAAGAGTTAAAACCTTTACTTGTATGTCATGACTATGCATAACACTATACAGTGTTGAATGAGATTTAAAGAACACTAGAATTCCTGTGGAATTTCTAGCTTATGATGCTATCACTATGTTTAGTGAATTGTGATTGACATTGTGTTTAGTGCATTTTGAAAACAAACTATAGTTCTAGTGGAACATATAGCAGTGATACTATCACTGTGTTTAGTGAATGGCAGTTGACACTACATTCAGTGTAATTTGAAAATAGGCTATAGTTCTGATGGAACATATAGTGATGATGCTATCACTATGTTTAGTGAATCATGGTTGACATTGTGTTTAGTGTATTTTGAAAACAAGCTATAGTTCTGGTGGAACATATAGTTGTAATGCTATCTCTATGTTTAATGAATAACAGTTGACACTGTGTTCAAAACAAGTTGTAGTTCCAATGGAACATATAGCGGTGATGTTATCACTATGTTCAATGAATAACGATTGACATTGTGTTCAATGTATTTTACTATATTCCTCATAGGACGTTTAGTGAGTGATAAGTTTCTACTATATTCCTTGTAGGACGTTTAAAATGAGACACATATATTCCCTATGGGACATTTAATGATGGTGATTTTCACTATATTCCATGTTGGTCGTCTAGTGTTGATGATTTTCATTATATTCCCTATAGGACATCTAACGATAGTGATTTTCACTATATTCCCTATGAGATGTCTAGTGATTGTGATTTTCATTGTATTCCATATGGGACATTTAGTAAAAAATATGCTATAACTACTATGTAGTGTCTAGCTAATTGTACTATAGTTCTTATGGAACGTCTAGTAACTGTGATTGAAAGTTTCACTATATTTCATGTGGAACGTTTAGTGAAAAAATGCTATAAATACTATGTAGTGTCTAGCAAATTGTCAGTTTGAAAATTTGAGTTATAACTACTATGTAGCATATAACTGAGTGATTTTGAAATTTTGTTATAGCTACTATATAACATATAATAGAGTGAACCTAAAATTTTTGTTGTGTATGCAAAATGTAGAAAAAAATTTAGAATTTCATGTTGACTAGGATTTCGAGAATTTGTGTTGATCAATTGTGTTAACTGATTGGAATTTGAGCTAATTGTCTTTTAATTTTGCTGTTTTACTCAGATCAACTGCCTTTGTTGCTTGCTGACTTTGATTGACTTGATAGTGCTAGTTCTAATTCCACATGTTGGGTTTATCTTCTTTTGGACTTGCAATTCCTGAAGACTTGTTAAAGTTAGTTTCAGTATGATAATTGTACAATAAAGTACATTATATGTTTTGAAAATTTATAAGAAAATTCACCACTTTATCATGAGATAACGTGCACCTAATAAATCTCACTAATTTTGATGTTCTTGACTATCATTTATTTGCCATTCACAAAGGTCAGAGGTATTGTTAACCATTTTATGATCAGAGCAAATTTTTTACCAACTGAAGAGTTGACTTCCACACCTAAATTCTGGGAGATTTTACTAAACAAAAACTTATGGAAATTGAGCATAAATAGATTGAATTCTAAGTGTCAAAACAACTTTTGAATTATTTATATGCTTTACTTCCTCATCCGAGTATTCCCCTACCTTTCTGACATTACTCAGTATGGACACTATTGGATAGGTCCTGTAGATACTCTTACTCTTTCTAAGAATTAGAGTAAATAGAGCAGCTTTTAACGTGGTCCTCTTTTAGTATTCCCTCAACTTTCTTGTATTACTCAGCATGGATACCACCAGAGGTTTCACGTTGATACTCTTACTTATTTAAGAGCATTGGAGTAAATTATGCTTGCTCTTATTTTGATTCTCCTCTTAGTATTCCCCTACCTTTCTCGTATTACTCAGCGTGGATACCATTAAGGGATTTTGTAGTCTTACTCATTTATGAGCATTGGAGTAGATTATATGCACATTTATCATTCAAAAGGCTAAAATAATACTTTGAAATTCAAGAAATTTATACTGCAAATCTAAAAATTTTATTTTTACATATTTTCCCCTTATTTGGGTGCAAAGCAAGCATTAAATTGATTAGAATTTTAGAAACTCTCAGCACAGAGTTGTCAATTGATCATTTGAATTCTACAAGGCCAATAAAAGAAAGCCACTAAAATCATAGTTTATGAGGTAAATTTTTACACATGATCTCATGAAGTTAATGAATTTACTTTTAATTTATGGATTTTCTTATTGAGATTGTAAAGATATAGAGTTGTGTTACTTCCATTTATTATATTTCAATGTGTTTTCCACGAAAGGTGATACTCTGATGAATGATTAGCATTTGCAATCTTGCTCGTTCTTATTATTATGCTAGTTCTCTTCTCCTTCTTCATTTTTCCTGCATAAAATACCATAAGTTACTTAAGTTTATTTATAGGTAAAGAAAAGTTGTTAGAATGCAACACTGTTCTTTTGCATTCTTCCCTTTTGATTGTGATGATGATGTCTCTGATAATAAAGTTCATAATACTCTACCATTAAGGTTATGACTTAAGGCTGAGTTTATCTTTCTATCATTTCCATTGATGCTATGGCAAAGGGCCTTACTCCTCTTCCTAATATTTCTAGTAAAGGTTTAGGAGTTAAAGATCTCTTTTTCATGATCAAAGAAGTTTTAAGAGTGCATTTATCTCAGTTTTGGAGTGCATTCTTCCTTTTTAAGAGTAGAGCACATGTGCCATTTGCATGCTACACCTTCTCATCATTGTATTCCATGGCCTACACTGGTCTAACTGTTATGAAGAAATATTCTAAATGAAGCTCCATATGAGACTATGGAGATGGATGTTGAATCTAAAGAGCTTGAGCATCCTATCCAACCTGTTGAGGTTGCCAGGATGATGCTTTTGCATGTATCATTATCGATGATATTCCCTTGCTAGATGGACCTATAATTTATTGGGCTTCTGTAGTCTGGAGTCCTATTAAGCATTAGGTTCACTTTGAAAGTGTTTCCCCTTTTCCTTTAGATGCTTCACATGTGAACATTCTGACTACCTTTTTGCACTTTTACAACATTGATTTTGAATTTTAGTAGTAGAGTATTTACACAATCTTACCTACGCTCAAAAACTTTATTATGCAAAGCAAGTATTTTACAATAAATATATGCAAGTGTATGCATGTTATATATGACATGCATGATCCTAATAGGTCTTCTATTTGGAATAGAGCTATTTTGTTGATATTAGAGTGTAAGAATGAGGTGCTTTATGTACATCTTGTAGGTTTAAGCTTTGAATGCTTTGTTGTTGGTACTTCTGATGTTAGAGCTTCTAATACAGTTTGTCAGATAGATGAATAGGATAGCAAGTGGGGTCTATGGCTTAACACTAGAGCTTGTGATTGACCGATGCACTATTGGACTTTTCTTTTTGCTACTATTTTTGTTATGTGATAATTGATGTATCTATATGCTTGTAGTTTACTTCTTTTTGCCCTAAAATCTCTTATACTGGCTTTTATACTTCAGTATTCCATCGTTGATGCCACAATTGATGACAGTTACAAGACAAGAGTTGCAATGCAAAGTACTAAGCCACCTAAATTATTTATTTACAAGAGGACACTAGACTTACAAATAAAATCACAAAGGGGTGGAAAAAAGAGCAAACATAACTAAAATAGTGATCTCATAGCTTTGATTTAGTTTTCATTATGTATTGTCTTTCCATTCATATACTTATGCAGTATGATAAAGACAAATATGTGATATTTGAACAAAAATTTCATTCAATTTTAGTAATTCATTATGGAAAAAATGAGAATATTCATTACATCACATGATATAACCCCTGTTATCAACCAATCCTGAATTTTTTCTCTTTAATTTTTACTTTATTGTTCTTTTATTCTTTCTTTTTCTCTCTCTTTTTTGTACTCTTTAGAAGTTATATCATGCGATATATGAATATTCTTTGAATTTGTACCCATGCTAAATGAATCTAATTGAATTGAATTTATGTTAAACATGCAGATGTGATCAATATCACAATGTGCAGTACTATTAGGATGTACATTACATAGTAAGCATGATCAGAATTCATATCATCGATCAATAAAATAAAAAGTTCTAAAGAAATTAAAATGTTATTCAAAGAAAACAACAAGAAATTTATTTTCTATTCTAAATGCTAAGGATGCTAAGTCTCAAGGTGGCTACTCTTCAGGTAACTAACACAACGGTTATTCTTGCATCTTCTCACCAACTGTCCCCATCACTTCATCTTTTTGTACCTCGACCGTGCATATTTTTTCCTTGTCCAGTAGCTTCTCATTATCAAACTCATCACCCCACCTTGTAGGCACAATTAACTCAAAGTGTATATTAAAAGAAGGTGGTTTAATGTAAAACACCTTATAGTCAAACTTGTTTGAGGGTTATCCTAATAAATCCTCAACTCTTTCCACATATTTGGGGACATTAGGAGATTTCTCATTGGTTTTGAGGTTTATGTTCTCAAAGGAACTCAACACTTCTTCTTCACTAACTTTTGAGTTGATCATCATGATAGTTGGGGGAGGTACATTTCAGTAGTTTGGGAAAGGATTATTTATGGTGCTTAGGTTTTCAGGGTCTGTGATTTTTCCAAAGTTTATAAGGTTTTGGATTATTTTTGTTTAAGGTGGGTACAAGTGTTTGTGGAATGACCAGTAACTTGGTGAAATTTATAATAACTATTCAAGTCATATCCTGGGACATTTAGGTTTAATAGTTTGGAAAAGGTAAAGGGTCTAAGCAAGCCCTTTTGCATCGGGCAGTCTAAGACTTTTGATAGGGGTTGGTTGAAATTGGAGAATCTCTTTAGTTGTTGAATAGCATGCACTTTCATAAATTGGCTAGTGCTTCCCTACTGTGTACCCCCAGTTGGGTAGTTTCTTGCTCCAGTGGTTCTATAGCTTTTCTTTTTTTTTCATTATCCATCTCCTCAGCTTGTAATCCATCATCATAGAGGTCTATAAAAGATTTAAGGTCCATTATTTGTAACCTTCCAACCAAATTAGGAGACACATTATGGATAATCATCCTAACTTAATCCTTTTTAGCTAACTTATTTTTCATTAATCCTGCGTTGTTCATGAATCTAGTGAGAAAATTAGAGAATGATTCATTTGGCTTTTGTTTAGTCAATTCCAAATCCCAAATGGACACTTCCATCTTAGTGTTATGGTCATACTATTTTACGAAAACAATACATAGTTCCCTTCATTTATCCCTAACAGCCTTTTCTAATCCATGATACCAGTTCATAGCAATACCCTCCAAGGAAAGTACAATCAACTTTATGACTACAGATAATGGAGCTTTGGTGGTGCTCATATTTGTTGTATATTGGCTAAGATGAATCCTTGGATCCCCAAAACCATTGAACCTTTGCAGTTAAGGCATTTTGAACTTGTCAGGAAGCTTATCACTTTCCATGTATAGTATATCATCAAAGTTGAATGAGTAACCTATGCTTTGCCCTTTTATTAGCTCTTCCATGTTGGCCATTTTATAAGTTAGTTCTTGCATATGCTTGGACTCATGTTCCTGAACCAACTCAAGTGATTCTTTCTTCACTTTCTCTACTATGTAGTTTTCAAGATCCTCAAATTTCATCTCCATAATAGGCACATTCATAGCAACATTCAATAGTGGTTCCCCAACATTATCATTGTTAACAGGTACATCATCCATGATAGGTGTGATAGTAGCAGTAGGTAGTATGGCAGTAGTTGGTGGTATAGCAGCAATAGGAGATAGTGCTAACCCAGCTAAAGCTTGTCTCAATTCATCTTACATCATTGCTCTCATGTCATCCATCAAAGCTCCCTTAATTTCCTCTAAGGTCCAATTTCCTCTATGTTACTATTCTATATCTTTTATTTGAGTTGGTGTAGCTTCAAGGTAAAGTGGGTTAATAGGGCTCTTTTCCAAACTGTAAAGGATATCTTTAGCTATTAATTTTGGACTTAAATAAGTTCTCACTAATCTGCCATTACTCTGTTTCCAAACACAGGAAGACCCAAATGAATCTATAATGGTTGCAAAACAAAGTGTTAGTATGATGCATGAACTACATATGATGCATGTATGCATCATGCATGTGCTATGCAATAAGTAGCAAATAACAAGTCAAGTGTACATATTGTTAGCATAGATGTGCCCTAGTGCCATTCTTGTAATGTATAATGACATTGTAAATTATCCCAATGGCAATAAAAGAAATTTCTACTATTTAAAATATTTATTTAATTGAATATTTATCCATTAGCATCATGTTAAATATATTCATTATCAAGAGTTGATAAAATGAGTTATGAATTTATTTAATACATATGCTATAAAATGTTCATAGTCATATAATTAATATTTAGGTAATATTAATTCGATGATCACCTCTGTCTATTTTCCTTGATTAGTACGTGATACTAATAGTGGGAGGTAGTGAGTCTTATGCTACTTGATATGAATATCAGAATAGACATGTGGATACTTATGTGATGGGTGGATCGAACAATGATGTTAGATACATGATCGTATGGATATTCACTTTTAGTCAATGATCATAATCTACGTCATAATAGTGCATATAGTCTTTGATCTGAGGTGACATGATCATCCACATTTAAGTGGATAGAGTTTGTTACTGCTTACATACTTATGTTACTCACACATGGGTATATGGCATGTGGTGGCTCTAGTTAGTTAAATGTAGGGATGAGTGTTTGACCAAGATGGGATTCATTGCTTAGAGTGAATTGAGATAAGATCTTATTGAATTGAGATAAGATCTTATGCTATCTAGGTCTTTTCTTGATGAAAAAGTTCCTAGCCAAGACAAACATAACAATCTAAAAGAGTTTCAGTGCTAGAAAGAGTTTCTAATATTTCTTATGTTTTATCAAGTGATAGAACTTGAGATGAGATAATATGATATAACTATTAGAGTTTGACTTATCCTTGACTCTAGGCTATATTAGGATCTTTTAATGAAGGGATTTTAGTGCACAGTAATTATGACCAAAAGGGTTCATGTGAATTAATAAATACATTCATATCTAATTAGGTAGTTGTGACATCTATGGTAGGGGTTACTCACAACTTATGAGAACTAAATGTGAATAATTAGAATTTTTATATTCAGATTTGAAAGGAGTTTCAAATAATATCAAGTGTTGATACTATCTTCTCATTACCAATTAGACATAAACCTAGTAAGTCACACCTAAAAGGTTTTGCCAAATCTCTATTTATATTAATCTAATTTTTGATTAAAGAGTTTAATCAATTAATTAAGATTAATGAAATTGAATTTTTTCTTAAAGCAATGATTCTAGCATATCATGAAATCTAATTTCAAAGAAGGGTTTAATTATTAATTTGTGCTTAATTAATATGAGATATTAATTAAGATATTAAATTAATAATAGATATATGTTGTTTCTATTAGATTTGGATTAATGGCCAAAGTGTATGGACCTAGGCCTAAAGGAGTTTTAGACCAAAGATTAATCTAAAGCCCAAGAATCTTGTTTAGACCCATTTGATTAATGGATTGGGCTAGGACCAAGAGTTAATCCAATAACCAAGCCTATGTCTATTAAATGAATGTAGTCAAATTTGTCATATTTGACATTATTGACTTTGACTACATTAGGGTTGACATTATATGGCCATTGTGAGAATGGATGTAGAGAATTATATGGGATATATTTTCTATATAATTCTTAATGCCAATAGTCATCATCCTATATTAGTGCATATATGTATGCCAAGTGGATGAATTTGATCTAATGCGTCATGTGACTAGGAGCCTCCTTTTCTTTACACTCATAACTTGTCATATATATCTTTAAGGGTTAGTAGATATTAATTAGTGAGAAGGTAATATAAGAATGAATGTAGAGAAAGTGTAGAGACATAAGAGACAAAAAGGGAACGAAACACATATATATAAAACTCAAGAGTTCTTGCACGGATAATCTAGTGCAAGTATCACAAGGTTTATTGAGAGAGGGTTCTTGCTACTAGTTGATCAAGACAAGAAGGAGATTTATTGAAGCTTGGTGTTTCAAGCTAGAGGTCTCAAAATTAGGAGATTTAAAGAGTTGATTCAAGAGTTGAATCAAAGGAGCCAACCATTTCAGTAGATTAATTGTGGTCTAAATCAATCACTTGGAAAATTATAAGTATTCCACAATTTATATTTCCTAAGTTTTGTATTTATACATGTTGATTTTTATTAGTTATGTGTTAAATTATAAATTGGATCCTAGGGATTGGAATTCTTAATGAGATCAGGGGTTATATTGAGCAAAATTTTAAAATTTTCCCCACCTAGCATTTGATGTCTAAGTAGCATAATCAATTCCTAACACATACATCCTTCCAACCTTATTCCTCCCACACACGAGTTCAGTGGTGAGTCCTTTTCCTAGGATTTTTGTTCTTGGCCTTAATATCAACAGGGGATATCAAGAACTAATATGCATGCCAAATCTCTCAAAGCAATAAAGCATAAAAATAACATTTTTAGGTATAAAAGATTAGCCCTAACCCATATAGGCTTCAAAAGTAAGGGCTTGGGCCTTTATAGATAGAAATACCTCATGGCAACAAATACAGTCAATTTGGGTAATCCTAGGGGAAGTTTTTAGGCCATTACATGAGTTGAGTCTAGTGGAAAAGTTAAGGTTCCCTTAGTAAGATGTCCTCCTTTAAGACTTGAGTTACAGGCCCAACATCCTTTGTAAATTCAAGAGAAGACTACCCCCCTTTGGGACTTTGGTAACAGACTTTGGTCATATGAGCCCGGTAATCTCTCTTAAATTGAGTTAAGGCTAATGGTTAGCTAATCTACAATCCCATAAAGCTAGTGGAATCATGGAATTGCAACACTATTTAAGCTTAGGGCACCAGAGAACACACTACTATATCACAAAGACATATTATGGTGATAAGGAGTCACCACACAAGGTAATAACTGGCACAAATGGAAGGTGGTGGTTACTTGATTCCCTAAAAGAGATTTAGCACCACAACTAGGAAATTCTAGGAATGGAATACTAACTTCTTTTAGTCTTATGTTCTTTAAAATTAGTTTATGAATTATTACCTTGTTCTTTAATTACATGAAATTTCATTTCAAACCCTAATTATCATTCATCTAACCCAAGGCAATTAGTCATGAAATGACATATAAAAATTTGCATTCATATAACGCGACGTCCCTAAATTAGTCTAAACTATGTTAATATTAGTTATGTTAGCCAAGTCTATATTTTTATTTACAAAGGTGGGCTTACATTTTAATTAAATTAGTGAACTTCTTTCTATTTATTTTAATTATCTAAAGTGAGCCTAAATCTACTAATTTTATGGAAATGAATTGGATTGGGTTTGAATAAATGGCCCTAGTTCTAATTAATTTTAATTTAAGTGAAAAGTGGGCATAAGTCTATTTATTTTAAAAGAAATGCTTTATGGGTTGAGCTATGTCTAAATTAATTTTAATTAAACTAGAGTGGGCCTAAAAATCTAAAATTAACTTAGATGGGCCTAAATTGATTTTAAAGTTAATTAAAACCTAAAATCATTTTTATAACCTACCAATTAAGTGAGTTTTACCTATCATGGACTTACGATCCAAAATAAATTAAAAATAAAGAAAGGCCGAAAACATAAAATATACTAAAAGAATCAAATAAAAAGATCAAATAAGCAATAAAAAAAATTATTTATTCTAAAAAAACCTAATTTTATTTCATGCAACCTAAGAATTAATCTATTGCCATTATTGATTTTATTAGGGTTTCACCAAATAAACCTAATTTACTAATTAATTTTAGAACACAAAGAAGTAAATATTCACTATTTTCCCCACAATTGGGGTTATTACAATCTACATGAATAAATTAAATACAAACCAAATAAAAAGCAAATAATACACATAACATTAACAAAATAACATAGAATAATATGAATAAAACAAACCTAAAATTTATGTGTAATAACAACATATACAAATCAATGGCATTCCATGAATATTTAATGGCTTTAAACAGTGCAATCACATCTCCTCATATTTTGCTTATCACCATAACCAAAAAACGAAGAAAAAAGAAGATTAGAAAAGAAAGAATAGAGAAAATAATAAAAATAAAACAAAAAAAATTAATGAAATAAAAAGAAAGAAAGAAAAGATGGGGATAACGATGCAGATGCCGTTTAATTTACTCCTTATAAAAGGATTTGAGCACCGTTTTGGAATAGAGTCAATAGAGTTTCTTATTTTCTTTTTCAAGGCTCACTGCTTTTTCTTATTTTTGAATGTCAATAGATTTTTTTTAAAACTTTCTCTCTACATCTTTCATTTTCAAAGTCCTGTCCTTCCCTCCAAATTTTTTTCAATGTTAAAAATCTAGGATGCCCTCTATAGGATAAAAAAGCTCGTTATCCTTCCCTAAGCTGTTAACGAGATGGATAATTGCTTTTGCAATTATCTCAAAAAAATTAAGATAAATGTGTAGGACTACATTTATCTTTGATTTTTTTTCCTTCAAAAATTAATTAAAAATTGAATTTTGATCAATTAAAATTCAAAAAAATAAAAAATGGAGTCAAAACCTGACCGGACTAGTACAATTCTAATCGGAATTATATATTTCTGATTGAAAATGTGGAATTCTGATTGGAATTACACAATTATGATCTAGAATTTTACAACCCAACCCCTTTTGAACTTTCCTATAGTTTGAATTTAGTCCACAGAAGAAACAAAAGACTTTATAATAAAGTCCTTAAAAACTTTGCAATTTAGCCCTGAATTCAAAAATTGAAATTCTAAAGATCAATTTGTAAGGAATTATCATCATCGAATCCTCTGTCATATCTACATGTCAATGCATCCCGAAATTGGGTGCTTACACTAGGGTGTGTTATATAGAAGAACTTCATATGTATTATAACTTTGATGTTTATATCAAACTAAGGCTGCAAGAGCAATAGAAGAAGTACACGAAGGTGTTTATGGTCCACACATGAATGGAGCAATCCTAGTTAAAAAGTTAATTAGACAAGGGTTCTTCTAAATGACGATGATGGAAGACTGTATCAAATTCATAAGGGAATTCCATAAGTGTCAAATCCAGGGGAATGTCAGCCACCTTCCCCTAACAGAATTAAACTACATCTCCTCTCCATGGCCCTTCTCAGCATGAGGACTAGACATAATTGGGGAAATCCAGCTGACAGCCTCAACCAGACACATTTTTATTTTAGTGGCAGTGGATTACTTCACAAAGTGGGTTGAAGCAGAATCATTCACAAGGATAGGAGCCAAGCAAGTGGCTAAGTTCATCAAAAGAAATATGTTCTATCAATATAGGATCTCCCATCACATCATCTATGACAACATCATTCAATTCCAAGAGGAAGTTAGAGAACTACTAAGGAGTTATAAGGTGGAACATCATAAATCTTCTCCTTACCGACCTCAAGCAAATAGGGTTGTTCAAGCCATAAATAAGAACATCAAAAATATTTTGTCAAAAATAACTTAGATTTACTAAGATTAGGTAGACAAATTTCCATATGCCTTATAAGGGTACTAAAAAATAGTCAAAACTTTAACTGGAGCAACTCCTTTCTCACTAGTATATGGGTCAGAAGCAGTACTTCCAATTGAAACTGAATCAAGTCTCTTCAGGTTGTAATTGAATATGAATTTCCAAAAGTGCAATGGGCCCAATAAAGGCACGATAATCTCACTCTCTTAAATAGTCAAAGGCTAAAGGCTCTATACCATACACAATTGTATCAGGCTTGGCTAGCTAAAACCTTCAACAAAAAGGTAAAATAAAAGAGTGTTAAAGTTGGAGATTGGGTGTTAAAGCAAGTAAGGTGAAATGTTCTAAACCGTAAAAGGAAATTTGGACCAAACTAGGAAGGCTCGTACTTGGTCAAAGATGTCCTATTAGAAGGACCAGTCAAGTTGATGGATTCTGAAGGCAATGAATTCTCTAAACCTATCATTATAGATTGCTTAAAGATGTACTATGTCTAGGGCAAAAAAAAATCCCACTGAGTTAAAAACCTAAAAATCACAGCTCAGACAAAAGTTAGGGACTCCTCGCTAGGTTGAAAACCCTACATGGGCAACTTAGGCAAAAATTACGGAAAGAGAGAAAATAATTAACTGGAAAACCTGAGAAGGCTAGTTAGGAACAAAGGTAACCTCAAGTTTGAAATTTGTATGAATGCACTTGTGCTTTTATTAAACGATTTTAGTGAAATGAGAATGATTGCCAATTTATGCAAAATGTCTTTGAAAAAGTGCAACACATTTTATCATCATGAATTGCATCAAACATGCCTTACATTTTCTTTCATTACATGACCACAGTTCTTGCTATCTTCTTTGAACTTTATCCTCAAGATCAGCCACTATCTTTAAAGCCTTAAATAAAAAAAAAAGCCTAGCTAGGTGTGAAGAGCTCCAAGAGGAGACACCCTATGCAAAAGATGGAAGAAAAAAGAAAACCCAGCTAAGTGAAAAAACCTTTGAAAGGAGACACTTTAGGAAAAAGAGGGAAAAATAAAAGAGGTAGACAATAGCAATGGTAAACATCACTAGGCATAACAATGGCATACAATAAGAAGTATATACACTATAGTCATCATCATACATGGATCTTACAACACATGCAAGACAAATGCCTAGATACAACACCTAGAGTCCATAGCCTCAGGAAAATGATAAAACAAAGCAACCATAAGCCAAAAATCCCTACACCTAGCTTCTGAAACAACTACATTGGTCGTGGCTGCCATCAGAAGCAAGCATGAATCATGCTCAAGCATCCCTATCATCTAATCCAGGCTCTATATCATTCATAGCAAAGGATGCTAGCCATGACTCCAAATCACTAATATGATCACAATAAGCTGTACACTTTTGCTCTTACTTATGGCTAGCATGGAGGTGTTCAACCTGTATTACATGAAAATTACATATCATACACATACATAAAGTGCTGCTATGCACTCCTTATAATAGTATACAAGCATTGGCTAGAAGAGATAGTGACCTATAAAAAACAAATAAATAAGTCACGCACCAACCATCAAATAGGTGAAACAAAGGCAAAATAAGTGAAATAAAGCATGAACATGGGAAGCATTAAAAGGGATAACATCTTACTAAGGAAAGCTATAATGAGGCAAATCAAGATCCACTCCTTCGCTAAAGATGTCCATCCCAGATAGAGCCAAGGATGACCTAACCGTAAAGTCCCTAAGAATGGTACCACTAGAGGCCACACTGCTAGCATGGGCAATCACCTCAATATGGAATGTACCCTCATGCTCCTTACAGCAGGATCCTAATCTCTTCTGATGAGATCCCCATTATTACAGGTAAGTCCCCATAACCATATCAATTACAACTTATTACTAACAAAGTTTGTTACATACTTGTATGGAATAGGAATAAAAACCTACTGGATTAGAAAAAGCAATACTTGATGATTCGCTTGATGGCCTAGTCCTTGAATTTAAAGGACGAGCCCCATATACTTAAGGAGGTAAAGGCAGAGGAAAGATGCCACCCACCACAACATCAATCAACTGTGGGATTAACACATCGGCATAAAGAGAGCTAGGACCCTTTAGGAGACTCTCAGAAGGATATCCTATCATGGTAGCAACAAGCTTATCCTTGTTAAGCTCATGACTCTAGAACAAGTCGCCAAGAGGAGGAATAAGGACTCTCCTCACAAACGGACCATCCCATTAATGATGGACTTGCTTGCCCAAATACCACACCTTGCCAGTAAGGCCAAGGAGTAGCACTCACCTCTCCGTCAACTGTTATGCTGTCACCATCTCTATTGACCAATGTGACCTTGGCACCCACCAACGAAGGAAGATTTACTTAAAAAGAAAAAATTAATAAAGAATCTCTAGAAAAAAAAACAACCAACACAGTAAGAATTAGACATACCTGTATAGGGGACAACTTACCTATGTAGTCCCGAGCCTCTATGCAATCCTCAATCAAGTCAGTGGTCTTCCTAATCCAATAAGAATAATGAGGAAAACCATCCTCTAAGAGATGCTTAATAGTTGGACTAGGGAGACCCTAAACTCATGAGCCCAAATATGTCAAAATTATAAAGTCAAAAAAATAAGCAAAAGTAAAAAAATAAAAGGACATAAATAAGAACTCTTACATAAATAAGAACTCTTACTCACATCCAACATAAATAAGCATCCACAAATCCTTGAGCCACCTCGGCATGCTACATTTAGACTAGTGTACATATGGGTGAAAGTCATAGTGCCCCAGTAGTACCTTGATAAGTTGTCCAAGTCCCTTAGGATAAGCAATAACTATGGGCTACCTGTACCCGAAGGATTTGGGAAGATGACAACGCTCAACAAGTAAAACAAGAAGTAATGAGCCAACTGCTCTACCGAAGTAAGACTGACATCATACATCATCTACGTAGTAGAGATAAATTCAATATAATGAGTGAGGTACAAGAAACCAAACTTCATAGGGGTAGTCACCCCAAGCAACTCCGTAGTAAGGTGCCTCCTTGCCATTGTAGAAGAAAACTCCTCCTCACTGAAGGGAATAGGCTCCCCAGAAAAGCTCAAGCCCGTGTAGACACCCAATTTTGGGATGACATGTTATGGATGGAGCAAAAAACTCCAATGATGAAAATGTCTTCGATGCTTAATCTTTAAAAAATTCTAAAGGGCTTTTAAAGGAAGAATTTAATGTTTTCAAGGACTAAATCGCAAAGTTCTTTTAAGGACCTAATTGCAAAATTTAAATTTTTTTGAGGGCCTTTTTTTAATAAAATGTTTTTTTTTCGCGTCGGAATTCCATAATTCTGACTGGAATTATGTAATTCTGATTGGAATTATGTAATTCTGATTGGAATTACATAATTCTGATAAGAGTTATGTAATTCTTATTGGAATTACAATAATTCTGGTTGGGATTGTACAATTTCGATCGGAATTGCACAATCCCGATCAAAATTAAACTCTTTCCTATTTCTAATTATTCCAATTTTAGGTGGTTTAAATTTCCTAATTAATTCAATCCTAAATTGGTTTAAACTTCCTAATTAATTTAATCCTATTTGGTTCAAAATTCCTAACTACACTTTAGGAATGAGAATCACTTTAGGATTAGGGTTAGGCTTCCTAGTGCCACTATAAAAGGGGGGCTAGGAAGGAGTGTGAAAAGGGGGAAGAAAAAAAAGAAAAAAAGAGATAAGGGCGTAGAAAAGAGGAGAGGAGAGAAAGAAAATTGTGATTTTATTTTTTAATCAAAAATTCTTTTTGATTCATCAAATAATTCAAAGACTCGTGAATAATTTTTGAAGAAAAGATTCAAAGACTTATCAAGAACAGTAAATCACAAATCTGAGGAGCACCCTAATCATCCATAAGCATATCATATTCTTTTTCTTCTTCTTTTATTTATTTATTTTTTTGTTTATTTTGTTTATATATTATTCTATTTATTTTGTCATAATTTATTCATTAATTATTATTTTATTTTTTTATGGTGATTATGGGGGAAAACACATGGTGATCATATGAGGGAGATGAATTTTATTGGAAATCCACAGAAGACCATGGATAAAGCCCCACAGAGACTTAGTTTCTAGGGTTTTATTTTTATTTTTATTGTCTTTATTTTTATTTTTATTTTATTCTTTATTTTTATTTTTTTATTAATTATTTTATGAATTAATGTAATAGCCCTAAAGTGGGAATAGTAATAAAATTATATGTGTGGTTGCATGATTTTTTATTAAATTGGTTAGTAAAATTATGTTTCAATTTGGTAATCATTTAAAATCAATGGGGAAGTAGATTAATTTAGTTTGCATGTTAATAAAATTAGGATTTTAGTAAGGATTAATAATTATTTGTTTGATCTTATTTAATTGTTTTTTTTTATGTTTTTTTATTTGTTTTTGAGTTTATTTATTATTTTTGTGTGTTTTGGGCCTTAAGCCCATTTCAGATTTTGATTTGTTTATTTTTAGCCCATATCATTTAATAATTAATTAGGTTTAATTAATTAAAATATATTTTTAGGTCCATAATTAATTAGATTTTAGGTTAGAAATACCTTTAGGCCCATTTAGTTAATTAGACATAGGCCCACTTAATTTAATTTAATTAATTTAGACTTAGCTCACTTAATTTAAGCCCTTTTTCATAATTTGTAGATTTAAGATCATTATTTAATTAAAACATGTAGAATTAAGCCCGTTAATTTAAATATCTTTATAATTTGTAGATTTAAGCTCATATCTAGAATTAAAATTAGTAGACTTAGGTTCATTTAATTAAAATTAAAAAGAATTAGGTTTTTATGTTCACTTATAATTTAAAACATGTAGACTTTAGCTCATTTATCTAAAATCCATGTATATTAGACTAACTTAGGGATTATATGATTTATTGAATGCATTATTTACTTGTATATTTCATGACTAGTTTGCCATGGAGTTTATTGTTTTGGGTTTATATGAAATTGCATGTAAATAGAGGATAAGATAGTAATTCATAAAATAATTCTAAATGAACACAAGACTGAAAGAAGTTGGTATTTCGTATCCAAAATCTCCTGGTTGTGGTGCTAGCTTTCTTTTAGGGAATTAAGTATCACCTTTTCGATATGTCCTAGTTATTACCCTAGGTGGCGACTCCTCATCTCCACGCCATGTCTTTGTGATAATGGTTAGTGTGTTCTCTAGAGCCCTGAACTCAAACAGTGACATAGTTACTAAAATCTTGGACACACGCTAAACCCTGCCGTCTATAGTGGCGACTCCACTGGGGATAAAAGATACTGATTCTACTTGTGTTCTTTAGAATTATTTTATTAATTATTATTTTATTCTTGCATTTATTCTGGATGTCCCTACTAAATTGATCGCTTTGGTTTATGACTCCATGATTCCACTAGCTTCATGGGGTTATAGATCGGCTAACCATCACTTTTAGCCTTAACTCGATCCAAGAGAGATTACCGGGCTCATTTGACCAGGGCCTGTAACCCAAGTCCTTAAGGGAGGGGTAGTATTCTCTCGAGTTTGCAAAGGATGTTGGGCCCCCCTGACCTTGGCCTGTAACTTAAAGTCCATAAAGGAGAGCATCTTGCTAAAGGAACCTTGACCTTGTTACCGGACCATAACCACATATAATGGCTTAGTTATTTCCCCTAGGATCTACCCAAATTGCTTGTGGATGTTGCCATGAGGTATTTCTATCTGTAAAGGCCTAAGCCCATACTTTTGAAACCTGTTTAGGTTAATAAAGATTGGGCTAATCTTTTACACCTGGAAATGTTGTTTATATGCTTTTATTTTGCTTTGAGAGATTTGGCATGCGCGTCGGTCCCTAATATCCCCTATTGATATTAAGACCAAGATAAAAAATCCTAGGAAAAGAGACTCACCATTGAATACTTGTGCGGGAGGAATAAGGTTGGAAGGATGTATGTATACCTAACTTGTTACTTGCTGCTTGTTTCATAGCACGTGCATCATGCATATATGCATACATGCATCTCATGCATCATACTAACCATTTGTTTTGCACCACAGCAAACTGGTGATAACTGATTCAAGCCCCCAATCTATATAGAAAGAGATCCTTAGCAGACTGGAAAAAAGCCCCATTAATCTAGCTACGCAACCTGAATGAATTGAAAGAATGTAACAATAAGAGGGATGAAACTGGACCCTAGAAGATGTCAAAGGAGCACTAATGGATGATATGAGAGTAATGATGCAAGATGAATTAAGCCAAGCTCTAGCAGGACTAATGCCACCACCTGCTGCTGCTGCACCACCTGCTGCGGCCAACCCACCTATCATGGGTCTACTACCTATTAACAATGACACAAAACTCGAGGATGTTAAGAGTTACATGGTTGAAAAAATGAAAAAGGAATCATTTGAGCAAGTTCAAGAGCTAGAATCTAGACAGATGAAGGCATTAACTCAGAAGATGTCTAAGATGGAAGAGTTGATGAGGGGACAAGGCCTAGGATACCTATTTGACTTTGATGATATGATGCAATTTGAGGAAGACAGGCTACTTGACAAATTTAAGATGCCACAACTGCAGAAGTTTGATGGTAATGGGGACCCGAGGATTCATCTCAGTAAATACACAACTACTATGAGTACCACTAAGGCTCCTTTAGCCGTGGTTACTAAGTTGTTTGTGTTGTCCTTGGAAGGTATGACTGTTAACTAGTATCATGGGTTAGAGAAGTCTATCCAAGCAGATTGGAGGGAGTTGTGCACTACTTTTATAAAGCAATACAACTATAATACTAGGCTTGAGGTGTCTATAAGAGATCTAGAGCTAACCAAGCAAAAGCCCAATGAATCATTTTCAGATTTTCTGACTAGGTTCATGAATAAGGCAGGAATGATGAAGAACAAATTGGCAGAGAAGGACCAGGTTAGAATGATAGTTTGAAATATATTGCCTAACCTAGTGGAGAGGTTGTAAATGATGAACCCCAAGACGTTCATAGATCTCTATGATGATGGGTTACAGGCTGAAGAGATCGAAAATGAGAAAAAAATGCCACTAAGAACACTGGAGTGAGAAATTACCCAACTGGGGGCATGCAGCAAGGAAATACCAGCCAAGTCATAGGAGTTCACACCATCTAACAACATAGGAGATTCTCAAATTTTAACCAACCGTTATCCAAAGTCCTAGACCGTCTCATTTAAAAAGGCCTCTTTAGACCCTTAATCCCTTCTAGACCACCAAACCCAAACCTAGCTGGTTTTTATCAAAACAGTTACTGTAAATTTCATCAAGTCACTGGTCACTCTACTGACTCTTGCATACGTCTTAAACATGAAATCCAAAACCTCATAGACTCTGGAAAAATCACAAACCCTGAAAAATCAAGCCCAAACCCAAACACCCAAATAATCCTTTTCCAAATTACCAAAATGTACCACCCCCAGCCACCATGATGATCAACTCAGGAGTGAGCAAAGAAGAAGTGCTAAACTCTTTTGAGGATCTAAGCCTTAAAACTACTGAGAAATCTCCTAATGCTCCTAAAGGTGTAGAACAGGTAGAAGATTTGCTGGGTCAGCCTTCAAGCAAGTTCGATTATAAGGTGTTTTACTCTAAGCCACCTTCTTTTGACATATCTATTGATATAATCGAGCCTACAGGATGGGGCGAGGAGTTCGATGATGAAAATTTGCTGGTTAGAAATGAAAAATGCATGGTCGAGGTATGGAAAGAAGGGAAGAAAGATTGGACTATAGGAATGATTGATATTTGGTATAGTTCGGATGAGGAAGGCCCTGAAGGGTGGGTAGATAATCTAGAAGTCAGCCATGTTACCAGAAGCGGGAAAGGTTATAAGCCAACAGAAAAAGCCATAGAGAGGGAAGAAGCTGTTGAAGGAGAAGACTCAAATGAATAGGGTGATGACTTAATTCTCAAACAACTCAAGAAAGCGAAGGCCAACATAAGCATTTGGGAGCTCTTGATGCATTTGAGTAGCCATAGAAGAGCCATGGTTAAGGCCTTGACTAAGATGAACATTGAAACTGCAGCAACTCTTAAAGCAATGGTGGTCAAGGTTACTGCGAAAAAGCACGAGGTCATTACTTTCTAGGATGAGGATTTACCTATGGAAGGAAGGAACCATAATAAAGCAATATTCATCCCAATTGAAGTAAGAGGGAAGAGGACTAATTATGTGATGGTGGATGATGGGTCTGCAGTTAATGTTTGTCCACTACAAATCTTACCCAATTTAGGCATGAAGGTGGAGGATTTGGCAAAATCGGACCTTATAATAAGGGCTTATGATGACAGCACAAGGAGTGTAGAAGGAACCTTTATGGCTTCCGTGAAGACTGGACCTATAAAAGCAATGGTTGAATTCACTGTTCTAGATATTCCTATCACCTATGCCCTTCTTCTGGGTAGACCTTGGTATCATGTCTTGGGAGGAGTGCCTTCGACTGTGCATCAAAAGGTAAAGTTCCTACTTTATGGGGAAGTGGTGACTCTAGATGCTAGTATGGGCAAAATGGTGTCTGCAATCATTGATAGTCAGAAATAGGTAATCACTCCCCCAAGTTATCAGGTGGCCATGATTTCAGAAGGAGTCACAATGGATCCGAGGGTTATGAACATGATCAAGAAAATGAATTACCGACCAGGGCAAGGACTAGGGAAAAATGAGTAAGGAATCCCAAAATTGCCAGATTTCAAAACCCAGAATGACATAAAAGGATTGGGCTATACCAGAGTTGAGTTTAGCAACAAAGGGACAAGGAGAAGGTTTTTCAATGAAAATGGCCTAAGGAGTGTAGGACCCCTAAAAGATAACTTTATCAAGCAAGGAAAGGAGACGTTCTACCAAGGTAAAAAGGAGCCTGTCCAAGTAGCTGGTGTGGATGTTCCTGAATTTGAAATTTTTAAAGAACAGATAGTTAAAAAGCTGGTGCAAGACAACAAGGACAAGGTGATGAAGACAGTTGCTGAAAAGATGAAAACTGAAGACATCAAAGAACTACTTTGTCTGCCACCCAATAAAGAACCATCACAGGAATTAACTAGTATCATTAATAATAGTTTTATTGATGTTTTTATGAAGAAACTGATGTAATAATTTCTGATTTATTTGAGGATGAAAACTTTATAGTCAATGATATAAATTCTGGTTTGGCTTACTTATGTGATGTTGATTTTGATGGTCCTGTGCATTTTAATAATGATCGTTCATGAATGTTTCACATTAATTCTATTCAATTAGATTCATTAAACATGGGCACAAATGAACAACCAAAACACATTTCTATATCACATGACTTAACTCCTGAAAAGAGGGAAAATTTTGAGAAATATTAATAAAAAGAAAGGTAGTATTTGCTTGGTCCTATAAGGATATGCCTAGGTTAGATAGGGGAATTGCAGAGCATCACATTCCAATATATCCTTAAGCTAAACCTGTTAAGCAGAAACTTCATAGGTTAAGGCCTGAGTGGACAGAAAAGATAAGGGAAGAAGTCACTAAGCAAATCCAGGCTAGTTTTCTAGAAGTTGTGGAGTACCCTCAATGGTTGGCGAATATAGTACCAGTTCCTAAGAAAGATGGAAAAGTTTGAATGTGTGTAGACTTCAAGGACCTGAATAAGGCATGTCCAAAGGATGATTTTCCTTTACCTTATATTGATGTGATTATGGACAGTACAGCCTCTAGTGCGATGTACTTGTTTATGGATGGGTTCTCAGGTTATAATCAGATAATGATGGCCGTTATAGATAAAATCAAAACTGCTTTCATCACGGAATGGGGAACATATTGCTACAAGGTGATGCCCTTTGGTTTAAAGAACGTAGGAGGAACTTATCAAAGAGCGGCCACTGCCTTATTTCATGATATGATGCACAAGGAAGTGGAAGTTTATGTTGATGATATGATGGTTAAGTCTGAAACAAGAGAAGGACACTTTGAGGCTTTGGATAAGTTTTTAGGAAGAATAGAAAAATATAACCTAAGGCTTAATCTAAAGAAATGCATCTTTGGGGTAACTTTAAGAAAGTTATTAGGGCACATAATCAGTAATAGAGGAATAGAAGTCGATCCAGACAAGATAAAAGCCATTTAGGAGATGCCAGCGCCAAGAACAGAGAAGGAAGTACGAGGGTTCATTAAAAAACTGCAGTACATTAGCAGGTTCATTGCAAGACTTACTATGGTCTGTGACCTAATTTTTAAGCTCTTGAGGAAAAATCAGCCTATGGAGTGGAATAAAGAATGCCAGAAAGCCTTTGATAAGATTAAGGAATACCTTACTAACTCGCCTGTATTAAGGCCACCAAAACAAGGTAAGCCTTTAATCTAATACTTAGCTTCAGAAGAAAAGGCGATGGGAGCAATGCTAGCACAAGAAGGGCCTGAAGGAGTGGACTACGCTATATACTACCTCAGTAAAAAGTTCCTGCCATATGAGGAAAAGTACAATCTTGTAGAGAAGACATGTTTGATAATGATCTGGGCTACAAAAAAACTAAGGCATTATTTCCAGTCCTACAAAGTACAAGCCGTTGCAAGGATAGATCCTTTAAAATACTTGTTCCAAACACCGGCTTTGATTGGAAAGATGTCTAGATGGTTAGTACTTTTAATGGAGTTCGATATAGAATACATCACTACAAAGGACATCAAAGGCAGAGCTGTAGCAGAGTTTTTAGCCCAGAATGCAGTCGAAGGAAATGAGCAGTGGAATCTAGAGTTTCCAGATGAGAACCTAACAGTAATAGAACACCGAGAATGGAAACTTTATTTCGATGGAGCAGTGAATAATAGAGGAGCAGGGTTAGGAGTAATTCTTGTCACAAAAGAAGGAGAAACCATCCCAATGGCCCAGAAATTAGACTTTAGGGTTACCAAAAACATGGCTAAATATGAGGCATGTATCTATGGTATGGAAGCAGCATTGGCAGTCGGAGTAAAAGACCTATTGGTTTATAGAGATTCCATGTTTGTCATTAGCCAAGTTAATGAAGAGTGGGAAGTAAAGGAAGAAAGACTGAAACTTTACATCCATTATTTGAAAAAGCTAATAAAGAATTTCACCAAATGTCTTTTTATGCATCTACCAAAAGATGAGAATCAGATGGCAGATGCTTTGGCAACACTTTCTTCAATGTGGGATAAACCGACGGGATTGATGATGAAACCTTTAGTGATAATGAAAATGCAAGTTCCATGTTATGGCAAAGAACATGTCATGAATATTCAAATAGGGCCAGAGGAAAAACTATGGTTTTATGACATCCAGAGATTTATCAAAGAAAGAAGATACCCAGACGAAGCAACTTCCAAAGATAGATATGCTCTTCGTGTTCTTGCATGTCATTGTGCAAGTCATGATGGAATATTATACAAAAGGATGTCGAATGGAATATAGTTGAGATGTCTCAAGAAGGATGAAGTAAAGTAGGTGATGAGAGAAATTCATGCAGGAGTCTGTGGATCATATATGAATGGGATAATTCTGGCAAAGAAGATTACTTGGCAGGGATACTATTGGGGGAGCATGGAAAAGGACTGCATCCAAATAGTAAGAGAATGCCATCAATGTTAGATATATAGGAACCTCAATCACCTTCCCTCTATAGTTCTAAACAGTTTAACATCTCCATGGCCCTTTGCAGCCTAAGGAATAGATATAATAAGGGAAGTAAAACCAACTGCTTCAAACGGGCATAAATATATAGTGGTCACAATTGATTACTTTTTAAGATGGGTAGAAGCATAATCCTTTGGCACCCTAAAAGCTAGACAGATGGCAAAGTGCATTGAGAAGAACCTCATTTGTAGGTTTGGGGTCCCACATCATGTTGTGACAAAAAATGGAGTTTAGTTTTAGGCAGAAACTACTGAGTTGCTACAAAGATACAAGATTGAGCATTATAAGTCCTCACCTTATCGACCTTAGGCTAATGGAGCAGTAGAAGCGGCTAATAAAAATATAAAGAAAATGGAGTTTAGTTTTAGGTAGAAACCACTGAGTTGCTACAAAGATACAAGATTGAGCATCATAAGTCCTCACCTTATCAACCTCAGGCTAATGGAGCAGTAGAAGCGGCTAATAAAAATATAAAGAAGATTCTCTCTAAGATGGTGAAAGCACATAAGGACTTGTCTGAATACCTTCCTTTTGCTTTATGGGGATATAAAACTAAAACATGTACAGCTACAGGACAAAATCCATTTTCGTTAGTATATGGTTGTAAAGCAGTTCTACCCATAGAGACAAAAATTAAATCCTTGAGGGTGGTTATGGAAGCAAAGATCCCTGAGAGTGAATGGATGCAAAAGAGGTTTGATTACCTTGTATCACTAGATGAGAAAAGGATAAATGCTTTATTCCATACTCAAATTTATCAGAGGAGAATAACAAGAGCATTAAAAAAAAGTTAAGTTGGGAAAGATAAAATTTGGAGATATGGAATTAAAGCACATAAGGGCTATGGTGTTTGACTCGAGAGGAAAATTCAAACTGAATTAGGAAGGGCCATATTTAGTCAAGACAATTCTACCCAAGGGAGCCACAAAGATATCATATCTAGAAGGGAATGAGTTCACTGAGCCAATTAACCTGGATTGCCTTAAGAAATACTACCTTTGAAAAAAAAGTTTGCTAATTAGAATACCTAAAAAGGCTAGTTAGGCAAAAGTTAGGACATTCCCGCTATTCAGAAAACCCATAAAGGGCTGATCAAGTAAAAGATAGGGAAATGAAAATGAGAGGAAAAATGTTCAGTTAGAAAATCTAAAAGGACTAGCTGATAACAGGAGTTATGTCATGTGATGTAATAAATGTACTCATTTTTGCCTTGGATAATGAAATAAATTGAAAAGACATTTTTGTTGAATATTGCATATTCTATCTTTATTATAAGACACAAAGACTTAAAGAAAAATAAAACATAAGAAACCAGACTTATGAGACCACTAGTTATGTTTTTGTTTCTTTCTTAACTCATCTAATAATATTTGAGTCCTTTTGTACTTAATAAGTTTTGATGATTCTATAGATTGTATAGTAACCCAAGTCTTGTAGTTGTCATCTGTAGTCATGTCAGCATCCAAGCATAAATTACGTTCCAAAGCTCTACGAGGCCACAAGTTATTCACCTTGTCCAAGAAATCTTGCCTCAAAAAGAAACCTTCGAAGTCAGTCATAACAGTAACAATGAATTGAGGATGACCATACTGACGGCAGAGGATCAAAGGAGAAAGAAAGGTTGAAGAGTATAATTTGGGAATAGGGACACAAATGTCATACAACTTGATGGTCATAAATTTTAATCTCCACCAAGGACATATCCAAGTAATCTCAGTATCAACAATGCCTTTCATCCAATCAACCCATTGATCTCTAGTATGCTTATTCTTTATCTTCAAAGGACAGGATTGTAGATGATAAGGTTGATAAGTCAAAGCATTGGGAGTGACATCAAGCAAACTCAATTTCTCCTATAACCAAATATAAAAAAAAAAGCTAAGTTGAAAACCTTAAAGGGCCGCTAAGTTAAAAAAAAAAGAGGTTACATACTTGAAGGAGAAGTAGACTGCTAGAGAGTTGGTTTTGAACCTTGAAATTATCTAACCCAATGATAGTTTCAGCAAGTATGACAGGCACGGGATTAGCCCTAATTTCTACCTGTTCCAAGATGCTGATAATTTTTACATCAGCATCTCCATGAAATGATACTAGCAGAAACTGAGCATATAGGCAGAATGTGACGATTTTAATCCAAGCAGTACTAGTTTTATCTCTAGTTTCACAAGAGGAAATCAGAAAGGGAAGACTAATGGTTTCAGCATTACATGCACGCATGTAGATAATATCTAAGGGCATATCAAAGAATGTTATTAACCTATTGGGGAACTCAATTTCAAGGTCTAGGAGAGCAATGGTAGCAGTTGAACTTAGCGAACATCCCATAATAGCAGTAAACTCCTCTATCATAGCTCTTGCCCATTGAATTTAAGTACATGATCCTTGGCATCCCAGAAAGTACCAATAACGAATCATTCAATGCTCAAACTGATAGGCTAATGATGAGTGGCTCTGTTCCAAATAGGAGAACCATTAGGATCATGCACATCATACATAACATGCATACACTTGCATACATATTTTATGAAACACTTGTTTTGTATAATAAAAGTCTTTAAGCTTAGACAAGATTGTGCAAATACTTTACTACTAACATTTGAAATTAGTGTTGGAAGAACAGGAAAGTAGTCAAAGTATTCACATGTAAAACATCTAAAAAATGAAAATAAGAAGAGTGACACTACTAAGAAGCATTATCTTGGGAAACTTCAAGAGGCTAGATAGGATACTCAAGCTTCTTATATTCACTATGAAAGGGAAGAATGCACTTAAAAATTGAGATGAATGCACTCTGAAAACTTCTTTGATTATGAAATAAAATCCTCTAACTCCTAAATTTTTTCTTTTGTAGGAAATGTTGGGAAGAGAAATGAATCCCTCTACCATAACATCAATAGGATAAAGTCACAACTTTGATGGTGGAGCATCACGACCCTGTGATCAGAGACATCATCATCACATTGAAAGGGAAGAATGCAAAAGAATAATATTACATTCTGATAATTTTCTTTACTAGCAAATAGGCCATACTAACTTATAGTATTTTGTGCAAGGAAAATAAAAGAGAACAAAGAAGGGAAAAGGAATTGACACATCAATAAGAATGGTCAAGATAGCAAATGCCAATCACTTGTTAAAACCTCACCCTATGCAAATACCAAAGGGAAGTAGTATAACTCCATCTCTTTTGATTTTGTAATAAAATAAATCCTTAATCACAAAATTCAAAAATTAAAAGGAAATTCATCCACTTCACAAGATCATGTGTGAAAATTTATCTCATGACTTTTGATTTTAGCGGCTTTCTTTTATTAGCCTCGTAAAATTCAAATGTCTTATTGACAGTTCTATGCTGAGAATTTCTAAACTCTAATCAATTTAATGCTTGCTTTACACCCAAACGAGGGGAAGAACATGCAAAGGCAAAATTTTTGAACTTGTGGTATGAATTGATTGAATTTTAGGGTATCTTTTCAGTTTTATGAATAATAAATGTGTATATAATCTACTCCAGTGCTCAAAAAAGAGTATGAGTACAAAATTCCTTGACGGTATCCACACTGAGTAATGCAAGATAGGCGGGGGAATAGTAAGAGGAGAATAGAAAAAAGAGCAAGCATAATTTACTCCAATACTCAGAAATGAGTAAGTGTGTCAACATAAAACCTTTGGTGGTATCCATGCTAAGTAATACAAAAAAAGCAGGGAATACTAAAAGAGGACCATGCCAAAAATTGCTCTATTTACTCCAATGCTCTATATGAGTATGAGTATCCAAAGGACCTTTCCAACAGTATCCACATTGAGTAATATGAGAAAGGTGGGGAATACTCAGATAAGGAAGGAAAGCACAAAAATAATTCAAAGACTGCTTTGATACTTAGAATCTGATCCATTTATGCTCAAATACCATAAGTTTTGTCTAGTGGATTCTTCCTGAATTTAGGTGTGAAAGTAAGCTCTTCACTTAGTAAAAAAATATGGTCTCAACATAAAATGGGTAATAATGCCTCTGCCCTTTGCGAATGGTAAATAAATGATAGTCATAAGGATCAAAATTAAGGAGATTGGTTAAGTACATGTTATCTCATGCAAAGTGATGAATTTTCTTATAAATTTTCAAAATAATAATATACTTTTGTACATTCATTTTGTTAAAACTAACTTCAGCAATTCTGTAGGAATTTTAAATCCAGAAGGGCGTATACTTAATTTGCAAAGCCAATCAACATAGTAAAATTTAAAGTCAGTCAACAAAAGTGCTAATTAGTTAGCATAAAGAATTCAAGGCATTCAACTCAAACAACGAAATTTGTGAGCAATTATGGATTGCAGCATAATCATATATGACAATTCAGACTATATGACCAAGTGTAGTCAGCATTGTACGACCGAGTGTAATGTATCCTCAATCAATTGTACGATCGAGTATAATCAGCATCATACGACCGAGTATGATGTTTTCTTATCAAAACAGACTATATGACTGAGTGTAGTCGGCATTGTACAACCGAGTGCAATGTATTCTTAATTGATTATACGACCAAGTATAATCAGCATCATACGACCGAGTATGATGTTTCTTATCAAAACAGACTATACGATCAAGTGTAGTCGACATTGTATGACCGAGTACAATGTATTCTTAATCGATTATATGACCAAGTATAATTAGCATCATACGACCAAATATGATGTTTCTTATCAAAACAGACTATACGATGAGTGTAGTCGGCATTGTACGGCCGAGTGAAATGTATTCTCAATTGATTATACAATTGAGTATAATCATCATCATACAACTGAGTATGATGTTTCTTATCAAAACAGACTATACAACTGAGTGTAGTCAGCATTGTATGACTAAGTGCAATGTATCCTCAATTGATTATATGATTGAGCATAATCAGCATCATACGACTGAGTATGATGTTTCTTATCAAAATAGACTATACGACCGAGTGTAGTTGGCATTGTACGATCAAGTGCAATGTATTCCCCAATCGATTATATGACCGAGTATAATCAGCATCATATGATCAAGTGTGATGTTTCTTATCCAAAATAGACTATACGACCAAGTGTAGTCGGCATTGTACAACCGAGTGTAATGTATTCATCAATTGATTATACAACCAAGCATAATCAGCATCATACGACTGAGTGTGGTGTTTCTTATCAAAAGCATACTATACAACTGAGTGTAGTCGGCATTGTATGACCGAGTGCAATGTATTCATCAATCAATTATACGACCGAGTATAATCAACATCATATGACCAAGTGTGATGTATCTTATAAAAAATAGACTATACGATTGAGTGTAGTTGGCATTGTACGACCGAGTGCAGTGTATTTACCAATTGATTATACGACTGAGTATAATCAACATCATACGATCGAGTGTGATGTATCTTATCAAAAAAAGACTATATGACCAAGTGTAATCGGCATTGTATGACCGAGTACAATGTATTCATCAATCGATTATACGACCGAGTATAATTAGCATCACCCGACCGAGTGTGATGTATCTTATCAAAAACAGACTATACGACCGAGTGTAGTCGGCATTGTATGACCGAGTACAATGTAGTCCTTAAACGATTATACGACTGAGTATAATCAATATCATACGACTGAGTATGATATGTCATTTAAAACATTGTACGTCCAAGTATAGCAAATTCACTAGCAAAAGCCTCACGAAGTACAGGTAAGTATCCTAACTTTCAATTTAGAAATTGGGTGTTGTTCTACTTTGCTACAAGTTTTCAAGCAAACAGCGACAAAGGGGGGCAACTGTAGACATCCAATTTCGGGATGACATGTTATGGATGCAGCAAAAGACTCCAATGATGAAAATGTCTTCGATGCTTAATCTTTAAAAAATTCTAAAGGGGTTTTAAAGGAAGAATTTAATGTTTTTAGGGACTGAATCGCAAAGTTCTTTTAAGGACCTAATTGCAAAATTTAAATTTTTTAAGGGCTTTTTTGTAATTAAATGCTTTTTTTTGCACGTCAGAATTTCATAATTCTGATCGGAATTATGTAATTCCGATTGGAATTACATAATTTTGATTGAAATTATGTACTTTCAATCGGAATTACAATAATTCCGATCGGGATTGTACAATTCCAATCGAAATTGCATAATCCTGGTCGGAATTAAACTCTTTCCTATTTCTAATTATTCCAATTTTAGGTGGTTTAAATTTCATAAGTAATTCAATCTTAAATTGGTTTAAACTTCCTAATTAATTTAATCCTATTTGGTTCAAAATTCCTAAATACACTTTAGGAATGAGAATCACATTAGGATTAGGGTTAGACGTCCTAGTTCCACTATAAAAGGGGGGCTAGGAAGGAGCGTGAAAGGGGGAGAAAAAAAAAGAAAAAAAGAGAGAAGGGTGCAGAAAAGAGGAGAGGAGAGAAAGAAAATTGTGATTTTATTTTTTAATCAAAAATTCTTTTTAATTCATCAATTAATTCAAAGACTCGTGAAAATTTTTTGAAGAAAAGATTCGAAGACTTATCAAGAACGGTGAATCACAAATCTGAGGAGCACCCTAATCATCCATAAACATATCATATTCTTCTTCTTCTTTTATTTATTTGTTTATTTATTTATTTTGTTTATTTATTATTTTATTTATTTTATCATAATTGATTCATTAATTATTATTTTATTTTTTTATGATGATTATGGAGGAAAACACATGGTGATCATATGGGGGAAATGAATTTTATTGGAAATCCATAAAAGACTATAGATAAAGCCCTTAAAAACTTAGTTTCTAGGGTTTTATTTTTATTTTTATTGTCTTTATTTTTATTTTATTCTTTATTTTTATTTTTTTATTAATTATTTTATGAATTAATGTAATAGCCCCAATAGTGAGAATAGTAATAAAATTATGTGTGTGGTTGCATGATTTTTTATTAAATTGGTTAATAAAATTAGGTTTCAATTTGGTAATCATTTAAAATTAATGGGGAAGTAGATTAATTTAGTTTGCATGTTAATAAAATTAGGATTTTAGTAAGGATTAATAATTATTTATTTGATCTTATTTAATTGTTTTTTATGTTTTTTTTATTTGTTTTTGAGTTTATTTATTATTTTTGTGTGTTTTAGGCCTTAAGCCCATTTCATATTTTGATTTGTTTATTTTTAGCCCATATCATTTAATAATTAATTAGGTTTAATTAATTAAAATATATTTTTAGGTCCATAATTAATTAGATTTTAGGTTAGAAATACCTTTAGGCCCATTTAGTTAATTAGATATAGGCCCACCTAATTTAATTTAATTAATTTATACTTATCTCACTTAATTTAAGCCCTTTTTCATAATTTGTAGATTTAAGATCATTATTTAATTAAAACATGTAGAATTAAGCCCGTTAATTTAAATACCTTTATAATTTGTAGATTTAAGCTCATATCTAGAATTAAAATTAGTAGACTTAGGTTCATTTAATTAAAATTAAAAAGAATTAGGTCTTTAGGTTCACTCATAATTTAAAACATGTAGACTTTAGCTCATTTATTTAAAATCCATGTGTATTAGACTAACTTAGGGATTATGTGATTTATTGAATGCATTATTTACTTGTATATTTCATGACTAGTTTGCCTTGGAGTTTATTGTTTTGGGTTTATATGAAATTGCATGTAAATAGAGGATAAGATAGTAATTCATAAAATAATTCTAAATGAACACAAGACTGAAAGAAGTTGGTATTCCGTATCCAGAATTTCCTGGTTGTGGTGCTAGCTTTCTTTTAGGGAATTAAGTACCACCTTTTCGATATGTCCCAGTTATTACCCTGGGTGGCGACTCCTCATCTCCACGTCATGTCTTTGTGACAATGGTTAGTGTGTTCTTTAGAGCCCTGAGCTCAAACAGTGACGCGGTTGCTAAAATCTTGGACGCGTGCTAAACCCTAACATTTACACTGTGATGGCAGCGAAGTCTAGAGGAGTGATGGTCATCTTTCCAGCAGGTAAGTGAAAAGTATGCGTCATGTCCATCCATCGCTCAATCAATGCATATATAGTGATCTAACTCGATGCATATGAGTCATAAGATAGTGCAACAATAATCCCATCGAAGCCTTTCCTGATAACCATTTGCTTCACACACAATAGGAGACCTTGATAATATGTGTTGACCTTGTTGAAACTACCAGGCAATATAGTAATAGACCTATTGGGCTATAAATAACAGGCATGCTATGAAGAATCTACACAATTAATAAATGCTAACATATCTTTTTCACTATTATTTAAGAAGATCAAGATAATAACAAGAGTCGAGAAGAAGCATCATGACAAGTGCTAGCAAACAATCACCATAAATAAAGTAAGAGCTATCAGGTTATTGGCACTCATAATAAAACTATAGATTAATAGACATAACAAGAGCTATAAAACTATAGCTATAACAACCTCTATTGAAAAATATAACAAATACAGTAAGGGATAACAAATAACAAATAAGCACAGACATTTAAATAACTTAAGAAAAGATAGAGGATAAAGGAGAACCTACTTGGTGATGATGACAAACCCAATCATGAGTCTCTAAACTATAAACCATGGGGATTGGATCTCCTCGAGAAAGCCTAAATGGCTGAGGACCCTGAGTACCAGATGGACCATTAGTACTCTATGAAGTCACCCTCAACATCCAAATCATCAAGGATATCCTCTAGACCCTTAGTAATGTTAGGCAACTCCATCTTATGCAAAGAAACAAATTTCATAACAAAAAATAGAGTAAGAAAAACTCGAAACTTGAAAGGGGTTAAGAAAAGACAAAAAACTCAGAGAAGATAAAAAAAAACCTCCTCGAACCTAAAAAATGCATGTCTTAAATAGTCTAGAGAGGGAAAGGCATGTGGCCATGTGCCAAGTGTGTGATCATGCACTCAGTGCATGACCACACGCTCCACATGTGGAGCCACGCGTGCTTCCCCCCTCCACGCGCTCCTATATAGTTATACACGCACCTTGAGACTTTACACACCTATTTCTTTGGTCCTAAACATCCATTTGAGCATAAGTCATGCATCAAACTCACCCAAAAGTACATTGATATGGACTACATCTATTTAAAGACATCATATGCAGCTTTACCATTTTCAAAAAACTTAGCACCTCCTAAAAGAAGAAAAATAAGGAAGAATCACTGTAAGGATATCCTGCTCAAAATCATCAAAATAACATCTACAACATGACAAATGATGATACAATCACCTTATCATTACTTCAACATCACTGCATCATCATTACCATTTCATCAGCACTACTTAGGAGCATTCACATTACTTAGTAGCATCTTCATATTGCCTAGTAGCACTTTGCGTCTTCATAGTCTCACCTCTTTTTGCTTAGAGGCATTTTCATTTGTGTAACACCTAAGAAGGTTATAGTTGCTTCTTCATTTGCATGAAAGCTAAGAAGGTTATAGTTGCATCTCTTTTTACTCAAAAGCATTTCCATTTGTGTGACACCTAAGAAGGTTATAGTTGCATCTGTATTGCTTATTAGTATCTTTATATTGCTAAGTATCACTTTGCATCTTTGTAGTCGCATCTCTTTTCACTCAGAAGCATTTTCATTTGTGTGACACCTAAAAAGGTTATAATTGCATCTTCACTTTGCTTAGAAGCATTTTCATTTACGTGACATCTAAGAAGGTTATAGTCAAATATGCTCTTTGCTTAGCATCATCTTCATTTTCCTGACAACTAAGAAGGTTATAATCTCATCTTCACTTTTCTTAGAAGCATTTTCATTTGTATGACACCTAAGAAGGTTATAATTGCATCTTCACTTTGCTTAGAAGCATTTTCATTTGTGTGACACCTAAGAAGGTTATAATTGCATCTTTACTTTTCTTATAAGCATATTCATTTGTGTGACCCCTAAGAAGGTTATAATTGCATCTTTACTTTACTTTGAAGCATCTTCATTTGCATAACACCTAAGAAGGTTATAGTAATATCTCTTCTTAATAGCATCTTTATTTGCATGACACCTAAGAAGGTTATAGTTGCATCCCTTTTTTCTTAGTAGCATCTTCATTTGTGTGGCACCTAAGAAAGTTATAATCACATTCACATTTTGCTTAGTAGCATTTTCATTTTCATGACACCTAGGAAGGTTACAATTGCATTCTCTATTTTTTGTGACACCTAAGAAGGTTATAGTCGCATCTCTTTTTGCTTAATAGCATCTTCATTTGCATCACACCTAAGAAGGTTATAATCCCATTCATATTTTTCTTAATAGCATCTTCATTTGCATGACCCCTAAGAAGGTTACAATCACATTCTCTATTTTTCATGACACCTTAGAAGGTTACAGTCACATCAGCATCTTCATTTGTGTGAGACCTAAGAAGGTTGTAGTTGCATCTCTTTTTGCATAGTAGCATCTATTAGTATAAATATGCCCTAGTGCCATTTCTTATAATATAAATGACATTGTACTTTTATCCCTATGGCAATATAATATTCATTTTGATAAAGTGTTTATTTATTTCAGTGTTCACCCTTTTGTATAATGTTAAATGAGTTTATTATCAAGTGTTAATAATATGAGTGACAAATTCATTTAGTACATGTGCTATAAAATGTTCATAGTCATTGGATTAATAAATGGATTGTATTAATTTGTAGACTATCACCTCTGTTTATTTTCCTTGATCGGTATGTGATATTGATAGTAGGAGGTAGTGAGTCTCATGCTACTTGATATGAGATACCAGAATAGACATGTGGATACTCATATGATGGGTGGATTGGATAGTGATGTAAGATATGTGATTGCATGGAAATTCATTTTAGTCAACAATTACTATCTTAGACATAATAGTGCATATGGTCCTTTGACCTAAGGTGACACTGTCATCCACATATGGTTGATTAGAGTTTGTTACCACTTACATACCTATGCTAGCCACGTAAGGGTATATGGCGTGTGGTGGCTCTAGTCACTTCTATGTAGGGATGAGTAATAGGCCAAGATGGAATTCATTACCTGGAGTGAACTGGAAAAAGATCCTATGCTATCTAAGTTGCTCTCGATGAATAAGTACCTATGTGAGTGAGCATGTGATGTGTCTTCTCGCTTTTGGATAGTGGTATGTTTTTATGGGACATTGTGCATGTCTTTCCATTTCTGAGTGACATGATAACTTTACCGAATAGGGATAAATGATTTATCTTAGGGGGAGACACTTTTAATTTTATGGATTCACCACCTGATTTTTCAAAAATCGAGAAAAGAAGGTGACAACATCGGGTCACTCAGCGAGTATTATCCCTAGTAGAGATTTTCGGGTTCAAAGGATCACATATACTTTTTTACTATTTCTCATTATACAATATTCAATGTATAGTTACCACAACACCCAAATTATGCTAATGACAATTTGTATGGAATTCATATAGTACATTAAATATTGGCAGATAATAAAGCCAGAAATATTGTTAAATCGCTTTCATGATAAAATGCATATGAAAAAGAAAAAAAGGATTGTAGAAAAGTAAATCTAATTTGGATATGATTGATCTACAAGATTAACATGATCATTCATATAGCTTGCTTGATTTCATGAATGATAGGATAATCATGCTTATAGTGATTATTTATGTTATGATGATGTATGACAATAATGTAAAGGATGCATGAGGTCATCACTAGACTGAGAGCATGATGACTCTATTTTGGGATATGAACTTTTCTCACATTATTGATATTTATGATATAATTCATAATTTCAGAAATAGAGGATTCAGAATGATGATATGAAATGAGCATAATAAAGCATACATTATTTATATAGCATACAAGATTGCCAGTCTCGTCACATAAGCACAATAGTATTCCCAAATGTGATGATAGTAAAATAAAATACAATGCAATAAAATAAACATGCTAAAATAATTTTATGGTCCTCAGACTCAACTGAGCTTGTGTGTGTTTTGAAGTTTTAGGTTCAAGAGATTATCAAGCATTCCTTAGCAAGAGTTCAAAATGACAGTAGAATAATGCTAGATTTTATACCTTTGAAGTGTGCTTTAACAAAGATGAGGCTTGGTTTGGTGTAAAAAGGATCTAACAACCTAAGAGAAAGGCTATGGGAGAGCAAAAACTATCTAAAAACAGGTTTCCAGCGCCTTCGATCGGATTGATTTATGTGTGTGTGTGTTCCACTTGCTCCCCCTCCAAAATAGGGTGTTAAGGGGTATATTTATAGGGAAAATTGGGTAGAATAGGGTGGTGGGGGCATGGTCGCATGCATATATCAAGGATTTTGTGCGTGGCCATGCTAAGTGCGTGCACTTCCACATGCACTTCGATGCTTTATGCACACTTCCTAGGTTTTATGCATGTTGTTTTGAGGTTGGTTCCTAGGGTTTTTGGGCATGTTGGATGCATTTGTAGAGTTTATTTTATCAAATTTAGCCTCTATTTTAGTGCATGACACCTAGGGGTACGCATATTTCTGAGCGATACGCGCTGATCCTCAGGTTGTGTTGGGCCATTTTAAGACTACTTTTAGAGGTTTTGGAGCCTGACAAACATGTTTCCAAAGTCCGTTTTGTCAAAATTGATTTTCATTTTTTCACAAAGCTGAGTCCCGGTCTAACAAAATTTGCACTGACCCAATAAGCTAAGTATTTTGAGAGGAGTTTTCTTAAAATACACCTCTTATTGTTCTAATAATTCATATTTCATAAGGTCAGAGCATAACTTAATGGCTTAGTGATCTATTTTGCACATTGGCGAGGTTAATTAGGTTTTTTAAGGTTGCACACTTCAGAGGTGTTACGA
This sequence comes from Mallotus nudiflorus, assembly GCA_947683625.1. Taxonomy (NCBI): domain Eukaryota; kingdom Viridiplantae; phylum Streptophyta; class Magnoliopsida; order Malpighiales; family Euphorbiaceae; genus Mallotus; species Mallotus nudiflorus. The sequence continues at coordinate 3,717,469 of CANTUR010000152.1, forward strand.
ACGAGCAGAATTTAGTCATCTTGAGGATTCATTTCATCATTGGACCTTTTTAGGGATAGTCAAATTTAAGGTATGACAATTGCCCCTTGCTTCCCATGTGTTACATAGCCACCTAGCGCTAGTGTCAATACATGAGAAGCAAATGCAAAGATCCGAAAAACATTTTAGTAGGGAGAGAGGTACTTATGGGTTGTCTTTAAATGTCTTGACAAGATTTAATTATTATTGTTGTGTTTTATTTATTGCTATTATTCTATGACTTGGTTGTCACGTAAAGTGCTATTTGGGACATATGCAAGATTATAATTCATGCAAAGTGCATTGGGACTTATACGACTATAACCTTCTTAGGTGTCACACAAATGAAGATGCTACTACGCAAAATGTAGATTTGACTATAACCTTTTTGGGTGTCACGCAAATGAAGATGCTACTAAGCAAGAAGACATGCAACTATAACCTTCTTGGGTGTCATGCAAATGAAGATGCTACTAAGCAGGAAGAGATGAGACTATAACCTTTTTAGGTGTCACGTAAATGAACATGCGATTATAACCTTCTTAGGTGTCACACGAAATGAACATGTCACTATAACCTTCTTAGGTGTCACATGAAATGAACATGCTACTATAACCTTCTTAGGTGTCACATAAATGAACATGCGATTATAACCTTTTTGGGTGTCATGCAAATGAACATATGATTATAACCTTCTTAGGTGTCACACGAAATGAGGATGCTACTAAGCAAATGAGAATGCTCCTAAGCAGTGTGGATGCTCCTAAGCAATGTAAGGATGCTTCTAAGTAGTTAAAGTGTTTTTAAGCAATGAAAGTGAGTGCTTCTAACCAATGCAAGTGCTTCTAAGCAATGTAATAGTGCTTCTAAGCAATGTGAGAGTGCTTCTAAGCAGTGAAAGTGCTTCTAAGCAATGTGAAAGTGCTTCTAAGTAATGAGAGTGCTTCTAAGTAATGAAAGTGCTTCTAAGCAATGTGAGAGTGCTTCTAAGCAATGTGAGAGTGCTTCTAAGCAATGGGAGAGTGCTTCTAAGTAGTGAAAGTGAGTGCTTCTAAGTAACAAAAGTGCTTCTAGGCAATGTGAGAGTGCTTCTAAGCAATGTGAAGATACTTCTAAGTAATGTGAAGATACTTCTAAGCAATATGAACGCTCCTAAGCAATGAAAGTGCTTTTAAGCAATATGAATGAGGTAGTAGTAATGATGTAGTGATGATATGGTAATGATGTAGTAGTGATGCAATAATGATGCAACCATATTGAGGATGTTTTTTTGATTATTTGAAGAGAGATATCCTTATAGTGAATTTTTCTTACTCTTCTTCTTTTGTAAGATGTTAAGTTTTCTAAAGAAAGTGGTGCGTGCGCAGTGTCTTTAGATAGATGGAGTCCACATTAGTGTACTTTTATATGAGTTTAGTGCATGTTTTATGCTCAAATAGAAGTTTAGGACCCTAGAAATAAGTGTGTAAAGTTTTAAAGTGCGTGTAAATCCATACAAGAGCACGTGGAAGGGGGAAGTACGCGTGACTATGAATGGAAGGCATGTGATCTCACACTTGTGCGCGTGGTCACACACTTCTTCCCCTCTAGGTCTATTTAAATGGCTATTTTAGAGGTATGGGGAGGCTTCACCTAAGTTTCTTTGAGTGTTTTCTAACTTTTCTTGACATTTTAAGTGTTATCTACTCTGTTTTTGCTTATGTACTTCCATTTTCTTCTACATAAAATGGAGTTCCCCAACATTCCTAAGGGTTTGGAGGATATTTTTATTAATGTTAATATTGAGGGTGACTTTATAGAGGCCACTGGAGTTAGGACTTCTGCTGTAAGGACTAGCACATATAGTGTTTAGAGTTCTCAGTCATCCAATCTTTCTTGGGGAGATCCAATCCTTATTGTTTATAGCTTGGAGACTCATACTTAGGTGTGTCATCGTCACGAGGTAGGTCCTTCTTTGCCCTTATTTTCTGAAGCTTGTTCAATGGCTACTTTTCTATTTATTTTGTTGTATGAGGTTATTATAGCTATAGCTCGTAGCTCTTACTGTAATTGTCTATTAAGTCATAGCTTTATTATGAATGCTAATGGCTAGTAGCTCTTGCTTTATTTTCTTTTCGTGATTGTCTGCTATTGCTTGTCGTGATTCTTTTCTTTTCAACTTTTATTATTATTTTGATCCTATTAAATGATAGAAAGAGAGATGTGTTAGTATTTAGTAGATGTGCAAATGTTTGATAGCATACCTATTGTTTGTAGCCTCATAGGTATGTTACTGTGCTACCTAGTAGTTTCAATAGAGTTAACATATATTATCAGGATCTCCTAATATGTGTGAAGTAGATGATTACTAGGAAAGGCTTTGATGGAGTCATTGTTGCATTATCTTATGACTCATATGCGTCAAATTATATTGCCATGTATACGTTGATAGAGCGGTGGATGGACACGACGTATACTTTCCATCTGCCTGTTGGGGACCCCTTTGGATTTTGTTGCTATCATGGGCTTGAGCTTTTTTAGAGAGCATGTTCCTTTCAATGAGGAGGAGTGTTCCACTGACATGGAGAGGAGGCGTTTTATGATGGATTTTCTTAGGGTGGTCACACCTATAAAGTCTCGCTGCCCGTATCTCACTCATTACATAGAGTTTGTTTCTTCCATGCAAACTCTATAAGATGATGGCCTTGTCTCAGTAGAGCAGCTAGCTCATTGCATTTTATTTTATTTATAGAGTGCTATTATCTTCTCGAACCCTTTGGGTATGGGTGATCTGCGATTGCTGTTTATCTTAAGAGATCTAAATGGTTTGCCGAGCTGTTGCTGGGGCACTGCTACCTTTGCTCATATGTACTTAGGCCTTAACATAGCATGCCAAGGCAGCTCGAGAATCTATGGATGCTTGTTCATGCTTGACGTGAGTAGGAGTTATGTTATCTATTCTTTTACTTTTACTTTGTCATCTCCGACCGTCTGATTTTGACAGATTTGGGCATATGAGTCCAAGATTCTCCCTCGTCTGTTCATTGAGCATTTCCTAGAGGATGGTTTCCCTCGTTATTGTTATTGGATCAGGAAGACTACTTATTTGATTAAGGATTGTATGGTAGCTCAAGATCATATGGGGAAGTTATCCCCTGATTTGGTATGTCTGATTCTTGTTGTGTTGGTTATTTCTTTCTTAGGGATCTTTTGTTCATTCTTGCCCTTTAAATAGATTTTTCTACATTGGTGGGTGGCGAGGTCTTATTAGACGACAGAGATGGTGGTTGCATAGTAGCTAACAGAGAGACGAGTGTTGCTCTTTGGCCTCATTAGTAAAGTGTGGTATTTGGGCAAGTGAGTCCATCATTGGTGGGATGGCCAATATATGAGGAGAGTTCTCGTCCCTCCTCCTAGTGACATGTTCTAGGGTCATGAGCTTTGTGATGATGATCTTGCTGCTATTATGATAAGATTTGCCTCTGAGAGCCTCTTAGAGAGTGAGCTTGCCTTATGCTAATGTATTGATCCTTCAACTGAATGATGTTATAGCTAGTGAGACCTTTCCTCCACCTCCACCTTCTCAGGCAGATTCATCTCGTCCTTCGGGTTCAAGGATTAGGCCATCATACGAGTCATCAAGAGTCACTTCTTCTAATCTAGTAAGCCTTTATTTTTGTTTTGGTGCAAGCATGTAGCAAAATTTATTAGCAATAAACTATAATTGACACGAGTTATGAGAACTTATCTGTAGCGACGTCAGAGAATATTTGGATCTCATTTTAAGGAGGATAAGGGCACATTCTACACTGAGGCAACTCCCATGTTAGTGGTGTGGCTTTTGGTAGTACTACTCTTGGGGACTTAACAGTTCAGCCATCTTTGTCTTTACTTGGGACAAATATCATTTGTAGAGTAGTGAGTTTCGATTTGGCTAGACTTTACTTTCCTCATTTGGGTGTTGCTCTTACTGATGCTACCCATGTTCGTGTTCTCCACTTATTCTTGCATGTGTCTCATTTATTTAGTGAGTGGCGGTTGACTTATTTGCTTGCTTTTGTAGATTCCTGTCTCCTTTAGTCAGTACTAGTATACTATTGTAGAAAGTGCACGACAATGCTTTTTGGAGTTTGCTACCACTCAGAGGGTATGCCTTCTTTATTATACTTGTTTATTTTATGCACATGTTTTATGTATGAGTGTATGATATGCAATATGTAATGCAGGTTGAGCACCATCTCGCTAGTCATGAATGGGAGCGAGAGCGTGTAGCTTGTCATGACTGCATCAGTGAGCTAGAGTCACGACTATCATCCTTTATAATGAACAATGATGAGTTAGGTTTAGATGAGGGGGATGCTTGAGCAGGATTAGTGCTTGCATCTGATGGCAGCCATGATTGATGTAGTTATTTTAGGATCTAGGTGTAGGACTTTCGGCATGTGGTTTGGTTTGTTGTTTCATTTTCTAGAGGTTATGGAGTCTGGGTGTTGTATTTGGGCATTTGTCCAACTTGTTCTATGATGCTTGTACGATGATGACTGTATATGCTTCTTGTTGTGTATCATTGATGATGACATTTTCCATTACTATTGTTTGCCTTTTTTCCCTTTTTTACATAAGGCATCTCCTTTTAGAGCTTTTCGCGCTTAGCTGGGTTGTCTTTTTCTTCCCTTTTTTGCCTAGGGTGTCTCCCTTCAGAGCTTTTCATGCCTAGTTGGGCTTCTTTTTTTTTTTATGGATTTGACTATAGTAGCTAGTCTTGAAGAGATCTCAAAGAAGATGGTAAGAATTGTGGTTGTGTAATGAAAGAAAATGCAAAGCATGCTTGATGCAATTCATGATGATAAAATGTGTTGCATTTTTCAAATACATTTTGCATAAATTGGCAATCATCTCATTTCACTGTAATCATTTAAGAAAAGCATAGGTGCATTAGTACAAATTTCGAACTTAAGGTTACCCTTGTCCTTAACTAGCCTTCTCAAGTTTTATAGTTAAATATTTTCTCTCTTTCCTTGATTTTTGTCTAAGCTACCATTTTTAGGTTTTCAACGTAGTGGGAAGTCCATAACTTTTTCCTGAGCTACCATTTTTAGGTTTTTAACTCAGCGAGATGTTTTTTTATGCCTTAGACGTATTACTTCTTCAGGCGATCTATATTGACAGGTTTAGAGAATTTATTGCCTTCAAAATCTATCAGCTTGACTACTCCTTTTGATAAGACATGTTTGACCAGGTATAGGCCGTCCCAGTTCGGTCTAAATTTCCTTATAGGGTTTGGAACATTCTATCTTGCTTGCTTTAGCACCCAATCTCCTACTTTCAAACTCTTGTGTTTTACTCTTCTATTAAGGTCTTAGTTAATCGAACCTAATATAACTATGTGTGGTATAGAGCCTTGAGCCTTTGGCTGTCTAAGAGTGTGAGATTGTCATGCCTTTATTGAGCCTATTGTACTTCTAGCAATTTAGATTCGATTGCTACCCAGAGAGACTTGATCTCTATTTTGATTGGAAGAACTACTTATGATCCATACACTAGTGAGAAAGGATTTGCTCCTGTTGAAGTTTTGACTATTGTTTGGTACCCCCATAAGGCATGTGGCAATTTTTCTACCTAATCTTGGTAAGTTTGAGTCATCTTTGATAAGATCTTTTTTATGTTCTTATTTGTAACTTCAGCAACCCCATTTGCTCGTGGTTGGTAAGGAGAAGATTTATGATGTTCCACCTTATAATTATTTAGTAGGTCTCTAAATTCCCCTTGGAATTGGACACCATTTTCAGAGATGATGTGATGAGGGATTCTGTATCGAAATAATAGGTTTCTGTTAATGAACTTAGCCGCTTGCTTGACTTCTGTCTTTGCGAATGATTCTACTTTAACCCATTTTATAAAGTAGTCCACTGCCACTAGGATGAATCTATGTCCGTTTGAGGCTATCGAGTGGATTTCCCCAAATTGTCTAGTCCCCATGTTGAGAAGGGCCATGGAAAGGAGATGTAGTGCAATTCTATTGGGAGAAGGTGGCTGACATTCCTGTGGATCTAACACTTGTGGCATTTCTTTACAAATTTGATGCAACCTTCCATTATCATCATCCAAAAAACTCTTGTCTGATAAAAGTTTAAGCTAGGATTTCTCCATTCATGTGTGGCCCATAAACACCCTAGTTTACTTCTTTTATTGCTCTTGTAGCTTTAGTTTCATCTAGGCATCAGAGTTGTAAACCATCTGAGGTTCTCTTGTATAACACACCCTGGTGCGATGTGAATTTTGATGCTACTCATTGAATGATTGCATTGTCTCTTTCACCTGCTTGATCAGCACAGGCTCATTCCTTTAGATATCTCTAGATGTCATAGAACTAGGGTTTTTTAGCTATTTCTGTCTTTGCTATTCTGCAATTTTTATGACAAGGTTGTCATGATTTAAGTAGAATTAGAGGCTTTATGGGCATTTTGGATGGCCCCTCCCATAATGATGCTAGGGAAGCAAGTACATCTGCCATTTGATTATAATTCATAGGGAGATGAATGAATCTGCATTTTTTGAAGGACATGATATGTAGCCTCAATTGGTCTAAGTAAGGCATTAAGTGCTGCTCTTTCAGTTCCCACTCTTCCATGTCATGGTTGATTACTAGCATGGAATCTCCAAAGATTTCAACTTCTATGACATCCAGGGCTATCAGTGCTTCTATTTTGAGTGTGCATGGCTCATATTCTACTTTAATGACTCTGAACTTAAGCTTTTTAGCAATTAGTACTGCTTTACCTTCTGGAATTATAGTATGACACTAACTCCTACACCGAACTGATTAACTGCTCCCTCAAAGTACATGCACTATCCTTTGATTTTAATGGCTAAGTTAAGGTCATTTGGGAAGTACAATTGTATTTCTTCTAAGTTTAGAATGGGTTTGAGAACTAGAAATTTAGCCACTGCTCTTCCTTTTACTGCCTTCTTAGTCAGATATTGCATGTCGAATTTTGTCAGTAATACAAGCCACTTGGCTAGTTTCCCCACTAGAGAGGGAGCTTTGTAGAGGTACTTCATTAGGTCTATTTTAAACACTGCCTGAATTCAGTAGGATTGAAAGTAGCGTCTGAGTTTCTTCATTGCCCATACCATTGTTAGGCATATCTATTTGACTTGGTTATACTTCTCCTCATAGGGTAGCATCTTCTTACTTAAGTAGTAGACTATGTGTTTTGCTCTCATTTCTTCCTCTGGGGCTAACATTATACCAATTGCATTCCCTTCAATGGAAAGATACAGGGTTAGAGGTATCCCTGGTTTAGGTGGTCTTAGAATTGGTGGGTTGGCTAGGTATCTTTCAATTTTGTCAAATGCTAGCTGACACTATTCGCTCTATTCAACCGGTTGATATTTTCTAAATAGCTTGAAGATCGGTTCACATATTACTATCAACTTAGTGATGAATATGCTTATGAACTATAGTTTCCCTACAAACCCTCTGATTTCCTTCTCTGTTTTTGGCATTGGCATCTCTTTGATGGCTTTTTCTTTGTTTAGATCTAACATACCCCAGCATCTTTCCTGAAGTGGTCCTGAATACTTATTTCTTTGAATTTACTTTGAGATTGTACTTTTTTCCTTTCTGAGGAACTTTTCAGGATCAAAGGGGTGTTCTTCCTTGGTTTTTAACTTAACAATCATGTCATCGAAGTATACCTCCACTTGTTTGTGTATCATGTCAAGGAACATTACAGTTGCCATTCTCTAGTAGGTTGCCCCTACATTCTTTAGTCCAAAAGGTATTACTTTAAAGCAATAAGTACCCCATTATGTAATAAAAGTCATCTTTGCTTTGTCGATAATGGCCATTAGGATCTGTAGACACCCAATTTTGGGATGATGACTTATGGATGCGACAGAAGACTTCAATGATGAAAATGTCATCAATAGGTCTTCAATATGTGAACTTTAAAACTTCAAGGATCTAATTGCATTTTTTAAAGAAAGGATTTACTGTTTTCATGGACTAAATTGTAATGCTTTTTAGGATCTACTTGCAAAACTTAAATTCTTTTAAGGACCTTTCTATAATTAAAATTTTAAAAAAAGGTGATCAAAATTACATAATTCCAATCAAAATTACACTAATTCCGATTAAAATTACACAATTCTGGTCGGAATTAGACTCTTTTCGCGAATTCTTGAATTTTCTAGATAAATCTCAAAATTTCTAGATAAATTCAGTCCTAATTGGTCTAAAATTCTCTTAAAAATTATTTTGATAATGTTTTAAAGAAATAGAAGTCTTTTAGGAATCAATTTATAACTAGGGTTTCAAGATGTATCCCAATATAATGAAGGATTTTGCTCTGAAAGAAAAAGGAGAAAAAAAAGGGCAGAGGAGAAAAGAAGAAAAAGAGAGGAGAAGAGAGGAAAAAAAGAAATGAAGAAAAGGAAAAAAAAAAGAGGAAAAAACAAGAGAAAAAGAGAGAAAAAAAAAAGAAAATTATTCTCTACAAAATTTCTTTTGCTTAATTGCTTGATTAAAAGATCTTTGAAGAAGTTTTGAAGAATAATATTTGAAGTCTTATCAAGAACGGTGATTCTACAAATCTGAGGAGCACTTCATTAACAAACATCCATAAGCATCACTTTATCTTTGTTCTCTTTTGTTTGATTTATTTATTTCTTTTATTTGATTTTATTAATTTTTAATTTTGTTTTATTATTTTATTATTTATTCACTAATCATAATTTTTAATTTTTTATGGTGATTATAGAGGAAAACACATAATGATCAAATTTGGAGAATCAAATTCATAAGAGGTCGATGGAATGTCATGGATAAGACCTTATAAAGATATAGTTTTTAGGTTTTTTTTTTTAATTTTATTGCTTTATTTTTTAGGTTGTATTAATTATTTTATTATTATTTTCTATAGATTATTGTAATAGCCTCAATAGTGGGAATTGTGGAATTACATGTGTGATTGCATGTTTATGTTAATTAATTAGTTAGTAAAATTAGAGTCTTAATTGGGTAATTAATTAAAATCAATGGAAGAAGTAGATTAATTTAGGATTGTATGTTAATGAAAATTAAGGTTTAGAAGGTGCACTGAGCAAATTCTCCCTAAAATTAGGTGTGGAAGTAAGCTCTTCACTTGGTAAAAGATATGCTCTCAGTATAAGATGGTTAATGATGCCTTTAACCTTTGCAAATGGCGAATAAATGACAGTCATAAAAATAAAAAATAGTGAGATTTGCTCAGTGCACGCTATCTGGTGAAAAGTGATGAATTTTCTCATAAAATTTTCAACACTATAAGGTACTTTTATGCATTCAACATGATTGAAACTAACTACAACAAGTTTGTAGGAATTGCAAATCTAGAAGAAAGTGCACCGAACTTGTAGAGATGGTTGGCATAGCAAAATTGAAATTAGTCAGCAAAGAAATTCTAATTAGTCAACACAGCAAAATTCAAAGTCATTTAGCATAAAGAATTCAAAGCATTCAACTCAAACAACCAAATTTGTGAGCAATTATGGATAACAGTATAATTATAATTATATAAAAAAATTCAAACTATACGACCGAGTGCAGTCGACATTGTATGACTGAGTGCAATGTATCTTCAATCAAGATTATATAACCAAGTGTGATGTTTCTTTTCAATCAGACTATACGACCGCATGTAGTTGGCATTGTATGACTGAGTGCAATGTATCTTTAATCAAGATTAAATGACTGAGTATAATTGGCATCACACGATTGAGTGTGATGTTTCTTTTCAAAACAAACTATACGATGAAGTGTAGTTGGCATTGTACGGCTAAGTGCAATGTGTTTTCAATTAAGATTATATGATTGAGTATAATTGGCATTATACGACTGAGTGTAATGTTTCTTTTCAAAATAGACTATACAACTGAGTGTAGTTGGCATTGTATAACTGAGTGCAATGTATCTTCAATTAAGATTATACGACCAAGTATAATTGGCATCATATGACCAAGTGTGATGTTTCTTTTCAATCGGAGTATACAACTGAGTGTAGTCGGCATTGTACAACCGAGTGCAATGTGTCTTCAATCAAGATTATATGACTGAGTATAATCGGCATCATACGACCGAGTGTGATGTTTCTTTTCAAAACAGACTATAAGACCGAGTGTAGTAAAAATTATACGACCGAGTGCAATATATCCTTAATTAAGATTATATGACCGAGTATAATCAGCATCATACAACCGAGTGTGATGTTTCTTTTCAAAAAAAACTATACAACCAAGTGTAGTCGTCATTGTACGACCAAGTGCAATATATTTTCAACTAAGATTAAACGATCGAGTATAATTAGCATCATACGACCGAGTGTGATGTTTCTTTTTAAATAGACTATATGACCAAGTGTAGTCGACATTTTACGACTGAGTACAATGAGTCCTTTTCACCCAAGATTATACGACCAAGTATAGTCAATATCATACGACAGAGTATGATATGTCATTTTAAATCAATGTTGTAAGTCCAAGTATAGCAAGTTCATAAGCAAAAGCTTCATGAAGCACAAGTAAGTATCCTAACTTTCAATTAAGAAATTGGGTACTAATTTACTTTGTCATAATTTTTCAAGCAAACAGCAACTTAAGGGGGCAATTGTAGACACCCAATGTCGAGATGATGAGTTATGGATGCAATAGAAGACTCCAATGATGAAAATTTCATGAATAAGTCTTCAATATTTCAACTTTAAAACTTCAAGGATCTAATTGCATTTTTAAAAGAAAGGATTTAATGTTTTCATGGACTAAATTGCAATGCTTTTTAGGGATCTAATTATAAAACTTAAATTCTTTCAAGGACCTTTATGTAATTAAAAGTTAAAAAAAAGGTGATTGGAATTACCTTAATTCCAATCAGAATTACATAATTCTGATCAAAATTACGTTAATTCCTATTAGAATTATGAAATTCCGATAAGAATTATGTAATTCAATCAGAATTACACAATTCCAGTCGAAATTATACTCTTTCTGCAAATTCTTGAATTTTTTAGATAAATCTCAAAATTTCTAGATAAATTGAATCCTAATTGGTCTAAAATTCTCCTAAAAATTATTTTGATAATGTTTTAAAGAAATAGAAATCTTTAGGAGTCAATTTATAACTAAGGTTTCAAGATTTATCCCTATATAAGGAGGGCTTTTGCTTTGAAAGAAAAAGGAGAAAAAAAAGGCAGAGGAGAAGAGAAGAAAAAGAGAGGAGAGGAAAGGAAAAAAAGGAATAAAGAAAAGGAAAAAAAGAGAGAAAAAAATGAGAGAGAAAAAAAAGAAAATTATACTCTATAAAATTTCTTTTGCTTAATTACTTGATTAAAATATCTTTGAAGAAATTTTGAAGAATAATATTCGAAGTCCTATCAAGAACGGTGATTCTGCAAATCTAAGAAGCACTTTATTAAGAAACATCCATAAGCACCACTTTCTCTTTGTTCTCTTTTATTTGATTTATTTATTTATTTTATTTATTTTTAATTTTTTTATTATTTTATTATTTATTCACTAATCATAATTTTTATTTTTTTTATGGTGATTATGGAGGAAAACACATGATGATAAATTTGGAGAATCAAATTCATAAAAGGTCCATGGAATGCCATTGATAAGACCTTGTAAAGATATAGTTTTTAGGATTTTTTTATTTTATTGCTTTATTTTTTTTAGGTTGTATTAATTATTTTATTAGTATTTTCTATAGATTATTATAATAGCCCCAATAGTGGGAATAGTGGAATTACATGTGTGATTGCATGTTTTTGGGAATTAATTGGTTAGTAAAATTAGGGTTTCAATTGCGTAATTAATTAAAATCAATGGAAGAAGTAGATTAATTTAGGATTGTATGTTAATGAAAATTAGGGTTTAAAAGGAAATAATTTAATTAGTTGTTTGATCTTTAATTTAATTGTTTTAATATGTTTTATTTGTTTTTGGACTTGTTTATTTTCTTTGTTTTTTTTTGGCTTGTTTATTTTTTTTTATGTGTTTTGTTCTTTTTTGTTTATTCTTATGTGTTTTGGGCCTTAAGCCCATATTAGATTTTAATTCATTTATATAAATTTAGGTTTTTATGTTTAATTAATTAAAATGAATTTTAGGCCCATAATTAATTAGATTTTTAGGTTAGAGATAACTTAGGCCCATATTAGATTTTAATTCATTTATATAAATTTAGGTTTTTATGTTTAATTAATTAAAATGAATTTTAGGCCCATAATTAATTAGATTTTTAGGTTAGAGATAACTTAGGCCCATTTAGTAAATTAGAAATAGACCCACTTAATTTAATTTAATTAATTAGACTTAGCCCATTTAATTTAAGCATTTTTCATAATTTATAGATTTAAGGTCACCTTAGAATCAAATATATAGAATTAGGCCCACTAATTTAAATACCTCCATAAGCTGTAGATTTAGGCTCATTTTTAGAATTAAAATAAATAGATTTAGGTTCATCTAATTAAAATTAAAAGGAATTAGTCTTTAGCTCACTTGTAAATTAAAACATATAGATTTAGCTCATTTAATTAAAATCCATGTATATTATACTATCTCATGGATTATATGTTTGATTGAATGCATTATTTACTTGTATTTTCATGACTAGTTTGCCTTGGAGTTAATTGCTAGAATAAGGGTTTATATGAAATTACATGTAAATAGAGGATGATATAGTAATTCATGAAGTAATTCTAAATGAACATGAGATTGAAAGAAGTTGGTATTCCGAATCTAGAATCTCCTGGTTATGGTGCTAGCTTTCTTTTAGGGAATTGAGTACCACCTTTTCGATTTGTCCCAATTATTACCCTAGGTGGCGACTCCTCATCTCCACGCCATGTCTTTGTGATAGTGGTTAGTATGTTCTTTAAAGCCCTGAGCTTAAATAGTGTCACGATTGCTAAAATCTTAGACACGCGCTAAACCCCACCGTCGACAGGATATTATTATACCCAGAGAATCCATCCATAAAGGAGTACATTACACATATGGCAGCACTGTCAACCAGTATGTCTATGTAAGGTAGTGGGAAATCATCCTTCAAGTAGGCCTTGTTCAGATCTTTGTAGTCGATGTAGATTCTAACCCTTTCATCTTTCTTCAGTACTAGCACCATATTTGTTAACCATTTTAGATAGTCTACTACCTTTAGGAATTTTTCCTTAATCTATTTCTCAATATCCTCTTTCATTAGTTAGGCCCATTCTGCTCAGAGTCTTCTTAGTTTCTACTTTATCGATTTTCACCCATCTTTGGTAGGAATGAAGTGTTAAGCAATGTCTCTGTCAATACCAGGCATATCATCATACATCCAGGCAAATACTTTTGAATATTTTATTAATATTTTTTCAATTTCTCTCATCTCTTCAGGGGTAACATCTTTCGAAATATGCAAAATGCATGGTTCATACTCCATGCCAATGTTAAATGATTCAGTGCATATGGAATGAATGTTAAATATGCTAATGTTTTTATCAATGCAATGCACACTACCATCAGGAAAGACATCAAACAAGTAAGCAAAATCATATTTCATTGCATTAACTTTAGAGTTCATTACATCATCATTTTTAAACAAAGAAAAAGTATAGAGATCATCATTAGCAATGCCTTTGAACAAAATGTCATCAATGCTTGATTCAAGCATGGCAGCAGCTTGAGCATAATTGATAGTCTCACTCCCAGATTCTAGCTCCAATTTTCTCATCAACTCATTAATGTCAGTCTCAGTGACCATATCTAGTGAGTGCTTTCTAGTGAGGGTGTCATTGAAGATCTCAAACCCTGATTTCTCGATTCTGTTGCTCACCCACTTCTCAGCTTGTCCTTGGTAGACTTAAGTTTCTTAGACATCTTGGATTGATTGTTCAACAAGGTCTTCTAGTAGATTGGAGGAGATCATATTAATGGTTAGTGGAGGCATGTTTTGATAGTTTGAGAGAGGATTGCTCTTGATGCGGTCATTTTTTTGGTTCATCAATTTTTCTAGAGTTAATGAGGTCTTGGATTGCAATTTTGAGAGTTTTGTATGTATCAATGATGTGGCCAGGCATCTAATGAAATTACTATAACAAGTTTTGGTTAATCTAAAGGGGTAGTGGGTTTAGAAGAGTCTTGGGTTCTTGAGGTTGTAGGAGGTTCTTTTATTGAAGTCTTTAGAATACTTTGGATAGTTGGAGGTTAAATTTTGAGAATTTTCTTGGTGTTCTAATGGCATTGATAGATGGTGAGCTGTGGATTTTAGGTTGGATCATGTTTATTTTTGCAGCTCGGGTAAAGGTGTTTTAGATGTTTGGTTGGGTATTACAGTGAAATGCTAAGGTTCCTCATCCTCAATTCTAATCCCAGCTTCATAGAGAGCTCTAAAGTTAGGATAATGAGGAAAGATCATCTATTTTCTGAAGTGTGGTAATGCCCCTTTGATTATCAACTCTATTTGTTCATCATTAGGAGGACGATTTCTCATTTTGACTGCCTTTCCCCGCCATCTAGTGACATAATCAAAGAAAGCTTCATCAAGTTTTTGCCTTGTGATCTTAAGGTCCCTTCAAGTGATGTCTAACTGAGTGTTGTATTTATAATGATTGATAAATTTTGAGTTGGCAATAGCCAATCACTTTTGATTTCATCATCAAGGTCAAAGAACCATGCCCTTGGTCCTTCCTCTAGTGATGTGAAGAAGAATCAAACAATTTATGATTCAGTAATCTTTGTGGTAGCCATGAAGGTAGCATATTGCCTTAGATGGACCCTCATATCCTTTCTTCTGTCAAACTTAGCAAATTTTGGTAGTTTAAAATCATCTAGAAGCAGCTCATCTTTGAACAGTGCTAGGCCAATGAAGCATTTGGAGCCATGAGTTCCCTTATCTTTGAAGGCAATTCCAGTTGAGCCATCATGTTGGCCAATCATTTGGCCTCCCCTGTCATTTTAGGCTTGGTCATGTTAACAATTTTTGCAACTTTTGGTGCACTCCTAAGATCTTAGTAGTACCATTGTCATCATTAGCTTGAACTAGAGTACAGGGAATTCCCTTTGCCTTTTCCACCCTTAGGTGAACAGATTCAGAGGCTTCATTTCGTGGTGTGCTATTCCCATCGTAGGTACTTTTGGCTTTGATTTGGGCTTGAAGGATTTCAATTATAGTGCCATCAATGAGCAACTTTTGGATCCCTTTTTTTAGCTTATCTTTGAATTATTAATAAAAGTTATCTTCTTAGTCACTCATGTTGTATTCCTATACATTTAATATGGTTAGCTAAATGAATGATGCATGATGTGTACCTACAAAAGAAAAGGGTGAGCATGTATGCATGGAGTGGATGCAAAATCCTATGATGAAAAATGATTATTCTTGCAAAAAAAATAGTGGTTAGCACATGCTAGCTATATGTATGTTATGTATGCATGATTAAAGCTGGTTAGTTTTCCTGTATAGTAAACAAACCAATCACAAGCAAGCTCTTGCTTCCAACCTTATTTCTCCACAAGGTCATTCAGTCTCTTTCCTAGGTGGCTTTTGAACCTATATTCATTAGGGGACCATGGTTCCGCTCTTGGAACTAGGTTGTTTCAATTTATGTTGGTCAAAACCAAAGAGTAAACTGAGGAACAATACTCAAATGTGTTTGAGGTAATCACATAATTTCAATATAAGGGTCAATTGTTGGGCTTCAAATGATGTCCAAAGCCTATATATGCACATATGCATAGGACCAAGGTCAATTAAAGGGAGTCTGAGTTCTTGCCCCCATATCGTTATTTGATATGTTTACCAGGACTCATGAAAGTATCATTTGTTAGTTTACAATTTGATTTTATTGACATAAAGGTCCACAATCTAGTTGGGTTCCTAACCCATTCATTTAATCTAATAAAGATAACTGGACGACATCTCGTAGGTTCTGTCATTGAGGGATGTCATTATTTGTTAATTTGCATAGACTATTCAAGCTAAGGTACATGATTCTTATCATTCCTCATGCTTTGAGCTCATACGAAGTAGATGAGAATCATGTGGTCCTGAGCATAAATTTTCTATAAAAACTGACATTACGATGTCATTCGATGATAAACATTAAGAGGGTCATGTCATTTATGAATATCAGGTCAAACAGACAGTGTTAGGATAAGGATAGCATGCATAGCTTGGTGTAATCTTAATGGATGTTGCTACTAGTTTATCTATATGAGCTGAGTCAGGGTTTAAGGCTAAGGGTTCCTTTAGCGAGAATGCCCCCATATGACTAGGGTTACAGACTCTGGTCAGTGAGTCTAGTATTCTTTTAATATCTCGATCACCTCCCTTAAGGACTTGGGTTACATACTCTAGTCAGATGAGCCCAATGAATGCACAAGTAAAGACTAAAGGTGATAATACCATATCTTTGTCGCCCCATAACTCGAGTGGAATAATGGTGGCAATGTCATTTAGTATTATCAAGGCTTTTAGGGACAAGTGGTGCACGTGTGATGTATAGTTCAAATGTAGTGGTGAGGGGCTCTATACGAATGAGTATTGCATAATTAGAAATAGTAATTTTTTAGTTGATCCCTCTTACTTAGAAGTCCCCAATGGAGTCACCACTGTGAGTGACCATGTGATGTGTCTTCTCACTTTTGGATAGTGATATGTTTTTATGGGACATTATGCGGGTCTTTCCATTTTTTAGGGACATGGAAACTTTACCAAATAGGGACAAATGATTAGTCTTGGGGGAATGAGACACTTTTGATTTTATGGAGTCGCCACCTGATTTTTAGAAAATTGGGAAAAGAAAGGGACAACATCGGGTCACTCAGCGAGTATTGTCCCCAATAGAGATTTCTGAGTTTGATATTAGACTATTTCTCATTATATGATATTTGATGTATAGCTATCGTAACACCCTAGTTTCAGTAATGACAGTTTGTACAACATTCACACAGTACATCAAATAGTGGCAGATAATAAAGCTAGAAATATTATTACATCACTTTCCTAATAAAATACATATGAAAAAGAAAAAAAAGGATTGCGAAAAAGTAAATCTAATTTGGATATGATTGATCTGCAAGATTAACATGACCATTCACATAACTTGCTCAATTTCATGAAAGATAGGATTATCATGCTTGCAATGATTATTTATGGTATGATGATGTATGAGAATAACATAAAGGATGCATGAGGTCATCACTAGACCGAGAGCATGATAACTCTATTATGGCATATGAAATTTTTCACATTATTAATATTTATGATGTGATTTTATAATTTCAGAAATAAAGGATGCAAAATGATGATATGAAATGAGCATAATAAAGCATATATTATTCACATAGTATGCAAGATTGCCAGTCTCATCACACAAGCACAACAATATTCCTAAATGCTAGCGATAATAAAATAAAATGCAATGTGATAAAATAAACATGCTAAAATAATTGTGGTCCTCAGACTCAATTGATCTTTTGAAATATTATCAAGCTTTCCTCATTAAGAGGTTCAAAATGATAGCAGAATGATGCTAGATTGTATACCTTTAAAGCATGCTTTGACAAAAATGAGGCATGGTTTGGTGGAAAAGGGATCTAACAAACTAAAAGAAAGGTTGTGGGAGAGCAAAAACTATTTAGAAAAGGGTTTCCAACACCTTCAATTAGACCAATTTTTTAGTGTGTGTGTGTTTCCATTTGCTCCCCCCTCCAAAATAGGGTGTGAAAGGGTCTATTTATAGGGAAATTTTGGTAGAATAGCATGGTGGGGTGTGGTTGCATGCGTATATCAAGGATTTTACATATGGCCACGCTATGTGTGTGTGGTCATGCACAGTGTACATGTGGTCATGTGCCTGGAGAGTGGTCATGTGCTTGGCGCATGGCCATGCACACATATGTGCACTTCCATGCGCACTTCGACACTTCATGCACACGTCCTGGGTTTTACGCATGCTATTCTGATGTTGGTTCCAAAGGATTTTATGCCTCCCAGATGCACTTCCAGAGTTCATTTTTCCAAATTTGGCCTCTATTTTAGCACATGACATGTAGGGGCATTTACACGCACTTTTGAGTGATATGCACTGATCCTCGAGTTGTGTTAGAACATTCCAAGTCCACTTCCAAAGGTTTTGGAGCCTTCTAAACATGTTTCCAAGGTCCGTTTTGTCAAAATTGATTTCCATTTTTTCATGAATCTAGGTCTCGATCTAATAAAATTTACACCGGCCTAATGAGCTAAGTATTATGAGAGGATTTTTCTTGAAATAAACCTCTCATTGTTCCGATAATTCATATTTCGCAAGGTCAAAGCATAACTTAATGGCTCGATGATCAATTTTTCACACTAGCAAGGTCGGTTAGATTTTTTAAGGTTGCACACTTTAGAGGTGTTATAAACAAGCAGACTCTAGTCATCTCGGGGATTCATTTCATCAATGGAACTTTTTGGGGACAATCAAATTTAAGGTATGACAACCTGGCCAAGTCAAACTTGACTTACTCAAGAAGTGTTTCAGTGCTAGAAAGTATTTCTAGTAGAAGTCATGTTTTATTAAGAATTGAATTAAAGATGAGGTCATATGATTTAAGCAATTAGAGTTTGACTGACCATGACTCTAGCAGATGTCGGGATCTTCAAATAAAAGGACATTGAGTGCACGATAATTATATTCTATGGTTCTTATGAATCTACAGATAGCATTTATTTCCAATTAAGTAGTCGTGACATCTATGTTGGGGGTCACTCATGACTTATGGAAACTAAATGTGATTAATTGGTATTTTCATATTTAGCTTGGAAAGAGTTTCCAATAATATTAAGAGTTAATATTATTTATTTCCATTGACATTTGGACTTGAACCTAGTAAGTCACACACATAAGAGTAGCACCGCTAATGATATTTATTAATATGATTATTAAGTAAAGTGTTTAATTAATTAATTGAATTGGATTTTCACTTGTGTGAGTATCTAGCATATCCTGAAATCTAATTCAAAGGTTAGGACCATTAAATATTAATTTGGGCTTAATTTAATATATGATATTAAGTTTAAGGATCAAATTGATATTTGCCAATAATATTACTTTAGATATGGACCATGAGATGGGCCTTGTATATGTAGCTTAATGGATGATGTGTTGGCTTGGAAAATTAGCTATATTATTAACATGGGCCTTCTTTAAGTGTTAAATAAACCCCGTAAGACTAATTAATAAATGTTGTAGAGATGGGCTCATTTAAGAGTTAAATAAGCCTAAAGCCCACTTACTAAAGGTATGCATGACCATGTGATGATCATGCTTGCATAGTGGCCACCTAAGCATGGCTTTACATGTAATGTGATTGCATGGTTGACAACATGGAGATGTGTCATAAGCATGCACTTTAAGTTAGTGGTCAATCTCTAAATGCATGAACTAGCTTATTTTACACTTAAAGTGAAAAAGTAAGCACATGCATGAGATTGCTTATCC
The DNA here is from genome assembly GCA_947683625.1 of Mallotus nudiflorus. Lineage (NCBI taxonomy): Eukaryota > Viridiplantae > Streptophyta > Magnoliopsida > Malpighiales > Euphorbiaceae > Mallotus > Mallotus nudiflorus. Next base: position 3,736,977 of record CANTUR010000152.1, read on the forward strand.
TACACTCAAGCTTGAGTTAGTGGAGAATCTCTACACATGAAAATTAGTATCTTACATACATACACTAAGTTAGTGGAGTTTCACTACACATTTTATACTTTACTTACCACTTACATTGGAGAGAAAACACTAAGAGAGAAAATAAAAAGTTGAGTCTTCTTCTTCATCTTTCTTCTAAATATTGTGAGTGTGTGAGTGAGAAATGCAAGATTTTTGTTTCTTCATAAGTCCATTGTCATAATCCTTTATACAAGAGTTATGCAAGTGAAGGCTACATCCAAAGAAGGTAAGAAATCCTACATCATCCAAGTAAGGAGAGGAGCTCTAGCAAGCTTTCAGGTCACCACCAAGGAGGAGCTTGTGGGTAGAGATTCTTCAAAAGCTATGAGTCATTTCAATGCCATGTATGTGTTTCAAGCTAGGCACTTCACACCTAGGGAGGTAGGAGCTTGTAGATTTGCATAAACCATTTCCTAAAGCTTATTGAGCGTCCTACCGACATTTAGAGTTTGTAAGTGTTACGTAACTCTGGATGTAGGTCTCATGCCATTCTTTGTGTTTGGTTGTATTGTGAATCTTTGATTTAGGTTGTCTATTAAGCATACAAGTAATTAGTTATGTAAATTCAATATGTTGTGATCTTGGTGGTTTTGGAATGCTTGCCTTCATGTAAAGGTTACACACTAGGAAAATTTTTTGAAATTTATCCTAACCGGTTTCATGCTCACACCATGCTTCAACTCATATTCTAGTGTGTGTAATCGATTACTGCAAGTGGTATCAAGAGCCAAAATCACATAATTTACATGCTAAATGTTATAATAATTATAAAATTTATGATTATGCTTATTGTTAGTTACAAGAGTTATGACTAAATATGCTTAAAACTGCAAAGTACTATTCATGCTACTGTTTTTGAAAATAATGTTCACAATACTATAGCAGTACTGTTCATTTTGGTACTATAGCAAATGATGTTCATTATTACTGTTCATAGGTATAATAGTGATACTATTCATAATACTGTAGCAATTTGCATAGACAACATATTTTTTTATTATTTTTTTCTTGTTTATTTGACTTTGTAAATATATGATAATATGAAAGAGTTGTATTTTATTAAATATTTTCTTGTCATATTTGCAAGGAATGATCATAGGCTTAGTTTACATTTTATAGTTTATAATAATAATTATTTTTTTATAATTAAATTTTGATTACATAGATTTAGGATGTAATATTTGCCTTGGTATGCCAATAATTGAATGTAAATTACAAGAGTTGTAATTTAGACTTGAAGTGTTCAAGATGGTGACCCATTCAACCTTTGGTGGCACGGGTCAAGGCCTATGGAGATGGTGACAAAGGGCATGGGTCAAGGCCTATGGAGATGGTGACAAAGGGCATGGGTCAAGGCCTATGGAGATGGTGACAAAGGAGTTCATGACTTGAAGGCTTTTATTAGGCTAGGCCCATTTGTAACATATTCTAAGAGTCATAATAGGCTTAAGAAAGGCCCATGATCACCTTATTTATGCATCCATTTTGTATGTTTAATGTATATATGTGATATATATGTTGTAATATGCTATATTCATATGTGATATGTATATATGAATAGATGTCATGCCATGTATGTATGAGATATATACAATTGAAACCGACTAATATGCAAAGTGAGACCTTAATAATAAAGACCCAAAAACCTTCCAAACTAAATTTAGGTCTAGGCTCTCCATTAGAGCAATAACTTGCATGGTTTTAGGCTTGTGTACATTGGCTATGGATACATAGAGGTGTACATAAGGCCTAAGAGATTCATGTAGTGTTATTGTTAAGAATAAGATGTTGTGGATGTATGGATACACTATAAGCCAAGAATGGCAAATAGGAATACTAAAGGTTTGTAGTATTCAAATCCATAAATGTCATTGATCCAATGGTATGGACTTAACTAATGCCAAAGGCCAAGAATGACAATGTGTACTTGAGGCCTGTAACATTAGGAACTGGATTGATGGAACCTCACATGAGATGTGATGGACAAGAGTTGTCCACTTAATGAGAACTATTATTCCAAGAATGGCAATGTGTACCTAAGGAATATTAGTGGCCCATTAAGAATTCCATCACCCATAAGAAATCCATCCAACAAGGGATCTCTGTTTCCTACTTTGGAAGTGTAGAATTCACTAAGTTAGTGGGAGGACATTGTGATTAAAGACTAAATCAAATGGTAAAATAACAATGTCATATAACTAACTAATCTTGTTACCTTTCACAAAAACTTGATAATATGAGATCATCAAACCCACTCGCGATCATACTTGACCAACATAGACTCATGGGCCCTAATTTTATTAATTTGCTAGGGAATTAAAAAGTTGTTTTAGCTTCCAAAAAATACTTTATGTATTAGAACAAAGCCCACCCATACCACTTCCTCAAAACGCTTCCCAAGAGGAGCAAATCACTCTTGATAAATGGAAGGATGATTGTCATACCTCAAATTTGACTATCCCTAAAAAAGGTCCAATGATGAAATGAACCTCTAAGATGACTAGAGTATGCTTGTTCGTAACACCTCTGAAGTGTGCAACCTTAAAAAAAATAATCAACCCCACCAGTGTGCAAAATCAATCACTGAACCATTAAGTTGTGCTTCGACCTTACGAAATATGAATTATCAAAACAATGGAAAGCTTATTTTGAGAATTCCTTTCTCAGAACATTCTTATTAGGTCAGTGTTCATTTTATCAAATTGGGACCCAACTTTATGAAAAAATCAAAATTGATTTTGATAAAATGGACTTTGGAAACACATCCAAAAGGCTCCAAAACCTCCAATAGTGATTCGAGAATGGTCTAATATAACCCAAGGATTAGCACTTATCGCTTAGAAGTGCGTATAAAGCCATAAACACCCCTAGGTGTCATGTGCTAAAATGGAGGCTGAATTTGACAAAATAGACTTCGAAAACACATCTGCAAGGCCCAAAAACCTTGGAACCAACCTTAGAAAAGCTCGCATAAGGCCCAGTAAGAGTGCATAACATGTGAGAGAACGTATGAGCACGTGCACTTTGTGTCCCATGTGCCTTCCTAGGGACACATGCCTGAACACGCCTATACCCACCTATTCCACATATTTTTCGCTATAAATAGTCACTGCCATACCCCATTTTGAGGGGGGAGTAAATGGAAGTACACACACTCTAAAAAATCTATCTAATCAAAACCACTTTCCAAATAGTTTTTACTCTCCAATTGCTTTTTTATAAAGCAAATAGATCTCTTTTCCACCAAACCAAGCCTCATCTTTGTCAAAGCATGCTTCAAAGGTATACAAACTAGCCTCATTCTATTGTCATTTTGAACCTCTCAACGAGGAAAGCTTGATAATCCCTCGAAGCTAAAGCTTCAAAACCCACACAAACTCAATTGAATCTGAGGACCACACAGCCATTGTAGCATGTTTATTTTATCATGTTGTAATTTATTTTATTATCATCAGAATTTGGGAATATTGTTGTGTTAGTGTGATGAGACAGGCAATTTTGCATGCTATATGAATAATCTATGCTTTATTATGCTCATTTCATGTCATTATTCTACATTCTCTACTTTTAAAACATGAAATCACATCATAAATATCAATAATGTGAAAAGTTCATATCCCGAAATAGAGTCATCATATTTCCAATCCTATGATGACATCATACATCCCCTATATTATCATCATATATCATCATGGAATAAATAATCAATGCAAACATGCATGATCATCTACATTTTGCTTACTCGTTCAAGTGATTGAGTGTCCATTGCTTATCTCATTGTGCATGTGATTGAGCAAGCTATGTGAATGGTCATTTTTACCTTGCAGATTCATCATATCTAAATTAGATTTACTTTTTCACAATCTTTTTTTCCTTTTATATGTATTTTATTAAGAAAGCAATATAATAGTAATATCTTTAGCTTTATTATCTTCCACTATTTGATGAATTGTGCAAATGCTATACAAACTGTCATTATCGAAACTAGGGTGTTGCGGTATATATACATCAAACATCATATAATGAGAAATAGTAAAAAAAAGTAGATTCGATCTCCCAAACGTAGAAATCTCTATTGGGGCCAATACTCATTGAGTGACCCAATGTTGTCCCTTTCTTTTTCCCAATTTCTAAAAATCAGGTGGCGACTCCATAAAATCAGAAAAAACATCTTGCTCCTCCTAAGACCAATCATTTATCCCTATTTGGTAACAAAATGAAAAGACCCTTATGGAACCAATTCACCTTCAAAATAAAAAACAGGTCGCTCATAGTGGTGACTCCATTGGGGACTTCTAAGTAAGAGAGATCAACTCGAAAATGACTATATCTCATTATGCAATAGTCAATTGTATAGAGCCCCTCACCACTGTATTTGCACTACATATAACACGTGCACCATTGGTCCCTAAAAGCCTTGATAATACTAAATGGCATTGTCACCATAATTCCACTCGAGTCACGAGGTGATGAAGATAATGTATTATCACCTTTAGTCTTTGCTCATGCATTTGCTAGACTCATATGACCAGAGTCTGTAATTCAAGTCCTAAAGAGAGGCGGCCAAGTTATCAAAAGAATGCTAAACTCACTTATCAGAGTCTGTAACCCTAGTCATATAGGGGCATTCTCGCTAGAGGAACTCTTAGCCTTTCACCCTAGCTCAGCTTATATAGATAAACTAGTAGTAATATGCACTAGGATTCTACCAAGTTGTGCATGTTGTCCCTGTCCTAACATTGTCCATCTAACCTGATATTCATAAAATGAAATGAATCTCCCATTGTCTATCATTAAAGGACATTTTAATATTAGTTTTCATATAATATTCATGCTTAGGAAAATGTGATTCTCATATACTTTGTACGATCCCAAAGCATAGGGAACGATAAGAATCATGTACCCCAACTTGAATACTCTGTGTAAACTAACAAATAACAATAACCCTTAATGACGAAACCTATGAGAAATCACACATTTATCTTTATTAGATCAAATGAATGGGTTAAGAATCCAACTAGATTGTGGACCTTTATGTTAGTAAAATCAAATTGTAAACTATCAAATGATACTTTCGTGACTCCTAGTAAACATATCAAATATTGTTATAGGGCAAGAACTTGGACTCGATTTAATTAACCTTAGTCCTATGTGTACAAGTGCATGTAGGCTCTAGACATCATTTGAAGCCCAACAATTAACCTTCACATTGACATTATGTGGTTACCTCAAGTGCATTTTAGTATTGTTCCTCAATTTACCCTTTGGTTCTGATCAACATAAATCAAAACAGCCTAGTTCCAAGAGTGAAACCATCATCCCTCGATGAATAAAGGTTCAAAACCCACCAAGGAAAGAGACTAAATAACCTCATAGAGAAATAAGTTCAGAAGTGAGAGCTTGCTTGTGATTGGTTTGTTCACTATGCAGGAAAAAAATAACCATCTTTAATCATACATACATAACATACATGTAAATAAGCACATACTAACCACTATTTCTTACTAGAATAATCATCTTTCATCATAGGATTTTATGTCCACTCTTTGTATACATGCTCAACCTTTTTTTTGTAGGCACACATCATGCATCATTCAATTAGCTAACCTTAATAAATGTATAGGAATCCTACATCCAACATGAATGACCAAGAAGATACTTCTTGTCATCAATTCGAAGACAGGCTAAGAGAGGGGATCCAAAAATTGCTCACTAATGGTATTATAGCCAAAATCCTCTAAGCCCAAATCAAAACCAAAAGTGCCCAAGATGGGAATAGCACACCACTAAATGAAGCTTCCGCATCTGTTCACCCGAGGGTAGATAAGGCAAAGGGAATTTCCTGCACTCTAGTTCAAGCTAATGATGACGATAAACTGCTAGGATCTTAGAAATGCACTAAAACTGCAAAAATTGTTGACATGAGTAAGCATAAATCAATAGGGGACGTCAAATTATTGGCTAATAGAATGGCTTAGTTGGAATTTGCCTTCAAAGATAAGGGGAATCATGGCTCCAAAAGCTTTATTGACTTAACACTATTCAAAGATGAGCCACTTCCATATGATTTTAAACTACCAAACTTTGCTAAGTTCAATGGAACAAGGGATCTAAGGGTCCATCTAAGGCAATTTGCTACCTTCATGGTTGATACAAAGCTTACAGAATCTCATATTGTTCAATTCTTCTTTACATCATTAAAGGAAGGAAAAAGGGCATGGTTCTTTGACCTTGAAGATGAAATCAAAAGAGATTGGCTATTGCTAACTCAGAAGTTTATCAAGCAGTATGAATATAACACTCAGTTAGACATCACTTAAAGAGATCTTGAGACCATAAAGTAGAAACCCGATGAAGCTTTCTCTAATTATGTCACAAGATGGCGAGGAAAGGTAGTCAAAATAAGAAACCATCCTCTGGCGGATGAACAAATTGAACTGATAATCAAAGGGGCACTACCGCACTTTAAAAGATAAATGATCTTTGCTCATTATCCTAACTTCAAAGCTCTCCATCAAGTTGGGATCAGAATTGAGGATGAGGAACCTAAGCAAGCCATGAACACCTTCCATCACAACACCCAACCAAACATCCAAAACACATTCACTCGAGCTGTAAAAATAAACATGATCCAACCCGACACCTATAGTTCACCATCTATCAATACCATTAGACCACTGATAAAATTCTCAAACTTTAACCTCCCACTATCCAAAATATTCCAGAGACTCTAACAAAAGAACCTCCTACAGCCTCAAGAACCCATGCCTCTTCCAAACCCACTACCCCCTTCGATTGACCAAAACCTATTTTGCCACTTTCACCAGATGCTTGGTCACACCACTAATACATGCAAAACCCTCAATAATGCAATCCAAGACCTTATTGACTTTAGGAAAATTGATGACCCAAAAAATGACCCAGCGTTAAGACCAATCCTCTCCTGAACTATTAAAACATGCCTCAACCAACCATTAACATGATTTCTTTTAATCTACCAGTAAACCTTATTGAACAATCAATCTAAGATTTCCAAGAAACTGAAGATAAGCCCTCATAAGACAAACTCTCAAGTCTCATTCTTGATCCTCATGACTCTAGTGAAGATGAATAATGCCCTTCTACCTTTAAATATATTTCGATGCCCTGGAAATTCCTTCCTCACTTGATGATGTAAAAAAGAGCCAGGGATATAGTTCTCCTGATGAATGGTAAATTGATTGATTGCCTTTACTCATAAGAAGCAAACACAAATAAAAATCCCAACAATGACCATGAAATATGGGATTTATTGGGCCAACCATCTGGGAAGTTCGACTACAAAGTCAAGTACAAAACACCTCCTACTACCCACACATACTTAAAAGACATAGTACCCTCAGGATAGGGAAAAGAATTTGACAATGAAGATGAGGTGGTCAGTATTATTCAGCTTCAAAACTTACAAGTCATGGGGATCGATATATGGTATGACTCTAATGATGGTGAAATCATTGTCTAGGATTGGAACAACAGTACAAAAGTAGATAAATAAGCAATTGAGAAGCCCTCACTAACAGTCGATCATGTAACTTGCAATGGGAGAGTATATTAACCTCTTCAGAAAGAAAAGGATCCCTCTAAAGGAAAAGAAGTAACAAATGATCAAGCTCTGATAAAAAAGGAAGACACTATCTTAAAACAACTTAAGAAGACTTAGGCACAAGCTAGTATCTAGGACCTACTCATATCCTCCAAGAAGCATATGGATGCCCTTGTCAGAGCACTAGATGAGGCAAAGATTGCCACTAATGGCTCACCCTGCAAGATGATACCCTCTTTAATGAAAGCTCCCTCTAATGCAATCACCTTTTTAGACGAAGATTTGCCCCTCGAGGGAAAGGTCAACAAGCATCCTCTCTTCATACAAGAAATTATTAGATCTAAGAAGACTTTATGTGCTATTATGGATAACGGATTTGCCATTAATGTTTGCCCCTTGAGGTTGCTACATAAGTTCAAGATGAATTTTGAAAACGTAGAAGAATCCAATGTGGTTATATGAGCCTATAATGATTCAAAGAAGCCAATCATTGGCACTTTCAAAGTAGTAGTCACATTAGGGGATATCGAATCAGTAATAGAATTTACCATCTTGGACATCCCTCTAACTTTTACCCTGCTACTAGGAAGACCTTAGTTCCCCCCACTAGGGGTCATGCCCTCCATTATGTATCAGAAGATCAAGTTCCCTCTTAACAAAAAGGTCATTACCATCCCTGCTGAAATAAACAACATTATTACCTATATGAATTTGATCCCACTAGAATTTTGGGTTTTTGTAATCAGTGACGGTCATGTCAATCCCAAAGTTGTTATTATAATGAAGAAGATGCAATATCTACCTAGAACAGGATTAAGAGGAAGGAACATTAGGGTCACAGAATTCCCTGACTTCCAATACCAATAGATATGGTCTAGGGTACAATCCTAAAAAGGACACTAGGGCTAAGAAGTCGATCTTTTTTGTAGCTGAGAGCTCAACACAAGTCTACTAAGGATAAGCCAAGACGTGGGTAAGCAACGGAATCGAGAAATCAGGGTTTGAGATCTTTAATGGCACCCTTAAAGGAAAGCACTCAATAGATATGGTCATTAAGACTAACATCAATGAGCTGATCTAGAGCTAGAATTTAGGAGTGAGACTATTAATTATACTTAAGCTATAGCCATCCTCGAATCAACCATCGATGAAATCTTGTTTGAAGACATTACTGACGATGATCTCTGCACTTTTTCTTTGTTTGAAATTGATGATGTAATGAACTCTAAAGTTAATGCAATGACGTTAGATTTTGCTTACTTATTTGATGTCTTTCTTGATGGTAGTGTGCATTGCATTGATTAAAATAGCATATTTGACATTCATTCCATATAAACTTAATCAGTTAACATTGGCACGAAATCTGAACCATGCATTCTACATATTTCAGAAGATGTTACTAAAAGGAAACAGTTATGCAATAATCAAGTAAGGTGAGCACATGCATTAGATAGGGTAATTTTTCAAAAATTTCACTTACATAACCCTTCATCACATGAAGATTTCCATTCCCATAGAATGATTTTGCATTTTACGTATAGCTAAACCATATATCAGTATGTAAATCAACAAAATAAGAGGTCTAGGTTTAAGAATACTTACAATCTCCTAAGTTTGATGTAGACCACAAGTATTCTACAAGCTTTGGATTCTTTATTTCAACTCTTGAATCAAATGCTTAGCCTCCCAAGTGTTAGGCCTCTAGCTTAAAACACAAAAGCTTCACTAATCACCTTCTTGCTTAGATAGAGCTTAGTAGCAAGTGCCCTTTCTATTGACCCTTAGAAACTTGCACTAGTTTAACCCTTTAGCAAGAATACTTTAGGTTTATTTTTGGTATATGTTCTTTCTCTCCATTTTGGTATGTGTTTTGATACACACTCTTAATTTTGTAATTTTTTTCAACCTTAGAAACATATCTTAGGTTATGTATTTATATGTAAAGAAAGCAAACCCTAATGACATCATTACTTATATCATATATATACACCTCATCATGATGGGTATACAACATGTGTAAGAGATAAGTATGTAGAGAATTGAATACATCTCATGTATATGTTTACATACATTCTCTACACTTAATCATGTAACCTAATCTTTATCTTTGCCTTAGTCAAATTTATACACATAAGAGATAATGTGTGCCTAACATGATAAATTTAACATGGTTAACATTTTACACTTAAGTGATAATGTGTGACTAACATGACAAGCCTAATAAGCCAAGCTTAATACTTATCATGTCCATAGTCAACATTATACACATAAAGGATAAGGCAGGACTAACATGACAAAATTTGACCAAGTCATGTTCACATGGATTTAGGCTTGGTAATTGGGCCAACACTTGGCTTAATCCATATAACAAATGGGTTTGGATTAGGTCCATGGGCTTTCTCAACATCTTAGATTAATCTTTAGTCCAAAATTCTTTTCGGTCTAGGCCTAAAAAACTTGGGCCATTAATCTAGTCTAATTAGAAACAACATATATTATTAATTTAATACCTTAATTAATATCTCATATTAATTAAGTATAAATTAATAATTAAACCCGTATTTGAATTAAATTTCATGATATGCTAGAATCATTGCTTAAAGCATAAATCTAATTCAATTAATCTTAATTAATTGATTAACCTCTTTAATCAATAATTAGATTAATGTTAATGGTGATTTGGTGAAATTCTTTTAGGTGTGACTTACTATGTTCATGTCTAATTGGCAATGAGAAGACAATATCAACACTTGATATTATTTGAAACTCCTTCTAAGTCTAAATGTAAAAATCCCAAATATACATATTTAGTTCTCATAAGTTGTGAGTGACCCCTAGCATCGATATCATAACTACCCCATTATAGATGAATGCATGTATTAATTCACATGAACCCTTTGGTCATAATTACCATGCACTTAAATCCCTTCATTAGAATATCCCGATATAGCCTAAAGTCAAGGTTTAGTCAAACTCTAATAGCTTTATCATATGGCCTTATCTCAAGTTTCAATTCTTAATAAAACATGAGAAATGTTAGAAACACCTTTCTAGAACTGAAACTCTTTCAGCCTGTGTCATGTTTGTCCTAATTAAGAACTATGCTTCAAGAATGAACTTAGATAAGATAGGATCTTAACCCAGTTCACTCTAAGCAATTAATCCCATCTTGGTTGAACACTCATTGCTATATTTAACCAATTAAAGCCACCACACTACATATACCCATGTGTGATTAACACAAGTATGTAAGCAGTAATAAACCCTAACCTTTCAAATATGGATGACCACGTCACCTTAAGTTAAAGGACTATATGCACCATTATGACCCAGATTGTGATCGTTAACTATAAGTGAATATCCTCACAATCACATATCTAACATCATGTTTGATCCTCCCATCACATGAGTATCCATAAGTCTATTTTGATATCTTATATCAAGTAGCATGAGACTCACTACCTCTCACTATTAGTACCATATACTAATTAAGGAAAATAGATAAAGGTGATAGTCAAATTAATATTACACAAATATTAATTTATCAACTATGAACAAATTTATAGCATATGTACTAAATAAATTTGTCCCTCATATTATTAGCTCTTGATAATAAATTTATTTAACTTAATGCTAAAGGTCAAATACTCAAATAAACAAACATTTTATTTAAATGAATATTTAATTGCCATTTGGGATTATTAACAATGTTAAAATATATGATTGGCCTCTAGGGCATACCACTTATGCTAACAATCTCCCACTTGCACTAGAGCCAATCACTACAATATTTTAGACCCATCTTCTCAAGATGTTGATCTAACAGTAGTTGTGGTAGTGCTTTAATGAGTGGATCAGCCACATTGTTGGCTAAAGCTACCCTTACCCTTTCCAATAAGTTCTTTGATAACATGAAAATTCCTTTATATATGTTTGGATTTCTTGTGAGACCTTGGTTCCTTTGCCAAAGTAATGGCTCCATTATTGTCACAATAGAGAGGAATCGAGGACTCAATGGAAGGAATAATTCCTAGTTCAATATTTGAACTTTTAATCTAAATAACTTTTAATAGCATCTAATGCAGCTATACACTCAGCCTTTGTAGTGGAATTCGCAGTGACACTTTGCTTAGAACCCTTCCAACTTACTTCTCCTTCATTATAAATGAAAACAAACCTAGAGATAAACTTTTTATCATCCACATATGATTGAAAATCAAAATCTTATGAAGCTATCAATTTGTAAATCACCTCCTCCATATATTAAGACTAAATCTTTAGTTCTTCTTAAGTATTTAAATATTTTCTTAACAACTATCTAGTGTTCCAAACCTAGATTGGATTGAAACCTGCTAGACATACTAATAGCATAGGCAAAATTAGGCTTAGTACATAACATAGCATACAGTAAGCTTCCTATAGCCAAGGCATAAGGAACTTTGGCCATTTCTCCATTTCCTCAGGTGTTTCAAATGACATTCCCTTGGTTAAATAGATATTATGCCTAAATGGTAATAATCATCTCTTGGAATCAAGCATGTTGAAACTCTTTCAACACCTTTTTCCAAGTAAAGACTTTAGGATAAACCTATCATTCTCTTTAATCTATCTTTATAGACTCAAATCATGAGAATATAGGTTGTCTCTCATAAGTCTTTTATTAAGAAGGTTTTAGATAGGCATACTGAGGTCATTATACTAACATCATTTCTAATTTAGTAAAATATCATCTATATACAAGAATAGAAAAGTGAGTTGGCTCCCACTATTCTTCTTACAAACATATGGCTCATCATTGCTCTTAATAAAACTATAAGAATGAATAGCCTCATCAAAATGATGATTCCAAGTCCTTGAAGCTTGCTTTAAACCATAATTAGATCTATAAAACATGCACACTTTTTGAGTTATCCTTGGATTCTAAACCCTTAGGTTACTTCATGAAAATATCTTCCTTAATTATTAAGGAAGTTGGTTATGACATTGATACGTCAAACCTAATAATCAAAGTGTGCAACTTATAGATAAAAGAATCTGAATGGATTTAAGCATGGCTACTAGTAAGAAAATCTTCTTATAGTTGACTCCTCACCCTTGGCGAAACTCTTTCGCTATAAGCCTAGCTTTAAAGGTGTCTACCTTTCTTATATGAACCAACCTTTCTCTTAAAGATCCATTTATTCCTAATGGGTACAATACCCTTAGTAGGATCAACAAATGTCCAGACTTGGTTTACATACAAGGAATCCATTTTAGTTTTCATAGCATCAAGCCATCTTAAAGAATCTTTATCACATAAAACTTCTTCACATGTAGTAAGATCATCAACATGAATGCTTTCTTCATGAACATGCAATTTTTGCATATCATGAAGAAAATCGTATCTCTTCGATGGATGAGATACCCTACTAGATCTTCTAAGAGTCGGTATGATGTCATTCTCAATTGGAATATGCTCTTTAATTTAATCAATATCTATTTGATTAATTTATTAGACTTCTTTATATGACTCCTCATCTGACATTATCTTCCTATCTTTGCCACCTTCCTTAAGAAACTCTTTCTTAAGAAAAAATAGCATCTCTACTGATAACAATAATTTATTTAATAGGAAGATAAAAGCATTATCTTAAACTTTCTTTAAGATATCCAACAAATCTTCCTTTAATCAATTTTACATCCAACTTATCCAATTTTTGCCTTTTGATAAAAGTTGGATATTCCCAAAACTTAACATGTTTAAGACTTGGTTTTCTACCATGCCATATCTCATACAGTGTAGTAGAAATGGATTTGGATGGAACACGATTAAGGATATAAAAGGCAATTTGGAGTGCATAATCCAAAATAGGAATATCAGTGTAGCTCATCATAGAATGTACCATATCTATTAAAGTACAATTCTATTTCTTGGACACATAAAAATTTATTTTGGTGTTCCAAGCAGTGTGAGTTATGATGCAATGCCATATTTCTTAAAGAACTTAAGAAACTTGGTACTTAAGTATTCAACTCCTTGATACCTTTACCAGTTTAGTTCTATACTTGGGCTTTGAATTCCTTAAATTTTTCCAAGAATTCACTTTTATTCTTCATAAGAACTAAGTGCCCATACCTTAATAGATCATCTATAAAGGTTATAAAGTAGTAGAAAACACCTCTAGCCATTTCTCTAAATGGTCCATATACATCACTATGTATGATCTCCAACACATCTTTAGCTCTTGCCATTTGTCCAACAAATGTTGATTTAGTAATCTTGCTTTGAAGATAAGCCTCACCAGTCATATTGGATTCAAATTTAAGATTGCTTAAGATTCCTATCTTTTCCAATTTATTGATCATATCTTCCGCAATGTGACATAATCTCAAGTGTCATAAATGTTTGGAGTTTAGAGGCATTGTCAATTAGCATTGCATTTGCATTACCTATATTAATTTGAGGTTCATTGTTATTGGATATATTATCAATATAATTCATGTGTTAAATAACCCATGCCTATCAAATGTTACAAACATCTCTTTAGAATTAGATTCATTACCCTTTCTAGTAAACTATAAATAGATATAATGTTTTATAAGCATTAGGCATATATAATACATCATCCAATAAAAAAAATGATTATATAAACCAATAGAAGTGGATCCTATAGTCATGATAACAACACTTGCTCCATATTGAAACTTTAAGATCACTTCATTAAGCCTTAAAATTTCTCTCATTTGGTAGATCCCCTAAGGATGCTCAAATGTGAGAACTAGCACCGGTGTCTAATACCCATGCATTTGATGAGCACTTAGAACATTTAGAAGGAAGTTAAATTAGAGAAATTCTCACCTTCTCCTTGCTTATCCTTTCCTTTTGTCCTGAAAGACTTAAGGAACTTAGGAAAATTCCTCTTCTAATAGTCTTTGTCTTGACAATGGAAACACTTTCCTTTGGCTTGGTCTTCCCTCATAATTGCCTTGCCCTTATTGTTGGCTATGCAACCCATGGGCTAGATAACATTTATCTTGCCTTTCCTTTTTCTTATTGCCTTTCTTCTTAGTCTCACTAGAAGAAGTAATAAGTACAACTTTCTTCCCTTTGCTCCTTTAGATAGCCTTTTAGGCCATCACAAGCAAATTCAAAAGCTCCTTTTAGGATGCATTTTGGGAAGAGACTCGAGTGGGCATTAATACATATAGTATTTTCTGAAAGCTAAAACTACTTTTAAATTCCTTAGCCAATCTTTTATATTAGAGCTCATGAGCTTATATTGGTCGAGTATGATTAATAGTGTGTTTGATTGTTTCATATTATCAAGTTTTGCAAAAATAACAATATTAATTAGTAATATGACATTATTATTATTATTACCATTAAATTTGGTCTTTAATCATAATAGTCTCCCACTAATTTAGTGAATCCTACACTTCCAAAGTAGGAAATAGAAATCCCTTATTGGATGGATTTATAGTGGGTGATGGAGTTCTTAATGGTTACTAATATCCCTCAAATACACATTGTCGTTCTTGGAATATTAGTTCTCATTAAGTGGCAACTCTTGCCATCACATCTCAAGTGAGGTTTCGTCAATCTGACTCCTAATGCTTAGACATCTCAAGTACACATTGTCGTTCTTAACCTTTGTACATTAGTTAGGTGCACTCTATTGAATCAGTGTAGTGTATGGATTTAAACACTACAAACCTCGGGTACTCCTATTTGCCATTCTTGGCCTATAATGTATCCATACACCCATAACATCTCATTCTTAATAATAACACTACATGAATTTCTTAAGCCTTATGTACACCCCTATATATCCATAGCCAATGCACATAATCCTATAACCATGCATGTTATTGCTCCAATGGAGAGCCTAGACCTAAATTTAATTTGGAAGATTTTTGGGTCTTTAATTGAGGTCTCACTTTGCACATTAGCCAATTTATATACATATCATAAACATATATACATCATGGCATCATTACATATGCACTTAGTATGTAACAACATATATATATCACATGTATACATAGAACATGCATGATGGATGCACAAATATGGAGTGATCATGGGCCTTTCCTAATCCCATTCTAACTCTTAGAATATATTATAGGCCTTATCTCAATGGGCCTTATGATCATGGGCCTTGTCACAATCTCCAAGGATCTCTAACTTGAACATTTCAAGCTCCATTTCATAACTCTTGTGGTTTACAATCAATCCTTGGCATTCCAAAGTGAATATTACATCCTAATTCTATGTAATTAACATTTAATTACATACCAAATAATAAAATTAATTATTATTATTAAAAAATATAGGATGCAATATAGATCGATGATCATTCCTAGTATGTATGACATAAAAATGAAATAAAATGCAACCCTTGCATGTTTAGGAATCAATTTGCAAGCATACTAGCCTAAATGGTAAAGATACCTAGTCCCAAGCTAGGTCCCGATTGGGACATTGCTAGGATTAGTTATATGCAGAAGTTGTCTTTCATACACATTTGGTCCCAGTCAGGATAGGTTATGTCCTAATCAGGACATTATATACTAAGTGATGTCCCAATCAAGACATACACTCAGGATTAGTTCTATGTAAAAACTACAATTTTATATATTTAGTCCTTTTGAGCTCCTCTTGACAGGGATGGAATTGCTCTCGACTAGGATCACCTTAGAACCCATTTTTAACTAATTTTTACACACTTTTGGCCACAACACTTGTAATTAACAATAATCATCATCACAACACTTGTAATTATCAATCAATTTAGCATGTGTAAAGTGTAAAAAGTAGTTTTGATACCACTAAAAGGAAATGGTTATGCAACAATCGAGCGAGGTGAGCATATGCCTTAGATGCACTTGCTTCCATAGCATCAATGTGCGAAGGACCATCCAAAATGCCCATGAAGCCTTTAATGTTACTTAGATCAGGACAACCTTGTCATAAGAACTACAAAATAGTGAAGACAGAAATAGCTTAAAAACCCTAGTTCTACAACATCCAGAGATATATGAAGGAACGAGCCTATCCTGACCAAGCAGATGAAAGAGATAAAGTAGTCATTCAATGATTAGCATTAAAATTCACATCGCACCAAGGTGTGTGCTATACAAAAGAACCTCGGACGATTTACAACTCTGATGTCTAGATGAAACTAAGGTTGCAAAAGTAATAAAGAAGTACACGAGGGTGTTTATGGTCCGCACATGAATAGAGCACTCTTAGGTATGAAACTAATCAACAATGGTTCTTCTTGATGACGTTGATGGAAGACTGTATCAAATCTATAAAGAAAGGCCATAAGTGTCAGATCCACAGGAATGTTAGCCACCTTCCCCCAATACAATTGCACTACATCTCCTCTCTATAGCCCTTCTCAGCATGGGGACTAGACATAATTTGGGAAATCCACCTAACAGCTTAAAATGGACATAGGTTCATCTTAGTGTCAGTGGATTACTTCACAAAGTGGGTCAAAGCATAATCATTCGCAAGGATAGGAGCCACGCAGGTGACCAAATTCATCAAAAGAAATATGTTCTGTTGATATGGAATCCCCCATCACATCATCTCTAATAATGGTGTCCAATTCTAAGGGGAAGTTAGAGAGCTAAGAAGTTATAAGGTGGAACATCACAAATCTTCTCCTTACCAACCATAAGCAAATGGGGCTGTTGAAGCTAAAAATAAGAACATCAAGAAGATTTACTCAGACTTATCGAGATTAGGTAGACAAATTACCATATGCCTTATAAGGATACCGAACAACAATCAGGACTTTAACTAGAGCAACTCCTTTCTCACTAGTATACAGATCATAAGTAGTGCTTCCTATTGAAATAGAAATCAAGTCTCTTTGGGAAGCTCTGGACTGCCAAAAGTACGATAGGCTCAATAAAGGCATGATAATCTCACCCTCTTAGACATTTGAAGGCTTAAGGCTTTATACCATACACAGTTGTATCAGGCTCAGCTAGCCAAAACCTTCAATAAGAAAGTGAAACATAAGAGTGTTAAAGCAGGAGACTAGGCGTTAAAGCCAATGAGGCAGAACCTTCCAGACTTGAGAGGTAAATTCATACCAAACTAGGAAGGCCCATACTTAGTCAAACATGTCTTATCAAAAGGAGTAGTCAAGCTAATGTATTCTAAAGGCAACAAATTCTCTGAACTTGTTAATACAAACCACTTGCAAAAGTACTATGCCTAAGGCACAAAAAAATCCCATTAAGTTGAAAACCTAAAAATGGCAACTCAAGAAAAAGTTAGGGACCTCTCGTTAGGTTGAAAACCCTGCATGGGCAACGTAGGCAAAAGTTAAGGAAAGAGAGAAAATACTTAACTAGAAAACCTGAGAAGGCTAGTTAAGGATAATGGTAACCTCGAGCACGAAATTTGTACCAATGCACTTGTGCTTTTCTTAAATGATTTTAACGAAATGAGAATGATTGCCAATTTATACAAAATGTCTTTGAAAAATGTAACACATTTTATCATTACGAATTGCATCAAGCATGCTTTGCATTTTCTTTCATAACATGACTATAGTTCTTAACTCTCTCTTTAAGATCAACCACTATCATCAAAATCTAAAAAAAGTCCAGCTAGGTGTGAAGAGCTCCAAGAGGAGACACCCTAGGCAAAAAAGGGAAGAAAAAGAAAACCCAACTAAGTACAAAAAGCTCTAAAAAAGACGCTTTAGGTAAAAAAAAAGGGAAAAATAAAAGAGACAAGCAAGAGCAATGGCAAACATCATCAATAATACACAGAAAGAAGCATATACAGTCATCATCATATAAGTATCATACAGCACATGTGGGACAAACGCCCAGATACAACACCTAAAGTCCATAACCTTGGGAAGATGATATAATAAAGAAAACAACAGGCAAAAAGTCCTACACCTAGCTAGTAAAACAACTACATCAATCATGGCTGCCATCAGAAGCAAGCACCAATCCTGCTCAAGAATCTCCCTCATCTAATCCGGGCTCATCATCGTTCATCACAAAGGATGATAGTCGTGACTCCAACTCATTAATACGATCATGATAAGTCATGCACTCTCGCTCTTATTCACGGTTAGCATGATGGTATTCAGCCTGCATGACATACTGCATATCATACCCACATACATAAAACATGTGCATAAAATAAATAGGTATAATAAAGAAGGTATACCCTCTAAGTAGTTGCAAACTCCAAAAAGCATTATTGCACACTCCCTGTAACGGTATACTAGCACTGACTAGAGGAGACAAGAATCTACAAAAGCAAGTAAATAAGTCAATCACCACTCACCAAATAAATGAAACAAAGGTAAAATAAGTGAAATAAAACATGAACATGGGTAGCGTCAGGAGGAGTAACACCCGACTGAGGAAAGCTAGGGCAATGCAAATCAAAATGCACTACTCTAACAAAGATATATGTCCCAAGCAAAGCCAAGGATGGTTGAACCATCGAGTCCCTAAAAATAGTACTACCAGAAGCCACACCGCTAGCATAGGCAATCACCTTAGTACAAAACATCATTCTCCTCAAAATGAGACCCAGATCTCTTCTGACGAGATCCTTACTGCTGTAGATAAGCTCTCATAACTCATGTCAATTATAGTTTATTACTAAAAAAGTTTGTTACATGCTTGTACAAAATAGGAATAAAAGCCTACTGAATCAGAGGAAGTAACTCTCAATAATCTGTGTGATGGCCTGGTCCTCGAATCTGAAGGATAAGACACATCTAGCTAAGGAGGTGGAGGTGGAGGAAAAGTACCACTAGACACAGGATCAATCAACTGAGGGATCAGCACAGCAGTATAAGACAAGCCCACACTCTATAAGAGACTCTCAAAGGAGCATCCCATCATAGCAGCAGCAAGCTCGTCACCACTAAGCTTATAGCCCCATAACATGTTACTAAGGGGAGGAATAGGGACCCTCCTCTCAAACAGACCACCCTACCAACGATGGATTCGCTCGCCCAAATACCACACTCTACGAATAAGGCCAGAGAGCAACACTCATCTCTCTATCAGTTGCCATGCAGTCACCATCTCTACTATCCAATGTGACCTCTCCACCCACCAGTGAACGAAGATCTGCTTTAAAGGAAAGAATAAACAAAGAATCTCTAAAAGAGAAATAACCAACATAACAAGAGTTAGACATACCTTATCAGGGGATAGCTTACCCATGTAGTCCCGAGCCACTGTGTAATCCTCAATCAAATTAAGAGTCCTCCTAATCCAACAAGAATAATGAGGAAAGACGTCCTCCAAGAAATGCTCGACAGTCGAGTAAATGAGAACCCTGAACTCATAAGCCCATATCTGTCAGAACCAGGAAGTCAGAAATAACAAACTAAAGACAAAGAGCAAAAAGAACAGACATAAGAACTCCTATTCACATCCAGCACAAAAAAGCATCCATAGATCCTCGAGCCACCTGGACATGCTACATCAAGTCTTGAGTACATATGGGCAAAAATGATAGTACCTTAGCAATACCTCAACAAGCCATACAGATCCCTCAAAATAGACAGTAATCATAGGAAGATGATAGCACTCAACAAGTAGAATAAAAAGCAATGAGCCAACTGCTTTGTTAAAACAAGACCATCATCGTACATCATCCGCACGGAAGAAACAAACTCCATGTAATGAGTGAGGTATGAGCATCCCAACTTCATAGGAGTGGCCACCCCAATCAACTCCATGGTAAGGCACCTCCTCGCCACCACAAAAGAGCACTCCTCCTCACTAAAATGAATGGGCTCTCTAGAAAAGCTCAAGCTCATAATGGCAGCAAAGCCCAAAGGAGTGACGATCATCTCCCCAACAAGCAGATGGAAAGTATGCATCATGTCCATCCATTGTTCTATCGGTGAATACATAGCAATCTAACTCAATGCATATGAGTCATAAAACAAAGCAGCAACAACCTGGTCAAAGCCCTTCTTGGCAATCATCTGCTTCACACACCATGGAAGACCCTAATAATACACGTTGACTCTGTTAAAACTACCAGGCAACACAGTAATGGACCTATGAGGCTACAAATAATAGGTAAGCTATCAAACATTCATACAATTAATAAATACTAACACATCCTTTTTTCTATTTAACAAGAACAATAACAAAAGCTGAAAAGGAAAGCATCACAGCAAGCACTAGCAAACAATCACAATAAGAAAATAAAGCAAGAGCTATCAGCTATCAGCATTCACAACAAAGCTATAACTTAATAGACAGTTACATCAAGTACTACAAAGCTATAGGGCTACATCTTCAATAGCCTCATACAGTAAAATAAATAGCAAGGTAGCCAATTAATAAGCATCAGAAAAATAAGCTTTAGAAGGACTTAGGATGATGAGCCCAAGCATGAGTCTCCAGACTGTAAACCATAGGAATCAGATCTCCTCGAGAAAGCTAAGTCAATTGAGGACCTTAAGTGCCAGATGGACCATCGGTACTAGTCCCCGTAGTGGAAGTCCTAGCTCTAGTGGCCTCTATGAAGTTACCCTCCTCACCTAAAAGATATCCTTTAGACCCTCTAGAATGTCAAGAAACTCCATCTTATACAAAGAAAAACAAAGATTCATAAGCAAAAACACAGAGCAAAAAATACTCGAAACTCAAAAAGGGTTAAGAAAAGACAAAAAAAATTAAAAAAGCTGGAAGAAGCTTCCCCAAACCTTAAAAATGCATGTCTTAAGTAGACAAGAGAGGGGGAGGCACGTGGCCATGTGCACTTGCCCCCTCCACGTGTTAGTGATATGCACTAGGTCAATCATTTGTGATTATGTATTGACTTTCTTATTTTGTTAATAAAGAGGTATTATATTATCATTTGATTTTATGATAATTACATGAATGGTTAATTCTTACTAAGGCCATCAAGTATGTGACTTGATAGTAAAACCCTTAGATTAAAATAAGAGTTCTATTCTAATTATCCCTAGCCATTTATTCATTATATGAATATTAAAGTATTAAGGCTAGTATGATGTTGATTGATGGTTATATTTTACTAATCATAAATATGAGATATTAAGTCAACTCATAGGTACATGATGAGATCATGTACTGGATTGACCCACTATGAGAATGCTACATAGATTATTCTCATAAGTACTTCTTATCACAGTAATTTTATTTCTGTCCTTTGACCTTGAAATCATCATGGATTTCTACATAGCTATTTTATGTTTTGACACATTCTAACATTGTCTTTAACCGGACGATTAAAAGGATGTTGGATATAAAATTAGTTATGTGAGGAATGTGAGTGATTTAGAAGGAATTTATCCCTCATTAATATGAGAAAGATATCTAAAGGCCCCTTGATGAGATAGACTGAAGGAAAATGCATGGCCATGCTAAAATGAATTGATAAAGAGTTATCATTTTCAGTCTACTTGGAATCAAGTCATAATATTGAACGATATAAGGATGACATTCTATGCCTTATGTTCAATTAAGATATCATATGATAAAGGGACAATAAAATTCACTGTAATTAGGTTATGTCGGATTATTGACTTCACATGACTTGGGTAGTCATAATGTCTTGCTAGAGGCCACTTATGACTTGTAGGTCTAAATAGAGATTTAAGCCCACTACCAATGTTATGTGAACCTACAGGGTCACACACTTAGAATAAGCCCAAAACGGATATGGGTTTAATAAGCCCAAAATAAACTCTGTGGAAATAAATAATTAAAGTGTTTTATTTATTTATTTATTTATTTAAGATAAATGTTATTTTAAATAAATAAATAAGATATTATTTTTTATTTGTTTTAAACAAAATCAGAATATAATAAATGAAAAATTACCAAAAGGTCATTGGTAAGTGAAACCCTAATTTGGAGTCTATAAATATGCTATATTCTCTAAGGTTTCACACACTTGTTTTTCCTGCCTCCAAATTCGTTTTCTTTCCTCTTAGAAAACAAAGACAGAGTTTTTCCTTTTGTTCTTGATTTATGAGACAGTCAAGGAGGTTGCTAGCACACACACTCAAATTCATTTTGTGAAGGGTTGTTCGTGTGGATACCTATAGAGGACGCATCCTTTTGGAGACGTCTTGATCCGAAAAATTAAGCCAAAAAAAAGCTCGAGGTAAGGTGTCACCGGTGTGAACCTCCTCTCATCCTTCTAGAGAATCTTGCCTCTTCTACGTTTTGGTAAGATTTTTAAAACCCTAGATTTAATCAAGTAGTCGAATTACATGGATCCAAGCTTAGGAACATGATAAAATTTTAATTTTTTACTGCGTTTGTATCACAAATCCCAACACCACGTGCTCTTGTACAGTTGTACGCTCATTCTGAGACTTTGCACAATCATTTCTCTGGTCTTAAACCTCCATTTGAACATAAGACATGCACTAAACTCACATAATAATATACTGATGAGAATGTAAGATCCATGGGAATGTCAACCACCTTTCCCTAATAGAATTGTGCTACATCTCCTCTCCATGGCCATTCTCAGCATGGGGACTAGACATAATTGGGGAAATCCATTAACAGCCTCGAATGGACATAGGTTCATCTTAGTGGCAGTGCATAATCATTCGCAAGGATAGGAGTTAAGCACGTGGCCAAATTCATCAAAAGAAATTTGTTCTGTTAATATAGGATCCCCCAACACATCATCTCTAACAACGGTGTCCCATTCTAAAGGGAAGTTAGAGAGCTGCTAAGGAGTTATAAGGGAATATCATAAATCTTCTCACCAAGTAAATGAAAAAAAGGCAAAATAAGTGTAATAAAACACGAACATGGGTAGTGTTAAGAGGAGCAACACCCGACTGAGGAAAGCTAGGGCAAGGTAAATTAAAATGCACTACTCTACCAAAGATATTCATCCCAAGAAAAGCCAACAATGGCTAAACCGTCGAATCCCTAAAAATAGTATTATCAGAAGCTACAACGCTAGCATGGGCAGTTGCCTCAGTAAGGAACGTGTCCTCATTCTCCTTAAAATAAGACCCAGATCTCTTCCAATGAGATCCATGTTGTTACAAATAAGCTCTCACAACTTATGTCAATTATAGTTTATTACTAATCAAGTTTATTACATGCTTGTAAAAAATAGGAATAAAAGCCTACTAGATCAGAGGAAGAACTCTCGATGATCCGCGTGATGGCCCGGTCCTCAAATCTAAAGGATAAGACACATTTGCTTGAGGAGGTAGAGGTGGAGGAAAAGTGCCACTAGCCACAGCATCAATCAGCTAAGGGATCAATACATCAACATAAAAAGGCAATCTCACACCCTCTAAAAGACTCTTGAAGGAGCATCCCATAATGGCAGCAGCAAGATCATCACCACTAAGTTCATGGCCCTAGAGCATGTCATCATGGGGAGGAACAAGGACTCTCCTCACAAATAGACCATCCTACCAATAATGGACTCACTCACCCAAATACCACACCCTGCCAGTAAGGCCAGAGAGCAACACTCATCTCTCCATCAGCTACCATGCAATCATCATCTCTGTCATCCAATATGACCTTTCTAGCCACCAGTGAAGGAAGATCTACTCAAAAGGCAAGAATGAACAAAGAATCTCTAAAAAAGAGACAACCAGCACAACAGGAGTTAAACTTTCCTGATTAAGGGATAAGTTGCCCATTTAGTCCTAAGCCACTATGCAATCCTCAATCAAATAAGTAGTCCTCCTGATCCAGTAAGAATAACGAGGAAGGTTGTCCTCCAGAAAATGTTCGACAGTCGGATGAGGGAGAATCCCAAACTTGTAAGCCCAGATCTATCAAAACTAGGAAGTCAGAAATAACAAACTAGAGATAAAGAAGTAAAAAGAAAAAACACAAGAACTCCTACTCACATCCAACATGAACAAGCATCCCCAGATCCTTGAGCCACCTCAACATGTTGCATCAAGGCCTAAGTGCAAGTGGGCAAAAGTGGCAGTACCCCAACAATACCTCGACAAGCCATCCAGATCCCTCAGAATAAGTAGCAATCACAGACTACCCATACCCAAAGGGTTCAGCCTCAATAAATGGAACAAAAAGCAACGAGCCAATTGCTCTACTAAAATAAGACCGTCATTGTACATCATCTGCATGAAAGAAATAAACTCAGTGTAACAAGTGAGGTACGAGTAACCAGACTTCATAGGAGTGGCCACCCCAGGAAAGTCCATGGTAAGGCGCCTCCTCACCACTATAGAAGAGCACTCCTCCTTACTAAAGGGAATGGGCTCTCCATAAAAACTCAAGCCCGTAATAGCAGCAAAGTCCAAAAGAGTGATGGTCATCTCCCTAACTTGTAGATGGAAAGTATATGTCGTGTCCATCCATCGCTTTATTACTGCATATATAGCAATCTAACTCAATGCATACGAGTCATCAAATAATGCAGCAATTACCCTGTCAAAGCCCTTCTTGGCAATCATCTATTTTATGCATAATAGAAGACCCTGATAATACATGTTGACCCTGTTAAAACTACCAGGCATCACAGTAACAGACCTATAAGACTACAAATAATAGGTACACTATTAAAAATTCGTACAATTAATAAATACTAAGACATCTTTTTTATGTTATTTAATAGGAATAATAACAAATTCCGAAAAGAATAGCATCATGGAAAGTACTAGTAGACAATCATAACAAGAAAATAAAGCAAGAGCTATCAGCTATCAACATTCACAATTAAGCTATGACTTAATAGATAGTTATAGTAAGTACTACAGAGCTATAGAGTTACAGATACAATAACCTCATATAGCAAAATAAATAGTAAAATAGCTAATTGATAAGCTTTAGAAAAAATAAGGGCAAAGAAGGACTTACCTAGCGACAATGACAAGCCCAAGCGTGAGTCTCCAAACTATAAACCATAGGAATCGAGTATGCTTGAGAAAGCCTAGAGAGTTGAGGACCTTGAGTGCCAAATTAATCATCAGTACTAATCCCCGTAGTGGAAGTCCCTACTTTAGTGGCCTCTATGAAGTTACCTTCCACATCTAAAAAGATATCCTCCAGACCCTCTGGGATGTTGAGAAACTCCATCTTATGCAGAGAAAAACAAAAATTCATAAGCAAAAAATATGTAGGAAATAGCCAAAACTCAAAAAGGGTCTTGAAAAGACAAAAAAAACTTAAAAAAGGCCAAAAAAAGATTCCCCGAACCTTAAAAATACATATCTTAAGTAGACAAGAGAGGGGGAATACATGTCTTAAGTAGACAAGAGAGGGGGAGGCACGTGGCCACATGCTCCACACATGCAGCCATGTGCACTTCCCCTTTCCACACATTTTTGTACAATTGTACGTGCACTTTAAGACATTGCACACTCATTTTTATGGTCCTGAACCTCCATTTGAACATATGACATGCACCAAACCCACATAAAAGTACATTGATGAGGACTATATTTATCTAATTACAACACGTATAGGCTCACCATGTTCAAAAACTCAACACCTCCTAAAGGAAGAAAATAAGGAAGAATCATCAAAAGGATACCCTGCTCGAAATCAACAAAATAACATCTTACAACATAATAAGTAATTACATCATCATCACTAAATCAGCACTGCATCATTACTATGTCATCACCATATCATCACCAAACAAGAATAAAAAATGGACACATTACATCAAACATAATTATCACAACAATTTGTTCACCTGACACCTAAAGAGGTTATAGTTCCATGATTCTATTCGCCTGACACCTGAAGAAGTTATAGTGGCAGTATTTATCTTTTCGCCTAATACCTGAAGAGGTTATAGTGGTAGTATCTATCTATTAACTGACACTGAAGGAGGTTATAATGGCATAATTTTATTCGCTTGACACCCGAAGAGGTTATTATGGTGGTATTTATATGTTCGCCTAACACCTAAAGAGGTTATAATGGTAGGATTTTTCTATTTGCCTGAGACCTGAAGAGGTTATAGTGGCAACATTTGACTATTTACCTGACACTTAAAAAGGTTATAGTGGCAATATCCCAACAATCAAATCACAATAACATAGCACTCAAGTACGTACCACTGTCTTCAGAAAATGATTTTTTGCATGTTTGCATTTTCTTCATGTGTATTGACACTAGTGCTAGGTGGCTATACAACACATGTGAAGCAAGGGGCAACTATCATACCTCAAATTTGACTATCCCCAGAAAGGTCCAATGATGAAATGAACCTTTGAGATGACTAGAGTCTGCTCGTTCGTAACACCTCTGAAGTGTGCAACCTTAAAAAAAACTAACTGACCCCACCAATGTGAAAAATCAATCATCAAACCATTAAGTTATGCTTTAACCTTATGAAATATGAATTATCAGAACAATGAGAAGCTTATTTTGAGAATTCCTATCTCCGAACACTCAACTTGTTGGGCCTGTGTTCATTTCATCAGACTAGGACCTAACTTCGTGAAAATATAAAAATTGATTTTGATAAAACGAACTTCAAAAACATGTCTAAAAGGCTCTAAAACCTTTGGAAGTGGTCCCAAAATGGTCCAACATAACCCGAGAATCCACGCGTGTTGCTTAGAAGTGCGTGTAAAACCATAAACACCCCTAGGTGTCATGTACTAAAATCGAGGCTGAACTTGACAAAATAGACTTCAAAAATGCATCTCGAAGGCCTAAAAACCCTAGGAACCAACCTTAAAAAAGACCACATAAGCCTTAGTTGGAGCGCATAACACGCAAGGGCCACATGCTCAGCACACGACCACGTGCACTTCACGTGGCCATGCGCTCTGTCCTAAGGACATGCACATGACCATGCCTATGACCCCCTATTCCACACATTTTTCACTATAAATAGACACCTCCATACCCCATTTTAAGGGGTGAGTAAGTGGAAACACACACACACTCAAAATATGTTTGATCGAAGGCGCTGGAAACCCCTCTCGATGAGGAAAGCTTGATAATCCCTCAAAACTAAAGCTTCAAAACCCATACAAGCTTAGTAGAGTCTAAGGACCACACAATCATTTTGGAACATTTATTTTATTGCATTTCTTTTTATTTTATTATCATCAGCATTTAGGAATATTGTTGTGCTTGTGTGATCAGACTTATAATTTTGCATGCTATATGAATAATCTATGCTTTATTATGCTCATTTCATATCATCATTATGCATCCTCTAGTTTTAAAACATTAAATCACATCGTAAATATCAATAATATGAAAATTTTATATCTCAAAATAGAGTTATCATGTTTACAATCCAGTGATAACATCATGCATACCCTATATTATCATCATGGCATAAATAATCACTGTGAACATGCATGATCATCTACATTTTGCTTACTCTTTCAAGTGATTGAGTGTCCATTGTTTATCTTATTATTAATGTGATCGAGCAAGCTATGTGAATGGTTATATTTTCTTTGCAGATTCATCATATTTAAATTAGATTTACTTTTCTACAATCTTTTTTTCCTTTTATATGTATTTTATTAGGAAAGTAATGTAATAGTAATATCTTCAACTTTATTATCTTTTGCTATCTGATGAATTATGTGAATGTTATACAAACTGTCATTACCAAAACTAGGTTGTTATAGTAGTTATACATCAAACATCATACAATGAGAAATAGTTAAAAAAGTATAAGCGATCTCCCGAACTTGAAAATCTCTACTGGGGACAATACTTAGTGAGTGACCCGATGTTATCCCTTTCTTTTTCCTGATTTTTTAAAAATTAGGTGGCAACTCCATAAAATCAAAAAAAGCATCTTGTTCCTCCTAAAACTAATCATTTATCATTATTCGATAAAGTTTCCATGTCCCTCAGAAATTAAAAAGAAACCCTTATGGAACCAATTCACCTCAAAAACAAGAACGGTTGCTCACAATGATGATATACATGCACATTGCATCATGTGGCTTCCATGAGCACCAAAATCCATTAGCAACATGAGAAGTACACTAGTGCAAAGAAAATCCTACTTCACTTATAAGAGTTGTTTGGTGAGCAAAGTAGGACTAGTAGATATAAGATATCTAAGCTACTTTTCCATGATAAGATGAGGGAAGGAGAGGAAGTGGGAGCCCATATGAACTCCATGATTAGATTAATGGAGGAACTAAAGAATCTAGACTTCACAATGGACTTCCACCTCTAAATGGACTTGATCTTTGAATCCCTTCTCAAATCTTTTAGGTAAACCATTGCTAACTTCCATATGAATAAGATAGAGTGCACTCTTGCGTAGCTTTTAAATATGCTCATAATAACCCAAAAGGCTTTCCAAGGGAGTAAAGGGAAAGAGGTTGCACTTATTACCACTTCTAGTGGGACTAAAAAGAAAGGCAAGACAAGTGTTGTCAAGCCCATGAGTGGCATAGCCAAGAATAAAGGCAAGGCCATTGTGAGGAAAGAGCAAGGTAAGGGAAAGTGTTTCCATTGCCAAGGTACAGGACATTGGAAGAGGAATTGTCCTACATTCCTTGAGTCTCTCAAGACAAAAGGAAAGGGCAAATAAGGAGAAGGTAAGACTTTTTCTAATTTATCAGCTTCTAAACATTCTAAGAGCTCATGTAATGCATGGGTATTGGATACCAATGCAAGTTCTCTTTTTTTTTATCCTTGTAGGATCTAGCAAATGAGAGGAGGTTGAGGCCTAATGAAGTGACCCTAAAGCTAGAAAATAGAGCAAGTGTTGTGGCTAAGGCTATAGGATCAACTTGATTTGATTTATATAATCATATTTTGTTATTGGATAATGTATTTTATGTGCCAAATGCCTATAAAAACATTATCTCTATTTCTAGTTTAACTAGAAAGGGTTATGAATTCGACGTTTATAAAGATGTTTGTAAGATTCATTTTGGAAATGAATTGGTTGGCATAGGTTATTTAATACATGGTTTATATTATGTTTATAATATGTCCAGTAACAATGAGCCTCAACTAATGTGAGTGATGTGAATGCAATGCTAATTGAAAATGCCTCTAACTCTAAATATCTATGGAATTTGAGACTATGTCACATTATGAAGGATAAGATCACAAAGTTAGAAATGATGGAAATCTTGAGTAATCTTGAATCCGCATTCGATCCAACTTCTAAGGCTTATCTTCAAGGCAAGATGACTATATCACCATTTGTTGGACAAACGGCAAGAGCCAAAGATATGTTGGAGATCATACATAGTGATGTTTGTGGACCATTTAGTGTAATGGCTAGAGGTGGTTTCTACTACTTTATAACCTTTATAGATCATCTATCAAGGTACGGACATTTATTTCTTATAAAGAATACAAGTGAATCCTTTAAAAAGTTTAAGGAGTTCAAATCCTAAGAAAACCAAATTGGGAAAAGTATTAAGACTCTAAGATCAGATTGAGGAGATGAATACTGGAGTACTAAGTTCATTGAGTTCCTTAAGGAACATGGCATTGCATCATAACTCACACCTCTTGGAACACCTCAATTAAATGGTGTGTTTGAGAGGTAGAATCATACTTTATTAGATATGGTACATTTTATGATGAGCTACACTGATCTCCCTCTATCATTAGGGTTTTATGCTCCAAACAGCCCCCTACATCCTTAATCAAGTTTTATCCAAGTCCATTTCTACCACACCATATAAGATATGGAATGGTAGGGCACCAAGTCTTAAAAATGTTAAGATTTAGGGGTGCCCAGCTTTTATTAAAAAGCTAAAATCAGACAAGTTGGATGCAAAATTGATTAAAGGAAGGTTTGTTGGATATCCTAAAGATAGCTTAGGGTGTTGCTTTTATCTTCCTGCTGAACAAGTTATTGTTGTAAGAAAAGATGTTATATTCTTTGAGAAAGAGTTTTTTAAGGAAGGTGGCAAAGGAAGGAAGAAAATGTTAGATGAGTCATTTGAGGAAGCCCAATAAATTAATCAAATGGACATTAATCAACCCAAAGAGCTTATTCCAATTAAGAATGTCATTACACTTGCTCCTAAAAGGTCTAGTAGGGTATCTCATCCTCTCGAGAGATACGATTTTCTTTATAATGTGTAAGAGTTGCATGTTCATGAAGAGAACACTCATGATGATGATCCTACTACATATAAAGAAGCTTTATATGATAAATATTCTTCAAGATGGCTTAAGGAGATGAGAACTAAAATGGATTCCATGTATGCAAACCAAGTTTAGACACTTGTTGATCCTCCAGATGGTCTTGTACCTATTAGGTGTAAATGGACCTTTAAGAGAAAGATTGGTGCAGATGAGAAGGTAGAGACCTATAAAGCTAGGCTTATAGCAAAAGGGTTTCACTAAAGGCAAGAGGTTGACTATAAGGAGACCTTCTCGCTAGTAGCCATGCTTAAATCCATTTGGATTCTTCTTGTGATAGTCGCACACTATGATTATAAGGTTTGGCAAATGGATGTCAAGACTGCCTTCCTTCATGGCCATGTTGAGGAAGACATTTTCATGGAGCAACCTAAGGGTTTTGAATCTGAGACAAGCTTAAAAATGTGCAAGATTAATATATTGATATATGGTCTAAAGCAATCTTCAAGTAGTTGGAATCAACATTTCAACGAGGCTATTTGTTCTTATGGTTTCATTAAGAATGAGGATGAGCCATGTGTTTACAAGAAGGTTAGTAGGAGTTAGCTCATTTTCCTAGTCTTGTATATAGATGATATTCTTCTCATTGGTAATGATGTCGATATGATGACCTCTATGAAAGTATGGTTATCTAAAACCTTCTCAATGAAAGACTTAAGGGAGGCTACCTATATTCTCGAGATTCAAGTCTATAAAGATAGATCGAAAAGAATAATAGGTTTATCCCAAAGTCTTTACTTGGAAAAAGTGTTGAAGAGGCTCAACATACTTGATTCCAAAAGGGGATTGTTACCTTTTAGACATGGTATCCAGCTATTCAAGGAGATCTTGCCCAAAACACCCGAGGACATGGCGAAAATGGCCAAGGTTCCTTATGCTTCAACTACATGACGCCTAATGTATGCTATGTTATATACTAGGCCGGACATCGCCTATGTTATTACTGTGACTAGCAGGTTTCAATCCAACCCAAGCTTAGAGCATTAGGTGGTAGTTAAGGCTATCCTTAAGTACTTAAGAAGGACTAACGATTTAGTCTTGACTTATAGAAGAGGTGACTTATAGCTTACAGGTTTCATAGACTCTAATTTTCAGTCAAATGTGGATGACAGAAAGTCTATCTTCGGGTTTGTTTTCACCTGTAAAGGAGGTGCAGTGAGCTCGAAGAGTTCTAAGCAAAGTATCACTATTGATTCCATTACAGAGGCTGAGTATATAGCCACATCGAATGCTACTAAGGAAGCTATTTGGATTCAGAAGTTCATCATCAAACTAAGAGTTGTTCCTTCTATTGGTAGTTCCACTCTTCTGTGACAACAATGGAGTCATCACTTTGGCAAAGGAACCAATGCTCACCAGAAATCCAAACACATAGAAAGGGGTTATCATATTATTAGAGAACTTATTGGAAAGGGCAATGTACTCGTATAAAAGTTAGTTTTAGCCAATAATGTGGCTGATACACTAACTAAGGTGCTCACTCAGCTATAGTTAGACTACCATCTTAAGAATAT
Organism: Mallotus nudiflorus; assembly: GCA_947683625.1. NCBI lineage: Eukaryota > Viridiplantae > Streptophyta > Magnoliopsida > Malpighiales > Euphorbiaceae > Mallotus > Mallotus nudiflorus. The sequence goes on from CANTUR010000152.1 coordinate 3,769,233, forward strand.
AGGTCTTAGATATTGTAGTGAATGGCGCTAGTGCAAGTGACAAATTGCTAGTATAAATATGCCCTAGTGCCATTTCTTGTAATATAAATGACATTGTACTTTTATCCCTATGGCAATATAATATTCATTTAGATAAAGTGCTATTTATTTGAGTGTTTACCCTTTAACATAACATTAAATGAGTTTATTATCAAGTGTTGATAATATGAGTGATAAATTCATTTAGTACATACACTATAAAAGTTTATAGTCATTGGATTAATAAATGGTCATATTAATCCATAGACTATTACATCGGTTTATTTCATTTATCGGTATGTGATATTGATAGTGGGAGGTAGTGAGTCTCATGCTACTTGATATGAGATATCATAATAGACATGTGGATACTCATATGATGGGTGGATCGAACAATGACGTAAGATAAGTGATTGCATGGAAATTCACTTTAATCAACAATCACTATCTTGGACATAATGGTGCATATGGTCCTTTGACCTGAGGAAACAAGCTCATCCACATATAGTTTATTAGAGTTTGTTACCGCTTACATACTTGTGCTAGCCACGTATGGGTATACGACATGTGGTGGTTGTAGTTGCTTCTATGTATGGATGAATGATCGGCCAAGATAGAATTCATTATCTATAGTGAACTGGGATAAGATCCTATCCTATCTAAGTTGTTCTTAATGAATAAGTACCTAGCCAGGTCAAACTTGACTTACCTAAAAAGTGCTAGAAAGTGTTTCTAATAGAAGTCATGTTTTATTGAGAATTGAACTGAAGAAGAGGTCATATGATTAAGGCAATCAGAGTTTGACAAACCATGACTCTAGCAGATGTTGGGATCTTCAAATGAAGGGACATTAAGTGCATAGTAATTATGTTATATGGTTCTTATGAATCTATGGATAGCATTCATTTCTAATTGGGTAGTCATGACATTTATGTTAAGGGTCACTCACGACTTATGGAAAGTAAATGTGATTAATTGGGATTTTCATATTTAGATTGGAAAGAGTTTCCAATAATATTAAAAGCTAATACTATTATTTCCATTTTCATTTGAACTTGAACCTAGTAAGTCACACACATAAGAGTAGCACCGATAATGATATTTATTAATTTGAATATTAATTAAAGTGTTTAATTAATTAATTTAATTAATTGAATTGGATTTTCGCTTGTGTGGGGATCTAGCATATCCTAAAGTCCAATTCGAAAGTTAGGACTGTTAAATGTTAATTTGGACTTAATTTAATATGTAATATTAAGTTTAAGGATCAAATTGATATTTGCCAATAATACTACTACTTTGGATATGGACTATGAGATGGGCCTTGTATATGTAGCTTAATGGATGATGCATAGGCTTGGACAATTAGGTGGATTATTAATATAGGCCTTCTTTAAGTGTTAAATAAAGCCCATAAGACTAATTAATAAATGTTGTAGAGATTGGCTCATTTAAGAGTTAAATAAGCCTAAAGCCCACTTGCTAAAGGAGGCACCACATAAGCATGACCATGTGATGATCATGCTTGCATGGTGGCCACCTAAGAATAGCTTTATATGCAATGTGATTGCATGGTTGACAACATGGAGATGTGTCATAAGCATGCAGCTAAAGTTAGTGGTCAATCTCTACATGCATAAGATAGCTTATTTTACACTTAAAGTAAAAAAGTAAGCACATGCATGAGATTGCTTATTCTACACTCAAGCTTGAGTTAGTGGAGAATCTCTACACATGAAAATTAGTGTCTTACATATATACACTAAGTTAGTGGAGTTTCATTACACACTTGATACTTTACTTACCACTTACATTGAAGAGAAAACATTAAGAGAGAAAATAAAAAGTTGAGTCTTCTTCTTCATCTTTATTTTAAGTGTTGTGAGTGTGTGTATGTGAGTGAGAAATACAAGAGTTATGTTTCTTTATAATTCCATTGTCATCATCCTTTGTATAAGAGTTATGCAAGTGAAGGCTACATCCAAAGGAGGCAAGAAATCCTACATCATCCAAGTAGGGAGAGGAGCTCTAGCAAGCTTTTAGGTCACTACTAAAGAGGAGCTTGTGGGTAAAGATTTTTCAAAACCTTATAGTCATTTTGGTGCCACCTATGTGTTTCAAGCCAGAGGCTTCACACTTGAGGAGCTGGGAGCTTGTAGATTTGCATCAACCTTTTCCTAAAGCTTATCGAGCATCCTACCGACATTTGGAGTTTGTAATTGTTACTAAAATTTAGATGTAGGTCTCATGCCATACTTTATGTTTGGTTGTTTTGTGAATATTTGATTTATATTGTCTATTAAGCATGCAAGTAACTAGTTATGTAAATTCAATGTGATGTGATCTTTCTGGTTTTGGAATGCTTGCCTTTATGCAAGGGTTACACACTGGGAAAATTTTTTAAATTTACCCTAACTGGTTTCGTGCCCACACCATGCTTCTTGTCATATTCCAGTGTGTGTAATCAATTCCTTCAGCATCTTCATTTGCGTGACACCTAAGAAGGTTATAGTCGCATCTACATTTTACTCAACAATATCTTTATTTGCATGACACTTAAGGAGGTTATAGTTGCATATTCATTGCACCCACACCATTTGTATGGAAATAACATCTCTATATGAATCCCAATGTACCTTGGATAAGATTGCATTTTGCACTAAGAAAACAACAAGATTGATCACAACACGACAATAGTAGTTAAATCTCAATAAAACATCTAAAGACAACCCACATGTAAGTATCTCTCTCCCAACTAAATGATTTTTGCATCTTTACATTTGCTTCACATGTATTGCCACTAGCACTAGGTGGCTATTCAACACATGCAAAGCAAGGAGCAACTATCATACCTTAAATCTTACTATCCTTAAAAAGGTCTGATGATGAAATGAATCTTCAAAAAGACTAAAGTCTGCTCATTCATAACACCTCTGAGATGTGTAACCTTAAAACCTTAACCGATCCCACCAGTGTGAAAAATCGATCAACTAGCCATTAAGTTTCACTCTGATCATATGAAATACAAATTATCAAAATAATAAGAAGCTTATTTTGAGCAATCTTCTCTCAAAACACACAGCTTATTGAGTCAAAGATCATTTCATCAAATTTGGACTTAACTTCATGACAAAATGGAAATTAATTTTGATAAAATGAACATCCGAAACACATCTAAAAGGCTCCAAAACCTCCAAGAGTGGTCCCAGAATAGTCCAACACAACCTAAAAATTAGCGTGTGTCGCTTAGAAGTGCGCATGTAGCCACGAACACACCTAGGTGTCATGTGTTAAAATTAAAGCTAAATTAGACAAAACAAACTTTAGGAATGTGTCCAAAGGACTCTAAAATTTCTGAAAGTGGTCCTTGAATAGTCCAAAATAACTCGTGGATTAGCACGCATTGTTTAGAAGTGCATGTGTAGCCACAAACACCATTATCAAATCGAGGCCAAATTAGATAAAAAGGACTTTGAAAATGCATTTTTAAGGCCTAAAAACCCTAGGAACCAACCTCAAAATAGCCTAAAAAATCCTTGATTCACACAAGTATCATGAGAAAGTGCACGTGATCGTGCACTTACGAGCGTGGCCATATGCTAAGAGCGCAATCACGTGCACTTCACGTGACTATGCATATAACCCCCCCCCCTCTTCCTCAATTTTTGCACTATAAATAGGTGCCTCCATACCTCATTTTGAGAGGGGGAGCAAGAGGAAAACACACACACTCTCAAAAATCTATCTGTTTAAAGATGCAGGAAACCCATTTCCAAATAGTTTTAGCTCTCCCACTATGTTTTTCTTAAGTTATTAGGCCTCCCTTCCACCAAACCTAGCCTCATCTTTGTCAAAGCATGCTTCAAAGGTATATAAACTAGCATCATTGTACACATTATTTTGACCATCTTAACAAGGAAAACTTGATAATCCCTCGAAGCTAAAGCTTCAAAACTCACACAAGCTCAGTCGAATCTGAGGACCACACAATCATTTTAGCACATTTATTTTATCACACTGCATTTTATTTTATTGTCACCAGCATTTGTGAATATCATTATGCTTATGTGAAAAGACTAGCAATCTTACATGGTATATGAATAATCTGTGCTCTATTTTGCTCATTTCATATCATCATTTTGCACCCTCTAGTTTCAAAATGTGAAATTACATTGCATATATCAATAATGTGAAAAGTTCATATTCTGGAATAAAGTCATCATGCTCCTGATCCAATGATGTCATCATACATCCCTTATATGATCATCATATACCATCAAAGCATAAATAATCACTGCAAACATGCATGATTGTGTACATTTTGCTTACTCTTTCAAGTGATTGAGTTTCTATTGCTTATCCTGTTATTCATGTGAACAAGCAAGCTACATTCATAGTTGTGCTAACCTTGCAAGTTCAATATATCTAAGCTAGATTTACTTTTCTGTAATATTTTTCCTTTTATATGTATTTTATTAGGAAAGCGATGTAATCATAATATTTCAACTTTATTATCTTCCATTATTTAATGTATTATGTGAATGCTATACAAACTATCATTACCAAAACTAGAGTGTTGAGGTAGCTATACATTGAATATCGTATAATGAGAAAAAAACAAAAAGTATATGCGATCCCCCAAATCTAAAAAACTCTATTGGGGGAAATACTCATTGACTGACTCGATATTCTCTCTTTCTTTTCTTAATTTTCTAAAAATTGAGTGGTGACTCTATAAAATCAAAAAAAAAAGCCTTTTTCCTCTCGAGACCAATCATTTGTCACTATTTGGTAAAGTTTCCATGTCCTTTAAAAATAAAACACAAAGATCCTCATGAAACTTTCCAAAGGGAGTAATCATTAAAAAAAAGCTCTTTCACTCAAGAGCTAAAAAATGGGTCACTCACAGGTATGGTCCCCAAGGAGTTGAATTCTATGTTTGTTGTTCTCATTCCAAAAGTTCCACATCCTAAGCTTATAAGCCAATTTCAACCCATTAGTTTATGCATGGTATTATATAAGCTGATTACCAAGGTCATTATTAACAGATTAAAAGCTATTCTTCCACATCTTATAGCTCTTACTCAAAGTAGCTTTGTTCCCTGAAGATAGATTACAAACAATATAGTAATTTTTCAAGAAATGATCCATACCATACGATGCTATAGACATGGTAAAGGGTTGATGTTGATTAAGATGGACTTAAAGAAAGCCTATAATAGGCTTAGTTGGGATTTCTTAAGAGAAAATTTGATACAAGTAGGGTTTCCTTCTTCTTGGATTAATATTATTATAAATTGTATCACTTAGAATGAGATGTAGCTACTTTAGAATGGTTCTCCTCTTGATCTTTTTGTTACAATGCGAGGTATTAGACAAAGGGACCCTCTATCCCCTTATCTCTTTATTCTTTGCATTAAAAGGTTAAGCCATATGATTAATTAGCTATTTGTGAGGGTAGTTGGAAGCCAATCTTCATTGCTCAGAATGGTCTAAAGTTGTCCCATTTGTTCTTCACATATGACATCATTCTCTTTATTGAAGCTTCAGTTGATTAAACGTCTATCATTAAGCAATGCTTGGATAAGTTTTGTTAATGGTCGGGTCAAAAAGTGACTTTTGATAAGTCTCACATCCTCTTCTCTGCTAATGTTTCCCTTTCACTAATCAAATATCAAGAGTGGCAAATATTCCATATACTAATGATCTTGGTTTTTACTTGGGCCCTCTACTAATGGATGTGTTTCCAATGTCAATTTCCAACACATTTTAGATCAGGTTAAAAAGAAGTTAGTAGGATGGAAGACTCATAATCTTTCTTTACCAGGTCAATCACCTTATCAAAGAGTGTGCTCGGTATAATGCCATTTTATTCTATACAAAGAGTTAAGATTTTAATTACTTTTTGTAATGAGATCAACAAGGTTTGTTGGAATTTTGTTTGGGGTCATGAAGGAGATACTCATAAGATTCTTCTTATTAATTGGGATACTATTGAAAAGCAAAAGGATTGTGGTGGTCTTGGGATTCAACCATTAAGATTAGTTAATCAGGTGGCACTGGCTAAGTTAGATTAGCAATTTATCCATAAGCCTGAGATGCTATGGTGCTAAGTCCTTCATTCTAAATATGGGAGGGTCACCACAGGTTTAGATATTTTTCATGAAGTTCCAGGATCCTTTAATCTTTAACAAGGAATTGTCAATGATGCTTCTATTATCCACTCAAGTGCTCAAATAAAGGTTTATAATGGTTTTTCTACAGCTTTTTAGCTTGATTCGTGGCTTATGGATACCACTATTTATGAATGTTCTATTTTGGAGATCTCTCTTAATGAAATTCAAAGCTTGGTAATGAGTTAGTGGAGCTCATCAGAGTGGCATATTGACATTCTCCAGAATTATCTTCCTTCAGACATTATTTCCATGCTCATGTCTATATCCCTTTAGAATGATAACAAAGCTAAGGATTATTTAACTTGGGGTCTTACTTTGTCAGGGCAATTTCTATCAATAGTGCTTATGCTAGCTATGTTGAGGGCAAGGATGGGCAATATTATGAATAGTGCTTAGAAGTTTCCTTGGCAAATTAAAGTCCCCCGGCACTATCATGTCTTCCTCTGGTTGGTTATGCATGGAAAAATTATAACTAATGTTAAAAGGGTTTGATGTGGTTTTGCTTAGAGTGTTATTTTCCCTTTATACAACATGAAAGACAAGACTGATTTTCACTTATTACATGATTTTTCTTTATTCATGAAAATTTGGAAGAGTTTTCTCAAGTTGGCTATATGGAGAAGTGCTCAGGCTCTTGAATTTAATAAATGGATAATAGATCATTTACAAGGTGAGATCAACAATGGTAGTCACTCTTCTTGGCCAACTCAATTTACAATGACTATTTACTAGCTTTAGAAATGGCACAATGCTAGTGTTTTCCACCACACTTAAATGACCTTTCAAGAGCGTTTGTCTTTTTTGAGTAATATATGGAAAGATATAAATATGGCTTTTAACTCATTTTCTTCTAGTAGTGGAACTCTTGGACCAAGAAGGGTGATTTGTATCAAGTGGACTCCTTATCCTTTTAGGTGGTGGAAGCTTAACACTGATAGGGCATGTAAGGGCAACCCTAATTTTGCTAGTGGCAGTGGTATTTTATGGGATTATTCTAGGAATCAGGTAAAGGGATTTACATGTAATATAGGTTCTTTCACTGCTTTTATTATAGAATTATGGGTGGTTTTGAGAGGTTTGGAGCTAGCTTAGGACACTAGTTATTCTCAGTTTATGGTGGAGATTCACTCTAAGGTGATTTGTCATGCGCTTTTGGGAGGTAATCATCAAGTCTTGTCTACTACTAATGTGTTGTTTAGATGCAAAGAGCTACTCTCTAGAAATTAGGAGGTGTTAGTCATCCATGTTTATCAAGAAGCCAATAGAGTTGTAGATTTTTTGGCAAACTAGTCTCTACAGCAAGCTTATGGTGTGCAGGTGCTTGAGGTCCCTCCTCATCATGCTCAATCCTTAATCGATGAAGATAAGTTAGGAGTTTCTTTTCCTATAGCTATTTTTGTTTAATGGATTTCCCCCTCCTCTGCATAAAAAAAAGATCCTAGATTTATGTTATTTATACTTTCATTAAAAGCATTATAATAAGAGCTAATAATACTACAGATTAGATTGGCTTCATTTAAAGTAGCCTTGGCAGACAGCAATGTATAATAAGCAAAGAGAATATAAATCAAAAGAGGACAATGTCAGTCAATTTTAAAACCTAAATTAATGTCTTATTCCATTTCCTTTTTCAATTGCTAAGATATAGCAATGAAAATAAAAATAAACAAATAGGGTGACAGTGGATCCCCTTGTCTTAATCCTTCATGAGGAAAAAATAGTTTAAAAGGTAAAGCATTAATCACCACTTTATAAGAAACTACTAAAACACATTGCATTATTATTTGAATAAATATGTTATGAAATCCCATTTTCACAAACATCTATTACAAAAAACCCCAATCCACTTTAACATAAACTCTATTTGTCTTTAATGCAATAGACATATTATCATTCACTCTTATTTTCGCCACATAAAGTGTATTAAAAGTCTCATGAGCTATCATGATATTATCCTAAATAACTCAGCCTGGCACAAAAGCTACCTAATTATTAGACACTAAACAAGTAAAGGCTTAATTTTATTACCTATGACCCTTGAAATTATTTTACATTGAAAATTGCATAAAAAAAATTTATTGGTCTAAATTGTATGATAAACACAAGATTTTATACTTTTAGAACCAAAGAAATATGAGTTGTATTAATCTCTTTAAGAAAGACTCTTGAGTTGAAAAAGTGTACTATATATTCATAAATAAAAAGCTCCATTATATGCTAAAAATGATGACAAAAATTCATAAAAAAAAATATTAGGACTAAGTGCCTTTAGTTTTCATGGTCAAAGACTATAAACTTTTCTTTTTCCATAGACATAGGGGCTAGGAGTTAGTTATTTATTTCCTCAATCATCAATAGATCAATTAAGTCTAAATCATAATCTGATCACTAGAGGAATTGAGTTTAAAACCATAATCTGATCACCAAAGTGTATGGCTAAAAAAAGAGATTGATAAAAATTAATAATAAAATTTCTAATCCTTTCCTCATTATCCAGTTATTTACCCCTATCATCTTTTAGGTTGATTATTTAGTTTCTTTGACACCTCATTATAATTGATGTATGAAAAAATTTAGTATTTTTATCCGTTGCTTGGAACCACTTAATTCTAGACTTTTATAGCCAATGAATCTCCTCCATTTTACACAAAGTGCATAATTATTACTTTAAGCTTATCATTCTTCCCTTGTTATAGTTAATGCTAACCATTTGCATGATCAAGTTCTAATCACTCTTGGTTTGACTTTAACAAACTCAATTATGAGTTAATAATGTGTGTGATTTAAGTATGCATAAGATAGGTTCATTAAAAGCATTTTGAAGGTTTAAAAGCTGAAGCATTTCAGTAAGATAGTGATGCCCACAAAGTCAAGTCATAATAATGAGCATCCTTATGATCAATTTTCTTAAATATGCCTAACTGAAAAAAGATACAATGACCCTTATGGTCTCTGTCATGAACGTGATGGTGTTTATGATTGTGTTGATCATAATAGGGAGCATCTAATCAGAACCATGAGTCCTTAAAGCTTTTTCTCACAAATCAAACAGTGACCTTTATGATCTAGGTCATGATTGTGATACGTGTGATTATGAGCTTGATTAAGCATTCATGAGCTTGACCAAGTTTAAACATAAATAAAGATTAGATAAGTGACCCTTATAATCCAAGGTCATGATCCATGATCATGATTATGATCAATGTCATGATTCAGCTATCAAAAGGTGTAATGTTCACAATAAAGCCATAAAGACTAGTTTTTTTAGAGTTCACAATCATTTTAGGTATTATCAAGATCATGAGCAACCTAAATCTTTTAAAAAGTTGAATGATCATTAAATGAATATGATGAAGGTTGAAGATGAAGTTAATGCTCCCCAACAACCATATTTTGGTCTCAAACTAGAAATGCTTCACCTGGAAGCTCATTTGAAGAGTTAGACAAGTTTATTGAGAAAATTCATTGTATAATTAATTATTTTTAAAGCTTTTATTATATATTCAATAAAACTTTGAGTAAAGGTTGTGTCCTAGCTTCAGGTCTTCTTCATCTCATTCTTAGGTAAGGAAATAGAAAAGAGAAATCAAAGTTAGTGGATATGGTTTAAGTGTTGTCCATTAAAACACTTAGGTTTTGGTTTTGGTTAAAGTGAAGCCAAGAAAAACTTATTTGTAATAGGTTTAAGTTGAGCCTCAAAAACTCAAGGTGTAATCAATCTAAGTGATTAATAACTTAGAGATAAGTTAGGTGGAGATGTAGGTTCAATTGAGGAATCTAACTCCTTGAATCCTTTATCATATTGTCTTTTCTCTTGTTCTTAAAAATTCATCTCAATTTATTAATTTTAATTAGCCATATTTACCACATTCTAAGCCATTTCTAGTTAGGATCTTTATACATATCATTTATTTGATTCATTAAGAACATAATTTTAGTTTAGAATTATCAAATCATTCTCCATTTCATTTACGTAATAGGATACTATAATTTTGAAGTTTCATTACTACTTTATAAAGCCAAGAACCTTAGTCAAAGCTAGCATAAGCAAAAGATACCTCTCTTTTATAAAATTCATGTTATAACCACCTAGCTTAAAATTTAAAGCTACTTCTAGACCTACTAAACATGTATTTTAAGTTTAATGCTATTAGCCTATAATCGAGACTAATAATTTTTCCATGTCGTAATTATGCCTTATCAAATATCATTTTCCATTCTAGATTTACAAGAGCTTTATCCAACCTTTAAAAAATAGCTCTATTACCCCTTTAGTTATTTCTCCATATAAACCATAGACCCTTAAAATTTATATTTACTAAGCCACAATCATTCACAAAATTATTAAAATTATCTATCTAGGAATCCCTAAATTCTCTACCCCCCCCCCTTTTTAGTTATAGACAAAATTGCATTAAAATCACCAATGTAAAGCGAAGGTAGAGATATTGATTTAAAGCTTTAATACTATCTCATACACTGTCTATGTTCCTTATAAGTACCTTCATACATAAATGTAATAACCATAGTGTAATAATCACTCAAATCAAATTAAAAAATGCACATAGTTTTTAAAAGAAGATAAAATATGCACCTTAACATCCACGATCCATTAAAGAGCTAGTCTACCAACTACAAGAATAAAACTATTCCTAGCATAAAATCTTTCCATAAATCCAGTTCTTTGCTTTATTTTCATTAAAAGGACCAAAATGGGATGATGAACTAAGATTAACTCTTTCAAAGCTTGAACTATGAAGGAATGTATCATTCCTTCATAGTTCTAAGCTAAAAAACCTCATGCCTGTAAGATGGATTTATACGAGCCACCATTGCCTTCTTTTTGTTCCTAGTTATAATAACTATTAGCTCCAAATTAACCCTCTACATTACCTTTCCTTCTTTTTTTAATATAAATTTGGAATTATTCTTGGTGGTCACTTTAATTTTCCTTCTCATTCCTTTATTCTCACTCTTCAAGTTTAGCCCTAGTTACATTTTATCAAGTACACATTCTTATGCATAGATCGTAGCTAATGAAGTTGTCATATGTACCACTGCCTTTTGCTAATGGTTACTAACATCTTCCATGCTATCCACTAGAGTCATTTCTCCCTTTCTTTAAACTTACTTTACCCTAATAGAGCAAAATTTCCATCGTTCTTCCCCTTTAAGAGTTTTGGGATACACCATAGTTGGAGCGACAACTTTTACTTTCTTTATGGGTTTACTATAAATGTCATGTCCTTTTCTAAGCAAGCATTCCTTTTGTGATAGTTGATTAGAAAGTGTTCATGACAATCTTTGTTAAAACCTTTATCAAGGTACTGATTCACTTATTCAAGCTCGTTTGCATATAGGCTATCATAAAAGAAGTTATTACTTTAGTCTTTTAATCCATTTAATATCAACCTCAAAACATTTAGGCTTAAAAGTTCCATGATACACAAATATATTCCCATCCCTATAATCAAATATCTAGGCTAAAAAATGCTCTAAAGGTTGGGGGTGAATATAGGTTTTAAGATTTTAAGGGAAAATTAAAAATTTAAGCTTAATTAAGAGAGATTAAGATGAGAATAAAGAGAGAAAGGAAGACATAAGATAGGAAACTTCAATTTATAGTGGTTCTAGGAAGTTAGAATTTATAATCTCCCACTCTAATATTATTAACTAGATTAATTACACGTAAGGTGTTTTAAGGCTCAATGCTAACCTTACAGCTTGGGTTTTTCTTGGATCAACACTAACTGATCAAACACTTGTATTTTTTAAAGGCTCAAAATAAACCAAGGTTTTAATACCTCACTACCCACTTTTTAATCCCCAAAGCAAGAGTACAATAAGATTTTTAAAGCCATCACCTTGTCAACTCTGTTAAGAGTTTGAGAATAAAATTTGATTACAAGAAGAGTTTAAGAAAGCTTGAGTGTATATATGAATTCTCAAAGAAAAATTAGTTCAATAACTCTCTATCCTTTAAAAATGACTTTTAAAGGGTGTATTTATATTGAAACATCAGAAAATAGCTATTTGAGGTCTATAATTCTTCACTTCCTTCATAAAATGCTCAATTTATTTTTTATAGGATTTTTAAAGGTCATGATTGTGATCAATAAGGTCACTTATGATCCTCCTCATAATCATAAGGAATAATCGTGAGTTCTGGACTTGAACTCTAATAAATCCTTTGAAGCTCATAACTGGGATGACCTTTATCACAATTATGGTGGTTCTCCTCATGATCGTGACTTCACTCGTGAAGAGTGTTATAACTTGAAGTCACTTAGCTTTTGTAATAGAGGAAGAGAATGGGAAAGAACAAAATATTTCTCTCTGGATTTTGATTAACACATAGACTGTACATAGATACACATATAGGCAACCTTAACATCCTAGATTAGGAAGGTCAATATATATTAATGTTTATTCTTATTTGATTTGTTCAGACTTAGGTTGTTCACATTATGTTTATAACACTCCTTCCTTAAGTTGGAACACATATATTAATCATGCCTAGTTTATTACAAATGTAATCAATCTGAGCATCATTTAGGGCTTTTGTAAATATATCTCTTAAATATTCTCTAGTTTTCATATACCCTATAAAAATCAAATTCTGCTATAATTTTTCATGAGCAAAATGCTAACCAATCTCAATATGTTTGATTCATTCATGAAAAATTGGATTAGAGGCAATGTGTAGAGCAGCTTGGTTATCATACCATAATTTGGCTGGTAATAGTGCTTGAAAACTAAGTTCTTATAAAATTTGATGAAGCCACACTATTTTTCACTTAATATTTTGAGTATGTACATAAATGGGACACAACACTCTACTTCTTAGTTTTCTAAAACACCAAATTTCCTCCAATAAACACATAATAACCTATAATAAATCTTTGATCTACTTTGGATTATGCTTAATCTACATAGGAAAAACATTCAATATGATTATGTTCATGAATCCTATATACAATTCCTCATCTTGGAGCTCCTTTTAAATAACAATTTGTTCTAAGGTTGCCCAATGATGAATTACAAGAGAAAACATAAATTAGCTTACAACACCAACTATGTATGCAATGTCAAGCCAAGTTACTATGAGGTAGTTCAATTTTCTAATCAATCTCATGTATTTCTTAGGATCCTCAAATAAGTCACCTTCTTTTATGAGTTGTTAATTAAGAACCATGGGTGTGTTGCATGGCTTTTCTCTTAATTTTCTTATTTCAGTCAATAAATCAAGCACATAATTTCTTTGAGACAACAATTTACCTTTCTTACTTATCATCACTTTAATTCCTAAGCGGTATTTTAATGTGCCCAAATATCTAATATGAAATTGAGTGTCAAGATAAGATTTAAAATTTGAAACTATCACTTCTGTTAATGATGATATAATTAACATACACAATAAAAAGAATAATACTAGATTCAAATTTTTTATGAAAAATCTAAACCAAGCTCAAAGATTTTATTTTAATCCATAAAGAGATTTGTGAAGATGACACACTTTACCAAAATCCCCTATGTAACCAACCTTAGAGGTTACTCCATATAGACTTCCTCTTGGAGATCTCCATGTAGAAAGGCATTTTTAATTAATTTAATGTAATGGCTAATCATGAAAAGCAACTAAAGATATGGATAGGAAAATAAAGGTAAGTTTGGCCACATATGAAAGTGTTAAAATAATTAACCCCATATGTCTTAGCATAACCTTTATCCATAAAGTTACCCTTAAGCCAAGAAATAGATTTAGCAAGATGAACTTTAACAATAAACATTAATTTGTAGCCAATGGTCTATTTACCTGTAATACCTTTAGCATCTAAAGCATTTATTTCCTTTATTATAGCATTTTGCCAACTAAGATAAGATAAAGCATCATTAATAGACTTAGGAATAATTATTGAATCAAGAGAGTTAATGAATGAATAAGATGTAGAAGATAAATAATCATAGGATATAAACGATGAAATAGGATAGGTGCATTATTATTTACCTTTGCAAAGAGCAACAGGAAGATTAATATTGTTATGAATAAAAATATTATCTAAGTTGGAAGAGGATATTAATGTAGGGCATGAAGCTCAATGAGCTCATCATCTAAAATAATCATGTTGAATAGGTGGAATTAAAGACAATGTATTAGGAATAACCTCGGATGTAACTGTATAGATAAGCAAATCATCTTCCTCCCCATGTGACAAGGGAGAAGAAGTTGAAGATAAAAATAGAGTGTTTCTACAAAGGTGACATTAGTAGATATAATGTATTTGTTAAGACCAAGACAATAACACCTTTTCTAGACATGAGAGTATCCTAAAAAAACACACTTGAGAGACTTAAGGTCTAATATGGTAATGTGAGGATGAACATCACAAACATAATAAGTACTACCAAAAATATAAGGTTTAATAGGAAATAAGGGCTTTGAAAAAAAAAGAATGTTATAAGGAGTCTGCCCCAAAGAATAGTTAAAGGGAGATGATTAATCAAGAAGCATGATGTGGAACCTGCATTAGCCTAAAAAGCATTTGAAATTAAATTGTTTTGCCTATTTTAAGAAGGTGCTATGAAATTGATGAGAGAAACACTCTTTTGAATTATCATTACTTAATATATGTACAAAAACTTTAAACTATGTTTTAATATCAGCACAAAAATAAGTGAAATGTGAAAATAATTCAAACCAATTTTTCATTATATAGAGCCAAGTAACATGAGAATAATCATTAACAAAGGTAACAAAATATCTAAAACCAAACTTAGATAGAACATGATTGGAACCCTAAACATTAAAGTAAACTTATTCAAAGGGAGAACTAACTCTTTTATTGACTCAAAGATATGAAGACAGAAGATGATGTTTGGCAAACTGAAATGACTTATAATCTAAGGTAGACACACTACAAAACATAGGATATAACTTCCATAATGAGGGAAGAGAAGGATGACCTAATCAGCAATGGACATTAAAAGGAGTTAATATGTTAGATCAAGCAACAGACCCTGTCACTAGAGTATCTATAACATAAAATCCTTTTAATCATGGCTCTTACAAATAATTTGCTTGGTTATAAGATCTTAAAATAAGTAGTGATCATGAAAGAACAAGGCATAATAATTTAGATTATAGGTGATCTTCATAACAAAAGAATTAAATTAAAAGAAAATTGAAGTAGACCCAAGATAAAAGATAAGGACAATGGAGGTGTTATGTTAATAGTGTCATCCCCATAATATGTGAAATGGACCCATCATCTAAAGTATCATGCGTATTTAAAGTGTATGGTTGAAAGGTAAAAAAGAGATTAGGATTACTTATCTTGTGTTTAGTGGCATTAGAATCAATGATCCATTTGGATGAGGAGGAAAGGAGATATAGGAAGGGTTTCCTAAGTTGGTAATAGTAGTGATATAAGAAGATAAGGACTTTAATGCTTCCTAGCAGTTAGTAAATTTAGCAAACTCTTCTATAGATATAGTAACTATTTCCTCAAATTTAGGTGTTGTTGAAACATGGGCTAAGGAAGGCTTTTAAGGGTTATTTTGTAACTTTTTACATATCTTTATAGTATATCCTAACTTATGATAGTAATAGTATACTACTCCCCCTAAGTATTAATCCTGAGTATTAAGCCCTTCACTTCTAGAATTATTTTTATTAGAATATGAATCTTAAGTATTTGATCTTATAAAAGTACTAGACGGCTAAACAGGTGGACTAGTAGAGAAAATATTGTTAGTGTAAACTAACTTAGTGGAGGTTTAATTTAAGGATGAAATTTTAGCACTAGATAGAATTTAAGACTTGGCAATCTTAAAAGTCTCAAATTTAGGGTTAGGACTACCAAGGAAGCTCATCACAACCATTTGTTCTTGATGTGTTTGTTGAACGTTCACATCAATGCTAAATGGTAGCAACACATTCAATTCCTCATAAATCTATTTAAATTGCCTCATAAATTTTTTAAATTGCATAAAATAAGCTTGAAGAGGCTAGTCTTGTTGTTCATCATGGTAAAAGCCTTTACAAACTTTCTAGAGTACATTAACTCTAATCTATCAATTCTTTCATATATTCACAATGATAAATTACACTGACTATCTCAATGTCAATAGAGTTCCTAATTTGCAAAAATAGTTTAGCATCATCCCTAAGCCATATGTAGCAAAAATAATCTATGGGCAAATTATCAGTAAGATGATCATCCATAGAAATACTCCTTAAATAGATCTAAATTATCTCACACCATGCCAAATAATTGAAGCCATTTAATTAGTGCTTGTAATTTTAAACATTATAAAGGCATCAATCACAACCATAGTAAAAAAAATACTGAAAATAGTAAGTTCTAACTAATTACAACTAGTATAAAAAAAATTAGCAGCCAAGAGAACCCACAATCATGAGCACACAACCAATAGTAAAAAGATAAAAAACAACCAGCAGTCACTTTAAAGGGATAAAAGATTTAGATATCACTATAGCAAAAAACACTCAAATCAACAATAGTCAAATTTCAAAAGAACTTGAAATATAAGAGAACAAGATGAACCACACAGGGATCTTAAGAAGAGTAGGATGACACTAGAAAATTTAATTAAAGATGATAGCTCCCTCCTATGTAGTGCCACACACTAACGTATGGGAGATCGAGCTGAAGCTTCAGGCAATATATATGAGCCTCATATGCTAGGACTGAAATGATTAGTCTTCAAATAGTCACTGATTGAAGACTAGCATTTCCTTCAATAGTGATGGTAAGATGAATTAAAGACTCTAGGTGGTTGACCTAAAAAAGTACCAAGTCTTTTGCTCTCTTTAGAAAAGTGAAAAATAATAAAAGACAATTTGCTCAGTAGTTCAAATCACAAGTTCTTTGATACCATATAATAGAGGTAATAGAGGAAGAGAATAGGGAATAATAAAATATTTTTCTATCTTGATTTTTAATTTATACATAAACTGTACATATACACATATCTAGTCAACCATTATTAGAAAAATCTTATATTAGGAAGGTCAATACATATTAATTTTGAATCCTATTTGATTTGTTCACACTTAAGCTATTTATACTATATTTGTAATAGCTTTGAATGGACATTTACCCATGATACCTAATCATAGTTATAATGGTTGCTTATGAGGAGTCCTAAAACTTTCCAACAATAAAGCTTCTCTTCCTTATGATCATAGAAAGGATTGATCATGATCAGGACTACCCTCCTCACAATCTTGACCGAGATCATGAGGGTTATTAGATCCCTTTCAAAAGCTTATCTATTTAAAGGCTTTAAATCCTAAGTGTCATTCATAAGCACCTTTGCAAATTGAATTTGACTTAACTTCAACCTTCATTGCTAGTCTAATTAATCATAGTCTTAAACCTAACTTATAATCACACTTAAATATATAAATTATTTGTTCAAAATTGATTGTTAAAATCAAAACCAAGGTTTAATTGAGATTGATCATGCAAATGATCAATACAAGACCCTTTTTAACTCCTTTATATCTTCCCATCATTTTACTTTCTACTCTTTATAATTACAACCTCTAAATAACCTCCTCTTTCTAAATCTACTATTTTTTCTCCATATGTCAATTCATTTATTGAATCCTTATCTGTCAAGAATAAGCTATTTTCCCCCTATGCAATGCAAATGATAAAATTCTTTTAATAATAATGTCATCGTGATTCTAGACCTTCTCCTTTTGATGAACTTGCATTATCTTCTTCCTCTGACTAGGCAACACATGATCACTACTAGAATCCAACCAAGTTACAATACTATTGCCACCAATTGGCCTTAAAATAATTAACGATAGGCATCTAAGCTAGACTCTATATTTAGGTCAGCTCTATTCTACTATTAATTTATGATAAGCATCTCATTACTTGTAAAGTCTCAAAACATGCTCTATACACCCATAATGAAAATAAAAATCAAGTAACCTCTCATACTTTATTCGAACTTAAGTTGACTCTTTATTAGCCTTCTTATTATAAAAACTAATTACAAGTGGCTTTGATACTTCCATTAATACTTTAAATTTAAAGAATAGGCTTAATCCTATAATATTCCCTTGGTTTATATGAACATAAATTAGGCTAGTAGAGAGTTTCCTAATTCTCATAGCATTTGCTTTTTCATTTACTTAAGAGGAATACCTAAGACTTGAATCCATAAAATTTCAATAGAAAATTTAATTTTATATAAAGATATACTATTTTCCAATCCTTTATAATAATATGCGAATTAGCCACAAAATAAGGAGCTTCATCAAGAACTAGCTTCTTGTCATTAATATGTATAAATTAAAAAACAAAGATGTTTAGTGGACCTTTTATAACTAAAAAGCTCTCCTTAGTTTCTAGGGCATATTCAATGAGGGTTTCAAAATGTTTACACTCACAAACTTATGCAAGAGAATTTGACTGATGAATACATATTTGTTCTCCATTCCTCTTACATCACCTTCCTTACTTAGCATTAGATATAGTTCATTACACTTAAGGTTTGAGATCTATTCTATTAAATTATTGATGTCATTTTAAAAGAGTGCCATTTTGAGAGAGTTTTATAAAGGGTTGGAAAATATAACTAGAGTTTCCATAAAACTGAAAATCTAGGCTCTTATGAATGTTTTGGAAAGGAGTAGAAAAGAGAAAGGACATTACTAATGTAAATAAGAAGTGTTCTTTATATTTACACTCATTAATCATTAGACTTTCAGCAGTGCATAACTTCATGAAAACTTATACTAAATTTATATGAAATTTACTTACCAAACAAACTATAAGAAAATCACAAATACGGTAAGGTAGGTAAGTAAGGCAAACCACTTAGTAGAAACTCAACTAGACTAGAGTTTGCAAAGAAAGAGCATATGTAATTGAATTTAAACATATTCCATTATTATGAAGAAAGAGCATATATGACTAAATTTGAACATATTCCATTATTGCAAAGAAAGAGCATATGTAACTGAATTTGAACATATTACATTATTATGTTCATATATTTTTACCACCCATAAAAAACCTAATTTACCAATTCAGTTCAGATATAAAGATAGTTTATAAATAATTTCATACTTTCCTACATTCATATAGAAATTAATATAGAGTTTGGAAATTATCTTAAATGGTGAATATCTTATCCCTAGAATAATATATAATAATATCAAATATAATTCAATTCAAAAAGTTAGGTGCCAACAACTGAGTTTCTTAAGCATTCTAGAAAAGGTTAGAGAGAGGGAGAGAGAGCAACATATAGAAAAAATTTAAAAAGAACATAAATCGTTTTCTATCATAAAATTATATACAATTGTATGACCATATGGAGAGATTTAAAACTATTTATTTCTTATTTAAAGAAATTTTTAAAATAGGAGATCATATAATAATTCTATTTTTAAACTCTTTAGACTCCATAAATCCTGACTTTTAGCTATGGAAAAAGTTAATAGATAAAATATGTGAATGTTCACTATATATGATATAATATTTCTTGGAACAAAATAATAACTTATCAAGTATTATATTAAGCAAAAATTTTTACAATTAAATAATAAACTAAATTTAATTACAGAATTTTAATGAATTTACAAATAGAGTTACAATGTATAATGTGAGTTAGAACTATAGCCTTATGTTCATAGAATAAAGGTTCTATCGAATCTTAAACGATACCAAAATTATTTGATGTTAAGAGGCGAGTGCAAAGATCATATGAATGATAAATGCTACAATATAAGATAATAATAATAATGTTCATAATATAATGAATTCATAAGTATTTAAAATGTAACTTGAACATGAAAACATATATGTTGACAAAATGTAGTAAGACTATGTCCAAGACAAGCAACATTCAGCGATTGTCAAATTGTGTTTAGGACACAACATTTGATATAATCCTAAAGACCAAATAAATAAATAGACCAATATTTTGGGCTTTGGGCTTTTACCTTTCTTAGACAGTTTGTGCACCTCTTAGTATTTGGCTTATATCTCACTTAATAGAAATCCAAATTTAATGATTCAATATTCCTTATGAAGTTAACATCTAGAGCTACAACTTATACATTTTATGAAGGAGCAAATATGACCATTATTATAGTGCAAAATGTCTTACAAGTTGTTGTAACAATAAATAAGATTTTAAGCATAGTTATGTTTCTTAATTTATTTAGGATATTAATTACCATTTTTTATGAGATTTAAAGCCCATTTAAGTCATTGTATTCTACAATTTTAGAAGAGGCATAAAGCCACGAATGATTAATAGAAAAAAAAGTGTTTTTCTCTTTGGTCATGAACTGTGTTTTTATCAAACCTTATATTTGTGATGAACAAAATTATGACTTATCAATCTATCTTCAAACAATAGATTAAGGTGTTGTTTTCTATGTCTAATTTAGAACTCGATTTGAATTTTCCTTATGCGCAGCATTTCATCTATATAATGAGATGTAAAACTATGCTAAAAGCATGACAGTTGAAAGGAATTGATGGACTATAGTGCTCTAATAAAATGATGATTTGAGATTAATTGGTCAATGATAATATTAATGTCTTAGGGATAACACTTAAGATTTATTAAGCCTTTAAAACAAATCCAAATGGTGAGTCATATGCATATAGACATAATGAACCTTTGATGTGTTAAATGCTACTTGTCACATCAATGTCAACTTTTATATATATGTTTGGGCATAAAATATGGATTGGGCTTGAGCACCTTTTGATTGTGTTGAACCTTGAGGGGTAAATTAGTCATTTTTTAATGGTCACAAGTAATTAAGTAAAATTATATTTAATTTGTGTGCTTAAGTGTTTACATTCAGGTTAATTAAATTTGCAATATTCAATCCTGGCATAAGCAATGACAAATGCATCATGATAATAATTGCATAAGTCAAGTAATAAAAAGTCAACATTTCGATTTTATCAAGTCTATAACCTTATTGTGAGTGGTGACAGACTCATCAAGACTATGACAAACTGGGAAAATGGAAGATCGAATTTTTTTATCAAGAGTTAAAGTCAAATTTAGTCAAACTTAGTGGGAATCCTCATTATAAGTAGTCACAAGCAAATTCCAATCATTAGAAAAAATTTTCAAGCAAAATTATAAAGATTCAATTTGCAAATTTCCAAAAGTTCCTAAAGCTAGTCATGACTAATGTCACCACTAGTGTCATGATCATAACGACCAGTTCCAGAAGTTAAAGAGAGTTTCATGACTAGTGTCATGATCATAACGGCCCGTCATGACTAGTGTCACTACTAGTTTCATGATCGTGATGATTAACTCTAAAAGTTACCGAGAGTTTCATGAATAATGTCACCATTAATAGGCCTGGCCACAGTTCATGAACCACTGGCTCCGATTCATGAACAACTAGTTCATGAACCAGAACTAGTGGTTCCAATTTAGTTCTATGGTTAGTGGAATTGGATTGGAATTGGGAACAGGGCCGATTCAAGGACCGACTGGTTCCGATTTTGAACCAGTTTTATTTGGTATAATTTTTTTTATGGCATAAAGTTGAAATAAAAATTTATTATGAAATTTTTATAAGTTATTTTTTACTAAAAAATAAAATAAAAAATAAAAAAAATTATACTTTACTTTGACTAGTTAGCTTAAAATAAATTAACTAGTTAATTTTAGATAAAAAAAATTCAAAAAGATAGAAATAAAATTATTTTATATTAGTTTTTATATAATATTAGTTGAAATAAAACATTTTACAATATATATATATATATATATAATTTAAAATATATATATTTTAAAGGGTGAATTAAAAATTAAATTATAGAAATAAATTAAAAATTATAATTGAATGTGACTTGAAATTAAAAATTCAAAGAGAATTAATTGAGCATATATATTTTTTTTATTTTTTTTAATATTGATTTGGAACCGAAACTGGCGATTCAAAACTGCCAGTTCACGGTTCCATCTAGGGAGGAACCGGCCCTAAACCGATCCTCCCCACCATTTTGGGTTGATTCAGCTAGGTTCCAAGCTTGACCGATTCTGAATCTGTTTTGACCTGACCGGTTTTGATTCCAGTTTAGGTTCTGAATCAGCCCATGGTCAAGCCTAACCACCAGTGATATGATCATGAAAGCGCACAAATTCAAATTTCAGTCTTAGCGCCCCGACTATCACAACCATGATGATCTTTTCATGAGTATGACAAAGTTGCAGAGTTCTTTTTTCTTTTATGGTTGACTAGCTCTATTTGCATTTAATGCACCTCCAATAGCTCTTTTTCTCCATGAGAATATAAATACTACTTTGAATTCAGCTAAAGAAAGTTAATGAAGTTGAGCAAAAACCCTAAGAGCCATTTTTTAGCATTAATTCTTGATTTTAATCTTCAATCACCTAAGTTTTTCATCTTTAAGTCTTTGTAATATTTTGTATCCTAAGAGTGTTCTTAAGTGTGGGTTAGTGAGTGTTCAATACAGTCATTCAATAGTTCAATAGTGAGATTAAGTGAGTTAGGATTGGGATTTAAACACTTGCAAGCTAAAAGGATTGTTCTTATCATATGGGTTTATGTGTTAGCCTTGATAAAAAACCTTGAGAAAACACTTGGGTTTGAATGTTAGCCTTGAGCAAACACTTAGGTTTAAGTATTAGGCTTGAGGAAACACTTGGGTTTGAGTGTGAGCCATAGGAAAACACTTGGGTTTGAGTGTGAGCCTTGAGAAAACACTTGGGTAGCTTTAATCTAAGCTTGTAAGGGTTTAATCTACACCTTGAAGTAGATTGTTAGTGGATTAAAACTCTCAACAAGTGGTTGAGGAGAGGACATAGCCTTTGAGGGTTGAACCTCTATAAATTCCTTGTGTTTTTCTTACTCTTCTTCTTCATTCTATTATGCTTTAACCCTTTGTTAGCTTGCACTTTATTGAAAAATTAAAATTCCCTATATAACTCAAAAAGCCAATTCACCCCCCCCCCCTTTGCACTTATGGAATTTTATATTGTTTTAAGAAATGGATGTTACAAGCCTTCTATAATTTAACAAAAATTTAAGTAAAGAAGAATGGCTTTGTTATCAACTTAAGGTGGCAACAAGGGTAAAAAAACAAGTCTTAACCTTTTTAACCTATTAAAAATAAATCAAATAGGAGTTTAGTTCCACCGAGAAGTCATCACTGGGATCAAAATAAAAACACTAGGTCTGATAAAAAAAGAGTAAAATAGAATAATTGATTTGTGTAGAAAATGTTGGAGAGAGTTTACAATATAAAGGCTTTAGCTTTTATAAGCCTTAAAGCACAACTAAATAAGGAAAGAACAAAATTTAGAAACTTATCTAATCTAGCTTAAGGGAATAAATCATAATAAAAACCTAACTTGAAATAAAGTAATAATCTACATTTAAGGAAATGGATAAACCTACTGAAAATAGATACCCCTAACTATCTTACCATCTTTCACATTCAAATGTGTACATAGGTCAGGCTTGTCAAAATCTAAGTCCATTGGTCAATATTGAGAAAGCCCAAAGTTATTTTTCTAATCTTATCCTATTTAAATAGATGAATGAGCCTTCAAGGATGAACTGGGCTTGATTAGTTGTGGGCCTATCTTCCAGGAGTGTATCAGGCTTATTGAAGGCTCTAAACTAAAAAGAGCATGGACCATTTAAAATTCTAATTGGTCATAGACCAACTTGTTGCATGCCGAACGTTTTATTATTATACATGACCCTGTCATAATCGGTCTATTTCGTTCTTTTCAAAAATTTCATCTCAATGACTAATTAGTTAACAAATATATTCAATTAATTGACCCTGTAATAAAAATTTCCAATTTAGTGTTATTGCATTTAACTTACTAATGTGGCTGACTATTTATTAACCATGCACTTTGTTTATTCAGCCTTATTCTTACCTAAGGTCATTGTCAATAATAACAAAATGACCATGTTCTATAACTTGCACTCTAATGACACCTCTTTCTTGTTGTTCGCATTTTGTCGATTCAATTTATATGACCAAAGCAATTGTTACACTTCTCCATGGCACTTCCCTATGATTCTTGTCTTGACCAAACCAATATATCTAAGTAATTTAATGACTAAATTTTTAATATTTAATTATTATGTCATGACCCTAACTCCATTATAAGGAAAAATTTTAATTGAATTATCAAAAGAATACTTGCCTATGGCCAATTGTGCCACGTGATTGACTTCCACATTGTATTGTCTTTCAAATGAACTTCGTTGGCCAAGATTAAATACCTTTATCATATGTTAAATTTATGGGCAACATGCCCTTAATATGACTGAATGTGTTTATATCTTGTCCTCTTATGCACATTAAACTTAAAAAATTTCTCATAAGGTCTTACTTTGTACACCCTCTTAATTGTGCCCCTTTACATTTCATAAAGCAATCGGTCATACTTGCTTGACTCTTTCTTCCTTTCCCTATTACTTGCAACTTGAGGTTCCTTTCACTCCTCTTTCATATCTATAATCCATTTGGTTTACATCGGCCTTAGGCACTTTTGTTTACCCTTCTCACCCTCTTTTAGGTACTAAAACCTTTTAAAAATTTTCAGCTAGGACTTGTGATTTTGCCACTCTTCTAGAATTCTTGGTTTTAATATCTCAGGATTTGAATGAACTCCTTTAGACTGACTCCTTCTTTGAGGTGATGCTAATCCATCGGCCTAGGTATAGGTTCTAAACCAACATCCATTTTTTCTAAGGCATCCTTTCAAAATTGTTAATTTGTTTTAGGTAACCTAGATTCAAATTCATTAGGTTCCCCAATTTTTTCACCTGACTATAATAATTAAAAGATTGATTAGTCTTAAAAGGCCTAAATTCATACTGATAAGGTGATGAAGCCCTATTTATCTGATCAGGCTTAATAAGTACCCCATGTCTTGTCATCCTACCATAATGACTAGAGGTAAAGATAGTACCTAATCTTAAAGAATTTTGACCATTTAGTCACCCTTTATCATTTGCTAACTTTCCTTTTGGCCTCCTAAGAATTTGAAACTGCTATATTACAAGTTTGAGGATCCTCCTCTTAGACCTTTATAGTTTTATCTAGGATCCTCTATAATTGGTCTTCTTTTAAAGATGGACATTAAATGATGTATAGTCATATTAATTTTGTCTATCTATGACTATTCTAACTATATATGCATTCATATGTATATTATGTGTGTGTGAAAAATTATAAAAAAACCAATATACTATATACACATATAGCTCTCTCTCTCTCTCTCTCTCTCTAAAGTAATTTGTTAAAAAAAAGGTATTAATTAGATTAAGTGATCTTAGTATGGGAGAGGAAGCAACAGTAATAATATCGAAGATAGGTTTAAAAAGAGGAGGAATAAAGGAGCACTTTATGCTGGTGCATGGAATAGGTGGAGGGAGCTGGTGCTGGTACAAATTGAGGTGCCTTATGGAGAATTCTGGGTATAAGGTCACCTGTATTAACCTTAAAGGAGCAGGCATCAATCAAGCAGACGCTAATTCCATCTTTTCTTTTGATGAATACAATAAACCTCTCATGGACTTCATGTCTTTTGTTTGCATGAGGAATAAGTCGAAACTTCTCTTTTCTCTACATCTTTCTACAGGAGTGTAAAATATTTCAACTCCAAAACACATTGTAATTTAAAGTTTTATTTTCTTTCAAACATTTCCCTTCTTTTCCCTTTATTAGTTACTTGTAAGTTACCAAACACAATAAAATCTATAGTTTTTATTCCCTTTCCTTCCTATTCCTTCCTTTACCTTTAAAAACCTTCCATTCCCTTCTCTTTATAGTTACCATTCATAGTGTAAGCCCCTCTTCCCCGCACTCTCCTTATAGCAAATATTGTATTTATTTCTAAGTGTATCAATAGGTAGTCTGTACTAATAAGCGAAAAGAAGCTTAAAACAATGTATTCTAAATAATATTTAGTTTCTGATTAGCTAAGGTCCCAAATAATGTTTGATTCTCATTTGTTTAATAATAATAAGGATAAATTATTAAAACCCCACTAAGGTTTACTCAAAAATATTAGCGCATTCCTCATTTTTTTTGGTAATATATTATGACATCCCTAAGTTTTGTTTCTGTTATATTAACTCATCTCTGTGTTAATTTTGTTGTTAATTCATGGACTAAAGTGTAATAATCTAACAAAAAATATTTCTTTTTTATCTTTACAATTTTATATTTTTTAAATTAATAATATTTTTAACTTTTTACCTCCTATATCATTTTTAAAATTATTTCACTCATTTAAAATATAAAATCTTTATAAAGAATAACATTTTAATATATGAATTAAAAATTATAAATATATGTGTGGGTATCAAAAAAAATGTTAATGTATAAAAAAATTATAAAAATACTACTTGTTTTAATAATATTCTAAATTATACAAATTGTATTTTAAATGAAAACTATACCTTTATTTAGATAAAGATTCTATGATTAAAAAATATACTACGATAAAAATTTATTATATAATTTTTTACTTCAAATAAGTTTTATATTTATATATTTTATATAACTTTTTATTTTGTCATAACTCTTCTAAATGTCAAATTTGCACTTAAATTTACCCCCTTATTAAAATTCTTAATTTCTTAAATTATTTCAAAAGTTTACTCAAATTTATGTTATTAAAACTTAATCACATTAGTTAAAAATTTTGATTATGAGTGAATCTAAACAAAAAGATAAATACTTATGAAACATCTTGTTGAAAATAGTTTATCAAAAATATGAATTAAATTTTTTAAATTAAAAATAAAAAATTATAAAATACCTTTTTATCATAGTATCTTTAATTATAGTGTTTTTTTCATCATAATATTTGATTTTAAAAAAATAAATTTAAAAGATAAAACTTGTATAAATAAAAATATTATGAAAAGTATAGTACTACCATATTCTTTTTTATCTTAATAAAATTAAAATTATTTAAAATATATATTCATATTTTTATTTAAAATATTAAAATTATAATAAGTGACTTTATTTTGACTTGTGAACAAACTAAAAAAGTAATATGGCAACTAAATAGTAAAAAAGGTATAAATTTTAAAAATATAAGACTTTCTATTAGAAAATTATACTATAGTCCAAAAGTTAATAGCAAAACTAACCGATGAATGAGTTTGTATAACAGAAATAAAATTTAGAGATGTCATAATGTATTATCAAAAAATGAGGATGCACTAATATATTTAAATAAACCTCATGGTGGTTTTAGTAATTTACCCTATATTAAAATGTAATTTTTTTTTGCAAAGAATAATATTTCTTATATTTCAAATTATACAAATTTTATTTTAAATGGAAACTATATTTCTTTTAGATAAGATTACTTTGATAAAAAATATTATAACAAAAATTTATTGTATAATTTTTTTTTAATTGAAATAATTTTTATATTTTAATACTTTATATAACTTATATTGTTGGAACTTTGCTACATGTCAATTTTTCACCTAGATTTACCACTTTTTATGGGATAATGACATTTGAAGACCTGAAAGTGATATTTTTTACAATTAAGGCCTATCTGTTCAATTTGTAACATTTAAGAACTAAAAGTTTTTAAAAATTTAACCATTTGGCCTAGGCCGTTAATCATAATGGAATGAGAACCCGTTAATCACAAAAGCTTAAAGTACACTTTCTAACAGAGAGATTTAAACTTGAGGCAAAGGAGATGGTTGGAATTGTTAAAGGATTTTGACTGCAATATTCTTTATCATCCAGACAAGGCTAATGTGATAGCATATGCCTTGAGTAGAAAATTCTCAAGTAGTTTTGCTCACATTAGTGTGGAGAGGAGACTTTTGATCTGAGAGTTGGACTAATCAATGGATCCGGGGTATATGATGAAGAAGAGAAAATTATAAGGATTATTAGCACAGTTCAGAGTTAGATTAGTACTGAGGGATAAAATAAAGGCAACTTAAAGATGAGATCTTATTTTGGTTGAACTTGAGGAGAATGTACAAGCAAGAAAATTCACTAATTTTACATTAGATGATGAAGGTGTTTTATGGATTAGTGGAAGACTATGTGTGCCTAATGTCGATAATCTGAGAGAGGAGATCCTAGAAGAAGCGCATTTTGCAGCTTATAGCATACATCCAGGTGCTACAAATATGTACCACAACATTAGGGATCTGTACTAATAGGATGGTATGAAGAAGGATGTAGCTGATTTTGTTACTAAGTGCTTGACTTGTCAGTAAGTGAAAGCTGAACATTAGAAGCCTTTAAGGAAGCTTCAACCTCTTCCTATTCCTGAGTGGAAATAGGAAAGAGTTATTATGGATTTTGTTATTAGGTTACCTCATTCGAAGGATGGATACAATTCCATATGGGTGATCATGGACAGGTTAACCAAATCAGCTCACATCTTACTAGTTAAAGCTACTTTTTCTTTAGCCAAGTTAGCCATGTTGTATGTTAAGTATATTGTGTGCCTACATAGAGTACTTGTGTCTATCGTATATGATATAAACTACTCCCTCAGGACACTATTTCCTTGCCCATAGGAATGGGGTAGCCCTAACTTCTATAGGTCCTTGGTTCGACCTCTTAATGAGAATTAAGCTCCTTGCATGTTCTGTGTTCACCTCTCAATTTTAGCAAAAGTTGCAAAAAGCTATGGGCACTAAACTTGACTTTAGCACTTCTTTTCACCCTCAAATAGATGGTCAGATTGAGAGAACGATCCAGACACTTAAGGATATATTGAGAATGTGTATAATGGATCTTAGAGGTAGTTGGGATGATTATCTATCACTAGTAGAGTTTGCTTACAATAATAGCTACCACAACAATATTAAAATGGCACCATATGAGGCTTCATATGGGAGCAAGTGTAGATCCCCTCTATGTTGGAATGAAGTGGGAGAAAGATAGCTTATTGGACCTGAGATTATCTAGGATATAGCTAAGAAAGTTGCTTTAATAAGGAGAAGATTAGAAACCACAGCTAGCAGACAAAAGAGTTATGCAGATCCAAAGCATAAGGATGTAGAGTTTTAGGTTGGAGATTATGTGTTTCTGAAGGTGTCACCAATGAAGGGAGTGATGAGATTTAGCAAAAAGGGGAAGTTAGCACCGAGATACATTGGACTATTCGAGATTCTAAAGAGAGTGGGCATGGTTGCATATCGATTGGCTTTGTCTTTGAATTTGTCTCAAGTGCATCCAATGTTCTATATCTCAATGCTGAGGAAGTACATTTCAGACTCTTCGCATGTGTTGTAGCCCCAGAGTGTGGAAGTGAATAAAGACCTGACATACATGGAAGAGCCAGTTGCAATTGTGTAGTATCAAGTTCATCAGCTACGTTCAAAACGAATCCCGATGGTCAAAGAGTTGTGGAGGAACAACAACTTGGAAGAGTACATATGGAAGACAGAGGCTGAGATGCGAACAGCATACCCTTATCTTTTTCCTCGATGATTTTTTGTATTCCTTTCTCTTATTCTGAAAATTTGAGGACAAATTTCTAAAAGGAGGGAAGACTGTTATGACCTAAAATTTTCATATCAATTAGTAAATTAAATTATGACATATGCAGTGTTAATAATTATTTTAATATTTTAATTTTATTATTATTCTAATTATTTATTTTAGTAAATTGTAATATTTTGTTATTGATGAGATTAAATTTATTTCAAAAGTTATTATTTATTTTATTATAAATTGGTAATTATTGTTAAATTAAATATTTAAGTTAAATTTTATTGTTATTTATTATTTAATATTATTAATATTAATTTGGGGATTAATTAGTGTTAATTAAGATTTGATTATTTATTTGATTATTATTATTTTTTGTGGTGTACTTTTAATAAATCTAAATTAATTGTTTTATAAATATATGTGTATATATATATAATAAGTTAATAACTATATATACATACATACATATATATATATATTAAAAAAAAAGGACAAAAAGTCTTTTTTCAGTTTCTTCTTCCCCTCCTTCTTTTTCTTTTTCTTCTTCTTCTTCTTCTTCTTCTTCTTCTCGCATCACTACCTCATGCTAGACCACCAACCAAACCTCAACGCCCCACAAC
This sequence comes from Mallotus nudiflorus, assembly GCA_947683625.1. Classification (NCBI taxonomy): domain Eukaryota; kingdom Viridiplantae; phylum Streptophyta; class Magnoliopsida; order Malpighiales; family Euphorbiaceae; genus Mallotus; species Mallotus nudiflorus. Next base: position 3,799,569 of record CANTUR010000152.1, read on the forward strand.
CTCAGCACCGGCAGCAGTGCATGACAGTACTATGTGAACAGTGCATTCCGATCGCCGGCTATAAAACCAATCAAGTTTGGGATCGTTTCAAAGCTCACGTTATGAGCTTCGATAATACATAATTAGTTTTGAGTAAATCGACCAGTAAGAACTCCAAAAACTCGATTTTATATTTATGTCAATATGTTTCATTTGATTTTTTTTATAGAATTTAATTTTATTTGGAGATGTGGTAGTTAGATAAATTGATTTCTGAGCTAAGATCTACCTAAATATTATTTTTATTTATTTTTTTGAAATTATTAAAAATATATATACGTATTTTTTGGGTTTGGTTACTGTTCACAATCCCTATTCTAGAAATTTTCTAATTTTTATTAAATTCTATACATTATTTAGAGCAAGTTTCATGAAGGAAGTTTCTCAAAATTGTATTCTAATTATTTATTATAAATTTTTGAATGTTTATGTGAAAAATAATTTTTTGAAAAAATTAGTATAAATTAGTAATTTTTATATTTTAGTTGAAATTATTGTTAATTATTACATTCTAGACTTTTTTAATAATAAAAATTATTAAATTATTTTTTGTGAATTATTTACTATTTTTAGCTAATTAATAATAATTTTCAGAAATATATTCAAATAATAGTTTTATTTATTATTTTATGATTAAATGAAATTTTAGCTATTTTATTATATATTTGAGAAATTTAAATAAGTATTAATAATTAATAGGTTTTGGATAGTTTTTGAGTGATAATTGGCATTAAAATAATTTTTATAAATTAATTACTATTTTTAGCTAATTAATGGTAATTTTTGAAAATATATTTGAATAATAATTTTAATTATTATTTTTAAGCTTAAATAAGTTTTTAGGTATTTTTATTATATGATTGGGCAATTTAAATAATTATCAGTAATTTATGCAATTTAATTTCAAATATTTGAAAAATGGATTTTTATTAATATTATTTTAGTATATTGAGATTTTCTTACTTATTTTGAAAATAAATATCTTTGATATTTTTATTATTTAAATAAGTTGAGTTGTGGTGTTTTATTAATTTTTATGAATTTTAGTGATTTTTAATAATTATTATTTTAATATATGATTTTAAGTATATTGGTTCTCGATTCGGCAATTATTGTATTTTGGGGACCCAACCCGAGAAGTTGATTATTTATGAATATTTGAAGTGCATTTGCGTGCAGAATTGACTCTACTTTTAGCAAAGAAACGTCTGTTTTACAAGGAAAATTTTGTAGAATTTTCAGTAGATTTCTTGTAAAACATGACAACCAGTCTGAGTCTAGTTTTAAAATTTTATCGAGTCATGTTTAGATCGAAGTTGCGGAATATTTTAGGGTTTTGCTCTGATCCTTCACCCAAAATAAATTTTTCTACATCTATTATTATATAAAAGTGAATTTTAGCATCTGTATGAAATGTATGTATATATATATATATATATATATATATATATATATATATATATATATACTGATGCTTGATTGTATATGACTTTAGGTTACATGTATACATATTATAATAATTCACTCAATGAGGTCTGACTCCTCGTAATATTTTTTTTCAGGATCTCCTACTTTAGACCTCCCCTATAATACTATTTGTCGAACTCTTTCTTTTTCAGCTGATTTGTGTAAATACTAAACTGTTATTTTCTTGTATCTTAGTAATCACTGCAGTAGCACTATTATTGTGATAGCATTGTATTGTACTTGTTAGAGATTATGTATTTGAAACATGTATGAAGATATTTTTATTATGTTATGATATAAAGTTTTATTTTATATTAAATAAAGTTTTTAATTCTGGTGTATTTTTGTATTATTATTGCATGTGTTTTTATTTTGAGGCTTACTACGGGTTTAGGATTCGAAATAATTCTCATTTCCTAGCGTTGGTCATGACTCCTCGGTTTGGGTCGTGACATTGGTAATGGATTAAATCACATAGTAGCTCTTTATCATTAAAAAGACCACAAGCCTCTAAGTGCAAATAAGTGAAAGAATAGGGTAATTATTTATAATTTTCCTTTTTTTTTAATTGGATCACTCATATTTTGTGTGTGTGCATGTGTGTATATATATAGACAACCATCTATCTATATATTTATGGCATATTGGCCAATAATGATAACTCATGAATTTGTGTTGGCATATAATACATTGTGGAGACAAATTAAGGATTAAATTCTTATGTTGAGGTTGTTGGGATTGATTATGAATGGTGATTAAATGGTGTGGGTTTGATTGGCATTGGCAAAACAAACAGAAAGAAAAAAAAGCATAATACATCTGCAGCCCCCTGAACTTGGCAATGTTTGTCATTTAACACCTATACTTACACCATTGCCATTTAGGCACTCTTTATCATAAAAATACCACATGCCTCTAAGTGTAAATAAGTCAAAGAATAGGATAATTATTTATAATTTTTCCTTTTTTTTCAAATTAGATCGCTCATATAGTTTGTGTGTGTGTGTGTATGTGTGTGTGTGTGTGTGTGTGTATGCATAGACAACCATCTATCTATATATTTATGGCATATCGACCAATAGTGATAAATCATGAATTTGTGTTGGCATATAATACATTATGGAGATAAATTAAGGATTAAGTTCTTATGCTAAGGCTGCTAGGATTGATTATGTATGAGGATTAAATGGTGTGAGTTTGATTGGCATTGGCAAAACAAAAAGAAAGAAAAAAGCATAATACATCTGCATCTCCTGAACTTGGCAATTTTTGTTACTTTAACACCTATACTTACACCTTTACCATTTAGGCACCTCAACTTGCCAACAATGTTATTTATAAACCATTGTCTATACAGTTTTCCAACAAATGAAGCGTGTGTTATTTCCTCACTCTGACTACAATGACATGTGGTAATCCTAAAGCCACATAACAATACTAACAATAAAAAAACTGAAGCCTGAAGCTATCGCCAAATTACAAACCCTAATTTTTTTCATCTTTCTCAAATGTAAACTCTCTAAAAAACTATGTTTAGATACTTTGTTTATGTTCTTTCCATAAGTTTGAAAATATGTAATTCCATAAAATTATGACTTTGCAAAAACATTATACATATATTTCATTTCATCGAATGCATATGCATTTCATCGAATGCATATGCACTACATTAATAACAAACTTCATTCCATTTCATCAACTACATAATATTCCTACTTTTCTTAATATCCATTTCAGCAATCGTTGCTACTTTTAATAGAGGAAATCTACTTAAACTTTATGGTAGAATATGTAAATGAACACAGTCACACTTAACATAACAACCACCCATATCAATATAGTGATTTCAGCTTTTGCTTTGTCTCTTTCATGTTCATCCTCTCTAGCTTTGTTTATCAAATATGAATATGCACACTTCAGGTGATCAAGAATTGGTGTATCATTCCATTGAAAATATCCACATGCTTATTACCTCCAACCAGCCAATTTCATTGACATTATTCAATTTCAAAATCAAAACCCTAATTCAATTAATACACACAAAAAAAATCACAACTTACACTAAATCAAGGATAGCCAAAAAATTGTTCCCCCTGGATTTGCATTGGTGAGGGACATCTTTAAAACAATTACTTCAATGCAATCACATATTTGGAATAGCAAATTCATTATAATTTGAAAAACTACTCTATGAAGTCATTTGCCTTTGCAATGCCATTTATAGAATACCCTAAGCCAAACTCAAAGAAAATATATGTAAAAGAAAGAAAAGATGCAAGTAGAACACAAAACAAAACAAAAAAGAAGAATAAGAAAGAGATGATTGATGAGAGGATAACATTTTCAGTCACCTGATAAGGAAAGAAGAAGGCCTGAAAAAGAGATGCTATACACTTAAAAAATGTTAAAATTTTCAGTTATGTACTCATTAGTGATTAACAACACGTTTCATGCCACATGTGCAAAAAATGGTTTAAAAAAGAGTTCTAGACTAGTTAAGGTATCTAAATGGTAAAAGTGTAAATATATAAGTGTTGACCTTAGAAATAATCAATCTTAATTTCGATCTTAACAAACTTAATTTTAAGCATGTAATTTGTTTATTTAAGTTTGTATAAGTTAAAACTCTATTGGAAGTTAAAATGAAGTATAATTATCTTAGGTTGATTGGACATTTGAGATTCAATAAGGCTTTTGACATCCTTAGAGCTTTATAATGAGAAAGTTATCCTCTTCAAATTTTAAGTAGACATCTTTAGCTTTTTGAATTAGGCTTATTTGTCAAAATCCAAGTTCATTTGGTTATGCAAATTTTGAGTCAAAATCCACGTAAACGTCTACCATTTTAGATTGCGCACAGCTCTTAGTATTTTGGACATATCTTGAGCTCAGAAGTCCAATTTAGGTGATTAAAAATGATATGGAATGATAAGCCAAATATCTAAAACTTTCATGAAGAAATTATAGGCAAATTAAAATTTCTTCAGGAGCAAATAATGGCTTCAACTTGTGTATAGCTGCTTGACAATATTCTACATTTTAGATTGCATAGCTCTTAGTATTTTTAGACATATCCTGAGGTAAAGAAGTCCAATTTAGGTGATTCAAAATGATATGAAAATATAAGTCAAATATCTACAACTTTCATGAAGAAATTATGGGCAAATTCAAATTTTTTCAGGATAAAATCATGGCTTCAACTTGGGTATAGTTGTTTGATAGTATTCTGCATTTCAAATTGCACAACTCTTAGTATTTTAGACATATCATGAGCTAAAGACATCCAATTTAGGTGATTCAAAATGATATAGAAAGATCATTTAAATATCTATAGCTTCTGTGAAGAAAGTGTGGGCAAATTTAAATGTCTTGAGTAGCCAATCATGGTTTTAATCCATAAATAGTTGTCTGATAGCATCACTTTCAATGATTCAAAATATAGATGTTGGACACATCATTTGCACCTCCAATAGCTATATTTTTAAGTATAAATAACTTTAGATCTGAATGGAAGTTAAAAAACTTGTTTATCATTCATTCTTTCTTAAGCATTCAATGAGCTCTTAAATTTTCTTAAACAATTCTTTGTTTGTATAACTCTTGTGAGAGTTGGTTGTGTGTTAGAAATATAATTTTCTTCATCTTAAATCTTGGGTTAGATAAGAAGGGAAGTGATATTAATTTCTAAAGGAATTGGTTTAAATTTTTTCCATTGAAACACTTGGGTTTTGGTTTTTTTGAGTGAGTTTTGAAAACTCATGTTGTAAGGTTATAAGAGTGAGCCATAAAACTCTTGTGTAATCTTAATCTTGTGAATAAGATTATGGGTGATTGAAAATCCTAACTTAGGGATAAGTTAAGTGGAGATGTAGGATTATTGTTGAATCTGAACTCCTTAAATCTTTGTAGTCTTCATTCTTCATTCTCAACTTCCATTAAATTCTTGTAAAGAATTCTTTTAATTTCTCATTTTTATTTAATAGTCCTATTCAACCTGCCCCCCGCCCCCTCAAGGACTCTTTTCAATTAGTTTTAGAGCTTGAATTCTAGGTACTTCATTACTAGAATACAAGATCATGGGGAGTGAATCACAAAACATCTCATCTCTTAGACCATTCTTTGATGGTAGTGACTTTCCACATTAGAAATTCAAAATGGAATTATATCTAAATTGTGATTCCATTAAACTTTAGGACATTTTCCTAAGAGGTTGGGAACCACCTACAACTATCATTGATAGTATGGTAACTACTCTTGCAAGAAGCCAATGGAGTATTGATCAAAAGGAAGAAAATCACAAAAATAAAATGGCTATGATTACTCTAGTCTCTTTAATGAAAAGAGAAGAAGGAGGCAAGCTTCAACATTGTATGTCAACTAAAGACATGTGGGAGACCTTAGAAAACCACTACGAAGGCAACATTCAAGTAAGAAGCAAGAAGGTTCAAATTCGTATGTATGAATATGAACTCTTCAAAATGAAGCCTCATGAATCAATCACGGAGATCACAAATCGTCTCAATGCTCTCCTCACAACCCTCAAGAAACTTGGAAAACATTTCTCCAATGAAGAAGTAAACAATAAGATTCTAAGAATCCTACCTAAGAAGGATTAAGAATCTCATGTTACTTCAATTAAGGAAGCTCAAGACCTCTCCACCCTATCAACCGATGTGCTCATTGGTAAGCTTTTAACACATGAGCTCACTATCAAGCAAAGAGGTAAAGAACAAGAAGAGAAAGAGGAAAAGAAAAAGAGCATTGCTCTAAAAGCTCTTCAAGAAGATAGTGAAGAGGAAAGCATCAAAGATTCTAGTGATGAAGATCATGACATTGTCATTCTCACTAGGAACTTCAAGAAGTTTTTAAGAAAGAAAAACTTCTCAAGAACAAGGGACTTCAATAAGAAGTTTGAAGGAGATGGGAAGAAGAAAACTAAAGAGGTTACTTACTATGAATGCAAGAAATCAAGACATATTAGAAGTGAGTATCCCAAACTCAAATTCAAGAACAAGGGAGCAAAGGATAAGAAGAAGGCATTCAAAGCTACTTAGGATGATTCCTCTAAATCCAAAGAGGAAGAGGAATAATAAGAGGTGGCCAATCTTTACTTCATGGCCCTTGAAAACAAAAATGAGTTACCATCTACTTCTTATTCTTCCTTTGATGATTGTGATAATTATTGTGATAATGATGATGATGATAATGAGAGATCTATTATAAGCAAAATACTTGTTAAATGCAAAAGTTTGTTACCTAAGAAGAAACATTATAAGAATGAGTTAGGTAGCTTAAATAGAGAATTAGAAATTTTAAAAATTAATTTTGTTAAACTTGTTGAATAAAATGAAAAACTTGTTAATGATGCAAAATCTTCTAATTCTTTGGAAGATCAACTTAAGAAAGCAAATAATGAAAATCATAAGCTTTCTAAGGAGGTCTTAGAATTAAAGAATTACATTATCTTCTTGACTCTCAAAAATTTCATGGAGATACTCATGGAATTGGATATAAGAATAGAATGTCTTCATCATCTTCATCACATATTAATTTTGTAAAATCTTCGCATAATTGCACTCCTTCAACCACCAAATCAAATAAGACTCAAGCTTTCAAAGCTAAAAGATCTCATATGTTAAATAGCAAGGGAAAGTCTCATGAGATTCATCCTTCATTAACACAAAGAGGTAAGGCTCAAACTAGAGCACCTAAACCTAAGCATGCTTATATGTACATTAAACATAATTATAATAGGCATGCTACACAATACAATACACATAAACATGTTTCACAAACTTATCAAAATACACATCATCATTGCCAATGCATGTCTCACTTAATGACATAAAATAATAGGAGATACACACAACACCAAAGACATGTTACACACACTAGGAAAGCATTTCATCTTAAGAGGAATAAATTTGAAAATATTGTATGTTCTTATTGCATGATCAAAGGACATACTAACAATGTGTGCTTTTATAGAAGACTGCATGTGAATTTAATTCCTACGAATTATCTTGAAACTAACCAACCTAGACCAAGAAAGGTTTGGGTCCAAAAGAACACTTATATTATTCTATGTAAATGTGCTTGAAATCCATAAGAAAAAAAAGCAAGTGGTATCTCGATAGTGGATGTTCAAGGCAAATGATAAGAGATAAAGAGCAATTCAACAAACTTAATGCTAAATATAGAGGACACGTTACTTTCAAAGATAATGCAAAAGGAAAAATTATTGGCATTAGAGAAATAGGTAATCCTCAATCCTTATCTATACATCATGTGTTGTTTGTTGATGGTCTTAAATATAATCTACTTAGTATAAGTCAATTATATGACATGGGAAATAAAGTAACTTTTTATCCTAAAAATTGCTTTATTAGTAGTCTTGATGAAAATAAAGTTATTTTTAGTGGTGAAAGAGTACACAATGTTTATGTCATTGATTTGAATAAAATTGATAACAAAGACATAAAATGATTAGTGTCCATCTCCCATGACACATGGACATGGCATAAAAGATTAGGACATGCAAATTTTGAGCTTTTAAATGATCTTTGTAAACATAAACTTGTAATTGGTTTACCTAATCTTGAATGCACTAAGGATAAACCTTGTGATGCTTATCAAAAGGGAAAACAATCCAAGTCCTCATTTAAGCTAAAAGATGTAGTGTCCACCTCTAGGCCACTTGAACTTATACATATGGATTTATTTGGACCAACTAGAGTTGCTAGTCTTGGTGGAATGCACTATGCATATGTATTGGTTGATGATTACTCTAGATTTACATGGGTATGTTTCCTTGCTCATAAGAATGATGCATTTAAAGCTTTTGAAAAGTTTGCAAAAAGAGTTCAAAAAAAAAGTCCTTTATATTTCTTCTATTAGAAATGATCATGGAACTGAATTTGAAAATGAATTTTTTAAAAACTATTGTAATGAAAATGGTATTTCTTATACATTTTCATCTCCTATAACTCCTCAACAAAATGGGGTAGTTGAAAGGAAAAATAGAACTCTTATGGAAAGGGCTAAAATAATTTTTCATGAGTATAATTTGCCTCTATACTTTTAGGCGGAAGCCGTTAACATATCTTGTTATGTTTCAAATTGAGTTTTCAAAGACCAATTTTAAATAAAACATCTTATGAGCTATGGAACAATAGAAAACCTAAAATCTCATATCTAAGGGTATTTGGATGCAAGTGCTTTATATTGAACACCAAGGACAATTTTGGGAAATTTGATTCTAAAGCTAAAGAAGGAATTTTCCTAGGCTATTCTATTTCTAGTAAAGCATATAGGGTCTTTAATAAGAGAACTCTAGTAGTTGAAGAGTCAATGCATGTGGTATTTGATGAATTAAACTCACTTAATCCTAGAAAGGATGTTTGTAGTATTAACGATCTTATATGTGACAATGAGATTATGGAAACACAAGAAGAAAATGCTAGTAAGCCTTTAGAACTTAAAGATCCAAACAAGAAGGAAAATGAGGAGACATCTCAACCTACCTTGAAGGAAGAACTTCCAAAGGATTGGAAATTCAAGAAAGCTCACCTTAAAACCTCATTATAGGTGACACTATAAAAGGACTAACTACTATATCTCAATTAAAGTCTATTGTTAATTTAGCCTTCATTTCTCAAATTGAACCTAAAAATATTGATGATGCTTTATATGATGAATTTTGGGTCCTTGTTATGTAAGAAGAGTTAAATCAATTTGAGAGAAACAAGGTTTGGACCTTGGTTCCTAGACCTAAACATCATCCTATTATAGGCACCAAATGGGTGTTTAGAAATAAGATGAATGAACAAGGTATCATAACTAGGAACAAAGCTAAACTTGTAGCTAAAGATTACAATCAAGAGGAAGGCATTGATTATAATGAACCTCTGCCCTCATTGCAAGGTTAAAAGCTATTAGGATACTACTTGCATTTGCATTATACATGGATTTTAAACTTTGTCAAATGGATGTTAAAAGTGTATTTTTCAATAGTTTTATTGAAGAGGAGGCATATGTTGAACAACCTCAAAGTTTTGAAAACTTTGACTCTCCAAATCATGTGTTTAAACTTTCAAAAGCATTATATGGATTGAAACAAGCTCTAAGAGCTTGGTATGAAAGATTAAGTAACTTTTTACTAGAGAAAGGTTTCTATAAAGGAAAGGTTGACACAACTCTTTTTATAAAGAAATCCAAATATGATTTATTAATTGTTCAAATATATATTGATGACATTATATCTGGTGCTACTAACCATTACTTGTGTGAGGAATTCTCTAATTTAATGCAAGGAGAATTTGAGATGAGAATAATGGGTGAACTCAAATTCTTTCTTGGACTACAAATCAAGCAATGCAAAAATAGGATTTTTATCAATCAAACCAAGTATGCAAGAGATGTTCTTAAGAAGTTTGGCATGGATGGAGCTAAGATAAGTAAAACTCCAATGAGCACCACAACCAAACTTAACAAAAATGAGAATGGCAAACTGATTAATGAAAAGCGATTTAGAGGTATGATCGGATCTCTTCTTTATTTAACTACTAGTAGACCCGATATTATGTTTACTACTTACTTGTATGCTAGATTTTAATCAAGTCCTAGAGAGTCTCATTTGAATGCTATCAAAAGAATTTTCAAATATCTTTATAATATAATGCATTTAGGACTTTGGTATCCTAAGAGTTCATCCTTTGACTTGATTAGTTATTCTGATGCAAACTTTACTGGTAGTTTACTAGATAGAAAAAGCACTTCTGGAACTTGTCAAGTTTTAGGACAATGTTTAGTTTCTTGGTTTAGCAAGAAACAAGTTTTAGTTGCCTTGTCCACTACTGAAGCTGAATATATTGCAATAAGTCTTTGTTATTCACAAATTTTATGGTAAAAACAATAATTATTAGACTATGATATAAAACTTAATCACATTTCAATCAAATATGATAATACAAGTGCTATCAACCTTAGTAAAAATCACATTCAGCATATAGACATTAGACATCATTTCTTGCATGATCATGTTCAAATTGGTGATATCTCACTTGAATTTATTGATACAAATAATCAACTTGCAGATATCTTCACCAAACCTCTAAATGAAAAGAGATTAAATTTCATTAAGCATGAACTTGGCATGATTTATGGTTCTAGTTTATCTTGATTTTATATTTAATTGATGGTTGAACTGTTTTCATGTGAAATCATGTTGTCCTTATTGATTACTTTGATTGATAAATATTTTGATTTTGATCTTAAAATTTTTTTTTTGTCATCAGCTTATATTTTGTTTATCTTTTCAAATTTTCTTTTGCATTTTGTCAAAGGAGGAGAAATAATTTAAGTTTGCATGTATACCTAGTTAATTTTCTTTTTAACATGTGTACTTAGTTTGTTTTTAATTTTAAAACTCCCTTAAAAAATGTGCTTATGTTAGTGATATATTATATTTTTATTTGATATGAGGGGAGAAATTTTGTTTAAATTTTTGCATGCATATTAACATTATGATTAATTTTATTGTACTTCATATGTTACAAAAGGTCTTATTTTGCTTACTTTATGTATGACATAGATTTCATAAAGATTTTGAGTATCTTTATTTTTCATTTTCCCTTTATATCTCTCTCTTTTCTGTTTGCTTTTGATAAAGGGGGAGAAATATATTTGAGTTTGTTATTCATTATTATACATGTGTATAATATTGTATTATTATGTTTATACATGCATAATTCATGTATAATTTCTCCTTAGGAATGGTTTTTATCTTTGAGAAGGCATAAATATCTTCTTAGGAATGGTTTTTATCTTTGATAAGGCGTGAATATCTTCTTAGGAATGGTTTTTATCTTTGATAAGGCATGAATATCTTCTTAGGACTTGTTTTGATCTTTGATAAGGCATGAATATTTTTACAAAGATTTGGTATATCTTTGCTTTATTCCTATAGGAAGTGATGCATTTTAGTAGGACTATATACATATATGTTTGAAATTATTTCTTCACATTGCCTAACATTTATTTAATGATCATGATATCATATTTTATGTTTTTAATACATTTGTCATAAGAATGTCATGTTTTTATTGTTAGTGATATGCACTAGGTCAATTATTTGATTATGTATTGACTTTCTTATTTTATTAATAAAGAGGTATTTCATTATCATTTGATTTTATGATAATTATATGAATGGTTAATTCTTACTAAGGCCATCAAGTGTGTGACTTGATAGTAAAACCCTTATATTAAAATAAGAGTTCTATTCTAATTATCCCTAGCCATTTATTAGTTATATAAATGTTAAAGAATTAAGGCTAGTATGATGTTGACTAATGGTTATGTTTTACTAATCATGAATATGAGATATTAAGTCAACTTATAGGTACATGAAGAGAGATCATGTACTGGATTAACCCACTATGAGAATACTGCGTAGAATATTGTCATAAGTATATCTCATCATAGTAATTTTATTTCGATCCTTTGACCTTGAAATCATCATGGATTTCTACATAGCTATTTTATGTTTTGACACATTCTAACATTGTCTTTAACTAGACGATTAGATAGGATATTGTTGGATGTGAAATTAGTTTTGTGAGGAATGTGAGTGATTTAGAAGGAATTTATCCCTCATTAATATGAGAAAGATATCTATAGGCCCCTTAATGAGATAAACTGAAGGAAAATGCATGGCCATGCTAAAATGGATTGATAAAGAGTTATCATTTTTAGTCTACTTGGAATCAAGTCATAATATTGAACTATATAAGGATGACATTTTATGCCTTATGTTCCATTAAGATATCATGTGATAAAGGGACAATAAAATTCACTGTAATTAGGTTATGTCGGATTATTGACTTCATATGACTTGGGTAGTCATAATGTCTTGCTAGAGGCCACTTATGACTTGTAGGCCTAAATAGAGATTTAGGTCCACTGCCAATGTTATGTGAACCTACAGGGTCACACACTTAGAACAAGTCCAAAACGAATATGGGTTTAATAAGCCCATAGTAAACTCTATGGAAATAAATAATTAAAGTGTTTTATTTATTTATTTATTTAAGATAAATGTTATTTTAAATAAATAAATAAATAAAGATATTATTTCTTATTTATTTTTAAAACAAAATCAGAATGTAATAAATGGAAGTTACCAAAAAGGTCATTGGTAGGTAAAATCCTAATTTGAAGTCTATAAATATGTTATATTCTCTAGGGTTTAATACACTTATTTTTCCTTGCCTCCAAAAATGGTTTTCTCTCTTCCTAGAAAACAAACATAGAGTTTTTCTTTTGTTCATGATTTGTGAGACAATCAAGAATGTTGCTAGCACACACTCCAATTCGTTTTGTGAAGGACTGTCCGTGTAGATACCTATAGAGGATGCATCCTTTTGGAGACTGTCACGACCCAAAACAGGGGCCATGACCGGCGCTAGGGAACGGGAATTCTTTCGAATCCGGAACCCGTAGCAAGCCTAAAAATAAAATAAATATGCAATAATAACAATAAAAATATAATATGCAGCGGAAAATAAAATCATAAATATTACAATATCATCCATATCAACTGGATTCAATTCAAAACTCATCACATCGCATATATAATCTCATAAATGTATAATCTTTATACAAATCCAGTTTTACTATAATACATCTCTTTAAAATAAACACTTTAATTCACAACTACTGAAAATCACAACTACTGCAGTGTCTAGATAAAATAAATAAGACTCAAGTATATAATTTACATAAAGAAGCCGGGGCGGAAGAAATCCGGCGTATCGACCTGCTACTGAGGTCTGAGGAAGTTGACTCTCCTGAAAAATAGTCAACGGAGGGGAGTCAGACCTCACTGAGTGAATCACTATAGTATATATACATACACTCTAAGTGATAATGCATACAGTCAACAGTATATGAGTAATATGTATATATACAGGCAAGTTCATACAGATGCAGAAAAATCATTTTATATATTTTGTCTGAAAATCAACTTTATGAAGGATCACATAGAACCCTAGAATATCGCAACCTCAGAAAAATAGTGTTAAACAACACTCTAGCCATACAGGCTCACTGATTCCAAATATATCCACTTAATCCATATGGACAGTAGACTGGCCCCGAGACACTAAGTCAACCGAGCTCCAGCAGTCTGACTGCCAGTGTGATTGGCCCCGAGACACTTGGTCAACCGAGCTCCAGCAATCACACCCACAAACCACATCTCACATATATCAATAATCCTAATCAAATCGATATCCACAAATAGGTTAGTAATATAGCCTAAAGCTATAGGCGTACCGGTACGTACTCGGTCCTAGTGCTGCCCACTAGGTAGCACGTTCTATTGATATCCTTCATTCTTAAATATAAAACATTCATTCACAAAAATAAATGATGCATGAATTTAAATAAATCAACAATATAAACCATATATATACTGGAAATATACCAAACATAAACCAGGTATATTTTGAGTATATATATGTCAAATAAATCCAATCAAATCATGAATTAAACTAAAAATATATTTAAAAACATTTTAAATATATTTTATTAATAAAACATGTATATAATTTATTATATACCAAAAATATACCAAAAATATACTAAAATATAAATCATATTATTTATGCATATTTAGTCAAAATAAAACATGCATTTTCTAAATCATGCACCCTAAGCATATATATATAATATAGTAACTCACCTAATGCGCTCCACGAGACAGGTCCGACGGGCCTGGTCCACTAACCCTCGATCTCGGCGCAACTAAACAAGAAATAATTAATCGACATCAGAATAACCCTAACAGAAATCCTAGAATTAAATCTAGAGTATTCAACACAGAATCGGAAATTAGGGTTCGACTGGATATCACGTTTTACGAGAATTCTACCGAAAATCCGACAGAACCTCCCCTGTAAAACGGACATCTCTCTACTCAAAAGAGTAGAGCCGACCCTACAAAGAAAATACACTTCAAAAATAAACACCACAATCAATCACAACCCCTCGGTCGGACTCCAGACTACAATCTGTCGACCGGGGTCCACAAACACAGAATATATATTCAAATATACCAAAAATATCCTTAAATCATAAAAATACATTTTATAGGTAGAAATTACATAATTAACCTTGAAACACTGTAAAAATCGATTAAAACTCATTTTATTAGAAAAACCGTATATTATATATATAATTGAAAATAATTCCCGGAAAATAGTTTTAATTAGTTAAAAATACTAAATAATTTGTAGAAATCATTTTTATACCTTAAATAAATATTAAAACCAATTAAATTACATTTTTAGACAATTTAGGGTAAAATTACCAAAATACCCCTATATATATATATATACCTAAATTACTTCAAAAATTCACCAAAAATCATACAATTATCCAAAATTAATTTTCTCAACATATTTATCAATAATATCAATAATTAAACTCAATTAACCAATTAAATTCAATTTAAAACACAATTAACCTAATTTTACAAAATCACATAAACTTCAATAATTAAAAATAAATACTTAGAAATTCATAAAAATTCCAAATAAATTTCTATAATTCATTTCAACACCTAATTCAACCATAAACTCCAATTTCATAATTTAAATAATTAATTTCCGAAAATTAGAAAATAATATTAAAATATTCAAAAATACCCAAAAATCCAAACAATCTCCAAAAATTCTGTAAAAATTCATACATGAAGATTAAGCTACCAGGAACAACATTTGTGAAGGAAGTTTCCATGAATCATCCAAATCGAAGCTCAAAAAAATCGAAAACTCAAAGAGGCCGAAAACTTCAAATCAAAACCTAAGCAATTCTAGACCATTTTAGCTCAAACCAAAGCTAGAATAACACTCACCGGAGCTCAAGGAGAAGATAGAGACCGGCGGTGTCGAAAACGGTGGCCGGAGGAGGGAGAAACGGCAGTGAGGAAATGGTGGTCCGGCGCCCGCGCGGGAGAAGAAAGAAGAAGAAGAAGAAAAAGAAAAAGAAAGAAAAGGAAAGAAAAAGAAAAAGAAAAAGAAAGAAAAAGGAAAAGAAAAAAAAAGAAAAAATAAAATAAATTAAAATAATTAAATATTAATAAATAAATAAAAATAAAATAATAAATTTTAATAATTTAATAATAAATAAAATAATCAAATAATAATAAATAAATAATAAAATATTAGGGTAATAATAAACCCTAATTAAATAAATATACACACACATGCTTTATTTAATAATTTAAAAATATGTATGAGTTCATGCAAACCCGTAAATACATTTAAAATAATTAATAATACATTGTTTACGTGGAAATTTCCCCGAAAATGAAAGTCCCGGGAAAATTTTACGTAAAATACTGAAAATAATAGACAGTAATTAAAATAGGTTTAAAATACATATCAACTCATAAAAATATCTTATAATGCATAAAAATTATTGACACTGTATATCCCGGTACAGTGTAAAAATATTTTAAAAAAACACGGGATATTACAGTCTTCCCCCCTTACAAGAATTCGTCCCCGAATTCTAAAAACAAGATTACAGAATCAGGAAGGAAAGAGATACGGGTAAGAAGCTCGCATCTCAGCTTCAGTCTCCCACGTATGCTCTTCAACTCTGTAGCTACGCCACAAAACCTTGACCATCGGAATCTGCTTCGATCGCAACTGTCGAACTTGAAAATCTACGATCGCCACAGGTTCTTCCACAAACGTCAAATCTTCACTCACTTCCACACTGTCAGGTTGCAACACGTGTGAAGGGTCTGAGATATACTTCCTCAACATCGAGATATGAAATACTGGATGCACTTGTGACATACTCGGAGGCAAATCCAACCGATATGCAACAGTGCCAATTCTCTCCAGAATCTCAAACGGTCCAATATATCTCGGTGCTAACTTATCCTTCCTGCCAAATCTCATCACACCCTTCATCGGAGATACTTTCAGAAAAACGAAATCTCCAACCTGAAACTCCACATCTCTGTGCCTAGGATCCGCATAACTCTTCTGTCTGCTAACTGCGGTCTCTAATCTACGCTTGATCACGGCGACTTTCTCTGCAGCATCTTGAACCATCTCTGGTCCAGTCAAAACTCTCTCACCGATCTCATCCCAACACAACGGGGATCTACACTTCCTTCCATACAACGCCTCATATGGTGCCATGCCAATACTGCTATGGTAGCTATTATTATATGCAAACTCAACAAGCGACAAATGATCATCCCAGCTACCTCTCAAATCCAAGACACACATCCTCAACATATCTTCCAGTGTCTGGATCGTCCTCTCAGACTGACCATCTGTCTGAGGATGAAAAGCAGTACTGAAATCCAACCTAGTGCCCATCGCTTCTTGCAACTTCTGCCAAAAACGAGAAGTAAACACCGAACCTCTGTCTGACACAATGGACACAGGTACTCCATGAAGGCACACAATATGCTTCACGTACAACTTCGCCAATCTAGCAACTGAATATGTGGCTTTCACAGGCAAGAAATGTGCAGACTTCGTCAATCTGTCTACAATCACCCAGATGGAATCGTATCCATCCTTCGAACGAGGTAAACCGACCACAAAATCCATAGCTATCCTTTCCCACTTCCACTCGGGAATAGGAAGAGGCTGAAGCTTCCCAGAAGGCTTCTGATGTTCGGCTTTCACTTGCTGACACGTCAAGCACTTAGCAACATAATTAGCAACATCCTTCTTCAATCCATCCCACCAGTATAGATCTCTGATACTGTGGTACATCTTAGTAACACCAGGATGAACGCTGTAGGCTGTAGAATGTGCTTCCTCTAGGATCTCTTCTCTCAAATCATCCACATCAGGAACACACAATCTACCACTGATCCACAACACACCATCATCATCGAGTGTGAAATCAGTGAACTTCCCTGCTCTGACATTCTCTGCAAGCTCTTCCAGAATAGGATCTCGGCTCTGAGCTGCTTTAATCCTATCCCTTAGTACAGATCGTACTTTAAACTGAGCTAACAGTCCACCTGATCTACTAATCTTCATCATCAGACCTTGATCCACCATCAGATGCAATTCCTGGATCAATGGTCTCCTCTCCACACCGATGTGAGCAAGACTACCTGAGGACTTCCTACTCAAGGCATCTGCTACCACATTAGCTTTACCCGGATGGTAAAGAATCTCACAATCATAATCCTTCAACAATTCCAACCATCTTCTCTGCCTCATATTCAAATCTCGCTGCTGGAAAATGTACTTAAGGCTCTTGTGATCAGTAAATATCTCACAAGTCACCCCATACAGATAATGTCTCCAAATCTTCAAAGCAAAGATCACTGCAGCCATCTCTAGATCATGTGTAGGATAATTCTGCTCATGCTTCTTCAACTGCCTCGAAGCATAGGCTATCACCCTTCCATTCTGCATCAACACACAACCAAGACCAATTCTAGAGGCATCACAGTAAACTGTGAACTTATCCACTCTATTAGGCAAAGCTAATACTGGCGCTGTGGTCAACTTCTCCTTCAACAACTGAAAACTATTCTCACAAGCTTCTGACCACTCGAATCTAACATTCTTCTGAGTCAAGCGAGTCATAGGGGCTGCTATCCTGGAAAAAACCTGCACAAACCGCCTATAATACCCGGCTAAACCCAGAAAACTCCGAATCTCAGTAACTGAAGTAGGTCTAGGCCACTCAGATACTACTTCAATCTTCTGTGGATCAACCTGAATACCTTCTTTAGACACTACGTGTCCAAGAAAAGAAACACTCTCCATCCAGAAATCACACTTCGAGAATTTAGCATAAAGCTGATGATCTCTCAGTGTCTGTAGTACAATCCTCAAGTGATATACGTGCTCTTCCATACTCCTCGAATATACTAGTATATCATCAATGAAGACTACCACAAACTGATCCACATACGGTCGGAATACTCTGTTCATCAGGTCCATAAAAGCTGCTGGTGCATTAGTCAAACCAAAAGACATCACCAGAAACTCATAATGACCATATCGAGTGCGGAATGCTGTCTTAGGAATATCAGCTTCACTGATCCGCAACTGATGATAACCCGACCTCAAGTCAACCTTAGAAAAGAACTGTGCACCCTGGAGCTGATCAAACAAATCATCTATCCTCGGGAGAGGATACTTGTTCTTCACTGTCACCTTATTAAGCTCTCCGTAGTCAATGCACAGTCTCAGGGTACCATCCTTCTTCTTCACAAACAAGACTGGTGCACCCCAAGGGGAAACACTAGGTCTGATAAAACCTTTATCCAACAACTCTTGCAATTGCTCCTTCAACTCTCTCAACTCTGCAGGAGCCATACGATAGGGTGGCATAGATATAGGAGTAATACCTGGAACCACATCTATACAGAACTCAATCTCTCTGTGAGGTGGTAAACCTGGCAACTCCTTGGGAAAAACATCAGGAAACTCACAAGCAACAGGAACATCTGTGAGTGACAACTTCTCCACTGACGTATCCCTGACCAATGCCAAAAACCCCTGACAACCTTTCCTCAACAACTTCCTAGCTGAAATAACAGAAATAAGATTCTGAGGTGCTGAACTCCTGTCACCAACAAACTTAAATTCTACTTCACCAGGAATTCTGAAAATCACCTCCTTATTCCTGCAATCAACCACGGCATAATGCTGGGATAACCAATCCATTCCCAGAATAACATCAAACTCCATCACATCCAACAAAATCAAATCGGCGGATAATTCTCTATCTCCCACGAGAACTGGACAACCAGAAAGAACAATATCGGCGTCCAAAGAATCGCTCAGAGGAGTGGCAACAGACAAGGGAAAAGCCATCCTCGAAGCTTGCCAACAAGATTTAGAAGCAAAAATGGGAGAAACAAATGAATGCGTGGCACCCGGATCAAACAAAACCAAAGCATCCAGGTAACATACAGAAAGAATACCTGCCACGACTGCATTAGATGCCTGAGCATCCTGCTGAGTCAGATGGAAAACTCTGGCCTGGCCTCGACCTCCCTGCTGACTGGTAGAAGCCTGGCCAACACCTCGGGTACCTCCTCTCGTACCTCTACCACGACTCTGTTGTGGAACAAACTGAGTAGAACTCTGATGCTGAGCTGGTGGTAACTGAAATGGCACGGGTGCTGCACTAGCAATCGACTGCTGTGGGAATCGCGAAATCTGCTGCTGCTGATATTCGGGGTAAGGACACGATCTGGCAAAATGTCCTGTCTGCCCACATCTGAAACATGTCAGTGGTGTCAGATAACACGGTCCCTGATGGACTCTACCACAAGTCTGACAAACACTGGCCGCTGATCCAGAACTACGACCACTGCTGCTACTCGAAGCACCTGACCCAAATCTGAACGAACTACGCTGACCTCCACGACCATGTCTACTGCTCCGATGCACTCGCTGCTGCTGTCTCTGACTCTGCTGAGTCAAACCTCGCTGCTGACTACTCGAACCAACATGAAAACTCGAATATGGAGTAGCCTGCAATCCACTCGACTGAACTCCCAACTAGTAATAATCAGGCATCGCTCCCTGCCTAACTAATCTCAGCTCAATCTCCTTAGCTAGCTCAATCACCGACTCGAGAGTAAGACCTGCTGTGGGCATACCAGCAAAAGCTGAACCCAAACCAGTAACATAGGTAGTAACAGCGAAATACTGATCTCGCATCAGATCCTCAGCATATCTACCCAGACGAAGGACCTCTCGGGTATACTCCTCTACTGATCGATCTCCACGAGAAATACTAGTCAAACGGAGACGATAGCTCAAAAGAAGAGGCTCTGGACAAAATCTCCTCATGAATCGCTCTCGAAACTGAGCCCACGTCATCGTCATCATATAAGGCTGGATCATCTGAATGAACCAATCTAAAGCTGATCCCTCGACAGACAACTCAACAATCATAATCCGCTGGTACTCGGTATGAGCAGTCCGAGTCCTAGTCTCAATCGCATGCAGAAAATCTAAAGGATCAGAAGTACCATCAAAAGCAATCCTGCCAACTCTGGCATAGAACAAAGCTGCCTCAGGGTCAGACATACCCTGCTGATAGGCAGGCTGAACAGGCTGAACAACTGGAGGAACAGGAACATCAAACTCAGGCTCAACAGGCTCAACAGGCTCCTCATCCTGTAACTCTCTCTGCCTACGGCGACCTGCCGCTCCTCGAGGTCTACCTCTACCACGACCTCTACGTCTAACTGGCTGCTCATGAGGTAAAACCTCATCCTGAAAAGACTCATCATCCTCGGCCTCAACGACCGGTGGAGCGACACGCGCTCGCCTCCTCATTCTGAAAAGACAAACGGAAAGATTCAGACAAAACAGACAACGGAGGAATAACGCTGAAAACTACAGCAAGGAATACTCATCAAGACATACTCGAACCTAATACACTGCAGTAGTCCAACAGAAAACACAACTTAAAAACTAGGGCCACAACTCACAAAACTAAGCCCTGACACAGAACTCCACTCAGATACGAACTTCGCTCTGATACCAACTTTGTCACGACCCAAAACAGGGGCCATGACCGGCGCTAGGGAACGGGAATTCTTTCGAATCCGGAACCCGTAGCAAGCCTAAAAATAAAATAAATATGCAATAATAACAATAAAAATATAATATGCAGCGGAAAATAAAATCATAAATATTACAATATCATCCATATCAACTGGATTCAATTCAAAACTCATCACATCGCATATATAATCTCATAAATGTATAATCTTTATACAAATCCAGTTTTACTATAATACATCTCTTTAAAACAAACACTTTAATTCACAACTACTGAAAATCACAACTACTGAAAATCACAACTACTGAAAATCACAACTACTGCAGTGTCTAGATAAAATAAATAAGACTCAAGTATATAATTTACATAAAGAAGCCGGGGCGGAAGAAATCCGGCGTATCGACCTGCTACTGAGGTCTGAGGAAGTTGACTCTCCTGAAAAATAGTCAACGGAGGGGAGTCAGACCTCACTGAGTGAATCACTATAGTATATATACATACACTCTAAGTGATAATGCATACAGTCAACAGTATATGAGTAATATGTATATATACAGGCAAGTTCATACAGATGCAGAAAAATCATTTTATATATTTTGTCTGAAAATCAACTTTATGAAGGATCACATAGAACCCTAGAATATCGCAACCTCAGAAAAATAGTGTTAAACAACACTCTAGCCATACAGGCTCACTGATTCCAAATATATCCACTTAATCCATATGGACAGTAGACTGGCCCCGAGACACTAAGTCAACCGAGCTCCAGCAGTCTGACTGCCAGTGTGATTGGCCCCGAGACACTTGGTCAACCGAGCTCCAGCAATCACACCCACAAACCACATCTCACATATATCAATAATCCTAATCAAATCGATATCCACAAATAGGTTAGTAATATAGCCTAAAGCTATAGGCGTACCGGTACGTACTCGGTCCTAGTGCTGCCCACTAGGTAGCACGTTCTATTGATATCCTTCATTCTTAAATATAAAACATTCATTCACAAAAATAAATGATGCATGAATTTAAATAAATCAACAATATAAACCATATATATACTGGAAATATACCAAACATAAACCAGGTATATTTTGAGTATATATATGTCAAATAAATCCAATCAAATCATGAATTAAACTAAAAATATATTTAAAAACATTTTAAATATATTTTATTAATAAAACATGTATATAATTTATTATATACCAAAAATATACCAAAAATATACTAAAATATAAATCATATTATTTATGCATATTTAGTCAAAATAAAACATGCATTTTCTAAATCATGCATCCTAAGCATATATATATAATATAGTAACTCACCTAATGCGCTCCACGAGACAGGTCCGACGGGCCTGGTCCACTAACCCTCGGTCTTGGCGCAACTAAACAAGAAATAATTAATCGACATCAGAATAACCCTAACAGAAATCCTAGAATTAAATCTAGAGTATTCAACATAGAATCGAAAATTAGGGTTCGACTGGATATCACGTTTTACGAGAATTCTACCGAAAATCCGGCAGAACCTCCCCTGTAAAACGGACATCTCTCTACTCAAAAGAGTAGAGCCGACCCTGCAAAGAAAATACACTTCAAAAATAAACACCACAATCAATCACAACCCCTCGGTCGGACTCCAGACTACAATCTGTCGACCGGGGTCCACAAACACAGAATATATATTCAAATATACCAAAAATATCCTTAAATCATAAAAATACATTTTATAGGTAGAAATTACATAATTAACCTTGAAACACTGTAAAAATCGATTAAAACTCATTTTATTAGAAAAACCGTATATTATATATATAATTGAAAATAATTCCCGGAAAATAGTTTTAATTAGTTAAAAATACTAAATAATTTGTAGAAATCATTTTTATACCTTAAATAAATATTAAAACCAATTAAATTACATTTTTAGACAATTTAGGGTAAAATTACCAAAATACCCCTATATATATATATATACCTAAATTACTTCAAAAATTCACCAAAAATCATACAATTATCCAAAATTAATTTTCTCAACATATTTATCAACAATATCAATAATTAAACTCAATTAACCAATTAAATTCAATTTAAAACACAATTAACCTAATTTTACAAAATCACATAAACTTCAATAATTAAAAATAAATACTTAGAAATTCATAAAAATTCCAAATAAATTTCTATAATTCATTTCAACACCTAATTCAACCATAAACTCCAATTTCATAATTTAAATAATTAATTTCCGAAAATTAGAAAATAATATTAAAATATTCAAAAATACCCAAAAATCCAAACAATCTCCAAAAATTCTGTAAAAATTCATACATGAAGATTAAGCTACCAGGAACAACATTTGTGAAGGAAGTTTCCATGAATCATCCAAATCAAAGCTCAAAAAAATCGAAAACTCAAAGAGGCCGAAAACTTCAAATCAAAACCTAAGCAATTCTAGACCATTTTAGCTCAAACCAAAGCTAGAATAACACTCACCAGAGCTCAAGGAGAAGATAGAGACCGGCGGTGTCGAAAACGGTGGCCGGAGGAGGGAGAAACGGCGGTGAGGAAATGGTGGTCCGGCGCCCGCGCGGGAGAAGAAAGAAGAAGAAGAAAAAAAAGAAAAAGAAAGAAAAGGAAAGAAAAAGAAAAAGAAAAAGAAAGAAAAAGGAAAAGAAAAAATAAAGAAAAAATAAAATAAAATAAAATAATTAAATATTAATAAATAAATAAAAATAAAATAATAAATTTTAATAATTTAATAATAAATAAAATAATCAAATAATAATAAATAAATAATAAAATATTAGGGTAATAATAAACCCTAATTAAATAAATATACACACACAGGCTTTATTTAATAATTTAAAAATATGTATGAGTTCATGCAAACCCGTAAATACATTTAAAATAATTAATAATACATTGTTTACGTGGAAATTTTCCCGAAAATGAAAGTCCCGGGAAAATTTTACGTAAAATACTGAAAATAATAGACAGTAATTAAAATAGGTTTAAAATACATATCAACTCATAAAAATATCTTATAATGCATAAAAATTATTGACACTGTATATCCCGGTACATTGTAAAAATATTTTAAAAAAACACGGGATATTACAGAGACGTCTTGATCCAAATAACCAAAGTAAAAAGCTCGAGGTAAGGTGTCACCGGTGTGAACCTCCTCTCATCCTTCCAAAAAATCTTGCCTCTTTTATGTTTTGGTAAGATTCTTAAAATCCTAGATTTAATCAAGTTGTCGAATTACATGGATCCAAGTTTGGGAACATGATAAATTTTTAATTTTTTCGCTACGTTTGTATCATAAAATCCCAACATTTATCCCTCCTACTATATTTTATGTTGTTTATTTTTTCTTTTTTTTTTTTTGTTAAGGGGAATAATCTATAAATTTATATTTCTTATCATGTCCATATTCGTAGGGGGGAAATAAAGAAATATATTTTATTACATTTGGTATCATTATTATCACAAATATTATCACACACTTTACTTCATATTATTTTTTAGTCAAACTCAAAATAAGTTTGTCAAAATCAAAAAGGGGGAGATTGTTGACCTTAGCAATAATTAATCTTAATTTTGATCTTAACAAACTTAATTTTGAGCATTTAATTTATTTATTTAAGTGTGTAAAGGTTAGAACTCTATTGTAAGTTAAAATGAAGTATAATTATCTTGGGCTGATTGGACCTTTGAGATTCAATAAGACTTTTGACATCTTTAGAGCTTTATAATGAGAAAGTTATCTTCTTCACATTTAAAGTAGACATCTTGAGCTTTCTGAATTGGGCTTATTTGTCAAAATCCAAGTTCATTTGGTTATGCAAATTTTGAGTCAAAATCCACGTATACGTATGTCATCTCATACTGCACATCTCTTAGTATTTTGGACATATCTTGAGTTAAAAAAGTCTAATTAAGGTGATTCAAAATGATATGAAAAGATAAGTCAAATATCCATAACTTTCATGAAGAAAGTATGGGAAATTCAAATTTCTTCAGGAGAAAATCATGGCTTCAAGGATGAGGAATCCAAGCTTCTTTCAACTTAAAATCGCGTTTTAGTATGGTGTTTTGCTCATTTTCAATTTCGGCCATTTTTTGATTTTCTTTTTTTTTTTTTTTTTTGAGAATTCTTGCTTGATTCATGGAAAATCCCTTTACAAAAGTTGTTCCCCTTAACTATATCTACATCCCCGAATTTTTGTGTGATTTTTGGGAATTATTTTGATTTTTGTGAATTTTTGAATATTTTATTATTATTTTATTATTTTCGTAAATTAATTATAAAAATTATGAAATTATGATTTTTGGTGTTATTGGTGGTTAATATTAATTTTAGAATTTAGTTTATAATTTTTGTGTAATTTTTATAATTATTTTTAGTTTATGTCAATTTTGAAAATATAGGTTAAACATATATTTTGTTGGTAATTATTGGTTAATTAAATGTATTTGTTGATTTTACTGAATAATATGTTGAGAAAATAATTTTTCTGTATTTATATAATTTTTATTGAATTTTTGAGCATTTGTAGTATTTTATGTGTATTTTTAAATATTAAGGGTAATTTGGTAATTTTAGTTAAATATTATGTTTAATTGGTTTTAATATTATTTGAGTATAAAAATGATTTTTATAAATTATTTACTAATTTTAACTAATTAATACTAATTTTCAAAAATTATTTTCAAATAATATATAATATACTATTTTTGTAAATAAATGGATTTTTAGCAATTTTTAATATTTTTTTTGGACTAATTAAGTAATTTGGATTTATAAAATGAATTTTATAAATATTTGTGGAATTGTCAAGAAAATGGATTTTTAATAATATTATATTATTAATTAGGGTTTTTAAATAATTATTAGGAAAATACTTATTTTTGGTGTTCTAATGTAAAATTTGTTATATTTTGATATTTGGAAGGCATTTATGGTATTTATTGATTTTAATATATTTTATTGTGTTATTTAAATTTTTGATGAATTGTGGACCTCGGTTGGGAATTTTAGTAGTTTAGGATCTCAACCGAGGGTTGTAAGAATTTTTGTATTTAAAGTGTATTTTCTTTGTAGGACCGACTCTACTTTTTAGTAGAGAGATGTCCATTTTACAGAGGAGGTTCTATCGAATTTTTGGTATAATTCTCGTAAAACGTGACATCGGGTCTAATTCTAATTTTGTGTCTGTTCATGTTTAGTAATTCTAGATCAAGTCTCTAGAAGTCTAGTTAGATATATATTCTAATTTGTTATCACTTTTATTGTTTAATTGCGCGGAGACAGAGACCTAGCAAACCAAGCCCATCGGACCAGTCTCGAGGAGTGCATCCTTGTGAGTTATTATTATATATATACATTGCTTTAGGATGCATGTTTTAGAATTATATGTTTTAAATGTAAAATTTTGCATAATTGCTTTATTAAATGTTTAAGTATATCTTAAGTATATTTTTAGTATATCTTTGGTATATTTTGAAATGAATGCATGTTTTCCCTTTTGATTTATATTCAAATTATTTTTAAGTATATTATTGATTTATTTTGAGCATATTTCATGACTTGTTTGAATTGATTATACGTATATATACCTAAAATATACTTAGTTTATTTTAAGTGTATTTCTTGTATATATATGGTTTATTTGATCATTTTGAATGTCATTATGCATTATTTATTTTTTTCATATGTATGTTTTATTTTTAATGAAGGATATCAATAGAACATGCTTCCTAGTGGGTAGCACTAGGACCGTGGACATACCGATGCAATAGATTTAGGGTTGAGTGAGAATCATTTGTGGTATTATGATTTGATTAAGAATGATATGAATGATTTAATTGATGTGAGATGTGATTGATGGAGCTCGGTTGACCAAGTGTCTCAGGGTCAATCACACTAATAGTCAAACTACTGGAGCTCGATTGAATTAGTGTCTCGAGGCCAGTCTACTGTCCAGTTGGACTAAGTGAATTTACTTGGAATTAAGTGAGCCTGTATGGCTAGAGTGCCTTCTATTGATGTTTAAGGTTGTGATAACTTAGAATTCTATTTGATCTTTCATAAACTGATGTTTTTTTTAATTAATTATAAAGTGATTTTTAGCATCTGTGTGTACTTGCCTCTATATATATTTATTATATATACTTATAAGTGTCTGCATTTGACATTTAGTTATGCATGTATATATATTATAATAATTCACTCAGTGAGGTCTGACTCCCCTCAGTTGATGTTTTTACAGGAGAATCTTCTTCTTCAGACCTCAGCAGTAGGCCTATCCACTGAATTTCTTCTGCCCCGGCTTTATTATGTAAATCTTTTACCTAGTATTATATTGTATTCTAGAAAACTGCAGTAGTTATATTTATGTTAGTCGGAAGTACTACTCTGTATTATACATGTTGATATTAAATTTAGAGAGGTATATCTCTGAATGATGTATTAAATATTTTATTTTATGATATGCAGAGATTATTTTATCATTATATGTTGATTTTAAATTTTGATGTATTTTTATATTATGGTATATTTATTTTATTTATTGTATGTTTTATTATTTTAAGGCTTGCTACGGGTTCCGGATTCGAAAGAATTCTCATTCTCTAGCGTCGGTCATGGCCCTCGGTTTGGGTCATGACAATTCAATTCTTGTAAAGAATTTTTTAATTTCTCATTTTTATTTAATAATCCTATTCACCACCCCCCCCCCCTCTAGGACTCCTTTTAAGACATTAAAGTAACAAAATATGCCAAGTTATGGGGCTGCGGTGTATAGATGTATCATATAAAAAAGGATAAGTGCTATTTTGATCCATATGGTTTTACCTTTTGGCAAAATCAGTCATGTGTTATTTTTTTTGGCTTTTAAGTACCATGTGTTTCACATTTTTTTACACTTTAATACCCTTCTAACTAATATTATCATTATTTTATGAGAAAATGTTGATATAATATTAAATTTCAATAATAAATTTATTCTATATATGATTTACGATCAATTCAACAAATTGGTTATTTTAAAAAATTTTGCAAATTTATTTTAAAAATCATTTCTTTTTATTCATAATTAAATTAAAAATACATCTAAATTCAATTTTTTGTGAGTTTATAGTAGTTAGTTTAATAATATATTATTTATTATATGATTTTAGCATTGAAAATGCATATTATTTTTATATTAAAATATATATTTCAAACAATATTTGTTAGAATGGTATTAAAGTGTAAAAAAAATGTGAAATATAAGGTATTTAAAGAAATCCAAACATGATTTATTAATTGTTCAAATATATGTTGATGACATTATATTCAGTGCTACTAACCATTGCTTGTGTGAGGAATTCTCTAATTTAATGCAAGGAGAATTTGAGATGAGTATGAAGGGTGAACTCAAATTCTTTCTTAGACTAATAATCAAGTAATGTAAAAATGGGATTTTTATCAATCAAACCAAGTATGCAAGAGACGTTCTTAAACTTAACAAAGATGAGAATGGAAAACCAGTTGATAAAAAGCGATTTAGAGGTATGATCGAATCTCTTCTTTATTTAACTACTAGTAGACCCGATATTATGTTTGCTACTTGCTTGTGTGCTAGATTTCAATCAAGTCCTATAGAGTCTCATTTGAATGCTATTAAAAGAATTTTCAAATATCTTTATGGTACAATGCATTTAGGACTTTGGTATCCTAAAAGTTCATCCTTTGACTTGATTAGTTATTCTGATGCAGACTTTGTTGGTAGTTTACTAAATAGAAAAAGCACTTTTGGAACTTGTCAAGTTTTAGGATAATGTTTAATTTCTTGGTTTAGTAAGAAACAAGTTTAAGTTGCCTTGTCCACTACTGAAGTTGAATATATTGCAACAAGTCTTTGTTGTTCATAAGTTTTATGGCAAAAACAACAGTTATTAGACTATGGTGTAAAACTTAATCACATTCCAATCAAATGTGATAATACAAGTGCTATTAACCTTAGTAAAAATCTCATTCAACATATAGACATTAGACATCATTTCTTGCGTGATCATGTTCAAATTGGTGATATCTCACTTGAATTTGTTGATACAAATAATCAACTTGTAGATATCTTCACCAAACCTCTAAATAAAGAGAGATTAAATTTCAGTAAGCATAAACTTGGCATGATTGATGGTTCTAGTTTATCTTGATTTTATGTTTAATTGATAGTTAAACTGTTTTTATGTGAAATCATGTTGTACTTATTGATTACTTTGATTGATAAATATTTTGATTTTGATCGTAAAAAATTTTTTTTTATCGTCAGCTTATATTTTGTTTATCTTTTTAAATTTCCTTTTGCATTTTGTCGAAGGATGAGAAATCATTTGAGTTTGCATGTGTACCTAGTTAATTTTCTTTTTAACATGTGTACTTAGTTTATTTTTAATTTTAAAACTCCCTTAAAAATTATGCTTATGTTAGTGACAATTTATATTTTTATTTGATATAGGGGGAGAAATTTTGTTTAAATTTTTGCATGTATATTAACATTATGATTAATTTTGTCATACATCATATGTTACAAAAGGTCTTATTTTGCTTACTTTATATATGACATAGATTTCATAAAGATTTTAAGCATCTTTATTTTTCATTTTCCCTTTATATCTCTCTCTTTTCTTTTTGCTTTTGACAAAGGGGGAGAAATATATTTGAGTTTGTTATTCATTAATATACATGTGTATAATATTTTATTATTGTATTTATACATGCATAATTCATGTATAATTTCTTCTTAAGAATGGTTTTTATCTTTGGTAAGACATAAATATCTTCTTAGGAATGGTTTTTATCTTTGATAAGGCATGAATATCTTTTTAGGAATTGTTTTGATCTTTGATAAGACATGAATATTTTTATAAAGATTTGGTGTATCTTTGCTTTGTTCATATATGAATTGATGCATTTTAGTAGGACTATATGCATATATGTTTGAAATTATTTCCTCACATTGCCTAACATTTATTTAAATGATCATGATATCATACTTTATGTTTTTAAGACATTTATCATAAGAATGCCATATTTTTATCCCTCCTGCTATATTTTATGTTGTTTATATTTTTTTGTCAAAGGGAATAATCTATAAATTTATATTTCTTATCATGTCCGTAATCGTAAGGGGAGAAGAAATATATTTTATACATTTAGTATTATTATTATCACAAATATTATCACACACCTTACTTTGTATTATTTTTTAGTCAAACTCAAAATAAGTTTGTCAAAATCAAAAATGGGGAGATTGTTGACCTTAGCAATAATCAATCTTAATTTTGATCTTAACAAACTTAATTTTGAGCATTTAATTTGTTTATTTAAGTGTGTATAAGTTAGGACTCTATTGGAAGTTAAAATGAAGTATAATTATCTTAGGCTAATTGGACCTTTGAGATTCAATGAGGCTTTTGATATCCTTAGAGTTTTATAATGAGAAAGTTATCCTCTTCGCATTTAAAGTAAACATCTTGAGCTTTCTGAATTGGGCCTATTTTTCAAAATCCAAGTTCATTTGGTTATGCAAATTTTGAGTCAAAATCCATGTATACGTCTACCATCTCAAACTGCACATCTCTTAGTATTTTGGACATATCTTAAGTTAAAAAAGTCCAAAGGTGATTAAAATGATATGGAAAGATAAGTAAAATATCCATAACTTTCATGAAGAAAGTATGGGAAAATTCAAATTTCTTCGGGAGAAAATCACGGCTTCAACTTGTGTATAGCTGTCTAACAGTATTCTACATTTCAGATTGCACAGCTCTTAGTATTTTAGACATATCATGGGCTACATAAGTCCAATTTAGGTGATTAAAATGATATGGAAAGATAAGTCAAATATCTACAAATTTCATGAAGAAAGTATGGGCAAATTCAAATTTCTTCAGGAGCAAATCAAGGCTTCAACTTATGTATAGTTGTTTGACAATATTCTGCATTTTAGATTGTACAACTCTTATTATTTTGGACATATCCTGAACTATAGAAATCCAATTTAGGTGATTCAAAATGATATGGAAAGATAAGTTAAATATCTATAACTTTCATGAAAAATGTATAAGCAAATTCAAATTTCTTCAAGAGCAAATCACGGCTTCAACTTGGGTATAGTTGTTTGATAGTATTCTACATTTCAAATTGCACAGCTCTTAGTATTTTGGACATATCCTGAGCTACAAACGTCCAATTTATGTGATTCAAAATGATATGGAAATCTAATTCAAATAATATGAAGAAAGTATGGGCAAATTCAAACGTCTTGAGCAGCCAATCACGATTTTAATCCATGAATAGCTGTCCGACAGCATTAGTTTCAATGATTCAAAATACAGATGTTGGACACATCATTTGCATCTCCAACAACTATATTTTTAAGTATAAATACCTCTTGAGATGAATGGAAGTTAAAAAACTTGCTTATCATTCGTTCTTTCTTAAGCATTCATTGAGCTCTCAAATTCTTTTAAATAATTATTTGTTTGTGTAACTCTTATGAGAGTTGGGTATGTGTTAGAAATAAAATTTCTCTTCATCTTAAATCTTGGGTTAGATTAGAAGGGAAGTGAGATTGATTTCTAAAGGAATTAGTTTAAGCGTTGTCCATTAAAACACTTGAGTTTTGGTTTTTTTGAGTGAGCCTTGAAAACTCATATTGCAAGGTTATAAGAGTGAGCCACAAAACTCTTATGTAATTTCAATCTTATGAATAAGATTGTGGGTGATTGAAAATCCTAACTTAGGGATAAGTTAGCTGGAGACGTAGAAGTTGAATCTAAACTCCTTAAATCTTTGTGTTTTTCATTCTTCTTTCTCAACTTCCATTTAATTCTTGCAAAGATTTTTTTAATTTTTTATTTTTATTTGATGGTCCTATTCACCCCCCCCCCCCTCTAGGACTCTTTTCAAGACATTAAAGTAACAAAAATTGCCAAGTTATGAGGCTGCAGTGTATAAATGTATCATATAAAAAAGGATAAGTGCAATTTTGATCCCTGTGATTTTACCTTTTGGCAAAATCAGTTATGTGTTTTTTTTAGCTTTTAAATACCATGTGTTTCACATTTTTTTACACTTTAATACCCTTTTAACTAATATTATCATTCTTTTATGAGAAAACATTGATATAATATTAAATTTCAATAATAAAATTATTTTATATATGATTTATGATCAATTCATCCAATTGGTTATTTTTAAAAATTCTGTAAATTTATTTTAAAAATCATTTCTTTTTATTCATAATTAAATTAAAAATACATCTAAATTCAATTTTTTGTGAGTTTATTGTAGTTAGTTTAATAATATATTATTCATTATATGATTTTAACATTGAAAATGCATATTATTTTATATTAAAACATATATTTTAAACAATATTTATTAGAATGGTATTAAAGTGTAAAAAAATTGTGAAACATAAAGTATTTAAAAGCAAAAAAAAAAAAAAACTATAACACATGACTAGTTTTACCAAAAGATAAAAACCATAGGATGAAACTTTTACTTATAAAAAAAAAAGTAACAATGGAATTAAATAATGCTTAACCTTTTTTGTTAATATTATTATTTTTAATTTTGCAAAGTAAAGGAGTAATTCAATATTTTTATTTTTATTTTTATTTTTTTAGAAAAATATTTTTATTTTTTAAAGAGAAAAGGTAAAAAACTCCTTTATCGTTTTGCCTTTAATCCAATTTTTCCCATAATATTTTTTAAAGTATAAATAACCTCCTAACGTTAATAAAATAATACAAAATGGTCCCTCTACCGTTAATGCATTGCTTATGTGGCAAATGAGTCCCACCAAGTTTGAAAGATTGGCCGTGTGGCAAATGCGTCCCACCAAAAGCCATTGTTCACTAAGGAGATTGTTAAAAAAATTTAAATTTGACTGCTTTGAAGTGAAACAATTTATTATGAACGACTACCCAACGCACATCTAACTCCCGCCTCTCATCTTTTGTTTCTTGACCTGGCCCTACTCTATCCTGCGTCATCAAAAAGAGGACAAAAAAAAGGTTCCTTCCCTCTTCAACAACTCCTCCTCGTCGTCTTCTTCTTCAACCTCTACTGAACCTATTCCTTTCTTGCAAACAACACTCTCCTCCAAAAGACCCATTCACCATTAAACAAAACTCCTGTCTCTGTTTCAATTCCTCATTTTTAATAAATATATATTTTGAAAGAAAACGTAAATAGAGTATAACTTAACTGTACTTACCTTATTAGGTGGGTAATATGAAAGATTTAATATTAAATTAATGAATTTATACAGTGGAAATCAAATTGAAAGTATCTTGTTATAGTGAAAAAAAATGGAAAAGGCAGAAGAGCAAACGTGAAAAATGAGGACGCTCCTTTTACTGCTGGCCTTCTTACGGCGACGCCCATCCTTTTTAGAGGCGTTTTGGAGGGCTAGGCTAGCTTTGACAGCTAAAGCGACCATATGAGAAGCGGTGTGCCTGGCTTGCAGGTTGGATTTTGGAAGAGCAAAATATAGCTGATTGCCATAAAGCCGAGCCTCAGAGCCTGAGGCGGGAATGTATTCATCGTAGGATAACATGTCAGAATTGTAGAGAAAGAAATTAGAAGCGGAAGACGATGAGGAGGAAGATGCAGCAGCTTCAGCCTGAAAAACTTGAGAGGCAAAGATAGGAATGTTGTACTGGCGGAGAGTACCAGTGATAGAAACAACGTTGGGCATAGGAGGAGGTGCAACAAGTTGGGATTCAGTCAAGAATGAAGAAGAGAAACAGCTGCCCATGATTTCTTGCTGTAATTATATGTAATGCTGTTGAAGAAAATAAATTAGAGGCTGCAGGAGTATATGGTGATGGAAATGATGGAGAGAAGAAGAAGCCAAATGATAAAAATAATGAATGAGAAAATAATGACAGAAAATTATTATATATATATATATATATATATATTTACTGATATAATATAAAAAGAGAATTAGAGGAGGAGGAGCATCAACGTACGGAGGGTTTGGTTTTATTAACATTTGATGATGGGAGCAAGGTCGTCATAAGTGAAACTTCCGTTGTGTGGACGTGTACGAGTTTGGGATGAAGAAAATGAGAGAAGAGAAAGGTTGATAATGGCGACGATGACAAAAATGGAGGAAAGAAAGGACATGGTGGAGGGTGAGGAATAGGATGATCACATGCAACGAATTGAAACAGAGAAGGGAATTTTGTTTAATGGTGGATGGGATCCATTCGCCACATACCCAAACTTTCAAACTTAGTGGGACCTATTTGCAATTTGCTAACAGTAGAGGGGCCATTTTGTGTTATTTTGTTGAAGTTAAGAGTTTATTTGTATCTTACAGGGAAATTTGAACTTTGTGCAAAACGATAAAGGGTTTTTGTACCTAAATTGCTACTACTAAGTGGCATTTTGGCGAACACCTAAACCCCCAAAATTTTGTATCATCGTCTTCTTCTTCTTGGCAGTAAATTTCTACGGAGCATGAAGAAGATCATTCTCTCCCAAGTTGGCCGCTTAAGACCCACTCCCCTGTCGTCGTCGTCATTCCACAGATATCTCTCCTCCGGCGTCCCAATTCAACCTGTTTCTTACCCACTGAAGCCCAAAGAAGAAGAAAAGGAAAATCATCCCAATGAAAAACAAGCATCCCCGAATCAAGAATCTTGGACTCGGGAGGATTTCCGCTATGTGAAAGACGCGCCCTCTTCAGTGTCCGTTACATCATATCCAACAAGGGTTGCTCCTCTACCCGAGGATAAGAAGGTTCAGCAAGATGGAGAACTAGAGACAGAGAGCAGAAAGATTGAAGCTGAGAGTGGAAGAAGGGTATTATTGACGGTTGTTGACGAAGAAGACAAAGTAACACTGCCCTTCCCTAGATTGATTCAGCCTGTCAAGAAAGAACCAAGACCCGCTTTAGATTTGCTCCATGCTATTCGCCAAGTCAAGGTCTCACCGTCTTCTGCTTTTTTTTTTTTTTTTAATTTTATTTGGTCCCCATTTTTCTTTAACATGCCAATGGCAGCAGCAACAGCAGCTAATAATGTGTGTGTGTATATATATATATTGTCTTCTCTGTTCAGGCGAATGCCAGGTCCACTTTTGATGAGACTGTTGAAGCTCATGTCAGATTGGGCATTTCTAAATCTCGTTCTGACCTGGTATGTTAATGTTATTGTTATGTTCCTGCTTCATCTTAATTCAAATTTATCTTCACTGTTGTATCAGATTAGCATAAACTCTGTGCAATTCATTTGTATATCTTTGTCAAGATTTTCAATGTGAACAGTTACTACATAAGAATATTCAGCTATCTCAGAAATTTGGGTGATTGAAATTCCACAACATTGGCTATTTAATTGATACACAGTAGCTATTTGACTATTGTTTTGGTTTACTCTCTCAACCAAAACAACTTAAACATCTTTGAAGCACTTACTATAAATGATGTTCCAAATGGGTTGCCATCAAAGAGCAACTCTTATTAATATATTATAGGTTAGTGGTTCTTAAATGATTGAGATAATATAATTGATTTTCATTGATTACACACTCTCCTCCTTTTTCCTCCCCCTTATATCTCAGTCTTTTATATTGTTTTCTAGTTAGTCAAAAGAACATGAATGCTTTTAGTGCATCATTTTTATGCTTTTATGCGCATATCTCGATATATGTTTTGTGCTATTATGTTTGGGTTACTCCTAGAGGGACTGCTATCTTCCACCTTAAGCATTGTGCAATTAAAGCCCGCACCCTGTTGACACACCAAGAGTTTTCGTCAATAATCTAGCTGGATTCTCCTATCATGTTAAATCATTCTTTCTGATGGTAAAATGTTCTGTTCATACTTGATCAATCTATCTTTGCTGGTATGCAGATTGTTCGTGGCACGTTGACTCTGCCTCATGGTGACAAGAAGGTATTGTCTCATTTTATAAGTGACTTTTGTAACTTATAATTAATGTTGTTGATCTGGTAGCCATTGCCATTTTTCAGGTTCTCAGGATAGCTGTCTTTGCTGAAGGAACAGATGCAGATGAAGCTAGGGCTGCAGGTGCTGATGTTGTTGGTGGTATTGATCTTATTGATGAAATCACACGTAAGTCAATGTTCCTATTACTTGTATACTGTACTTATACAAGAGTAACAATGACAAACCTAGTATTACAAAGCATCTTTTGTGATAGTGTGTCAAGTCTTGGATTTTAAGTTGATCTCTTCACTTAATCTCAAATTTAATTTACTCTGATCAATATGTATCTATTCTAACTGCTGGGTACCCTTTCACTCTCCCTCCCACAACCTGGTCTACTCTGTTGGTTGATCATGCCCATTGTTTTCATAGTCCCTCTTAATTTGGATAAAGATTGAAAATTTTACTTATTATAAGATGGATCAAGGAAGGGAATGGGTTTTCAAAAATTGGCTGATATGTTAATTACATATCTGCTGAACTGATATGTAATGTTAATTTCACTTTTTGTAGTAAAAAACTGTCATTTCAGCCTTTTCTCCACCACTTTTGAAGTTCTCCAGTTACTATGGACATACTCTGTCCTTTCTTTTAAGCTCACATATTTGAGTGAAGTCTCAATAGTCTAAAATAAATACATGGACATAGATAAACAAAGATATTAAGAGAATTTGAACTTAAAAATATACTTCATCATATTTTTTTTATTGGCCAAATACATCTCTAGCCCTTTGTATTTGTATCAATAAAGCTAACACCTCTCTGTACTTGAGGTTGAATGTCGTAGGCATCTCAACTTGGGAAATATTTGTTTAATTCCATGCTCTAGTTAAAATATTTTATTTATAATCCTCATGATTGTGGTAAATTATCATTAATCCTCTCAATTTTTTTAATGTCATTTTATTTTTTAAGTCATAATTTTTCTTAGTATTAATATGTAATTTACAAACTTATATTTTCTATATATTTTTAAATTAAAATGATTAGTATATTCTTAATTTTTTAATATTAACATATTTTAGTTCGAAATTAGAAATATTCTATTTGTATGTATGTATAGACTTGAATAATGTATGTTTAAAAATAAAATGAAACCTATATCTTTTTTAACAATTTTTATTGATTATTTAATTAATTTTTGCAATTTACAAAATAGAATTTATAATTTTTTATAAATATAATGTGTTCCTCCAATATTATTAATTTTATTTTATTATTTATAATTATAATTGTATAATTATTAATAAATTAAAATTATTAGATTATGAAACATTTAATATAAGGGGATAATGAACCCACAAGTCTTATTAGTTATCAGAAATTTCAATTAAGTCCTAAAAAAAAATTTTTTTTTATTGAGTCCTAAAAGCATTTAAAGTGTTTTACGTTAGTTCACTTTCGTTATCTCAAACGGAATAGACTGACGTGACAATTAGATGTCATCCATTAAACTGACGTGTGTAGTCAACTCATCAATGATACTGAATATATAGATCTTATAAGTTATCTAAAATTTCAATGAAGTCCTAAAAAAAAATTTTTAAGTAAAATTTTGATTAGATTAAAAACAAAATTTGTTATTTGATTTTTTTTATTCATGTTTATAGTCAATTAATAATAAATGATAAATTCATGTGACATAAATTTTGTTAAACAATTAGTTTAATAATAAAAATATATTTTGTAAATTTAAGGGGCAAATAATGTAGGAAAAATGGTCTCATTTATTCTCAACTATAGGTTGATTTTTTAAAAATTTATATTTTTTAATTTGTATCAATTAGGATAATTAATTTTTCTACTTCTTTCAATTAATATAACTTTCAATTGGCATATGTAATTACTGATGTTGAAAGGAGACCAAAACTAATCCATTTTGATCAAGACAAAAAAAAAATAATAAATAAGGGTAAAAAATGAATGGAATCAAAAAAAGGTCAAAATTGAACTAAACTGAATAGGGTCAAAACCTAATTGAACATAACCAAACTGGGTTCGGTTCGATCGGTTTGACATTTTTAAACTTGTTAGGTTTATGTAATTTTGCACTATTTTAATAATAGTTAGGAGATCTATTGTTGCTAATTTTTTATATTTATTTTATTTATTAATTTTTTTAGAAAATCAACCAAATCAATTTTCTAAAATTAATTTAAATAATTCTAGTTTGAATTTTTTGGAATTAAATAATTTTATTAAAATTTTTAAATATTTAAAAACTGATATTGTTGATTTATTTTTAAATGGGTAAATTACGTTTTCCCCTCTTATTTTATCGCATTGCACTACTTCATCCCTTATATTTGAAAAAATACGTATTCATCTCTAATATTTGCTTTTTTTAGCACTTATTAGTTTTTATGTAGGGATGAAGTAGTACACAATAAAACAAATGTCAAGATGAAGTAATGTAAT
Source organism: Mallotus nudiflorus (assembly GCA_947683625.1). NCBI lineage: Eukaryota > Viridiplantae > Streptophyta > Magnoliopsida > Malpighiales > Euphorbiaceae > Mallotus > Mallotus nudiflorus. The sequence continues at coordinate 3,838,114 of CANTUR010000152.1, forward strand.
ACGATAAACACAGAAGGGAAAATGTAAGTTACCTTTAAATATTAGTAATAAATCAATCAAAACTAACCATAAACACCCATATGATTTAAAATATTTTGGACATTTAGTTTGGTTTGGTTTAATTATATTTTTTATAATAAAAATAAAAAAAAAATTAGGACTTGATTGAAATTTTGGATAACTTATAAGATTTGTGGGTTCAGTATCATTGATGAGTTGGTTGCACATGTCACTTCATTGGATGGGGTCTAATTATCAATCCATTCTGTTTGAGATAACGGAATTAGACTAATGTGAAACACTTTAAATGCTTCTAAGACTCAATTAAAAAAAAAAAAACATTTTTTTAGGACTTGATTGAAATTTCTAATAACTTATATGATTTGTAGGTTCATTATCCCTACTATGAGATATTGTTAATTTTACACATGTAAATAACAAAATAGGTATTCAATCAAATATTGGGTAAAATGATAGATGAACAAGTGATTATTAGAATGGTAAAAAGGTGGTACCGTCATTATAGGATGTTTCTTTGATTTATAGTAATTATCATTTTATGCATATTGAAGTGTTTTTTAAAAGTTTTTAGAGCAAATACTATCAAAGTAGTGATACTATTTTTAGATTAAGGTAGAAAGTACAAGCTAAATTTTTTTTTAATCTATAATAGTTAATTTGGTTTTTCGAAACTATAAATATAATTTTTAATACTCGCTTATGCTAATTTAAGTTTAAAAATATCTTATTTATGTGTGTAGATTTGGAAAGTGCAGTGTTAAATTAGAACAAAATTTACATCTCCATAACAAATTTTTCTGATTATTCAATTATTAATTTTTAAATTTTTACAAAGTACAATGCAGGGTTCATTTTCTTTAATAAATTTTTTGTTTCTTTGATCTACATTTTTTATTAGTTTATAAATATTAAGTACTTTTAATTTTTAGTGTAAAATATTTTGATTTTAAATTGAAATATATATTTCTAAAATTATAAAGTAATAAATTATTTTTATTTTTATTAGATTATGAACTTATTGAGCTGCAAAGATAAAGGGATTAAAATGAGGATTTTTTATAAAAAGAAAATGAACCAAAGAGGCACTGATGAAGTGCATGTCTTGCCACATCATCACCGAGGTGTTAAAAAAATACATATTTCGCAAGTTGAGGTGCCTATGAGATTCAACCTCAAGAGGGAGATTTTAGATTTATTGATACAAGTACAAGGCGCCAAAGATGTATTAGGCCTTTTTATTTTTCTTTTACTTGAATTTAGTAAATTTCTAAATTCATAATTAAAATTTAAGGTTTAGCATGAATTTAAGATTCATTCAATAAATTGGATTTAGAGAATATTATCTAAAATATAGTTAAATAGAGTTAAATTTGAAGGAAATTATTAATTAATTAAGTCATGTAATATGCTTTAGATGCCCTTTTTTTTTTAAATCCAAGACAGTGTTCATTTATATTCATGTATTGACTTACAATATTTTATCTTTAGGCTTTTGGGTCGTTTTTTTTTCCCTTTAAAAGTTCACAGTAGCCTTGATTGTTACAGTTTAATTTAGTCTGATATGAAATTAACTTCTGAGACCAAAATATTTCACAATACCAGTATTTATAACCCTGGAGTAGAGGCAAAGATCTTTAGGTTGTTGTGCATGGCTAATCACCTCTAACCAAAATCATTTTCATTTTCTGAAACGGTTACGCTAGTTGATTAATAAATTTAATTTATTAAAAATTTTAACAGTTAATCACTTCTTAGTGGCGAACTTTGGGCAAAAAACATTGTTTCTATTTTCTTAATTTTGACTGGTGTGACACTCAAGTTATCTTCTTGTTAATTTATCTGAACTCAATCCTAGTGTGATTTACATAAATTTTTCTCTTAGCAAATAATTTGAATTTGATTTCTTGTATAGTTTATTTAATTTTTATTTTACTAAATAAATATAAATTCTATTTGTAATCTGATTCACTTAAAGAATTTAACAAACATAACAACAACCTGATGTCTGCTCTACAATGTCCAATTTTTGTTTGATGTTCCTTAACTAACTGGCTTCATTGAGTAGTTATCTTCACCTCATTCCTCTTTATGTTTTAAACCTCACACAGGCGCATAGACGGTGTACATTTATTATTGTCTTACATCTGTAACTTTCTTTAAGATAGACTTGTTTAAGGCAATCTGTGCCTCACTTCACATGAGCTGGACATTTCCTTGCACTTTATTGTCTTGCACGCCTTTTGCTATTGACTACCGTTACCATCCTTTTCCCTTCCCTCCTAGCAAAATTTATTGGCCAAACAAGGTAAGAAGAGGATTCCCCTTCATTTGACCTCCAACCATTCGTAGTGTTAGATGTCCCTGTCTTTATCTTCATCTCTTGATAATATTTTGAGGTTCTCTGTCACTCAGCTTGAGAGATGTAATTCCTAAGATTTGGAGTTGACACCAAGCGATGTATTCATGCAGGTGATGGCAAGATTGATTTTGACAAGTGTCTCGCAACTACTCAATTGTTTCCCCGTGTAGTAAAGGTCCTGAATATAGACAGGATATATTAATTTCCAAGTCATGTCAAACTGATGACTATTTGCTCTAAAATAATTTTTCTGTTTTGCAGATAGCAAAGATTCTTAATCGTCATGGACTAATGCCAGATGCTAAAGTAAGATTGGTTTGTTTTGGCTCATTATTGCACTTTTTTGGCTCATTATTGCACTTGTTATCAGATTATTTGCACCTGTATTCACTTGTATATATCTTCTGTAGCAAGGAACTGTTGTCAGAGATGTTTCTAAGGCTGTGAAAGAAGCAAAAATGAATCAAATTAAGTTTAAAATGGACAAGACAGCAATTGTGCATGTGGGACTTGGAAAGGTAATGATGTCTTGACCCCAATGTAACTTTTCACTTTAAGAGAATGTCTGGCCAAATTGATTTTGCAAGTCTTCTACTACCATGTTGATGTGGTTGCATATCTACAGGCGAGTTTCCCAGAGGAGTCTTTGCACGAGAATATTGGCGCATTTATGAATGCACTATTACAAGCAAAACCTGCTGGCCTAAAGAAGAGTAAGTGTTATCTATTATGTAGATGCTTGCCACACTTCTGTTCTTTTTGCAAAATAATCCTGGCTCAAAATTCTAGCTTGTGAATACCATTTTTGTTCTGTTAACAGATTTGTGGTGATCATGAGAATAAATTGGAAGTTTAATAGTAAAATCAAGGATAAGAGGAAACTTTAATTTTTTTTTTTAGGTCTCTGAAGTTAGTTATATACATCTTGTTCCTCTTGAGAATCACATGCATGAAACTAAAGAAAAGGTCTCAATGAAGAAACTTCACTGTGGTCTTAGCCCACATGTATCATCTTCCTCTCAGTCACATGAAAAAATGGCTTTATATTTCTTTATTACATTGATTTCCTAGAAGTCAAATTCCAAAAAGCAGCTACAGAAAAGAGAAAAATGAAAAAACCCAAAGCAGATGACATAAAGCAATGCCAAACTGGCCCCCAGTCTGAGTACCAGCTTATTGACAGCTGAAAAAAAAACTATTAAGAGACAAGCGTATAGCAAATTGTACCATGTGCTTCATTCAAGTTGATAATGATTATGCCATACCCAGTGATAGGCATAAGCTCTCAAAATCTAATTTTATTGGGCACTGCAAAATCAACAGAGCAGGGATACTTCAAAAACTGTGACAAACTTGAGTTCAACTTTTTATTATTTTTGTAACAAAGGTTGTTTGCTTCAAATAGCGTCAGCTTCCTTAACCAGATAATCTCTACTTTTGAAGAGTTTGACTTCTGTGCTGATCAACATCAGTTCAAGTTAAGCATATGTGGTGGTACATGATTATAGTAGTTTCTTTTAGATGGCAATGCCTATGTTTCAAAAGCCTCTTTCGGGTGGAGAATACATATTCTGGTTGCCTGTGACCATATTTGGTGTTTTAACAAATGCTTAAACTTCTTCCTTGCAGCTTCCAAATATGCTGGGTATGTGAACTCTGTCTATATATGCAGCACGGTATGCTCTTAAGCTTTCTCCTACGTTTGTCTATCAGGTTTTTTATTATGTTTGCAATTGTTAAGAGGGTAATAGGAACTCTGAAGCCAGTATATCTGTCTTTGATTTCAATATTAAAGTTTTAGTTTGGATCATCAGGTTTATAGCTATATGCAATGTCCTTTTCTCTTACAACATCCAGTTTATTTCTTCGACCCAAATAAAAAAGACACTATACAAATAACATAATCCAGAATATTGTGTTTTTGGAACATGAGAAGTTTTAATTTCTGTTGTTCTTTATATTTGCTGGGGTATGGGAGTAGGAAAATGAAAAGGGATTTTCTGGGTTCACTTTTATCTTATTTCTCTTTCTGAAGGAGGGAACTTGCCAGTGGATGGGAAGGGTGTTTAGGAAGTGAATGCACTTGTAAGTGTCAAAAAACCAGAATGTTCATAAGAAAAGGTTGCTGACAGTCTTGAGAACTTGCTTTTTTGGGTTGAAACTAGGTAGACAGGATAACCCATTCAATTTTAGTCATGTTTTTCTTGAAATGGAGATTTCCCATTTTAGGTGAAGATCTTGCTCTATATTGTTCAATGCCTGATTGGTTCAGTCATTTTATTTGTTTGTGAGCTGTTATGACTTAACAATGGCTGTCATTTTTCTATGTCCAAGTAATGGTTTTCATTTACGTGCAGATGGGACCTGGGTTCCCTGTATCAATACAATCATTATCCAAAGCTGTAGATCACTACAACAAAGTTCACCTTACCTCACCAGCATAGTTACTGGCTTGAATAGTAACCCATTCAATATTCTCTCTCTCTCTCAATTTTGGCAGCAGCAATAGGCAGTCAGGCAGTAGCTAGGATCAGTATGGGAATAATTCAGTTTTGCAATTCATTTGTTTTTGATGATTTGTCATATGGAGATTATTAGTTGGCTTGTGTCATTTTAAGTTAAATAAGATCCTAGAGCTTTATTATTATTATTATTATTATTTGTCCCTTCGAAGTTAATCAATCTTCTTCATAAGGTCAGCACCAAGGTGTCACTAATGTACCATTATTTTACATGAATAGTCATGTGAAATGTTGAACAGTTAGCTGCTTGTTTTGGAATGGACATATGCATGTAGGAGTTGGTGGCCGGTACTGTAACTTAGTTTGGTCCATTGATAGAAAAATTAAAGCTATTTAGCCAATAAGTTAGATGAGAATTCTAAGAAACGGTGAATTGGAGTAGAGAAGGCATGCAAAAAGGAAGAAGTGTGTAGGTATCATCAAGGGAAAATTACAGTCGCCCCGGAGATTTGATTAAATATTGAAAAGGAGTGGAGAAATTAAAGAATTTTTTTGCAAAAATTAAATAAAAGTTGAGAAGGAAAAATGAAAAAAATAAAGATTTAAGAAGTTCGGATTCAACAATAATTTTACGTCTTCACTTAATTTATCATCAAGTTAGGATTTTCAATTATCTATAATTTTATTTATAAGATTAAGATTATACAAGAATTTTATAGTTTGCTTTTATAACCTTACAACATGAGCTTTTAAAACTCGTTCAAAAAATCAAAACCCAAGTGTTTCAATGGACAACACTTAAACTAATTCTTTTAGAAATAAATTTCAATTCCTTTCTAATCTAACTCAAGATTTAAGATGAAGAGAAATTTTATTTCTAACATACACCCAATTCTCACAAGAGTTATACAAATAAAGAATTGTTTAAAAGAATTTAAGAGTTCAATGAATGTTTAAAAAATAATGAATGATAAACAAGTTGTTTAACTTTCATTCAGCTCTAGAGGTATTTATACTAAAAAATATAGTTGTTGGAGGTGCAAATGATGTGTCCAACATCTATATTTTGAATCATTAAAAGTAATGTTGTCAGACAGCTATTCATGAATTGAAACCGTGATTGGCTACCAAAGGCATTTGAATTTGTCCACACTTTCTTCATATAAGCTGTAGATATTTGAATTATCTTCCCATATCATTTTGAATCACCTAAATTGGATGCCTGTAGCTCAAGATATGTTCAAAATACTAAGAGCTATGCAATTTGAAATGTAGAATACTATCAGACAACTATACCCAAATTGAAGCCGTGATTTTTTCCTAAATAAATTTGAATTTTCCCATACTTTCTTCATGAAAGCTATAGATATTTGAATTATCTTTCCATATCATTTTTAATCACCTAAATTTGACCTCTTTAGCTCAGGATATGTCCAAAATACTAAGAGCTATGCAATCTGAAATGCAGAATACTGTCAGACAGCTATACACAAGCTGAAGCCGTGATTTTCTCATGAAGAAATTTTAATTTTCCCATACTTTCTTCATTAAAGTTGTAGATATTTAAATATCTTTTCATATCATTTTGAATCACCTTAATTAGACTTCTGTAACTCAAGATATATCCAAAATACTAAGAGATGTGTAGTCTGAGATGGCAGACGTATACATGAATTTTGACTCAAAATTTGTATAACCAAATGAACTTGAATTTTGACAAATAAGCCCAATTCAGAAAGCTCAAGATGTCTACTTCAAATGTGAAGAATCTTATTTTCTCATTTAAGAGCTCTAAAGATGTCAAAAGCCTTCTTGAATCTTAGAGGTTCAATTTGCTCGAAAAATCTCTATTCATCCAAAAGTGTATATGCTTGGTATATGTTTGGTATATAATTCCATACACACTTAATTGAAATTATTAGTATAAAAATTATTTGTCAAAGTCCAAAATTTAGAGTTTGATCATGTAAATGGTCAACAAATACACTAATCTGTTTTTGTATTTTCAAAAGTCAATTGATAACTCTTTCATATTTGATTTTGTAAACTATTTCCTCTTTTAATAACTAAATACCACCTCAGGTTTAATATTTTTATTGTAAATTTAAGGGGATATTTAATTAACAAAAGAGGAAAATAGTTAATAAAATTAAACTTGAGGAGGCATTATGCATACCCTTAGTTTAATTGGTCCGTAATGAAAATTTGGTGATGAGATAGTCCAAATTTTGAATGCAAGAAGAGCCCGAGATCTTCTTTAAAATGAATTTGAGAGACTGAAGCTTTCATATTTAGCCAAAACTCAAAACATTAAGTCTATTAGCCCCTTTATAAAGCCCTAATCATGCCTTTTAGGCCCAAAGGTCCAGCAGGCTTGGTGAAGAGGCATCGTCTCTTCACTTTGGCCATCGGTGAGGCGACACCTCACTAAAGAGGCGTCGCCTTTTCACACATGTCCCCCGCAAGAATAAATGTTTTTTATTGTTGCATTTAACACAAAAAAAATTGACCTTCCTACCTCTAGTTTGAAGTTTTGAATGAAACAATAAGACTTTTAGGACATGAAATGATAAAAAAAAGGAGGGAGGCAATTATGAAAAATGAAAGGTGGAAAGTAACCTTGATTTTTTTAAGGAAAATTGGAGAGAGAAAGGGTAAATTTTAAAAAAGGGTGGCCATTTTTAAGCAAGAGAGGTTCTGAAAAAAGGGGAGGGCTAGAAAAAAAAAGAAAAAAAGAAGAAAAGGAAAAAAGGGACTTAAAGCTAGGAATCCATTTCTTAAGAAGAAGGAAGGAGATTCTTGCACTTGATACATCGAAAATGAATCAAACAAGCTCTGAGGACTTCAATTAAGAGCATCAAACGAGTTCAAATAAGTGAGAATCCTTGTTTTGAAGCTTTAAGTCCTTTGTTTTGTTTGAAACTTTCATTTCTTCATTCTATATCTTCTTTGTGTTTATTGTTTTCCTAGGTTTGCATCTAGAGCCTGAATATATGATCATTAAGTTCTTAGCTACTAGTTTTTGTTAATTTGTATGAATATTTGAGTTGCTTAGAATCTAAGAAACTTGTGATTTTTGTGTCGTTGTTCCTGTTGAAGAGACAATGCCTCTTCAAAGGGGCATCACCTCTTGACCTACAAAGAGGCAATCTCCTCTCATGCAGAGTCTTGCATAATTATACTTTGTTTCAATATCTTTTTAATATATTTTCGATATATGATACGTATATGCTGCCTGATTGATTTTGATATTACATGCATATGTTATACTTTTAAGACTAGTTGAATAATTAATCCATGTTTATATGAATTTACATGCCTATGTTTGGACAAATATAATTTGGATTGTTTTGTAAAAAAGGTTGTTTATTTGAATGTGAGACTAACCTTTATTTGTTGTAGGTTTTAATCACTATGTAGTTAGTGAATTAATTAGTTCTTTAGAGGTTTCATTTGGGTTAATTATTATAATAATTGTACAAATTATTGTAATCCTTAATCCCTACCCCATTTATTTGAAATGAATGTTTGTAAATTTATTTTCAATATTTGATTTGAATGTCAAGACAATAAATATGCAAAAGGATTAATATGCAAACTCAAATTAAATTGTACAATTGGAAGCGTTTGCAAACCACAATAATAAGGAAATAATTTAATAGTCACAGGTAATAAAATGCAAAACACAAATGGAGGTCAATCACAAGGTTGGGTGGGCATTAAAAGCCCATACCCAATTTATGAACCTAAATCTCTGATGATGGCTTCTGGGAAGCTCTATGGAATCCAGTTGTTGTAAAAGTGTCCTGATTTTTATCCGAGTAGTGACTCCATCTTCTTTTTGAGCCCTAAAAAACTCATGTAGTAATCCTAGTGGGTCTTGGGCCCACGCAGTGCAATAGTCGTCGTACACTTGGGTGCGTGACTTAAACCCCGCTATCCACATACATTTAGTTGACTTTTAAAAATACAAAAACTGACTAGTGAATTAGAGCAAACGTCAAAGGTGGTTGTAATTTTCCTAATCATTAAATAAGGAGAGGAGAGGGGACAACCATTAACAAAGTTAATACAATATTGAGGTTTAAGGAAAATGAAAATACAAGTGAAAGGCATGTGAGATCATTTTCTTAAACAAACTCGGCAAAATAATCTTATAACTTTAGGAGAAAAGAAATGCCTCCTCAAAATGGGGAGTTGAGTGTATTTGACATAACTGAATTTTACAAAATTCATTATAATTTTTGAATGGCATGTTTTTTATTTAAATAAATATATTTTAGAATTTATTTAAAATTTTAAAATTTTAAATTTATATAATTGATTACAATTAGATCAAATTCTAACAAAAAAAATTAAGTTTATATTGGCATAAAACATAAATGTTCTCTTATATTTATCATTTTTTTATCAATTTAACGCATGAACTTATAGTTTTGCCAATTTGACACTTGAACTTGACTAAAATACACTAGTTTGCACTAATATGATGATATAATACATCTACCAACTTTTGTATTTATCAGTTTTTGTTAGTTTGATATATTTACTTGTAGTTTTTTACCAATCAAACATTTATAATATGATATATACTGACTTGTTATTATATGTCATGGGTACTGACAAAGGTTTCAACATTGCATTTTAATCAAGTTCAGGTGTAAAAATGATAAAATTATAAATTAAGGTGTCAAACTGACAAAAAATGACAAATACTAAAGGATCATATATGTATTACGCCTATTTTTAAATGACTAAAATACTTGCCGCTAGTTTTATTTTAAAAAATATGTTTCTATTTTAAAGGGTATTCTTTGACCAAAATAAAAAATTAACTTGAATTAAATCTAAACTAAACATAATATAATAAAATAATTTATGAAATTTATTTAAATAAATTTCGTAAATTATTCATTTTAATCAAACATATTCATTTTATAAAAATTCATTTGAAAATAAATTTAGAAATTTTTTTTTTTTTTTGGAATTCAACTAAATATAAATATAATGTAAGAGTAAATTGAGAGTTCGAAAGACAGTATATGACTTTGTGCACAATCATGAATAAAATATGCAAATGAGCGGATACCCTCAATATTTAAAATATTATTATAGTATCGCTAAATACTTGTCAAAGGATAAATTTTCAATTAATAATTTTGTGTTTAAAAGCTACAGATCAAGTAAGGCCTAAAACGATGACTTCACCAAAAGTTTGCTTATAATCAAAGTCAGAATAATGCATACAACACATATGATAACCGTACTTGATAATTTTCTTCCTTTGAGCTATCAATTACCAACAAAACAGGTTTCCAACCACAATGGGGTCTACAGTGTTCTGACTGGTTGGTATACTGTAAGACAAATCAACGGGTTATAAGAACTAAAATTTTTATTCACCCAAGGCTTTGGTGGCAGCAATGTGCCGATTAATAAGTAAAGCACGGTGAATGCAATCACTGATGAAATGACAGTTTATCTCCATGTGTTTCATCCATTTATGATAGAAAGGATTATTGGCAATATGCGTGGCAGCTTGGTTGTCACAATAGAGTTGTAAGCTCACTATGCATTGCTTATTGCCATCAAGTACCTCTACAAGCCCGAGAATAAAAATTAGACTCATCATTTCACTCCTGAACTTTAAATAGTTAACTTTTTACACTTTCAATTTTTATTATTTTTTATTCAATTTTTAAATTTTTATTTTTAACCTATTTAATTATTACAATACATAAAATCAGCATATTTCACAAATTATTATAGATGTAGACATAAAAAAAGAAACTTATATGAACTAAAATAATTCTTAATTAAAAGAGATCATAATTGAAAACAAAAATTTCCTAACTTTTTTATACCACCATTTAATTTTATTTTATTATTTTGAAGTTATTTTTTAACATTTCAAATGTTTAAAATCATTTGAAATCAAATATTTATTCATTCTAACATTGTATGAGTTAAATGAGTGAAAAATGTTCTTAATAAGAATTTGAAGGTTGAATGAAAAATAATAAAAATTGAAAAGTGACAAAGGTTAATCATATAAAGTTTGAAAGTGAAGTATGCATTCATGCATTAAATGTTCAGTAAATAAAAGTGAGCAAAATAAATTTTATATTTTATTTAATTAGAAAAATTAATTTTGAATTCTCATTATTTTAATATGTGTACATGCATAGACTGAAAAACATAAATTAAATAAAAAATAAAAAAAAATTACATTTCAATTTGTAAAAATTATTTTTACAAATAGTCAAAATAATGCATTTTAACATGACATTTATGTAGCCGACTCAAACTTTTCTAATAATCACATTAGCAAGATTTCATCGAAATTTCAACAGGTACATGAAATTGTAAAAGTTAAAAGTTTGATAAAAAACATTATCCAAGTTAAAAATATATGTCGAATTCATCAAAAGCACTAAAATTCATGAATTTTTTTTTTAATTTGCCCTATAAATAACAAGTTCCCATCTTCAATGTTTTTCCTTTTCAAATCTTCACTCTTCAGCTTGCAATGCAACAACTTTAGTTTCAGATTAAAGAAAAGGTTTGCATCAGTCCTAAAAAACTATTTCTTAAAGGCGAGCCCACAAAATCATCAAATTTCAGAGAATCAAAATAATGCATGCTCACTACTTTCCGTATGACACCAAAAGTATTTGCAATCAAAAATTCTTTACGGAACATTTCTAATTTGCCTTAGCACCTTGCCCGTCAGACCAATTTCATACTTCCGAATTGGCAATATGTTGCAAACGTGTTTGAATACCACTGCTAATGGAACTTCTACACAGAAATTTACATCAAAGCTAGTACATCAACTATGGTCCAACATAACTGCCACGCATGCCATATACAATTTTCCATAAATTGTGTCAGATGTGTTGGTAGCAGAGTTTGCAGGGGTATCTAAAGCCATTTACTTTTAACTTGAAGTGATGTTTGTCACTCATGCTCAACAGAAATTATGTACTCCGACTAGTTCTCCATCCCCGAAATGGCTTAGCAAAGTAAACAGATAATGGAGTTTTGGAGACTGGAATAAGCTTTCCGACTGCAGCAAGAGGCCAGCTGTAACAAGACAACATGTCAGGATGTGTAAATTTGTTAAATGCCAAATGGTGCCTTTATACCATTGTTCGAAAGCATGCAGAGCAAATATTTCCTATTTTCAAGCAAACAAGCATGCAGTTCGGTTTCAAAATACCACGTCAAATTATTGTCAAAAAAAATAAAAAATCTATACTTAAATTTCAGAAAATAAAAATAAAAAGGAACACAATTTCCTCACATCAACACATGTCGAGATTCAACTCTGAACAAATTATATTGGATTATGGATTATTTTTATTCATTTGGTCTGTTAGGATCAGACTTATTATAACTTTTTTTTTTTTTTGGACAATAATTCTACTGCAGAAACAGCCTCCACAAAAAAGCAGGAGAAGGCAGTACACCTTTTCCGTATACTTGGCAAAATGTGATGCTTTATGCATTAGGAACAACTTTTGACACTAAATCTATTCTAACCATGAATCATTATCATATTTTCTCTATGCCTTTCCCATTTCTTGTATTACTTTAACTCACTCAATTTGCTGCAACGTGCAGACATGTATCATATTCTAGGCAGACAATGCCAAACCATCAACTTAAATGATATAAAGGCCAAGCTACTTTCTGGTTTTTTTTTTTTTAAAAAAAAAAAAAATCTTCCAAGAAATTCAAAGTCTTTAAATCTGACAATATGAAACATTTTTCATTAAGACCAACCTGAACAAGCCAATAGCAAGGGATGCAAGCCATAGTTTCCAATTAAGTCTCACAGTTGATGTAAATTTCCCAGCAAACTCGATGAGGATTATCTGTTGAACAATTAGGAGTAGCACTTTGACTTCCAAAAAAAAAAAACTGAAACAGACATTAAAGATAAGTAAATAAAACTTCTGCTCACCTGCAGTATGAAGGTAAAACCAACAATTCCAATAAATAAGCGGTTCTTGATGACTCCACTAAAGACATTGATTTCATCTGGTTTTCGAGCATTGAACTCATTGAATATCTGTGCATTAAAACAGTTGGTAAAAGCAGGATTTGCATCTTATAAAGCAAGTGAAAGCACAATTTCGTATCTTAGTGGCTTTAATTTAAGTTTCCATCTTTCGAGGCACAATAACAATAGGAAAACCCAATAGAATTCAACCCAACTGCATAATAAACAATTACAACCCATTCATTAAGAAAAACAAACTTGCCATTTGTTCAGGACTGACAACTACAACGTATGTAGGTTTCACATTCATAAGTCATTACCATGATAAATATGTATTTTGAAGAAGGATACTAACTTGACAAAGAACAAATGTATTGAATATCATAGTATTCTTTACATCTGTAGCATGTTCCCTTCCTTCATTATCCAAATGCAGAATACTCTTGCCCCAGAAGTTGAGCACAAGGAGAACACCTACTTGATAGAAAGCCTGCAATTAAATGAGAAGGCAATGGAAGTTTATTACTCACCCACAATGATCTTAAAAGGCTCCAACAAAATTATTATCAGACCAGGATACCTGTATGAGTAAGTTCCTCCACATGATATTTGTTATAAGAGGTTCCCTGCAATAATAACAACAATACCATCTTTTCAGATCATTATACATCAATTCCTTTTTTCAACTTGCACGTGCAATAAACCAGCTTCTGCAACTTCTACAATTATAACAGAAAACAAACCAATACAGTCACTTCCCCAATGAGCACAAATAAAGGAAGTGAGCCACAAGAAAAGATGAGACATAAGAAAGCCATGATCCGGTTTCCCAGTTCCTATTCTTATTTTCCAGAAGTAGATGGTTTAATTCTTGTACTATTGAACAATTCTTCTAGATGGAATTCCTTGCCTGGTAAGATGTTACTTCGTACTTTCTGACTTCCCGTTACATAATAATTAATAAATAGTTAAAAAAACTGCTATCATGAGAGGATTACATTTCTATAGGAGTCCAGAATACTGAATGAAGTCAAAATATTAAGTTAATCAATTTATTCTCCACATCCTTTTTTATGATTCAAAACACAAGGAATTCAAGCTATTCTATATTTCATATGTAAAATCAAAAGTAATGTAGTATTTGCTACACTCAATTTGCAACCTTATTTTGAACAAAAACTACGTTCCACTTTTTTTTTTATATCCCCCAGAATTCAACAGCACAAAGAAGGTTGATAACTAGCAAAATAATGTGTTTCTATGCATTGTATAGTATCTCAAATATCTAGCAAGATGTTCAACCATGTTTGGAAATCATGATGGGATTAGCACCCTTAGTTTTTTATATCCCAGCCCCTTCATCCTCCTAATAGAGGCAAATGATAAGACTTTAACACCATTGACAATCAGTGTGTACCAGCCACAACAGAAGTCACATTAGCTAAAGTTTAAACACCGTTGATATATGCATGTGTGTGTAAAATATCTGATTAAGCTCACTAGAGCAAACCTTCGACCAACTGGGGATCCATGCATAAGATGATCTGTTGGTGGTTCTGTAGCCAATGCAAGTGCTCCAAGTGTATCCATGATAAGATTGACCCATAGAAGCTGTACCACGACGTTCAGGAATTCAAAGTTAGCTCATTATTCAGAGGCAATTGAGTTCAACAATTTGATTAATCATTCATAATATTAACCCTGCACTAGCACTCAAAAATCGAAAATCTTTTTATAAGTTATTTAATTCTTTCACATGTTAACATTTTGTTTGAGGCACATGAAAAATTCCTTTGTAATGCCTAAATATATATATAAAAAAGAGATCACCAGTTTCTTTTTTTTCCTTCTTTCTGTTTTTCATTGCACTAGAATCAGCTAATCTTTTTAGAAAGGGTGCTATAGCATGGCCTTCTGTCTATGCCAATGCAATAATAGGCTTTTATTATTTACTTTCCCCACTTTTCTGCAATCAAACTGTAATTAATTAACCATTTTACCAATAATGGTGTAGCAGATGGCCTTAAATTTTGACACAATTATCAGAAGGTGATAACTGATCAATTCAGAGAAAAAATCACCATAAAGTTAAAACCTCAATCAAACCTACAATTATGTATTTTTGATGTTTAAACTCCATGGACCTTAAGAGTGTTGACCCACACACACACATATGGACATAAAATGTAGCATGGAAATGGAAACGTGGAAATGGATACAGTGAAGCCACATTTTTTAAAATTATAGGAAACGGAAACGTGGAGGAAACATGTAAATATTTTAAGTATAGGGGTATATAAATAAATATTAAAAATATACGAATATATATAAATATAAATTTTATATATAAATCTTGAAAAATTATATCTATTCTATTAAGTAATAGTATAATTATAGAAACTATTTTGTTTAGTTAAGAAAAATATAAAATTATTTTTTAATTTGTATCCTTTATTATTTAGGAAAATGCTAAAAGAATATATTTTTCAAGTTGGAAAGCTTTTCCAAGTAGGAAACGTGTTTCTAAATTTTTCATATTGCAGAAACGGCCCCAAAACATTTCCAAGAAGTTTCCTGAAATTTTCGATATGAAAACGTTCCCAAAACGCAGAAACATCTATTTGGAGAAGCTAATTGACTTGTGTTAATGCCCAATTTACACTATTCATATGCCACTTCATTTCTTTATATTTTTTAATGTGGGATACTTTTCAATAGATATATTGGCAATGTTTTCCCTCATCTACACTTATGATCCAGATTTCAAATTTTACATGCGCCATATGCTAAGGTTTGGCTTGACAATTTCGTAAAGAAAAGACAAATCTAACATTAACATATGAATCCTTCAAAACACAAAACTCAAAAAATATCAACCTAAGGTTCCAATCAACCAAAAGATGTTGTCAAATAATGGCTACATGTTTACTTCTAAAAGAAAAAAAAACAAAACAAAACAGACAAACAAACTGGGAGAAACCATGAAATAGATGAATAAGTGTATAAAGTAAAGATCGAGCAAAATATTCCAGACATTTTTAAAAGAAATACCTGCACAGCATTTAAAGGAACATCACCCGAAGAGACAGCTGCAACAACATTGATAACAAGAGCAGCAACATTAACAGTGAGTTGGAACTGGATAAATTTCTGAATATTCGCATACACGGAACGGCCCCATCTAACAACCTACATATAAAAGAACCAAATAACATCAAAAAATTAAAATAAAATAAATTGCCAAAATGAAATATTATATTCCATGATAATTCAATGTTGAAAAAGAAAAACAAAATAAGCATACGGGTTACTAGAGAATTCTAAGAATTAAGAAAACACAAGGATTACAAGCATACAAGGCTAGATTTTTCCTCAAAAGGGAAGATTTACTAGAGAATCACGCTAAAAAGAGAAGTAAATAAGCCAATAGGAGTCAAATAGTTGTATCTTCAAGCATTTACTTCAGCATTTTCCTGACCTCATATTCAAAGTGAAGTGATGAAAACATAATCACTTTAACTTTATTCTCCCAAGAACAACCAAGCATGGTAAGCAAAAGATTCTACAGCTTGGTTGTCCTATTGGCACCATTAATGCCAGAGTAGTTTGCGAACATATTTTGTATAAAATGGGAGGTTGCTACATTTTCTTTCCTTCTTTACATTTCTTTTCCACAGGCTGATTATAATAATTCCACAAATAAATACAGTAAATGACCAGGTCACTACAAGCCTGCTAAGAAAATAACCCATAAGAGAACCAGGATTGAAAGCATTAAGAAAACAACAACAGCTAGCTTGTGAGATTAAGATTAAGTTCCATACAGCCAAAGCTCCTAAGAAACAGATCCACACTGTTTCTGGCCAAAGGATTAAAGGTGCTCTCAAAACGTAATAAATATAGTACCAATTGGAGTAAAGAATACTATAAAAGATATTCCAACTATTTCCTCGAATGCTATGAGTCTGTTTAATTCTGAAAAATAAGGCCTGTTTTCCAATAAATTTTTCCAAGAAAACTGAAAGATAAAAGTTATTGTTTACTTATAATATTTTCTAATTTAGAAAACTATTTTCCAAATTATAAAATGTTTTAGAAAACTAATAAAAGATGTTTTCCAAATTTTTCAATTAATATTTTGACATTCTTACAAGCTCCTCAACCACCACAACCGCCGCTGCCACAACAACCTTCCTTACCTCCACCATCATCACAACATCCACCACCTCCACTACCTCTACTACCTCTACACCACCACAACCTCCATTATCTCCACCACCACCACAACTTCCACTACCTAAACCACCACAACCTCCCCTATCTCCTCCACCACAACCTCCATTATCTCCACCACCACCACAACTTCCACTACCTAAACCACCACAACCTCCCCTATCTCCTCCACCACCACCACAACCTCCACTACCACCACCATCACCATAACCTTCACCATCTCCACTATTAACATAACCTCCACCACCTCTTGACATTAATTAGATGTGCATAATTTAAACTTTTTATAAAATAAATAAATTTAAGATAAAATACTATCATATGAATCACAATTATTATTATTATTATTATTATTATATTAAATAAAAAATTATTATAATAAAATTCATCAAAAATTATGAAAATATGAAAAAATTGCAAAATGAAAAGTAACAAACAAATTCATTTTCTGCTTTTCTGTTTTCTATTTTGAAAAATAGAAAATTGAAAAACAAGGAAAATGAAAAGAAAACTGGAAAAAACATAAAATATTTCCCAAAACTAAACAGCCCCTTAATTGTTCCATTTGCAACACACATCTCCAAAACTAATTTTTCTTCAATGTCTTACTAGAATCTTTTGATTTCATTCATCTCTTAAAATATATTGTTATTATATCTTTATTCCATGAAGTCATAAAACATAATGGAGCACCCTAGAATGGAATTGTTCACTTACCAAATGACTATGTTACTGAGCGAGCAACATTCATAAGCAAGTTCTTTACTTAAAGAATCCCTTTTACAACAATAAGGCAATATGAAAATGCCTACGATATGATGGTCTTTTGGATCACTATAGATATTCTTCATGGTAAGTTACGGGGATTGGAAACTTATTGGTTAAAATCATAAGGTAATAGCCTAATGAGAAAAGAAATAGGAATTGTGGATTTAAGCATGATGATGAAGAGAAATGAAAAGAACTAGCATAAATTTCGATGTGAAAATTGTTGCTGGCTACATATATATTGCAGAAACACATTAGTTGAACGCACAACAAGAAAGAGATGATATTTCACTAGATGCAAATGACCATACAAATAAACATCTTGCTCCCTTGAGACCTCCATTGTTTTTGGCATGCTTTCTATAGCCACTTTAATCAATTTCTTTATTGAAGACCAAAGCCTAGGTTTCATAACACACTTTCTCTCTTTTTTGTTCTTCCATCACTTTATCAAGAAACTCTTTCCCTGCATCTTCCTTAATCTTCCACCAAGAAAAGCAATTTCAAGAGTTCTCAACATTGCTTCAATATCTTGTAGTGTTTCTCCAAGAGATTTTACCATTTTATATTTGGTAATTTATCATTTCCATCTAGCTAAACAACTGGGTAGGCATCATATTTGAGGTTACATAAAAGAGAACGCTTGTTGATGCACTTGTCAATAAACATATTTCATTCTCCATTATTCAGAATCACAAAAGCCCATACCCTGAAAGAGGATAACTTTCAAGATGCAACTGAAGTATTGGATAGCGATTTCAATCAATTGAACCTAATAACAGTTTTTGATATTCTAAATATTAATGTGAGGAATGCTACACATCAAGTTAAATTGCAAGAATTGTTCAATTTAACATCCACCTAAATAGACCAGAACTAACACACCTTCGGGCATTTTGGCAAGTTAAAGGTAGGAAACAGTTTTCGATATTCTAATTATTAATGTAAGGAATGCTACACATCAAGTTAAATTGCAAGAATTGTTCAATTTAACATCCACCTAAATAGACCAGAACTGACACACCTTCGGGCATTTTGGCAAGTTAAAGGTAGGAAAACTAAAGGGATTTACTAGGATGAAGCATTAAAGTAGGACAGTCCGAAATCAAAATTGCAAGGATATGATGGGAAAAAAAAACAAAGACTAAAAAGAGCTGAATTTGATTGGAAAATTTCCAAAACCTAGAGATTTCCCAAGGAGAAGGAAGAAAAGTCAAGTTCACCACAAGAACACTAGAAAGGGTGACAAACAAAATTCTTCCCCAAGATGAATTTACACAAGCACACACATAAATTCCAAAACCTATAGATGTCCCAAGGACAAGGAAGAAAAATCAAATTTGCCGCCAAGTACCTAGGAAAAGGTAACAAAACAAAATTCTTTCTCAAAATGAATATATATATATAGAAAGAGAGAAAGAGAGAGAGAGAGAGGATGTTTTTTCAAAAATTATGTGCCCCTACCCCTCCTCCCAACACAACCCAACCCAAAAGAAGAGGAGAAAGGAGATTTTTCTCTAGATAAGCAGAAAAAAAGTTGCAAACCTTTACAACTGAAGCAAAATTGTCATCCAAGATGATGATATCCGAGCTTTCTTTTGCAACCTCAGTTCCTTGAATGCCCATAGAGAGGCCAATATCTGCCTAAAATATAATATAAGATAAAATAAAACAAAAATGCTATCAGACTTAAATCAAGTGGGAATTAATTGAGAGGTGAGAAGACAAAAAGATAAAAGGCGAAACAAATACCATACAGAACATGCAAAAGAGGCACCTAGAACCACCTCAGCTATAAAATCAGGAAAACCTTTTTTATCCATGCATTTATATCAATCCTGTTGCCATGGAAAATCCCTACTTTCCTTGTTATTGTAATTGATATTTGTGATAATATGGGGATACTTGTACATAAAGCATGCTGGAGTTTTACACAAAATTTATGCTCACACAAGTACTCAACTTGTTCAAACACTTGCATATTGATGCAAGTATATCCTTTCAGTACTTGTCAATGAAATTAATCTTCATGGCCACCTATAATTTAGTCACTTAAACTCAAATGATCATTGATCCATTATGGTACACCATTTATCAATAAATAACAATTTAGTCAAAGCTTTTCTAAAGCAGGCAAGACCAGTTTATGTAAAATGCATTAGGATAAATTTGTCGCAGAATAATTGAAACACAATCACAAAAGTGATGTTTTTGAAGCTTTTGCACAGTATTAAAAGAGTGTAAATTTTAATGTGTTCTGGAACACCTTTAATACATGTATATAAAACCCCGTTGGAACAAAGAAATAGATGAGGCAAACCTCATGAAGAGCAGGAGCATCATTTGTGCCATCTCCAGTCACAGCCACAACCTCTCCTCCCTTGCGTAAAGCTTGAACCAGTAAAAGCTTGTCATTAGGAGATGACCTCCCCATCACCTATGTATCATTACTTATACATTAAACCCCTTTTCTTTCCACCAGATAATCTTAAGCAACGATATTTAATTAAGATCTTTAGTTTCTGCATGCGCTCGTAGAAGTTTCATGCAGTTAAAACCTACCGTTATTTTCTTTGCAATTGATTCTCTTTCCTTTTCAGAATATGCACGGAAAACCTTTCCTTCAATGATATTAGGTTCAGTAGCATCTGCATCTGAACTAAGAATCCCACATTCCAAAGCTATTGCTTTTGCAGTTTGAAGATTGTCTCCAGTGACCATTCTTACCTGTAGTTTCACCACCACATGACCCAATAAGTTATTTTCCAAGTTTTTAGTCACAAACATATACCATGTAAGAAAATAATTAAGGACAATCTTTTCAAAGAGAAATAGATATATTAGTGAAACGAGATACCTAAAAAGGGCATTATGACTGACTAATCAACATAAGAAATTAAAGTCTTTAAACGTCATCCTAGGAGACATGTCATGAAATGAGTGTTACAATCCAGTAAGCCTAAAGCTAATTTCAAAAAAGGCAGCAAGCTACCTTAACGCCAGCTTCTGAGCATACTCTTACTGCATTTTCTACACCTTGGCGACAAGGATCCTGCACATGATATTTGTATTAGCAGAAGAAATGCATGAATAAGTGATAGTTTATGTTAAGAATCCATGGGCCTCGAGAGTGTTGGCCATGCATACACATGTGAACTTATAAATGGGGTTAAACCCATGTAATACAAAACCAATTGGTTTGTGTTAAAGTCCAATCTCCACCACTTAACTTTATTCCTTCATACTTTTCCAATGTGAGATAGTTTTTCCAGTGCAGGATATACATTCTCCAATAGTTTAAAAAAGAATTAACTCAAGTTTAATTAATTATTAGACAAGAGAATTTTGAAAAGTTGAACAAAATACATGATATTACTCTGTTTTAAGTCAAAATATAAATAAAGAACAGATAGCTTCACTATCAATGCAATTCTTATGAATAAGTATAGAGATACAAAAAAGATATTAAAAAAATAACATGTAGTATAAAAAAGCTAATCATGCCAAAATCATGAGGCAGTTGCAACATCGTATATGGAGGGAGTGAGAGTAAAAGAATAGGATTCATAACACAAGAGGAAATATGGATCAAAGTGTAAACCTTAATGCCAACTATAGCAAGCAAAATAAGATCATCTTCAGGTAAAACCCACTGATCTAAGACTTCTTCATCAGTAGGAACTTTGTCCAAGTCATATGATCTATATGCAATAGCAACACAGCGCAAGCTACTTGCGGCCATGTCATCAATAGCAGCCTTCAGAGAATCCTGCAAAATAATTTACAGAAGAAAGATCCTTATACAATTGTTTGCCAACACCATGAAGGAATTTTCAAGCTACTTCCTGAGTCTATATCGAAAGACTTGTTATGTTTGAAACATTGTCTAGTTCATAAAATACCTCTCCTTTTAAATAGGTATTAAAATTCAGAACACAAATTACAAATCACAAATCCCATCCCTCCCATCAAAAACAAAGAACCAGATCATGGCATATCCATCACATGATAACGGCCTTTTCATGCAATTTGCTATCATCAAAAACATTAACTTCAAACTTCATGGAAAAGGCAAATGCAACCTGTAAGTGCCTTTCATGGGTTTTCTGAAGATTCAAAGAAAAAAACCCCACATTCATGGCAGTTATAAAAACAGATCCCCATAAATTAAATAAAATCAGATAACAGAATGGCAGAACAAGTACTTATTACACACTAAGTATAAAAACTGGCCATATAAGGATGAGGAATTTCCTATGAATTAGACATAACCTAGAAACCATGCAAATCCCTATATATGAATGCATAAAACAAGAATCCACACTAGCAATGCGCACGATTGATGGATTCATATAAGAAAAATAGCACTTATTATATTTTAAAATTAGATATAATAATAAATCATTTTGCAGAAATTCACATAGATAAAAATATTAATGAATGCTTCAGACCACAACGCATGCATAAATTTAGCAGATTATTCATAAAATTTGAAGATTTAGATATTTAGGCAGCAAAATGTGAAATGTAAATTCAATGCATTTCTCACAGTTTCTGTTTCCTAAGTACAGTCTTTTAAAACTTATAAGATTTCGGCACCATTCCTAACCTTATATTCATCGATGGTTTGCACAGATCCGTTTGAGTCAATGTATCCTGTACATGAGCCAAGAACTATCTCTGCTGCTCCTTTCCAATGAATATGGACTTTAGAGTCAGACTGTCAAAAGTAGTAAAAATTCACTGCATAAGCCAATCTATGTATAATCAACAGGAAGGACAATATAAGATGTTTTACACATGTATGTTCTATCACTGCTGTGTTGAAACTGTAGTTGAAAGTGGGTAAACAAAACAGTTGTACTAAGCATTCAGGAAAAGGTACATTTGCAGCACCCAGTCGGCGCTACCAAACAGAGATACCAAGTAGTTGCAAAGCCTAGTAAATTGCATAAATTAGATGAGTCATTTCAGGAATGCAGTTGCAGCCAGATAAATACATTGAGTACCAACTCTTGCCCTACTACCATCCATTTATGTAATTTCTTCTAGCCATATAACTCTCAAATCAATGTTCTTTCAAAAGAGAAATATGAAGGAAATCATTGCACTTGCAAGAAATTGTGGCAGAATTAGGGATTTCATTTCTGTTGACACAACATTTAGGACCCTATTTCATTAGATGTTACCAAAAATTTTCTTTAAAGAAAAAATAGATAAATTAAGCCAAATTTATTGTATTTGCTTGCAATGTTGCATTTCATGCTTGAGAAACTACAAGGAAAATACTACAGTTCAGAAACATTGCTCTATCCATACAACTAATTCACTAATTAATTTTGGCAACAGCATGATAAGTACCCAAAAAAGTTTCTGACTTCCTGATAACCAGAATCAAATGAAAAGTTAGATTAGGAGACTACCCTTTGTATTGCAACACCACCTCGCTTTTTCTCTGAGTTGAAAGGGAAAACCTGGAGAACTTTGGACTGCAATCTAACACTATCAAACTTCATCCCCAACTGAGAACAGAAAAAAGAAAAAGTAAGAAAAGAAAATATTTACTGTTAGTACAAACTTCACAAAGAAGCAAATACTTAAAATACAACAAAAAAGTTCTACCTTGACAGCCCAAGAAAGGATAGCCTTTTCGGTAGGAGATCCAGAAATCTCAACATCCCCACCATCCTGCCAAAATTAGTTTGTCAATGCCAGCCTTCATTCTTTGGAAAGCAATTATACTAAGATCTAACTAAATTAATACACAATCCCAAACACAGATCAAACATCAGATTAACTCAACAATGCAGGAAAACAAGTATATTTATATCCTAGATAAGAGAATAGAGAGAAGAGCTCAATTCAACTAAGCCTTATTGTCTAGCTACTTCAGATTGGCTATATTGATCCTTTTTTTTTCATTATGTTTATTAAGAAGCATATAATAAAAAAGAAAAATAACAAAAAACACTTTTTACTTAGTAGCCAAACTTTACTTGAATCTAGCAATCTTGTATTTGGTAATCAACCTTCTTTAGTACTGGTAATTGTGAAAAAATCCCAAATTAAGAATACATCAAGAAACAATGATGTTGGTCCTGGGTAACTTTTATCAAGCAAACTCAAAAATGATCAAAGCATCTATCCAAGAAGAAACTTGAAAAGCAAAAAAAAAAATGAAAATTCTGTAAATGTTGCAGAAATTTCCACAAATTTATCAAGTGCACGATGTTCTGAAATTTGTTAAAGACGACAAATGGTAAGAAGATAAGTGGTAAATCTCAATCTTCGTTCATGAATTCTAGAAAAGTAAACTAAGTTGCTTGCTTAATGTACTCATATTCAAGCTCTACAACAAAGAAATTGGAAAATACAAAATATAAACGATAAAAAACTCTTCTGTATTATTTCTTGAGCCTAAGCAAAAAACTATGATGAGATTCTTTCTTTTTTTATCCTTTTATGAAATTTACAAAATAAAATGACTATTTTACTATATAAACCCTTCAGAAATGGAACAATTATTTGCCTTTACAAATGTGAATTGACAATAAACTGCCCGTTTACAAGCCTAAACTTGAACATAAATCCCTCCCTTGTCATTATCAAGTTGAAAAGAAAAAACAAATGGAAAAAAAAAAAGGAGGCAAGGGAAATAGCATCTTTACCTTGGGAACAAAAACATTTCCTGTGCTGTTCTGGGCAACACCTTCACATAACAAAGATCTAACTTCAGAATGCAACTGTAAGGAATCATCTGGTGGAGTAACGTTTGTTCTCCCAACATAAGCAGCAACAACAGTCATCTGCAATATATAAATTGCTCCAGTCAAACCAGGATATCTGGAACTTTTTAACTAATCAGTAAAATTAAAGCAAAAGTATGAAAAATCTGCATTTATACGTCTATCATACATCATATCAATAAGAACAGGAGATTGATGAATCTTTGATTAATTAAAGCATCCAACTACCACCTTGAAAATGCTAACTAACTGATTAGATCATATGATGAATAACAATTAAAAAAAAGTAAGGAAAAAAAATAAAAAGAACCATAGTGTATGTGCTCCCTAGAGATATTACTTTGATCTTTTGTCTAATTAATCATAATATAGGAAAGAAGAAAAGGCAGCAAGGGACTTGAATGAGCTCGATATGCTCCCATAAAATTTATTAAAGGCTAAAAAATAATTATAAAATGATTTAATAAAAAGCTCAAGAGAGTTTTTTTTCTTTTTTTTTTTTCCATTATAATATTAGCCAATAAAAAGATGGACTTTAATAATTACTTCAAAATAGCAAGGATCAGTGCCCATAAATATGCTAGTATAATTTTAAAAATAACAACTCTCAGTCAAACACTATAATTCACACACAAGTAATAATAATGATAATAGGCATGCATAAAACTTTAGAGAAGTAAAAAACCTAGCTTGTTACCACTTATGATATGAATTTTTTTTTTTTTTTCCTTTCCAAAGTATTGGAGTTTCAAATGAACCACAATAGTGGGCAACTTTCCCTTTCCTGTAAACCCTCTCTACCCTAACCAGCAGAATTTGAACCTGAGATCTCTTGATGGAGATCTCAAGCCTTCAAAAATAAAATTCTATCCTCATTACAACATAGTGATGCTGGAATAGAATGACTAGAGGCCTTTAGGATTATTTTGTGAAGCTGGAATAGAATGACTGGAGACCTTTAGGATTTATCTTTGAGTTCTGTTGTTTTGAAATGTATTATTGATTGTTTCTTTAGGATAAGTACAAAAATAAATAAACAAAAACAAATATAAATACCTATCACTCATAGGACTGAGTGTTTTTCATATTTAAGGTTTGTGGTTTCATTTTTCTTACACTGCACCTTATCAACTAATGTCATTAATATTTAATAACAAAACCTTAATATAGCATTAACTTTCAATATGTGACTTACCATCAAAATAACTACTGAACTACTTTTGCAAAAAATTATTTCTGTTTATTCTTGGTAAAATTAAAAATACATCTTAATTTAATTTATTGTGAGTTTGTTGTAGTTAGATGACTGCTATATCTTATAAATGATTTTACTATTGAATATATTCTCCAAAATGTCAAAAAATACAAACCGTCAAGTGTAAAGTGTCTAACCACAGGGTACTGTTGTGCACTAATATATTTTTCCTACGGGGAATCAACATCCTACAAATTTAGAATCTCTAGTCACACTTGGGTAGTGATGCCCAATTAATCAGTAGTGAATCAAATAACATCTATAGAAGTTATTTTTTTAGATTGTTGTCTTAAGGATGCCAAGAATGACACATAGAAGCTTTCATATCTTAACCAGACCTTAAAATCTGCAAATAATTGGGAATTTCAACTGCGCAGATATGCACATCCGTCTATTTAAATTTCTATAAGAGCAATTAAATTTACTCAAAGCAGACTGAGAAGACAAAACTTGCAAACTGTTCTTTTTTTTAAGAACATTAGGGAACAAATTAAAATAAGACGAAAAGACCAAGGAGCAATTTATCAATTACAATTTAATTTTATGTTTCTAAGAATTTATAATCCATTCAATATGTGCAGATATCCTAACAGATCTGAGGCATGTCTGAAAATGGAAGCAATTTTTAAACCTGCTATTCAAAGCCACAAAACTGCCCCAGGTAGTTAAGCCACATATATATCCAACATATGCGGCATACAAGCATGGCTAATCCTAAATCTATTGTTTCAGTCAGATAACCCACCTGATTCAAGGTTAATGTTCCAGTCTTGTCACTGCAAATTGTTGTAGCCGAGCCCATAGTTTCACAAGCTGAGAGCCTACGAACCTGCAAATCTATTGCTGTCAGACAAATGTTATAGAGCCAGAATTTGGAAATATAAGTAATTGTAGAAGAAATTTTTAAGGAAAACATAGAGGTACTTGCCAAGGCTTTATCTGCCATCATCTTCCGCATTGAGTATGCTAGTCTGTAAGCAATGAAGTATAAAACCAAAATGAAAAAAGGGTATGAGAGGGAAAAAGTGTAAAAGCTCCGGTGTAGCTGAAATTGTCAAAATGCCACAAGATAAAACTTACGTCAGAGTAACAGCCAAAGGAAGGCCCTCTGGCACAGCAACAACAACAATAGTGACCTGAATGGCTGAACAGTTAGTCAATAAACTACATAACATAAAGGAAAATTTTATCCAGGGATTGCACATACTGCAATGGTAACAATTTTAATCACTCCATCCACCGCCTCACTGATCTTGGTCTGGCCTTTGACAAACTCGACTTCTCCCTTTGAATTCCTTGTGCCTCCAGTAAAATATCTATAAATTTGGATAACATTGTAGTTAGTAAGTAGGTATGCAAAAATTGAACAAAACAGTAACTGCTGAAAGACATAACTTACCGTGCCAACAGGACAGCAAGAACAATAACAGCAACTGAAAGACCAACAATCCCAATAAAAGTAGCAACTCCATTCAAACGTACCTGTGTCACATCATCAAAAACTCTTCTTCAATGTAAATTATGTGAATTGCTATCAGGAACCTTTAAGAACAAAAACTAAGAGCAAACCTGCAAGGGAGTTTCTTCACCAGTGTCCTCTGAGATACTTGCCATCAGCAGTCCCCATTCGGTGTTGATACCAACACCAGTTACCTATAAATGAGGAAGAGTTGAATCTTCAATATGCTAAACCAAAGAAAATAATGAATTCTTTTAATAATAAACAAGGCTATGCCGCATGTGGTCACAAGGGACAGCATAAAGATAAAGAAAGATTACATAGTCAGAGGAAGGATCATAATGATGATGCGAAAAATAAGTTTACCCACTTAAAGACAACCAATGTGGTTTGATGCTTTCCTAATAAAGGACATAAATAATATTCTGAATGCTTAATCATTAACTTCACTGTGTTGATGAGTCTACCCTAGAGATGCCCTTTCATTTAGTATATATACATACACGTACTTGTCTCATGCAAAAATGCCTATGAAATTTACAAATGGAAAATGATTGCTACAAATTCTTTATGATAATAACTAAAGACCAGTTGGTTAACAGGAACACCTGAACGTTCTACTATATGCTGTCACTAAATTTTAAAAGACATCATGCAGAGCATACTAAAGAACATACCAGCATAGTACCAATACCATCTGCTACTTTGCAACCAGACATCAAAAATGGTGCCTTATGATCCTTGCGAACCTGCCACAAAAATCAGACATAAGAACATGTATTTGCACAACCAAAGATGTGCATCAATACAAGGTCAACTAACATACAATTTTGCTTTCACCCGTCATGCTAGACTCATCTATGGCAAGAGAATGGCCAGTAATCAAGACTCCATCAGCTGGGACCTAAATGGACCAATTAGTTATCAAGTTAATTGTCAAAAACATTTAAATGATAGAAAAAATACTCATATGGAACAAAACTCACCTGGTCACCTATTCTAAGAGGTACAACATCACCAACTACAATATCAAATATTGAAATTTTCAATGTTCTGCCACCTCTCATTACCTGCAAAAGTTTTCAAACTTATGCACTTATTCAGAAAACCAACATTTAATAAAATAGATAAATGCACAAATCTAAAAGTATATATGTTTATTCTCAAGAAGTATGAGGACAAACCTCTAACTGTATATTTTGCTTCTCCTCATTTAAATTTTGAAACTGGAGAGATTGACGATAATCACTAACAGCTACGAAACACAAAAAGGAGAGAATTGCAAGGGATCAACAGAGACATAAAATGACAGTCAGCATAACAATACTTAAAGCACTTAGAAAAACATATCGCTAGCATTCAAAATAAGATTTGGGATTGTCCAAATCCATCAGCAGAAAATTATTCTGGTCCTCGTATTCTTTTCAAAACAAATACCATCTTTCTCCGTACCATCCCCAAAAAAAAGTTAACAAGTGGGTAGATCCATAAAAGATACTGTGTATCAATCTGTTCACAAGCGTTTGATTTTTTTAACTACTGGTATCTAAGAGATGTTAATAAAAAATTTACCAAGTGGTTCTTTCCAATTCCAGAATAAAATTTAAAATTGTTGCCACATGGCTTCCAAAAATTTCCCATTACATCTACATGAATTTTTGTCTTCTTAGCCCTTCTCTACTTCCTTTTCATCCTTTCATCTCCCTCATTAGTTAAGTCATATATATATATATATATATATATATATACTTGAGTGTCTATAAATACATAGTTAGTAGTCACCAAGAGTTCTTATTGCCGAAAGAACTCATTTACAGGACAGTTTTCAATTACTGATCAACATACACATCTGCTCACTTGTGCGTTCTCGTTTACAGGTGCATTTTCTTGAAAAAATTCAATTCAATTGAATTCTAGAGTTATCTCCCAATTTTTCTAGTGTTTAAGGTTCTAGTTTTAAGCTAAAATAGAGTGCAAGTGCAGGGATTCCTTAATGTTGATTTTGTTGAACTGTCACATTCACGTTACATTGTTACTGAGATTTTTCAGTATATACAGGTATTCAGGCTTTGTCTTTGTTTTTATCTGAAATTCTTTTAAACAATGATATAACAGCAACTGTTAACTATTTTAAAGTATATAATTACTACTGACAGGTCCCTTTGTTTGATAGAACCACAAAACTAAAATAACGAATGAATCCCAATACGCCAACCAATTTAGAGGAACCAAATCCATAACCTAAAGCCCGATAATATGCTAGATAACCATCAGCTGAAAACAACAAGCATTAATAAGAGCAATACCAATAAATTTGTTGTCAGACAAGAGATAAAAGTAAATAAAGCATATAGGCCTTTCATGAATCATTTACGAGCCATAAAATCATGAATACCAAAACTTTCTTTCCCACTACTAAGATACAAATGGCAAACATATCCACCAAAAATAAGAATACCATGCAGACAAATTCAATACCTGTAACAACTATAACAAGAATAACAGCAAAAGCAATGCTTGCCCCATCATACCATCCTTCTTCTGGACCCTGTATGAAATTTCAACACATGAACACGATAAAACATTCGTTTTCATGTAGAAAAAGAACAATAACAACAAAAGACAGGAATTGACAGGTTGAACCGAAGTAAAAGTTATCAAACCAAGCATCAGAATAATACCAGTTAGTAGAGTGTAGAAGCACTAAAACAAAACAAAGAGACATCAAGATAGAACTTCAAACACATTTAAGAAACAAATAAAATTTTACAATTTAGAATAAACGAAATGTAGAATTTTTTTCAGACGTGTGCGCATTCTCAATAGCATTATTTCATTTCTATCTTAAAAGGACTGTACACTAATATGGTCAATCACTACACTATAAGAAGTTCCAATCTCATTAGCAATTTCTTTTAAAAAAAATAATAACAAACAAATAAATCTTTTATTTTTCAACTATGCACAATTATACATTTTATGAGTTAGTAAATTTATCAATAAGCGAAATAAATAAATAAATAACAAGGAACTCCAGCCTCAAGAGCTGGTGCATGGAAAGAAAGTGCTCCATTTCTTATGATTGGAACACTACTAAGTTCAAATTTGCTGTCTAGGCAATAAACTAAATTACATATGCAATTTTATCTCAAAATCATTTCCTAATATGTAATGGCCCAATTTTTATGCTACCTATTCATAAGAACTGATTTATCAAACTCATTTTATATTTAATTCCAATTTCCTTTTTTATTTTTTAACTTCCTTTCTGCCTAATTCTTTTCTCATACTCCCTATCACTGTTTCACAACTTATTGCCCAAAGCCAATCTTATGCATCTTGCTTGCTATACTAAGACAAAGCACCAATGAAAAAAGAAACAACAAATGTCCAAGCCTAAATTGTAATAAATTACAAAAGATGAGTTAACATTTCCTATTTCAAAAATTTGGAGATAAAATTCTTCTCAAGAACAATAAAACAATTTTAAAAGTTCATTAAGAACTAAATATAAATACAAGTTCTTAAAATCTCATTTTGAAGTTAAAATACTCACTCTTATTGCAGTCTTGGTATCGCATTCAATACTTAAATATCCTATACTTTTGTTTATATCAAACTTTTTTCTTTGTTGGGTATGATAGAAAATTTGTTAAAATGATTTTACTACAATTCCCATGTTTAGAAATGATATAATTACTTACTATGTTATAATCTTAAAATAGAGAAGCAATCTTTGAATTCCGATGTTAACTTCTTTTATGGCATTTCATTGAGTTTCAAATACAAAACTAATGATTGCAATGTTTTCCGCATGCTAGATCTCCCACTATTCTTTGTTCTTCCCAAAAGTGTGCAAATCTATATGTTGTGCAAAGGTGAGCATCTTCTTTTCATTAGGAAAAAGCTTTTTCTCTATAAGAGCCTTGTGCAATAAACCCCCTACAAGTGGTTTGTCCGCCATTGTAAAGCAGTCACTACAAAGCTTTTGGAAAGAGGGATAGGCTTGTGTGTAAGCATAGCATTTGTGGTTGAACCCACCCAACCCTATAAAGAAGATCCAAACCTAACAACTACATCTTTTTCCTTTTGAGAGAATACTCCAAATAGTGGGTACCTCGTAGGACCTCAACCCACATGCTCTGATCTTGTATCGATATGCAAGAAGGGGTGCCCCTAGGTGAGTGTAGGGGTTGTGTTTGCTAGAGAAAATGGATTCCTTGTCAAGTTAGTTTAGTGGTGGGGACACACTTGCACAAATTCTGGTAATGAATAAGAGGGAGAAATTGAAAGGAAATTGTACCCAACCAGGGATGAGCATAAACTTGTAAGCTACCAAGGTAGGGATAATCAACCAAATCTTACTGTGAAAAAAAGCACCCCACCACAGCATACAGGTTGGTTCCCCAATCATTGCTAGGGAGCTCTCGGTGAGGAAACCTTAGAATAAGTAGCCAAAACAGAGGGGAGGGGGGGCATGCAGTCAAATTCTGAAGAAAAACAATTGGCAACAAATGGAGACCTTTCTTTGGCCCTCTTCAAAAGGAAATGTAAGGGTCGGGTTTAAGCTTGATAGAGGATTCAAGAATACAATAAGGTCCTATCTTTAAGATTCAAATAAGAAAAGAGTTCCAAACCTTTATGCTTCCACCTCCATATAAGTGCTACATACAAGTTCCAGCTAAGAAAATTGAAAAGATCAAACCAATTTGAACTGCTTACATCATAGTAGTAGTAGCACAAAGGCTATAAGTTAAGGGGCAATAAGGCTATTACTTTCACACCTCCCCCTCTTTTATCTATAAATAAAGATCCGCTATATGAGCAACCCGACTACGTTACATGTGCTCGACAAGTTGCACTCTTTCTTCCCATCAAGCCTCTTTTCACTTTTAAGATAGGCATGCATTCAATTCATAAGGCATGGTTTTCAGTATGTCTCCAAATAGGGCACCCATTAGTCCAACTAGCTAGTGAGTAGTTCTTTCAGGCAATAAGTAGGTCAAGCCCTATGAGGAAGCATCTCCTGTAAAGCAAGCTACATTGTTAACCACCACCTAAGAAGCAAAAGATTCAAGCGTCCCAAGCTAAAAATACATGCATCGATGGTGGTTTGATGACAAGGGCCGATGATGGAAGCTCAAGGCGGAGCCATATGCTATGAAAATCCCACGTACAATTCCCTAAAAAGGGAGTGGGCTACCTGTTGGAGCTTCGACCAACCACCACTGATCAATTCTGCTTTAAGGCCACCCCTTACTCTATCATTATTATAGGAGCATGGGGTTTGAGACAAAGAAATAACAAGGCAGTATATTACTTGGATTTGTTTTTATGATATTAGCTGCTCTCTTGATTCTTCTCCAAAAATGAACAACCAATTTACGAATATGATTAACCACAAAATTTACTGAGCAACACCAAATATTTCTATGGATTGCTTCTTTCACCTCTTTTGTCATCAAAGTGCTTATGGTACCTATTTATATTTGGTTACCCAAAGCTCTTGTAGAGGCACCAACGGCATGATCCATCATCTTGGTAAGAATTCCTTTAAAATTAGGAATGATCGATTCACCATAGAGAGCATTAATCCAAAAAGGGCAAGTATTATGGTGTTCTAACATCGGCAAATCAAAAAAGAACTTGATGAGTGAAATTTACTAAAAAAAAAAAAAAGAGCACTTTTTACAATTGTGAAGCCTTACGTCTCCTTTAACACTCTATCACCTTAATCCATTCTTCCGATGAGGGTCTAACACTTCTACTTCTACCCCTCTGTTGATATAGAAAAGAAAGGCAAAGGCTCTCGCTTGAATGCATGACTACATCGCACCTATCGCCCTGGCATGACACTCTAAAATACATGTTGGGTCAAGCGAGAATACTACAACTAGAGTAAACGAAAAATGGAATTGAAAGCAAAGTTTTACTAAAAAGAATTGAACACCAACCAATCAATGGTAAATTTGGATGGAGTCTTACTGAAAAAGAGCAGTCACTAACATGTTGTAACTAGTAAAGGAATTCCCTTCTATTATTATTAGTAAGATAGGGAAAAGCCCTCTGTATTCCAATTAGAAAAATGATAATGAGCAAGAAAATAGATATGCTAACTTAAAAGGGATTGAGTGAGATCGAGCCAATAATAATGACAAAGTCAAAATCGAAAACATAGTTATCCAAGCTATATCAAAGCACTCAAAGTACCGAGAATATACTAATCAATAGCCAACATAAGCCTCGTGCTGGTGGTCTTTTGTTGGTTTGTCCCAGTGAACAAACCAATACAAATTGTATCATCAATACTTACTTTAGCAAAGACTACTCTATAATCTTGGATTTCTTTAAAGAAAGGAAACTAAGGTACTTTATAACTTAGTCTCAAGTATACCAATGATTGTCAAACAAAAAAAATCAACTATGACTGCTTACTTCCCCCGTTTCTCCACATTCAATAGAATTCTCTTGCTTAAGCACTTGGCATATCATCATAAGAGCTACAAGTTAAAAGCATTAGTGAGGAACCAAAGACTTTACGAGATAGTAGTTTATTCTAGTACCAAGAGGTTATTCCACTTCAAAGACTCCTTGAATCTATCTAGTCCATGGGAAACATAGCACCCTATCTAAGAGTCTATGCCCAAGTCTAGGCCAGAAAAGCTCTACCCCATATGATGAGGTTCAATTGTCAAATCTTGTAAGTATGATACGATGATTGTTAGACTACATAAAGCAGAACATCTTCTCCTTGGAGGTGTAATGCAAAAAGCTCAAGAGATTAATTAGAAGTTGTTTAAGGTGGACATAGAAAGCAAGATTACCCCTTCCTCATTTGCTCTAGGCATCTTTCGTATGAAATACTATGATGATTCTAATTAGCCTATCCAAATCCCAAATAAGAATGAAGACTTATTTATAAGGCGGGCCTATTATGGGAGTCATTCAAATACATATAAGCCATTTGGTGGAAACCTATACTACTACAATGTGAACTCTTTCTATCCCTTCACAATAAAGGAATTTCCCGTGCTTAGCAGGGTGTGCCAATTTGGCATGCAAATCTAGTTGGTAAAGACTTAAATTGCTTATTTGGCTTTATTGAGGCATATGTTGTATGTCCACAGACTATCAAGAGGCCATTTCTAGCCTATCGAGACAAGAATAGCAATCTCATTTTTCCAATCGAGGAATTTGTTGGAGTGTAGTATAGTGAGGAGTTAAAAATATGCAAGAGGCAAGGAGGGAAAGCCCATTTAGGGACTTTGTTTACACACTCTTTGAGAGCAAGTTAAAGGCAAGGAAAGAACGGAATGAGGAAGCATTTTAATTTCCTTTATATCTATTATAGTCAATTCCTTATTGTAATTTAGAAAATTAGAGAAGGAATTCATACTAAAATACTTATTATTTAAGAATAATCTGTGAAAATTAAATAAGTTATGCATTTATGAGAAGATAGGCCAATGATTAAAAAATAGAAAGCCATTTTTCAACGATAAAAAGTTGTATCCATCTTTAACTCCAGTGACTAAGGGCAGAACTAATGTAGAGTCCCATAAAAGCATAAACTGCAGCCTCGCATCTCATGACAATGTTCAACTCCATATATTTTAGAAAAGGAAATGCACCAACCCAAAACCAAGTTCCCACAACAATAACTGATTGTTAGAAAGTTCACCCAACCCAAAAAACGTTGGCCTACTCATACATGTGGACACATACATCGAATTGAACCCATCTAACCAAAAAACCAATTAGCTTGTATTAAAGTTCAATCTACAGTATAAACCACTTGACTTTATATTTTGCTATGTGGGATATACTTATGTTCTCCAACACTCTTCTCAAATGCCAATAGGTTAGACTAGTTGTCACTTTGGCCATGCCCAATGTCACAAATGGCCTACACCCAACACAAATAGAATCTCAAATGGACCAAACCAAAATTCCACGAGTTTAGGATCACTACTCTAATACCATAGGCCTAGAAAGTGTTGGCCCACATACATATGGACACATGGGGTTCAAGCCCATCTAATACAACCAATTGGCTTATGTCAAGGCCAGACACCATTTATGAGCCAACATGAGCCACTTGACTTCTTTATATTTTTCTAATGTGGGATATATTTATATTCTCCAACACTAATTAAGGACAAATTTCTCTGTGGCAACTTATTAACCTAAAATGATGCAATGAATTGTACTTATTTAAGAAAACAAGCATACCTTTGTTTTAATTCCCAACACCAATGATGCTACGGCAGCTATAATCAAGATGATGAGGGTTAAATCTTGCCAAGCTTCCCAAAGGAACCTCTAAAAAGCAAAACAAGCAATAAGTAAAATATTCCTAATGTAACTTTGAAACAAATAACACATTTCAATTAAAAATATATATATTTGGTATGACCTGATAACAATTTTCAATAACCAATGTGTCATACCAGAAAACCCCGTCCTTTTTTCTTAGGATATGTATTTGCACCAAATGCACTCTTTCGCTTTATTAAATCATCCTCATCTCCACTGACTCCAGTCTCCAAACTTGTTTTCAACATATTAGCTAACCCTTTCGTCTAATGAAATGACAAGAATTAGGAAATATAGATTTAAGGAGTAAGTCAATCCCAAAGAAGGAAAAAACTATGTTAATAATTGACTTACGCCTCCATACTGTTGTAAAGCAGTAAGATTATGATCCCTAGTCATTGATGCAAGTTGTTCTAGTCCAATTGCATAATCACCACAGGGTGTTGGGGCTGCAATTGCTGGACCTATCACTTAACAAGTAGAAAGAAGCACAACAAATAAGAAACAATAAGCCACAGAAGCAAAAAATTCTGGCAGAAACATAGCTGGAAGAACCATGACAAATAAGAAATAAAAAACCACAAAAGCAACAAAAAAAAACATATTTATTTAAATCATTAATTAATCTGACTGTTGCTTTATTCGTTTATCTCAGGATATTAACATTTAAAAAAAAAAAAACTGTTTATCACTTGCACAAAATCACACTTTAACAATCATAGGTTTGAATTGATCCTAAAAATAATTTTTTTTTTTTTAAGTTTTAAATATCCCCATGAGAACTTATGGTAAATTATGTGTTAAAAATCATGATTCTATCATATATATCCATAGTTTTTCAACAATTATGCAATCCAATTAGTGGATCCTTTACAATCCAACTCCATATACCATTAACCAATACCAAAATGTAGTTAAAAATGACAATTTCACTTCAACCGCCTGACAAAAATACATTTTTATAGGAAGATTTAGCACTAAATTCCCCTTCTTCTGTTTAAACTTTTGTAGCTTTCTTGTTCTTCCAAAATGCAAAAAGAATGATACAAAACCCCCCAACAACTTCAAAAATTCCTCTATTTGATGTAACAATTTCAAAAATTTATTTTATAAGTATGATAATATCTCAAAAAAGGAGTTTCAAATCATTTATTCAAACATTGTGTTAATAATTCAATTCCAGTTTCTAATTCAGATTCTGAAAGTATAATATTGTGACCAAACAACCTCTTCCATCGATTTGAATACCACATAAATTACTCGTTCTCGTTCCAACTCTCAAGTTTTGGAAAATCCTATCTTTAGATTGCAATTTCACTTATTGATATCTATGTTTACTTGTATAACATAGCAGTGGGATTAAACTCTACCAAGCCTTTATGGAAAATCTAATCATATCCTAACAATAAGTTAATCTAAAATTGCAAGAAAGTACTGTGGGCCAAAAAACTTGCAGTGCATCAAAGCATGTTTCCTGATTCAATTCACATTGGAGACGTAAACTTAAAATAAAACCAGAAGAATAAAAGCTATTATTGAATACCAAAATTAATGAGTAAAATAGTAGCACATGATGTTTAATCTAAGTTTTAAAGTTAATCTATTGTTTCAAGTATTTGGAGAACAAAATCAAAATGAGACAAGAAGAAATATCGCATCAAAATTCAGTTAGCTCAAAACTACATAATTGCGTGCGTATGTCCGATGTTAATATGCTCACATAGTCACACATTCATATAGGTTCGGGTTAAAGTTACATAAAATTAGTAGGTCAGCAGAGTATCATATTCACTGCCAACAGGAAATAACGGGCCGGGCCTGGCATGCAGAGCATATAAACTAAACTCTAAAACAATCAAAAAATGTTTTGAAATTAAATGTAAAAGCTGAATGTAACTAGTGACTTAGCAGATATGCCATGCCAAACATTACATGGAATAATATCATCAATACTTGAAGGAAAAAAATATGTAGGAGAGTATAAGATACCAATTTGTCGCTCCCCAGCAAGTTTGAAAAGCAATGCAGCCTGTGAGAAAAAAGATGTGTGTGTTGACTGAAAGTATACAAGTGTAAAATGCTTATCAAATAGTTAGTTAAGATTAGAAACTATACTCTTATAACTTGTGCATGGGCTCTAATCATCCTCCTCCTTTGTTCTTTCTCTTCTTCCTTTTTCAAGTCCAAGGTGTATCGAAACCGACGAGAAGCATTGAGAACAAGTGCTGCTTGCTGCGAAGGACCAATATACCTTTCAGTCCATGGAAAAACAGACTAGCAATATGCTACATACATGCAAACTATTTTGGACATCAGCATGCATTTTCACAGTAATTTTAATATACACAGATGTAAGTATCAACAGACAAAGAAAAAGTGAATCAAAAAATTGTGGGTAAACACTACTGGTAAGCATTGTCTTACAATATTGGTATACAAAAATACATAGAATAATAATGAGCACATTGCCTAAAACTAGAATAAGATAGGAATTTATTTGATGTCATTGCAAAACTTGAATTGAGCTAAAATTTACAATTAGACACATGAACATTTCAATTTTCCATGAACAAAAACCAAAAAACGAAAAACCCTTCAATCTGCAATCTGCATTGGGTTTGATTTGTTAAACAAATGCCCAAACCGGTGGAATTGGAATGGAAATGAATTAAGGAGATATGAATGACACTGGCAATAAATGCAAAGCAAGATTGAAGAAATGTAAATAAATGGGTAAGAAAATTTACCCTCCAACGCCTAAGAGTCTCAAGAGGAACATTTTTGGTTTGAGCAATATCAAAGGGATCATCAGATTGATGAGGGAGAGGGTTATGGTGATGATGGTCTTGGTGCACATCGAGCTTAATGTTAGGGCCTGCCTCCATGTCACGCTGCCTCATCGACTGCAACAATAATCCATTGGAAGGGGGAGCAGTGCTCATTAATACATTAATCTAAATCAACCAAAATTAATAATCATAATAACAAAAAAAATAAAATTAAAAGATAGATCCACCGAGCCGGCACACCAAAACGAGGGGAAAGGCCACCTCAGTCCCTCCCAAACCAACCAAAAAACAAACCAACAAAAGATAAACTACATGAATTGCAATTTCACTGTAAATCAAAAAACCGAAGCAGCAGAAACAGAAAGAGATGGATGTTGTGGCTGACAGAACAACCAACCAACACAATTATTGCTCCGCGAATGTCGCATGCCTCTGGCTTAGAGTAGGAAGCGCTATTTCACATCTATTTTTATACCTTTTTCCCAATTTATCATAACCTAATAAAATAATTCTAAAATACAACAATATTTTTATAAAAATAAAAAATCAGTAGGCAATGATGATGATGATGATGATGATGATGATGATGGATGGAAGCACACTCACTGCTTCAATCTAATTCTTCAGACCGACTTTATCAAATATCACTGCAGGAGATTGAAGCGAAGACTATGCTGTGACTGGGTTATTTCCCTCGCCTCGACCGGAACCTTCCGCGAAATTTCCCGCCCAACAGTCCACTTTATATATATATATGGAATATTTTTATAGTACAATTGTACAAACAACCAAACAAACATAGGCCTGGCCCAAGGGCTGGTTCAGACTCTGAACTAAAATTAAAATTGATTTAGTTCAAATCAGATCAAAATCAGTCAAATTTATAATCGAATTAAATCGTTATGAAATTATGGAATAACCGGTTCAAGGTCGGTTCCTTCTTAACTGGAATCATAAATAGATAGTTTTGAACTGTTGATTCCGATTTCGGTTATAAATCAGTATTTTCAAATATAAATATATATATATATTTTTTAAAATTCTTGTTTTATATATACACTTATTTAATTATGTTTAAATTTTTTTAATTTCAAATTACAGTTAATTATAATTTTTAATTTATTTTTATAATTTAATTTTTAATTCAAACTCTTTTAATTTTTAATTCAAACTCTTTAAATTTTTTTAAAATATATATTAATATGAATATTTTCAAACTATGTATATATATTTTAAATTTTTTTATAATTTTTATTATATATATATATATATATATATATTGTAAAATTTTTATTTCAACCAATATTATAAAAAAATATAAAATAATTTTATTTTTATCTTTTTAAATTTTTTTATATAAAATTTACTAGTTAATTTATTTTAAATTAACTAGTTAAAGTAAAGTATAATTTTTTTTATTTTTAACTAAAAAATAACTTATTAAAATATCAGAATAAATTTTTATTTCAACTTTATGTCAAAAAAATTATACCAAATTAAACCAGTTCAAAATTGAAACTGATTGATTTGAACTGAAATCGAAATTGACCGTCTTTGAACCGACTCTAAATCGATCTAATTCTTAGTTTCGGTCTAATTTCACTGATCCTGAAACTGTGAACCGGCGATTCATGAACCTACCATGGCCAGGCCTAGAAATACATTTGTGATGTACCAATAGAAATGGACATTTTACTCTCTCTCTCCGAAAAAAAAAAGGAGATTTTACATACTCCCACCATTAATCACATCAATTCACATCACACGTGTTACTTTGTAAGCTGTGATGTTTCTTATTGCCTAGTAGCTTATTTCCACCTCTGCTTACTTCCCTTCACCTTACCTTTTGCTCTCCTTCCTTCTTATATATTCCCCTCCCCCAATTAATTTTTGTGCATCATTTCAATTTGTTTCCATTTTGATAAACTTTATTATTGATTATGAAATTGTTGGAGGACCAGGCCTGATTAGATTACATCCTCATCAAGATTTAACAGAAGAAATAATTAAAAAGGTCAGTATATACTTAAAAAGGAGATCAACACTTTTCATAAAACTTGCTTCTTCTAATTACTATTAAAAAAATCAGGGCAAAACAAATACACGAATTATATATCACAAGAAATACAGGAAAGTTGAGCATAATCAAATCTTGAACATTGACTATAAGCAACAACTCCATAACTCTCTCCAACGCAATCAACAATAAGGTATAATATATCATAGCCAAACGAAGTATTGTTAAGAGCCATCTTGAATTTGTTTGGTCAGTTATTCAGTCTCCTTCGAGGTAGGGCAAACCACCATAAACCAAATAGAGCATTAAAGCTCTATTTTTTCAAATGCTTAAACAACCTAAAGCCATATTTTAGTGGCATATTCAAATTCAAAAAGGCAATCCTAAATGATATTGAAAAAAAAAAAAAGTACCCATCACTCAACGAATGAAATCATGACTCTTTTACAATGCCCCCTCTTTTGCAAATAACTACTAGTAGTTCTAAGGGTGTAACTGAGCTCACCGGCTTGTCATTCCAACGCTTGTAGTTCGAATCATGTTTGTTTGTTAAATTACATGAGTTGGGTTCAAATTTTATTTTGAGGCTTGTAAATTAAACGAGTTGAGCCTAAATTTTGTTAAACTCGGCTCGTTTAAGTCCATGAACAAATTTGTTTGTAGACTTGTGAGCTAATTTTTAAAAAAATTTGTGAACATACTTATGAGCCAGCTCGCGAACAGACTTATTTACTAACTTGTTAGTTTAAATATTAGTATTAGGTGATAGTATTAAATAGAAAATATATACTCATAATATAAATTATATATAATTTAAATTTCTAAATATAATAGAAATTATATATTCATAATAATAATTATATAGTTTTAATGTAAAGTAATATTAATATAAAGTATAGCATTAAGTAAGTATTATATAATACAATTAAAGTTTTTAATTCTAGTAAAAAAATTTATGTTTGTAATAAAATTATTAAATTTTATAATTAAAATAAGATATTAATAATGAAATTATAAATTTTTGTATAAATTAATATTAATATTAATATTTGTATTAAATAAATCTAATTTAAATTATTAAGCATTAATATTAATTAAATAACCATTATTAAATATAATTTTAATTTGATAATAAATTTGGTAGTTTTGAAGTAAATTAGTATTTGTATTAAGTAAATAAATTTGTATTGAGGTGGCACCTTAGCATACTGAATTATTTTAAGTATAATGGAAAAAACTACGTTCTGTCATAATTTTCTCCATTGTTTCACATAGAAAACAATTGTGAACATGAAGAAGAAGAAGAAGGAAGTAATTCTGGAGGCTAGGAAGGTAGTTTCTGAAGGTAGGGAATAAAAAAGGAAGAAAAAACAGAGAGTAAGGGGTCCTTGGCAACAACAACTATCACGACCCAAACTAGGAGTCATGACTAGCGCTAGGGAACGGGAATTCTTTCAAATCCGAAACCCGTAGCAAGCCTTAGAAAATAAAATCATACAATAATTATATAAAAGTACGGCCAAATTAAAATTTTTCTGAATCAATATATAAAATAAATACTCCAAATCCTTTTATAAATGAATACATGTTCGTACAATATTCAAATACAAATTCTCAGAGTATTTAATATCCAAACAAAATAATACACTTCCAATATAATGACACTACTACTGCAGTTTCTAGAATACAATTCAAAGTTCAGAATATACATTTGCATAAAACAGCCGGGACTGAAGAACACCGGCGAGGAACTCTACAACTAAGGTCTAACGATATGGAATCTCCTCAAAAAAAATAATTGAGGGGGGTCAAACCTCACTGAGTGAATTATTATATTATATATACATGCAAACTAAACCATAACAATCAGGCATTCTTATATATATATGTATATACACACATTTCACATGAATGCCAAACTTTGCTTTTATAAATATACTAAATGTAGAAAACGTTTGTTTTAATTCATGAAGGATCCATAGAACCCTAAATAATAACAACCTCAAACAATCCCATCATCACTCTAGTCATACAGGCTCACTTGATTCCAAATAGAACACTTATTCCAATTTGGACAGCAGACTGGCCCCGAGACACTAAGTCGACCGAGCTCCAGCAGTCTGGCTGTCAGTGTGATTGGCCCCGAGACACTTGGTCAACCGAGCTCCAGCAATCACACTATCCATCACCTCACATCTCAATCAACCCAATAGATCATTCAATTCACTTATGGACAGTAGACTGGCCCCGAGACACTAAGTCAACCGAGCCCAGCAGTCTGACTGTCAGTGTGATTGGCCCCGAGACACTTGGTCAACCGAGCTCCAGCAATCACACTATCTAACATACCATTAATCTTAGTCAAATCAATTAAATCAATTATAATCACCCAATTTTAACTCTCACTCAATCCTTATCTATCGTACCGGTACGTACACAGTCCTAGTGCTGCCCACTAGGAAGCACGTTCTATTGATATCCTTCACTTCGAATAAATCATTCATTCGAAAAATAATTAATGTAGAACAATATTCATAATAGTAAAGCCAACCATATATATATATACCAAAAATATACCTAAAATATACCCAGTATATTTCAGGTATATATATATATATATATATATATATATATATAGTCAAATAAAATATGAAATAAATTAAAGATAAATCATTAATATAGTTAAAACAATTTAAATGAGTAACAATAATATAACATGCATTATCTTAAAAATATACTTAAATATGCAAAAGATATACCCTAAGTACTCAAATCATTTAATAAACCATTTATGTATAAATATTCATTTAAATACGTGTTTGTGTTTAACATATATTCACAAATATACTAAAAATAAACCTAACTATCTAGCATGCATATATAAAAAATAAACCCTAAATATACCACTAATGTGTTAGGTTTAATTTAATAATAAAATATTTATTTATTCGGAAATTAAAAAAATATACCAAAAATAAACTTAAAAATAATTTAAGTGTAGGTTTATAATTTAACATGCAATTATTTAAGAATAAACCTAAAATCTACTGAAACTATACCTAAAGTATACTAATCATTTAATAAAATAATTATGTCTAAGTGTACATTTTAAAACATGTGTATATTACTCAAATGTATTAAACCTAAACCTAATTGTTTAATGTGCATATATCAAACTAACATGCATAATTATTTAATATGCATATATATAAGAATGCAACCCTAGATATACTAAAAATATTATAATTTAAATCATTTTTTTAAAACATACAATGAAAATGAAAAATTCTAAATAATGCACCCTATATGCAGTGCATATATATACAGTATAATAACTCACATGTTAGCGCTCCACGAGACAAACTCGGCGGGCCTAATCCGTTAGGCCTTGGTCTCGGCGCAGCTAAACAAACAAATGACAACATGAAATCAGAATAAATTTAACAAAAATTCTAAAGACTCGATCTAGAATTTTAGACACAGCTTTAGAATAGGAATTTGACCGGACATCACGTTTTACGAGAATTCTACTGAAAATTCGGCAAAACCTCCCCTGTGAAACGGACATCTCTCTACTCAAAGAGTAGAGCCGGTCCTGCAAAGAAATACACTTCGGAATAAACACAGGATTACAATCAAAATCCCTCGATCGGACTCCAAACTATAATTCACCGACCGAGGTTTACAATTCACAGAATATTTATAAAATACCGAAAATGCCCTTATATAATAAAAATACATTTTATAAATCCAAATTACGTAATTAACCCTAAAACATACTAAAAATCAATAAAAACCCATTTATTTAGAAAAATAGTATATTATATATAATTTGAAAATAATTTACGAAAAATAGTTTTAATTAGTTAAAAATACTAAAAATTTGTAGAAATCATTTTTATATCCTAAATAACTATTAAAACCAATTTAATTACATTTTTAACCAATTTAGTGTAAAATTACCAAAATACCCCTAAATATATATATTCACTATAAATGTTCAAAAATTCACCAAAAATTATATAATTACTCAAAAATTAATTTCTCAACATATAATTCAATAATATCAATAAATATACTCAATTTACC
Organism: Mallotus nudiflorus; assembly: GCA_947683625.1. Taxonomy (NCBI): domain Eukaryota; kingdom Viridiplantae; phylum Streptophyta; class Magnoliopsida; order Malpighiales; family Euphorbiaceae; genus Mallotus; species Mallotus nudiflorus. The sequence continues at coordinate 3,882,636 of CANTUR010000152.1, forward strand.
AATTTATTTCAATTAAACATATAATTAACCCTATTTTTCAAAATTACCTAAACTTAATAAATTCCAAATAAATACATAAAAATTCACAAAAATTACAAATAAATTTCTATAATTCATTTCAACTCCTATAATCACCATAAAACACAATTTCATAATTTAATTAATTAATTTTTGAAAATTAGAAAATAATAATAAAATAATCAAAAATTCACAAAAATTAAAATAAATTCCAAAAATTCTAAAAAAAATACAGCATGTAGATTAAGCTTACAGAAAGAAATTTTGTGAAGGAATTTTTCATGAATCAATCAAATTGAAGCTAAAAAAAATTCGAAACCCAAAATGGCTAATTTGAAGAAATTGAAACCTAAGCAATTGTAGACCAAATCAAGTGAAAAAAAGCTTGGAATCACACTCACCAGAGCTCAAGGAGAAGATAGAGACTGACGGCATCAAATTTGGTGGCCGGAAAGTGCTTGGTCGGAGTTAAGTTGATTTTTGGCTCTTTGAAGAAAATCCGGCCAAAACTCACCGGAAAAGAGTGTTTTAGGTGGTGGAAATGGTTGGAGGTGGAAGAGGAAGGCTGAGAGGCATAGTAACAGGAAGAAAACCAGCTTGAAAGTGGCTGAAAATGGAAGAAAACGTTTTGGGAGGAAGAAGATGAAGGAGGGGCAAAACTGTAAATAAATGAAAGTTTTGGTTTTTTGATAAAAAATTTTGTATATATATATATATTTACACTATATATTATAATAATATAAAATTTCACACACATTAAATATACACCACACACATATTTTAATATGTTTAATAATTTATAAACTTAAAATTAATTAATACAAAAATTAAATAATAAAATTAAGGAAATTAATTAAGCTCTAATTAATTTAAATAAATACACATATATACATTTTATTTTAGCACTTTAAAATTATATATGAGTTCATGCAAATTCATAAAACTAGTCAAAATAAATAGTATTAATTTATTTACGTGTCAATTTTCCCAAAAATATAATTTCCGGGAAAATTTTACGTAAAGTACTTAAAATAATATAAAATAATTAAAATTATCTTTAAACAAACAACAAACTCATAAAATATCATAAATATATATACAAAAATTATTAACACTGCATATCCCGATGCAGTATAAAAATATTTAAAAATTCGGGATATTACAACAACAAAAAATAACATGAAAAAAGAAAGCAACAGAAGAAACCACATAGAGTTCTAAAAGACAATGAGCTGAGAAACAAAAAAAAAAGGAGTTCTGAGAATTAATAGAAGAAAGGGTTGGAAGAGAAGAGGGAGAAAGGAGCTAGCTTTACACTACTACAGTTCATTCAAATCATTCTGGAAAACTTCTGAGGGCCAAGACAAGGGACCAAACCAATGTTAGACAAGTAGGATCCCTTTTAGTCTTCTCTTCTTTTATTTTCATTTTGTTTTGAATCATTTTGAATATCCCTTAAATTATTTAGGCTGTTTTTATAATTATTTAATCTGAAAATTGATTTTTTGCAAACAATTCATGTTCTATGCTTTAAAAGTGAGCTTTTAGTGCAAGTTTGCTTGAGGGTGTAATAAGGCGTGGCCTATATAATAAGGCACCACCCAATTGCACAAAGGCAACGCCTTGCTGTACTAAGGCGCCACCAAAGGTTTTAAGCACTAGTTCATATTTTCAATTTACCTTTTTTGCGTTCTATTAGTTTTTTAGCCCATTTATTATTGAGTTAAATTTCCATTTATATTTTGACTTGACTAAAATTTTATCATTTGAAATCATTAAAACCTATTTGTTAAATATTGGTGTTTATTTCATTTTTGATATTTCTTGTAGATAAAATGCTATTTAACATTTGCATGCTTTTTATTAAACTGAATTTTGATTATTTATTATAGTTTTAGTTGTCATTTTGTAAATTGTTTATTTTATTTTATTTCATGGTATTTAGTTTGTTTATTGATTATATTTTTTGTACTCACATTAAATGCAATTACTTTTATTCATTTTATTTTATTTTTAAGAATTTAAATTTGTGATTTCTTTTGTAAGTCTTTCTTTATTTTTGGGTTAATTTACTTAATTTTTCAGGATTGATGTGTTAGAGTGACAATTTTGTCACTATACAAATTACTCTTTTAAATTATTATTTTATTTTATTTCTATTTGTGTGTGAAAAAGGGTGTAATTCATTTCTTCTCCCCCCTATTTCTTTGAGTGTGCTTTTATTTTGTTCATTTATTTATTTAATTTGTTGTGGATGAATGTATATAGTTCATGTTGAGTATTTGAATCACACTTAAAATGCATGAAATTATAATTAATTGCAAACTTAGACTTAATTGTAAAATTTAGAATTTGTGTGGAGAAAATTGCAATTTTGCTTATAAATAAAGAAATAATTAAATAATTAAAAGTAATAAAACACAAATGGAGACTAATTTTGGGTGGGAATTCAAAAGCCCATACCTAGTTTCTGAACCTAATCTTTAAGGACAGCTACTGGGGACCCTATATGGGATCCAATTGTTGTAAAAAGTGTCATGGATCTCATCTGAATGGTGACTCCCATCTCTGACTTAGGCTATTAGCCCTTATTGTATTTCTTAGTGGACCTTGAGACCGCACAGTGTTGTGATCGCCGAACACTTGGACATGCATTGAACCTTACTACCTATAATGGCAACTCCACTAGGGGATAGAGAAACTGATTCCTGTGTTTTTTATTTTATTATTTTTAATTATTTTCTTATTTCCTTTGCATTCACAATATTATTCATATAATGAGCACACAGTCTTGAATAACCCGATAATAGTCTTTGCTTTGCTGCTTGTGTTTCACTCAAACCTAGTTGTAGAGCATATGGCTATTGTCACTCATAGCACGTACTATCCATGTCGCATGAACCCTTTAATAGGGAGACGTAATGGAGGTATATAGTTGTGAGAGTTGAAACCTTTTTTTTACCTAAGACCCATCTCATGTAGTGACTTATCAATTTCCATTAGGTTTTCTAGAATGTATGTGTCTCATGCCATATAATAGTTCTCTTTATAAAGCCTAAGCCTAACAATAAAATGTGGACTACTTCATATTAGGCCTTTTTATGCTCACAATGTCCCATTATGTTAGACTTTGGTTTTATCTGAAGGATTTGCTACTTATTTGTTATTATTGTCTGAAGCAATTTATTTTAAACGTCGGTTTTGTTATCCCTTTATGATAATAAAAACCTAAACCAAAAATCATAAGAAAAGAGACTCATCATTAAACACATGTATGGGAGAAATAAGGGTAGAGATAATCACTTAAGAATTAATTATGTTTCCCTCTTTTTTGTAAATAGTTACCTATCTTTGTTAAGTGTTTATCTTTTGTAAATAATAATAATTATAAATACCCTACATTTCATATATAAATGACATTCATTATAATTTTCAAAAATGCATTTTTCATAGCCATAAGCCTCTTCTTGTTTGGAAGCAGATCTTAGGGTAATTTGGCCTACCAATATCAAGGATCCAATCAAACAATTGAGACTACTTCACAAGGAAGCTGAATGTCAAGACCCTCCAATTTTAATTTTGAATCTTTCAAGCAAGAACTCTTTCAAGAAATTAGAGATGAGACATGATAGATAATCCAAGACATGGTTACTCAAATAGTGGGGAAAATGCCTTTTAATGAAGAAAACTCTGAAACTAAAACCGTTCTTATTAAAAGAAAAATTAAAAGCACCAGTAGTCCAACTGCGTCAGAATGGATGAAAGACATGAAAAAGCAAATGGCTCAACTGCAGACTAGGATGAAAAAGCATGGGAGCGATCCTAACTTTATCAACTTAAACCTAGATTTAGAGGAGGAAGAACTATTGCCCCCAAAATACAAATTCTCAAATATGAAGAAATACTCTAGCACTAATGATCCTCATTTATACCTGAAGTAGTACGTCACCTATATGAAGGCCACTGGGTTATCTAAAGCTTAAATTGTTAAACAATTCCTATTATACTTAGAAGGAACTATTATCAAATGGTATTATACTTTGGATGCACATGTTCAACAACATTAGAGGGAGCTATGTTCAGCCTTCATCAAGCAGTATGAGTTAAATTCTCAATTTAAAGTCTCATTTCACGAGCTACAAAATACAAAGTAAAACCCTGAGTGTTATGGAGCAGCCAACACACCAAGTTCAAAGAATTCAACATGATGAAGATGAGCATGGTCAAAAAGGCAAGGATCAAGTTCAAGAGGTTTTGAGTCCAATCAGCATGCCTCAAAGACCTATAACAAGGTCTCAATCTAAGAAGCTTCAAGAAGCCTTAATCCATCATCTACAAGGCTTTGTGAACTTAGCTAGTGAAAGTTTACAAGGACACCAAAGCTTTGTGCCAAGTGCAGCTCAAGTTCAATGCAACTTAATTCAAGTCCAAGTTATTAATGGGTTTAATTAAGTATATAATGGGCCTCATTTGTTATGGGCTGGCCGAATATGCATGGGAGAGTTATTTAAGCATTGTTATTTAGGTTTAAATATGTTAAATAAGGGCTGGACGAATTTGTTATTTTAAAAGCCCATTAGTTTTAGTTAGTTTAATTATTCTTAAAATAGGAAGTATGTCAAAATTCCTATTTAAGGTCTGATTAGATTAATTTCTTTTTTTTGTGATTAGGGTTATTAGTTTTCCTTACTCACTAAGGAAAACCTTGTAAAAGCTATATATATATGCCTTGGACGAATTTTATTATTCAGAATTGAAGTTTTAAAACCTAAAGGCTGTTTTGCTTTTATCTTTGTGTTCTTGTGTAGAATACATGCTTTAAGGAACATTCAAGTAGATTGATCATCTTCTTGTGGAGTGTTTCGAAATTGGAATTTAGAAACGAGTTTTCTTTATTCTAATTCTTTGATCATCTAAGTAATATGATTTCTAACCATTCTTTGGGGTTGTTGCTGAATTGACTATTGGGGTTTTCAAGTTAATGCTTTGGGGGTTCGAATACATAAAGGGGTTCTCAAGCTTATTCTTGGAGGTTCCGTATCATTTGGTATCAGAGCTTTGGCTCTAGATCAGGTTTTATCTTTTATAATTTTTATTCTTAATCCTGATTTCTTATGTTTTTCTTATTCTTTTAAAATTGTTCTTATTTATTTTTGTTCTTCATTCTTGTGTTTTGTTCTTATTTGTTAGTCTTGATCTTTTTTTTTCCTTTAGGTCAGTCAATTGTTTTGCATTCTAAAATTTAGATTTGTGTTCATAGTTGAAATTTAAAAAAAAAAAAATTCGTGTAAAAAAAAAAGAGAAGAAATTTGAAAAAAAAAAAGAAGAAGCAAAAAAAAAATTCGTGAAAAAAAAAGAGAAAGTTATTAGAAAAGGAAGAATTGAGATTCTTGAGTGATTTATATCCTAATCAGGTCTGATTTGCATTTCCTTCCATTCCTTGCTCATTAAGGAATATTGTTTGAGTGATTAATATCCTCATCAGGTCTGATTTTGGTTTCCTAATCCTATTTGGTTTATAATTGACATATCTAACTAGATCTTGTCATATCTTGTATTACTTGTCTATTAAGGATTTTGCATATCTTTACAATACTTGCTCATTAAGGAATATTACTTATTGAGGCAGATTTGACTTTTCTCCTTAAAATAACTTCTAAATTCGTTTTCTTTTGTATTCTAGAAGATCTTTATATTTCTTTCACATGTCTTTTGCATCTTTTTGAGTTTTCCTATTTTATTGCTTCTGAATTGTTATTTTTTTTTAACCGAATTGCCTCAAACTTGTTTTGAAAATTTCACTTTTGAAAGTTCTACTTGAATATTGCTTCAATCTAATTGATTTGTTCTAAAAGTGTGATTCACCTAAGAACATAAAAGAATTAGCTTGAGTGGTGAGAGGAAGCCGAGTGAAATATCAAATTGAGTTAAACACGAGTGACCACCCGCATCATTTGAGTGCAAACACATGAGGGAGTGCTTGTGAGGATTTTAAATTATTATTATTATTATTATTTTTATTATTTCTAACATTCTTTTACAGCAATGTCAAACCAAGGTGAAAATAAAGGTGAGGGTAAAGTTGATGAAACTTTGCTTCGTGAGGCTTAACAAAGGCAATTTGAACGTATGAATACAAATTTTGAGACTATAATGGAGAGATTAAACTTCATGGATACAAAGCTAGGAGCGGTTGAAAGGGCAACAACACCAAATCATAATGAGGAAGTAGAAGGCAATGTTGACAATGAGGATGAAGATGAGGCCTATGTAGAAGTAGGAGTACCAAGAGGTGGAGGTAGACAAGGCCGAGGTAGAGGAAGAGGAAGGTTACAACCGGTTCCATACAATGGAAGAAACCGAGGCAATGAAGATTATGTAGATCGAAATTTGGGAAGCATCAAACATAAGATACCTAACTTTCAAGGTAAATCAGATCTGGAGTCCTATTTACAATGGGAGAAGTAATTGGAGCTTATATTTGATTGCCATCAATTTAGCGAGGAAAAGAAGGTAAAATTGGCGATTACTCAATTTTCTGATTATGCTATTGCTTGGTGGGACCATTTGGTGATTAATAGGCGAAGGAATTTGGAGTACCCAATTGATAATTGGCCTGAGCTCAAGGTTGTAATGAGGAAGCGATTTGTGCCAAAACACTATCATAGGGAACTTGTACAAAAACTTCAAGTTCTTAAACAAGGTAGTAAGAGTGTGGATGATTACCATAAAGAGATGGAGATGCTCATGACTAGGGCTGATATAGATGAAGATGTGGAGATCACTATGGCACGCTTCTTGGCTGGTCTAAACAAAGACATATCCGATCGAGTAGATTTACACAAATATGAAGATTTAGAAGAGATGGTGCACATGGCCGTCAAGATAGAAAGGCAACTCCAAGGAAGAGGGGCAATAAGGTACAATTCCAAATCCTATTCTAGTCCTAATTTTAACAAAATCAAAACCGATGAACCTAAAGGGAGAAATAGAGACATTAAGTGTTGGAAGTGTCAAGGAGTAGGTCATGTGAGCAAAGATTGCCCTAATAAGAGAACTATGACCATAAGGAATGGGGAGATTGTGACGGATGAAGAAGAGGGCAATAATGAAAGTGATGAGGATGAGATGCCTGAATTGGAAAGTTGTAGTGATGGGAGTATAGAGGAGCCAATCAAAGGTGACATGCTGGTTACAAGGCGTGCTCTTAGTACTCGAATAAAGGAAGATTGCATTGAAGAGCAACGAGACAACTTATTCCATACAAGGTGTCATGTGCAAGGCAAGGCATGTCTTATGATTGTTGATGGAGGGAGTTACACCAATGCAGTGAGCTCATTCTTAATTAGTAGATTGGGGCTGTCTACTATACCACACCCACGACCATACAAACTTCAATGGCTTAATGATTGTGGAGAGGTCAAGGTAAATAAACAATCTATTATTTCCTTTTCAATTGGTAAATATCATGATGAGCAATTGTGTGATGTAGTTCCTATGCATGCTGGAGATATTTTGCTTGGTAGACCATGGCAATTTGATAGAAAGACCAAGCATGATGGGTACCTCAATCGGTATCACTTTACCAAGGATGGGCGCAAGATCATATTAACACCGCTTTCTTCAAAGGAGGTGTATGAAGACCAATGTAAAATGGAAAGAATGAGAGTGGAGGCTGAAAAGAAAGAAAAAGAGAGTAAGAAAAATTCTTTAGAGAGTGAAAAGAAAGAGGGAAAAACAAAAGAAGAGATTCAGCCTAGAGAGAAAAAAGAAAAGAATTTGAGTTTAATAGCTAGGACAAGTGAGGTTAGACAGGCCTTGTATGCTAATCGGCCTATATTTGTACTTTTGTACAAAGGGGCTTATTTGGCAACTAATGAACTTAACCCATCTTTGCCTAGTGTGTTTGTTGATCTTTTACAAGAATTTGAAGATGTGTTTCCCAAAGAGATGCCTAGTGGATTACCCCTAATTAGAGGGATAGAACATCAAATTGACTTCATTCCTGGGGCAGCAATACCCAATCGACCAGCATATAGAGCAAATCCAAGAGAAACAAAGGAGATCCAAACACAAGTGGAGGAGTTGCTAGCTAAAGGGTATGTGAGGGAAAGTCTTAGTCCTTGTTCGGTTCCTGTCATTCTTATGCCAAAGAAGGATGGAACATGGAGGATGTGTGTGGATTGTAGAGCCATCAATAAAATCACTGTAAAGTATCGTCATCCTATTCCTAGATTAGATGATATGCTTGATGAGTTATATGGTTCTTGTTTGTTCACTAATATAGACTTGAAATCTGGTTATTATCAAATTCGAATGAATGTTGGTGATGAATGGAAAACAGCTTTTAAGACTAAGTATGGGTTGTATGAGTGGCTTGTTATGCCCTTTGGTCTTACTAATGCACCTAACACATTCATGCGATTAATGAACCATGTGTTGTGAAATTACTTAGGTAAATTTATTGTTGTTTACTTTGATGATATTCTGATTTACTCTAAGTGTTTAGATGATCATGTTATGCATGTGCGAATTGTACTAGAAACACTTAGACAAGAAAAGTTGTATGCAAACCTTAAAAAGTGTAGTTTTTGCATGAATAAGGTTAATTTTCTTGGTTTTGTTGTATCTAGTCAAGGCATAGAGGTTGATGAGGAGAAGGTTAGGGCTATTAAAGAGTGGCCAAAACCTAAAAATGCTAGTGAGGTGAGAAGTTTTCATGGGCTTGCTAGTTTCTATAGGAGATTCATTAAAGATTTCAGCACTATAGCCGCACCTTTGAATGAATTAGTTAAGAAAAATGTTGGATTTGTTTGGGGTGATGCACAAGAACATGCATTTAATGAACTTAAGGAAAAATTATGTAATGCACCTTTACTTGCTTTACCTAACTTTGATAAAACTTTTGAGATTGAATGTGATGCTAGTGGCATAGGGATTGGAGCTGTTTTGATGCAGGATCAAAGACCACTAATGTATTTTAGTGAAAAGTTAAGTGGGGCAACCTTGAAATATCCAACTTATGACAAGGAATTATATGCATTGGTTTGAGCTTTGCAAACATGGCAACATTATTTGTGGCCTAGGGAGTTTGTGATACACACTGACCATGAAAGTTTAAAGCATTTGAAGGGTCAAGATAAGCTGAACCGTAGGCATGCCAAATGGGTGGAGTTCATAGAAACATTTCCATATGTGATTAAGTACAAGCAAGGTAAAGAGAATGTGGTTGCTGATGCATTATCTAGAAGGTACACCTTACTTAACTCTCTTACTGCTAAATTATTAGGTTTTGAGTTTATAAAGGAGTTGTATCCACATGATGATGATTTTGGTGATATATATGCATCTTGTGCCAATGGGGTTGTTTCAGATGATTTTTACTTGTTTGATGGTTTCTTGTTTAAGAGAAATAGATTGTGCATTCCTAAGTGTTCTATAAGGGAATTATTAATTAAGGAGGCACATGGAGGAGGCTTAATGGGGCATTTTGGAGTAAATAAGACCTATGATATGCTATTAGAACATTTCTTTTCGCCCGGTATGAAACATGATATGTATAAAGTTTGTGAGCATTGCATTACATGTAGAGAGGCTAAGTCTAGGTTGAAACCGCATGGGTTATACACACCATTACCCATTCCTAGTGAACCTTGGACTGATTTGTCTATGGATTTTGTGCTTGGATTGCCTAGAACTAGGAAAGGTCATGATAGTATCTTTGTTGTGGTTGATAGATTTAGTAAAATGGCTCATTTTATACCATGTCATAAAACTGATGATGCTAAGTTAATTGTTGATTTGTTTTTCAAAGAAGTTGTGCGTTTACATGGCATACCTAGGAGCATTGTTAGTGATAGGGATGTTAAGTTTTTGAGTCATTTTTAGCGTGTGTTATGGGGAAAGTTAGGAACTAAGCTATTATTTTCAACTACTTGTCACCCTCAAATCGATGGGACTGAAGTAGTTAATAGGACTTTGATTACTTTGCTTAGGGAAATCATAGAAAAGAACATTAGGATGTGGGAGGATTGTTTACCATTTGTGGAGTTTGCTTACAATAGGGCTGTTCATAGCACAACTAATTGCTCTCCATTTGAGATTATTTATGGATTTAATCCACTTACTCCTATTGATTTATTGCCACTGCCACCTAACAATTTTGTGAGTGTTGATGCTAATTCTAAGGCTGATTTGGTGAAGAAGTTACATAAGCAAGTTAAGGAGAGGATTGAGAAGCAAAATGCTAAAGTAGCTTCACGTGTGAACAATGGAAGGAAGCCAATGATTTTTCAGCCTGGAGATTGGGTTTGGGTGCATTTTCATAAAGAAAGGTTTCCACTTCAAAGGAAGTCTAAGCTAACCCCAAGAGGAGATGGTCCTTTTTAAATACTTGAAAGGATTAATGACAATGCATACAAAGTGGACTTACCTGGTGATTATAATGTTAGTGCTTCATTCAATGTGGCTGATTTGAGTCCTTTTGATATAGGTGATGCTTTAGATTCAAGGACGAATCCTTTTGAGGAGAGGGGAAATGTTATGGAGCAGCCAACACACCAAGTTCAAAGAATTCAATATGATGAAGATGAGCATGGTCAAAAAGGCAAGGATCAAGTTCAAGAGGTTTTGAGTCCAATCAGCATGCCTCAAAGACCTATAACAAGGTCTCAATCTAAGAAGCTTCAAGAAGCCTTAATCCATTATCTACAAGGCTTTGTGAACTTAGCTAGTGAAAGTTTACAAGGACACCAAAGCTTTGTGCCAAGTGCAGCTCAAGTTCAATGCAACTTAATTCAAGTCCAAGTTATTAATGGGTTTAATTAAGTATATAATGGGCCTCATTTGTTATGGGCTGGCCGAATATGCATAGGAGAGTTATTTAAGCATTGTTATTTAGGTTTAAATATGTTAAATAAGGGCTGGACGAATTTGTTAGTTTAAAAGCCCATTAGTTTTAGTTAGTTTAATTATTCTTAAAATAGGAAGTATGTCAAAATTCCTATTTAAGGTCTGATTAGATTAATTTCCTTTTTTTGTGATTAGGGTTATTAGTTTTCCTTACTCACTAAGGAAAACCTTGTAAAAGCTATATATATATGCCTTGGATGAATTTTATTATTCAGAATTGAAGTTTTAAAACCTAAAGGCTGTTTTGCTTTTATCTTTGTGTTCTTGTGTAGAATACATGCTTTAAGGAACATTCAAGTAGATTGATCATCTTCTTGTGGAGTGTTTCGAAATTGGAATTTAGAAACGAGTTTTTTTTATTCTAATTCTTTGATCATCTAAGTAATATGATTTCTAACCATTCTTAGGGGTTGTTGCTGAATTGACTATTGGGGTTTTCAAGTTAATGCTTTGGGGGTTCGAATACATAAAGGGGTTCTCAAGCTTATTCTTGGGGGTTCCGTATCACTGAGAGTCCTTTGTGAGCTTTTTGAATAGATGGAGAGGAAAACTAGCCCAAATAAAGCATAGACCTACACAGTCAGACCAACTGATCATAGTTATAAAAGCATGCATTCCACCTCTGGCCCATAAATTGCATAACATAGGCATAATGGATTTCAAAGTGTTAGTAATATGCCCTAGACCAATTATGTAATGGTCATACTTTGACTTTATCATATTTATATTTTATTAATAAAGAGGCATTTTTATGATTATTTGCTAATTCTAATACTATCCTTGATTAGTTAATTATACCTAAGGTCATTAAGTATGTGACTTGATAGTAAAATTCTTAGATGATACTTGAATTCTAATCTAAATATCCCTAGTCAATCATAATTGTGGGAATAACAATAAATAAAGATTAGTATAAGGTTGATTGATGATTATTGTTATGACCCATATTTTTAAATTATTTTATTTTAAAATGAGATATGCAATGTTAATAAGATTTGAAAAACTTTATTGATTTATTTTCATTATTTATGATTAATTATTATTATTATTTTATGTTTAAATAAATTTTCTACGTAAATATATTATTTTTGGTTGTTTAATTTGCATGATTATTTTAATATTATTATTTCTATTATTGTTTTTTCAAATTTCACTATTTATTTTGTTATTAAATTATTTTATTATTTGTATTGTTATTATTTAGTGTTAATTCATTTTTTGTATATACATATTAATGTATGTGTGTTGTATATATGTATGTGTGTGTGTGTGAGAGAGAGAGAAATATTTTATTATTGTGTGGTGAGAATATATATGTGTGTGTGTGTGTGATTATTGTGTGTTATATATATGTGTATATATATAAGATATTTTTATTTTTATGTGGTGGAGATTTTTTTAATATAAAGTTTTATTATTATATTAATATATATTATGTGTGCATGTGTGTGAATTTGTGTTAGTATATATATATATATGGTCAAAGCATTAGATTTAAACGGGGATAGGACAAAATATTGGGCCATTCTTTTCTTTTCTTCTATTCTATCACAACATTTTTCTTCTCTTTATTGCACTTTTTCACTTTCATCGTGCATCACTATTCACCTCACCGAAGCACCACCAACCACCACCACTTGTCATCATCAACTCCCCTCTTCTTCTCCTTCCTTTCTATCACCTATCTGAGCATCGAAAGCCGTTGGAAACCATCGGAGACAGAGACTACACCGAGATGCTCCATGAACGCCGGTACCATTTCCGATCACCAAAGCTCACACTCTTAAGATTGCTGGAATCCTTGAGCTGTGTAAAAGCCATTTCCAAGCTTGGTTCAAGCTCAAATTCGTCCATTTGTATGTTTTGTTTAGATTTTAGTTTATGTCCATTTTCATTTTTTTAAGCTTGATCTTGATGATTTAGATAATCTTCCTTCACAAAGTTCTTTCTAGAAGCTTAATCTACCTCTACATTTTTTTTTGAATTTTTTGAATTTTTGTGAATTTTTGAATATTTTATTATTATTTAATTAATTTTCATAAATTAATTTATTTAATTATAAAATTTGTTAATTTAGTGTTTGTTATTATTAATTTTAGTGTGGAGATTATAATTTTTGTGATTTTTATGTAATTTTTATAAATATTTTTAATTTATGTCAATATTGGATAATTAGGTTATATTTGAGTTTTTGTTGAAATTATTGATTAATAATGTGTTTTAGTTAATATTAGTAATATATATGTTGAGAAAATAATTTTTATGCATTTATAGAAATTTTGATTAATAATAGTATATTATGTGTATTTTTGTATTATAGGGGTAAATGTGTAATTTTGTGTTAATTATAGTTAAATATTATGTTTTAGTTGGTTTTATAATTATTTAAGGTACTAAAATGATTTTTATAAATTATTTACTATTTTTAATTAATTAATACTAATTTTCAAAAATTGTTTTCAAATAATATATTATATATTATTTTGGTAATAAAATGGGTTTTTAGTAATTTTTAATATGTATTTAGGTTAATTTAGTTATTTGAATATATAAAGTGAATTTTTATTAATTTATATTGAATTATCAAGAAATTGAATTTTTAATAATATTATATTATTATTTTGGAATTTTTACGTAATTATTGTGAAATTAAGTATGTTTAGTGTTGAATATGTTATATTTTGGTATTTTGAGGATATTCATAGCATTTATTGATTTTTAGTATATTTATTAAATTAGTTGGATTTTTTAGTGAATTGTGGACCTCGGTTGGGGAATTGTGTAGTTCTGGATCCCAACTGAGGGTTGTGTAAATTCTAGTTTTTGAAGTGCATTTTTCTTGCAGGACCGACTCTACTTTTTAGTATAGAGATGTCCGTTTTACAAAGGAGATTCTGCCGAATTCTTGGTAGAATTCTCGTAAAATGTGACATCGGGTCAATTCTAAATTCTGTGTTATGTAATCTTAGATCGAGTCTCTATAGAGCTTAAGTTAGATTCATTCTGATTTCTGTAATTATTTTATTGTTTAGTTGCGTCAAGACTGAGGCCTACTAAACCGGGCCCGTTGAACCAGTCTCGTGGAGCACAAACCTATGAGTTGTTATTTTATATATACATTTCATTTAGGTTGCATGTTTTAGCCCATATACATGTTTTAAATGTATATTTATTCATAATTGTTTTATTAAACGATTAGTATATTTTAGGTATATTTTTAGTATATTTTAGGGATGTTTTTAGATAAATGCATGTTGTATTGTTGATTTATACTTAAATTATTTTTAAGTATATTAATGGTTTATTTTTGGTATATTTTATGATTGATTTGAATTTATCTAACATATATATATTCTAAATATACTTAGTTTATTTTAGGTATATTGCTAGTATATATATGGTTTATTTTTTCATTTAAAATGATATTATGCATTATTTATTTTTCTGTATGAATGATTTATTTTAAATGAAGGATATCAATAGAACGTGCTACCTAGTAGATAGTACTAGGACTGTGTACATACCGGTGCAATAGATTTTAGGGTTGAGTGAGAATCATTTATGGAATTATGATTTGATTGAAAATGATATGATTAATTTGATTGAGATGTGATGTGATTGATAGTGTGACTGCTGGAGCTCGGTTGACCAAGTGTCTCGGGGCCAATCACACTGACAGTCTCGGTTAACTTAGTGTCTCGGGGCCAGTCTACTATCCATATGGATTAAGTGAATTTATTTGGAATTAAGTGAGCCTGTATGGCTAGAGTGATGTTATTGTTGATCGAGGTTGCAATTAAATAGGGTTCTATTTGATCCTTCATAAACTTACATTTTTCAGTATTACTATATAAGTGATTTTCAGTATCTGTGTGAATCGCTTATATATATATTATTATATAAAAATGTTTGATTGCATTTGACATATAGGAGATGCATATATATATATATATATATATATATATATAACAATTCACTTAGTGATTTACAACTCCCCTCAATTGACATTTTTACAAGAGAGTCTTTTTCCTTAAACCTCAGCAGTAGACCTATCTGCCAGATTTCTTCGGCATCGACTCCTTTTATGTAAATTATCTACTTAATTTTATATTGTACTCTAGAAAACTGCAATAGTCATATTTGGTATCAGTAGTAAGTTGTATTTATATTACTGTATGTGATTTTAATTCAGATTTTTTCTTTGAATATTGTATTAATATATTTATGTTATGATATGGAAGAGATTATTTTTATTATAATGATTTGAGATTTTAATTATGATGCATAATTATTTATTTTATTTTAATTATTGCATGCTTTCTTTAAGGCTTGCTACGGGTTTCGGATTTGAAAGAATTCTCATTCCTTAGCGCCGGTCATGGCCCCTGGTTTGGGTTATGACAATTATATTTTACTAATCATGTATATGAGATATTAAGTCAAACTCATAGGTACATATTTAGAGAAATGATGTACTGGATCGACCCACTATGAGAATACTACATGGATAATTGTCATAAGTAATTTTCATCACAATAGTATTATTTAAGTCCATTGACCTGAAATCACCATGGTTTCCTACATAATAAGTTATGTATTTTGACATATCCCTACATCATCTTTAATTGAATGGTAAAACAGGTTATAATTGGATATAGAATAAGTTATGTGAGGAATGTGAGTGATTAAGAAGAAATTTATCCTTCATTAATTATGAGAATATATCTGTAATTCCATAAATGTCAATAGAAGGTGAATTAGCTTTGTAAGAAATATGGGTAATTTTGAATTTACACCTAAGAGAAAACTTAAAACAGAATTAAGGCTAAAATAAATGAAGATTATAAGCAATAAAGATACAAGAATTTATAGAGATTCGGCCATCAAAGCCTATATCCTGTCCTCAACCATTTGTTGAGAATTCTAATCCACTATCAATATACTTTAAGGTATAAATTAAACCCTTACTAATTTAAACTAAGCTACCCAAGAGTTTTCCATAAGGTTCACACTCAAACTTAAGTGTTTCCTAAGGCTTACACTCAAACCCAATTCTAAGAACAATCCTTTTAGCTTATAAGTGAATAAAACCCTAACCCAACTCACTTAATCACACTATTGAGCTAAATAATAAAAGAAATAAACACTCACCAACCCACACTCAAGAACACTTTTGAGATAAATAAAAATTACAAAAATTTAAAATGAAGATTTGCGTGGTTGAAGAATTAAATTCAAGACTGAATGTTCAAAGATAACTCTAAGTTTGTTTGCTAAACTTCATTAACTATCTCTAACTCTATTCTTGGTGGTTTTTAAACCCTTTAAAAGAAAAAAAGTTGTTGAAAGTGCATTTAATGTAAATATAGTCGTTTAAACCACTTGAAATATAAGTTGGTCTGCATCTTTTTCATGATCATGAAAAATTTATTATGATGATGATAATCGAAGGTGCCAAGATAGAAATTTGAATTTTCTCACTTTTATGATCATGACACTGGTGGTGACAGCTCTCGGGGACTTTTGGAGTTTGCCGTCATGATCGTTGTCATAATCATGACACTAGTTGTGACTAGTCTTGCCCAAAATTTAAGAATTGCAAATTTGATTTTTGTAATTTTTTTAGAAAATTTTTTCTAATGATTGGAATTCACTTATGACCAATTATAATGAAGATTTCCATCATTTTCAAATCTGACTTTAGCTTTTGCCATAAAAATTCAATCCTTGATTTTACTTTTTATCAGTCATGATGCAGTTGTCACTACTTGTGCCATTTTTTATTGTTGCAAATTTAATGACCTAAATATAAATACTCAAATACACTGATTAAATATAATTTTACTCAATTACTTATGACCATAAAAAATTACTGATTTACCCCTTAAGGTTCAACAATATCTATGGGCCCCTCAATGAGTGATACTAAGAAAATGTATGGTCATGCTAGAACGTGTTGATAAAGATTTATCAATAACAGATAAAGAGTTATTAGTATCAGTTTACTTAGGATCGAGAAATAATATGATTGAATAATATAAGGATGACATATTCCAAGTCTTATGTTCAATCAAGATATCACATGACAAAAGGACTATAATACACGTTATGGATTAGGTTATATCGAATTATCGACCTTTACACAACTTGGGTAGTCATAATGTCTTGCTAGAAAAAAATTATGACTTGTAGGTTGAAATGAGAATTTTAAGCTGTCACGACCTAAACTAGGAATCATGACCGGCGCTAGGGAACGAGAATTCTTTCGAATCCGGAACCTGTAGCAAGCCTAAGAAAATAAAATCATATAATAAATAAATAAAAGTACAATATAATTAAAATTTTTCTGAATCAATATATAAAATAAATATTCCAAATCCTTTTATAAATAAATACATATTCGTACAATGTTCAAATACAAATTCTCAGAGTATTTAATATCCAAATAAATTAATACACTTCCAAAAATTATAACACCACTACTGCAGTTTCTAGAATACAATTCAAAGTTTAGAATATACATTTGCATAAAATAGCCGGGACTGAAGAACACCGATGAGGAACTCTACAACTAAGGTCTGACGATATGGGATCTCCTAAAAAAAATAATTGAGGGGGGTCAGAACTCACTGAGTGAATTATTATACTATATATACATGCAAACTAAACCATAACAATCAGACATTCTTATATATATATATATATATATATATATATATATATATATATATATATATATATATATATATATACACACATTTCACACGAATGCCAAACTTTGCTTTCATAAATATACTACATGTAGAAAACGTTTGATTAAATTCATGAAGGATCCATAGAACCCTAATAATAACAACCTCAACAACCCATCATCACTCTAGCCATGCAGGCTCACTTGATTCCAAATAGAACACTTATTCCAATTTGGACAGCAGACTGGCCCCGAGACACAAAGTCGATCGAGCTCCAGCAGTCTGAATGTCAGTGTGATTGGCCTCGAGACACTTGGTCAACCGAGCTCCAACAATCACACTATCTATCACCTCACATCTCAATCAACCCAATAGATCATTCAATTCACTTATGGACAGTAGACTGGCCCCGAGATACTAAGTCAACCGAGCTCCAGCAGTCTGACTGTCAGTGTGATTGGCCCCACAATCACACTATCTAACATACCACTAATCTTAGTCAAATCAATTAAATCAATTATAATCACCCAATTTTAACTCTCACTCAATCCTTATCTATCGTACCGATACGTACACGGTCATAGTGCTGCCCACTAGGAAGCACGTTCTATTGATATCCTTCACTTAGAATAAATCATTCATAATAATAAAATCAACCATATATATATATATATACCAAAAATATACCCAGTATATTTTAGGTATATATATATATATATGTGTGTGTGTGTGTGTGTCAAATAAAATATGAAATAAACTAAAGATAAATCATTAATATAGTTAAAAACAATTTAAATGAGTAACAATAATATAACATGTATTTTCTTAAAAATATACTTATATATACAAAAGATATACCCTAAGTACTCAAATCATTTAATAAAACATTTATGTATAAATATTTATTTAAATATGTGTTTGTGTTTAACATATATTCACAAATATACTAAAAATGAACCTAATTATCTAGCATGCATATATAAAAAATAAACTCTAAATATACCACTAATGTGTTAGGTTTAATTTAATAATAAAACATGTATTTATTTGGAAATAAATAAAAAATATACCAAAAATAAACTTAAAAATAATTTAAGTGTAGGTTTATAATTTAACATGCAATTATTTAAGAATAAACCTAAAATCTACTGAAACTATACCTAAAGTATACTAATCATTTAATAAAATAATTATGTCTAAGTGTACATTTTAAAACATGTGTATATTACTCAAATGTATTAAACCTAAACCTAATTGTTTAATGTGCATATATCAAACTAACATGCATAATTATTTAATATGCATATATATAAAAATGCAACCCTAGATATACCAAAAATATTATAATTTAAATCACTTTTAAAACATACAATGAAAAATTCTAAATAATGCACCCTATATGCAGTGCATATATATACAGTATAATAACTCACATGTTAGCGCTCCATGAGACAAACTTGGCGGGCCTGATCTGTTAGGCCTCGGTCTCGGCGTAGCTAGACAAACAAATGACAACATGAAATCAGAATAAATTTAACGGAAATTCTAAAGACTCGATATAGAATTTTAGACATAAAATTAGAATAGGAATTTGACCGGACATCACGTTTTATGAAAATTCTACCGAAAATCCGGCAGAACCTCCCCTGTAAAACGGAATCTCTCTACTTAAAGAGTAGAGTCGGTCCTGCAAAGAAAACACACTTCAGAATAACACTAAATTCACAACCATAATCCCTCGGTCAGACTTCAAATTACAATTCACCGACTGAGATTCACAATTCACAGAATAATTATAAAATACCAAAAATGCCCTTATATAATAAAAATACATTTTATAAATCCAAATTACGTAATTAACCCTAAAACACGTTAAAAACCGATAAAAACTCATTTATTTAGAAAAATCGTATATTATATATATAATTTGAAAATAATTTACGAAAAATAGTTTTAATTAGTTAAAAATACTAAATAATTTGTAGAAATAATTTTTATAGCTCAAATAATTATTAAAACCATGTAATTATATTTTTAGCCAATTTAGTGTAAAATTATCAAAGTACCCATATATATATAAATTTACTAAAATAAATCTAAAAATTCACCAAAAATAATATAATTACTCAAAATTAATTTTCTCAAAATATATCTCAATAATATCAATAAATATACTCAATTAACCAATTAATTTCAATTTAACACACAATTAACCATATTTTTCAAAATTACATAAACTTAATAAATTCCAAATAAATATATAAAAATTCAAAAAAATTACAAATAAATTTCTATAATTCATTTCAACTCCTATAATTACCATAAAACACAATTTCATAATTTAATTATTTAATTTTTGAAAATTAGAAAATATTAATAAAATAATAAAAAATTCACAAAAATTAAAATAAATTCAAAAACTTCTAAAAAAATTACAACATGTAGATTAAGCTTCCAGGAACAAAGTTTGTGAAGGAAGTTTTCATGAATCAATCCAATTGAAGCTAAAAGAAATTCGATACCCAAAATGGCTGATTTAAAGAAATTGAAACCTAAGCAATTCTAGACCAAATCAAGTGAAACAAAGCTTGGAATCACACTCACCAGAGCTCAAGGAGAAGATAGAGACCGACAACATCAAATTTAGTGGCCGAAAAGTGCTTGATCGGAGCTAAGTCGATTTTTGGCTTCTTGATGAAAATTCGGTCAAAACTCGTCCGAAAAGAGTGTTTCAGGTGGTGGAAATGACTGGAGGTGGAGGAGGAAGGCTGAGGGGCATAGTAACACAAAGAAAACCAGCTTGAAAGTGGCTGGAAATGGTAGAAATGGCATTGGGAAGAAGAAGATGCAGGAGGGGCAAAATCGTAAATAAGGCAACTCTTATTTTTTGTTTGAAAAAATCGTGTATATATGTATATATATATATATATATATATATATATATATATATATATATATATATATATATATATATATCCACCTTATATATATTATAATAATATAATCCCACACAAAAATAATACTCACCACACAAATATTTTAATATATTTAATAATTTATACACTTAAAATTAAATAATACAAAAATTAAATAAAAAAATGAAGGAAATTAATTAAGCTCTAATTAATTTAAATA
Source organism: Mallotus nudiflorus (assembly GCA_947683625.1). Lineage (NCBI taxonomy): Eukaryota > Viridiplantae > Streptophyta > Magnoliopsida > Malpighiales > Euphorbiaceae > Mallotus > Mallotus nudiflorus. The sequence continues at coordinate 3,903,392 of CANTUR010000152.1, forward strand.
AATACACATATATACATTTTATTTTAGCACTTTAAAATTATATATGAGTTCATGCAAATTCATAAAACTAGTCAAAATAAATAGTATTAAATTATTTACGTGTCAATTTCCCCGAAAATACAATTTCTGGGAAAATTTTACGTAAAGTACTTAAAATAATGTAAAATAATTAAAATTAGCTTTAAACAAATAACAACTCTTAAAAATGTCATAAATATATACAAAAATTATTAACACTACATATCCCGATGCAGTATAAAAATATTTAAAAATTCGGGATATTACATAAGCCCACTGCCAACATTGTTTGAATTTACACGGTTGCACACTTAGAATAGGCCCAAAACAGACTTGGGTTAATTAACTTAATAATAATCTCTATGAAAGATCAAATAAATAAGTGAATAAATAAATATATATATATATATAGAATAGGCCCAAAATAGACTTGGGTTAATTAACTTAATAATAATCTCTATGAAAGATCAAATAAATAAGTGAATATATATATATATATATATATATATATATATATTTATTTATTTATTTATTTAGTTATTTATATATATATATCTCCTAATTTATTTAAGGTAAGAGTAATCTAAATAAATAAGAAATTATTCTAATTTTAGAATTAGAATCAAAGTAGAAAAAGAAGTTTAAACTTACCAAACTATTTTGGTAAGTGGAGGTTTATGACACCCTAAAAAGGATGGCTATAAATACATCTCATTCTCTAGGGTTTATGTTAAACTATTATTCTCTTCCTTCTTCCTCCACTTCTTTATGAAAGAAACAAACATATAGAGAGATAAACACTAACAAGAGTCTTAGAGAGAAAAAGTTGCTAGCACACCTATATTATTTTGGATTCTTTGTTCATCTGGATACCAGTAGGGGGTGTGGCTTAATTGTGGTGCTTTTATCCAACAATACCTACACGAAAAACTCGATGTAGGGTGTAACTGGAGTAAATCCTCTCTCTTCCTTCCAACAATTTTGCCATAAGATCATCTTAGTGAGTGTTTGGACTCTCTTTTAATCAATTTATTCGAATTTCATGGATTTGGGTTTAGAGTTTTCATGAATTAATTTTTGTTTTCTACTGCATTTTACATTATGAAACCCAACATAAAAAATTGTACCGCTTTGGAGTATAAATTGAAGTTGACATGAACTTGAACATTCATGAATAATTACTATCTTTTAAGGTTGTAATAATTTAGAATAATGTTTTGCTATAACATTTTTTTCTTTTGTGCTAATAGATGTTTGATTACATGATTTACATTATTATAAATTTATTATGATTTTACATGCTATCTTATGCAAGAGTGAGAGAGAGATTCAAAAGAAAAAAAAACCACATCAAGAGGGCTATATGTCATAATTGACTTTCAATTTTCCCTTTGGGCATTTTAAACCTCAAGTTTTTCCTATACATGAAATGGATTGACCAAACCCTCAAAAAGAAAAAGGAAAAAAGAAGCAAGATGAAAATGAAAAAATGAAAAAATAAAAAAATGGAATGGGGAGAAATAAAGAAAAGTCTTTGTTTATGCCCCCTATATTTGAAAAAGTCAATTTTGTGTGGTACTACCTAATGTGAGTTGAAGAATAGTTGGTTAAAAAACTTGCAAAGGGTTGATCAATAACAAGCATAATGTTGCATGCCTAATTATAAAGAATGAGTAATCATGTAAGATGAGCATGAATGACATAAATATTGATTTTGCAAAAGTCAGTAACATAAGTGGCATAAAAGTCTAGCAATCAGCAGCACGAGCATCAAGTAACAAACAATTGAAGTAGCAATATAGACATCATGCAAGACCAAACACTAGTAAATCATCAATATGATTTTACAACCACCTAACTAAGTTGAAAATCCTGGGCCGACTTAGTCAAAGGAGGAAAAATAAAAAAGAAAAAAAATGAAAGACCTATATAGGTTTGAAAACTCCCAAAATTGGGCGGCCTAGGCAAAAAAGGGAATATAAAATAAATTTGTTGCACTTTTATTCTAAGAATAGCAGTTTGAGAAATCATAAGATTTTATTTTATGGTGTAAGAGTGACATTGTCTATCAATTCCTCAACTAAGGGGTAATTTCTAAGATTATATTATATGTTGAGCCTCAAAAGTGATAGAATCTTTCTTTAACAAATTCTTAAACTAAGGGGCAAACAGTATCTCTTCCACACTAAAGGTCAAATATAACTATCTAATGACAACAACGTATTCCTAAGAGGTGACCAAGCAGGGGGCATCTGTTGTCATTATCCCAATTTGATAATAAGGGGGTCCTAGATTCTATCCTATTTAGATAAACCAATCTCAATGACAATCTTTGATAGACTCAATTTATGAATTTAAATTCTTTAATATAACAAGGGCTAGTTCTCAAAGATTAGATCTAAACAGACAAGGCACCTGACTAGTTGATGCATACAAAGTCATTGAAGATTCTTACTTTTCGACTATTAATTCATACATACATGGAATCATTTTGTAAAAGTTATTTTCAAACCACATACTTATGCGCATTAGAATAATGCACGTCTTTCACAAACATTGTACACATTACACGAGCTTGTGTTGTCAAATCACTTTCAAAAGCTTTTGAAGATTACTACCACATACATCAGTTTTAAACTCTTTATGAATGTGTCTTTCTAAGAGTGAGCTAGCTCTAGTCTATAAGATGCAAACCAGCTTCAAATACCTCGCCTAATGCCCTAGAGGCTATACAACGCTTTTTTTTTATAGAACTCTCTTGACGCCCCAGAGGCTATATAGCACATGTTTAGTTGACATTACTTAATGCCCTAAAGGCTATACAGTGTAATTTTTTTATAAACCTCACTTGATGCCTTAACGGCTATACGACACATATTCAGTTAACCTTGTTTGATGCCCCATAGACTATATGACACATTTTTTAGTTAACCTCGCTTAACGCCCTAGAGGCTACACAATGCATTTTTTTAGTGACCTCTTCTAACGCCCTAAAGGCTATATGGCACAAGTTGATTAACTCATAATGGCCATATCGAGTGCAGAATGTTGTTTTAGGAACATCGGCTTCGCTGATTCGCAACTAATGAAAACCTGACCTCAAATCATTCTTAGAAAAGAACTGTGCACCCTGTAGCTGATCAAATAAGTCATTTATCCTCGGGAGAGGATACTTGTTCTTCACTGTCACCTTATTCAGCTCTTTGTAGTCAATGCACAGTCTCAGGGTACCATCCTTCTTCCTCATAAACAGGACTGGTGTACCCTAAATAGAAACACTAGGTCTAATAAAACCCTTATCCAACAATTCTTGTAACTGCTCCTTCAACTTTTTCAACTCTACAAGAGCCATTCTATAGGGTGGCATCAAAATAAGGGTAGTGCCTGGAACCACATCTATACAGAACTCAATCTCTTTGTGAGGTGGTAAACTTGGAAACTCCTCAAGAAAAATATCAAGAAACTCACAAGTAATAGGAACATCTATGAGTGACAACTTCTCCACTGAAGTATCCTTAACTAATGCCAAATAACCCTGATAACCCTTCCTCAGCATCTTCCTAACTGTAATAGCGGAGGTGAGATTTTGAGGTGCAAAACTCTTATCACCCACAAAGTTAAACTCTTCTTCATCAGGAATTTTGAAAGTCACCTCTTTACTCTGATAATCCACCACGATATAGTGTTGAGATAACCAATCCATACCCAAAATTACATCAAATTCCATCATATTCAACAACACCAAATCAACGGGCAATTCTCTACCTCTGACAAGAACTGGGCAACTAGAAAGAATAGCATCGATGTCCAAAGAATCGCTTAGAGGAGTGGTGATAGACAAAGGAAAAGTCATCATCGAAGCTTGCCAATAAGACTTGGAAGCAAAAATAGGAGAAATAAACGAATGCGTGGCACCCGGATTAAACAAAACCCAAACATCCAGGTAATAAATAGAAATAATACCTGCCAAGACTGCATTAGATGCCTGAGCATCTTGCTGAGTGAGATGGAAAACTCTAGCTTGACCTCGACCTCCTTGCTGACTGGTAGAAGCTTGGCCAAAACCTTTGACACTTCCTCTGGTACCTTTACCATAACCCTGTTGAGGAACAATCTGAGTAGAACTCTGATGCTGAGCTGGAGGCAACTAAAAAGGTACTAGAGCTGCACTAGCAATCGATTGCTGTGGAAATCGTAAAATTTGCGACTATTGATAACCAGAATAGGGACATGATCTAGCAAAGTGTCCCATTTGTCCGCATCGAAAATAAGTCAGCGGTGTCATATAACACGGTCCTTGATGGACTCTACTATACGTCTGACAAGCATTGGCAGCTGACCTAAAACTGCGACCACTGCTGCTCGAAGCACTTGATCCAAATCTAAATGGTTTGTGCTGACATCCACGGCCATGTCTATTGCTCCTATGCACTCTCTGCTGCTGTCTCTAGCTCTGCTGTACTAGGCCTCTCTGTTGACTACTCGAACAAATATGAAAACTTGAGTACAAAGTAGTCTGAAATCCACTTGACTGAGTGCCCAATTGGTAATAATCAGGTATAGCTCCTTGCTTGACTAGCCTCAACTCAATCTCCTTGGCCAACTCTATTACTGACTCTAGAGTAAGGCTTGTTGTAGGCATACCAGTAAAAACAGAACCCAAACCAGTGACATGAGTGGTGACTACGAAATATTGATCGCTTATTAAATCCTCTGGATATCTGTCGAGTCGAAGAAACTCTCTGTTGTAGTCTTTAACAGATTTGTCACCTCGGGTAATACTAGTCAGTCGGAGTCTGTAGCTCATATGGAGTGGCTTTGGGCAGAATCTCCTCATAAATCTCTCTCTGAACTGAGCCCAGGTCATCGTCAACATGTATGGCTGAATCATCTGGATAAACCAATCCAGGGCTGGTCCCTTTACAAACAGCTTAACTATCATGATCCGCTAGTACTCGATGTGAGCAGTCCGAATCCTTATCTCAATTGCATGCAGAAAATCCAATGGATCAGATGTCCCATCGAAAGCTATCCTGTCGACTCTGGCATAGAATAACACTGCCTCAGGGTCAGACATACCCTGCTGATAGGCAGGCTAAACTGGTGGTGCAACCAGAGGTATGGGAGCATCCTCGTACTTTGGCTATATAGGTTCCTCATCCTGTAGCTCTCGCTGTCTACGATGACCTGTCGCTCCTCGAGGCCTACCTTTGCCACAACCTCTACACCTAGCTGGTGGCTCAAGAGGTAAAACCTCATCCTGGAAGGACTCATCATCCCCAGCCTCAACAACCGGTGGAGCAATACACGCTCGCCTCCTCATTCTGAAAAGATAAAAAAAAGATTCAGATAAAACAGACAACTAAGGATAACGCAGGAAACTAAATCAAGGATTACTTATCAAAGACATACTCGAACCTAATTAATTACAGTAGTTACAAATAAAACACGACACTAAAAACTTAGGGCCATAACTTTAACAACTTAGGCCCAAATATAAAACTCCACTCTGATACCAACTTTGTCACGACCTAATCTGGGGGTCATGACCGGCGCTAGGGAACGAGAATTCTTTTGAATCTAGAACCCGTAGCAAGCCTAAAAAGAATAAAAACATGCAATAAATAAAATAAAATAAAATAAAATAAATATGTAGCAGAATTTAAATCTCAAATCCATATGATAAAATAAATTTCTTATATCATAAAATAAAATATCTTAAAACAAATTTTCAGAGAAAAGCCTTTGAATTAAAATCATAATCAGCAATATAAATACAACCCATAACTATTACAAATTATGACTACTGCAGTTTTCTAGAGTATAATATAAAATAATTAAGTAGACAATTTTCATAATAAAATCGGGGTGGAAGAAATCTGGCGGATAGGCCTACTGCTGAGGTCTGAAGAAGAAGACTCTCCTGTAAAAATATCAACTGAGGGGAGTCAAACTTCACTGAGTGAATTGTTATAATATATATACACACATCTCCTATATGACAAATACAATCAATCATATGTATATAATATATATATATGCAAGCAATTTACACAGATGTTGAAAATCACTTTATATATAATACTGAAAAAATATCAGTTTATGAAGGATTAAATAGAATCCCAAATGATCATAACTTTAATCAACAATAACTCTCTAGCCATATAGGTTCACTTAATCCATCGAGACAGTAGACTGGTCCCAAGATACTAAGTCGACCGAGCTCTAGCAGTCTGACTGTCAGTGTGATTGGCCCCGAGACACCTGGTCAACTGAGCTCCAACAATCACACCATTAATCACATCACATCTCAATCAAATCATAATTTTCACAAATAAGTTAGTAATTCAACCCTACAATCTATCACACTTATACGTACTCGATTTTAATGCTGCCCACTAGGTAGCACGTTCTATCGGTATCCTTCATTAAAATAAATCATTCATTCGGAAAATAAATTATGCATGATATCAATTCAAATGGCAATATAAATCATATATATACTAGAAATATACAAAAAATAAACTAAATATATTTCGAGTATATATATATCAGATAAATTCAAATCAAATATAAAATATACCAAAAATAAACCAATAATATACTAAAACATGCTAGATATATTTATTGAAGATAAAATATGCATTTATTTAGAAATATATTAAAAGTATACTAAAAATATACCTAAAGTATACTAATAATATATTAAAGCAATTTATGAATAAATTCAATTAAAACATGAATTTCTAAAACATACAATCTAAAGGTAATGTATATATAGAATAACAACTCACAGGTGTGCGCTCTACGAGACTGGTCCAAGGGGCCTGGTCCACTAGGCCTCGGTCTCGGTACAACTAAACAGTAAGAATAATACGAAAATCAGAATAAATTTCTAACTTAAATTTCTAGAGACTCGATCTAGAATTACCAAACACAGAGACATAGAATTGACCCAATATCACGTTTTACGAGAATTCTATAAAAACATTTGGCAGAACCTCCTCTATAAAACTGACATCTCTCTACTAAAAAGTAAAGCCGGTCCTGTAAGAAAAATACACTTCGGATATAGAAATTCACACAACCCTTGGTTGGGATCCCGAACTACACAATTCCCTAACCGAGGTCCACAATTCACCAAAAATTTCAATAATAAGTAAATATATTCAAAAAATCAAATATTTCCACAATTATCATCAAAATATCAAAATATTATATATTTAACATTAAAACACCAAAAATAATTATTTTCTCAATAATTAATTAAAATCCCAAATAATATTATAATATTATTAAAAACCAATTTTCCATTAATTACACAAATAATAATAAAAATTCATTTTATAAATCCAAATAACTTAATTAGCCCAAATATATAACAAAAAGTTATAATAATCCAAAATAATTTTATAATATATTATTTGAAAATAATTTTTGAAAATTAGTTTTAATTAGTTAAAAATAGTAAATAATTTGTAAAAATAATTTTAATACCTCAATTAATATTAAAATCAATTAAACATAATATTTAACTAAAATTATCACAAATTTACACAATTAACCTTAATATACAAAAATACCCATTATATACAAATATTGCTAAAAAATTCTATAAATACATAAAAATTATTTTCTCAACATATATATTATTAATATCAACAAAAACATATAATTAACCAATAATTTCTACCAAAATATATATTTAACCTAATTTTGAAAAATTGACATAAACTATAAAAATTCATAAAAATTATATAAGATTCTCCAAAATTAATTTCTCTAACACTAAAATTAAAAAAAATTAATAATAACACCAAAAATCACAAATTTATAATTTTAATAATTAATTTACGAAAAATTAATAAAATAATAATAAAATATTCAAAAATTCACAAAAATCAAAATAAATTCCAAAAATCACACAAAAATTCATATAGGTAGATTAAGCTATTATAATCAATATTTGTAAAGGAATTTTTCATGAATCAACCATTAACACCCTAAAAAAAAATTCGAAACCCTAATGCCTATAATCTAAAAATCACACACCACCCTACAAAATGTGATATCAATTGAAAAGAAACGTGGATTTACACTCACCGGTGTCCAAGGAGGAGAAAGAGACTGGCTGTGAGAAGAACGGTGATCGAAAATGGAGGGGATGACGGAAAGCTTCGCATACGGCCACTTACTGTCACAGCTACTCAATGACACCGGAGATGATGGTGGTTGCTGGCGATGATGGCTAGAAGAGGACGACGACAGGAGGAAGGGGGAGAGGTGCTCTGACGGGCATTGATCGGTCGGCAATAGAGAGGGAGAAGATGAGGCACAGTGAGGGAACGTGTTTGTGTTCTGTTTTTGAAAAAAAAAAGTGGCATGAGTTTTGTTTGTAAAATGCATGCATGTATGTGTGTGTTATATGCATGCATGCATGTGTGTATGTTTATATAATATTATATGTATAATAAATTATATTATAATTAAATAAAACTTTATTTTATAATATAATAATAGGTAACTTCAAATCTACACCACACATGCATTATACGCACAATAATGTATATATTACACACATAAAATAATAATATAATTAATAAAATAATTTATCAATAAAATAATTAGGAAAATTAATAAAGCAATAACAGAACAAAAATGTTAAAATAATCATGTAATTCAAATGACCAAAAATATTATATTTACGTAGGAAATTTATTTAAACATAAAATAATAATAATTAATAATCACAAAATAGTAAATAATTTAATTTACTTTTAAATTTTTATTAACACTACAAATCTCATTATAAAATAAGATAATTTAAAAATATAGGTCATTACAATTTTGATTTTTGAAAAGTAGGGAGGCAAACTATTGACACTTGGGTTTGGTCAGCTTGTGAGCGAAGCCCAATGATAAAAATCCAAGCAAAATGAGCTTGGTAATGCAAGTATAGCCTTTTCTTCCATAATGGGCCAAAAGCCTAAAAAGTATCTTCTGATGAGTCACTAAGGAGCCATTTTAGTCACTAAGATGACGACTTAGTACAAATAAGCGGCACCTTAGCATGCTAAATGTTTTATAGATAATAAAGAAAACCATGTTTTGTCTCGATTTTCTTCGTGGTTTCATGAAAAAACAATTGTGAAGGTGGAGAAGAAGGAGGAAGTAATTTTGGAGGCTAGGGAGGTAGTTTTTAGAGGTAGAGAATAAAAAGGAAGAAAGTACAGAGAGTAAGGGGTCCTTGGCAGCAATAATAAAAAATAACGTGAAAAAAGAAAGCAACATAATAAACACATAGAGTTCTAAAAGACAGTGAGCTGAGAAACAAAAAAAAAAGGAACTCTGAGAATTAACAATATAAAGGGTTGGAAGAAGAGAGAGAGAAAGGAGTTGGCTTTATACTACTTTAGTTCATTCAAATCATTTTGGAAAACTTCTGAGGGCCAAGACAAGGGACCAAACCAGTGTTAGACAAGTAGGATCCCTTTTATTCTCTTATTCTTTTATTTTCATTTTTTTTGAATAACTTTGAATATCCTTTAAATTAGTAAGGCTATTTTTATAATTATTTGATTGGAAATTGAGTTTTTACAAACAATTCGTGTTTTGTGCTTTAAAAGTGAGCTTTTAATGCAAGTTTACTTGAGGGTGTAATAAAGTTGCACTTATACGATAAAGCGTCACCCAATTGCACAAAGGCAACGCCTTACTGTACTAAGGCACCACCAAAGGTTTTAAGCACTGGTTCATATTTTCAATTTATCTTTTTTGCGTTCTACCAGTTTTTTAGCCCATTTGTTATTGAGTTAAATTTCCATTAATATTTTGACTTGATTAAAATTTTGTCATTTGATATCATTAAAATTTATTAGCTAAATATTGGTGTTTATTTCATTTTTTATATTGCTTGTAGATAAAATGTTATTTAACATTTGCATGCTTTTTATTAAATTGAATTTTGATTGTTTATTATAGTTTTAGTTGTCATTTTCTAAATTATTTATTTTATTTTATTTCATGGTATTTAGTTTGTTTATTAATTATAGTTTTAGTGGTCATATTAAATCTAATTATTTTTATTCATTTTATTTTTAAGAATTTAACTTTGTGATTTCTTTTGTAGGTCTTTCTTTATTTTTGGGCTAATTTACTTAATTTTTCAGGATTGATGTGTTAGAGTGACAATTTTGTCATTATACAAATTACTCTTTAGAATTATTATTTTATTTTTTTTCATTTGAGTGTGAAAAAGTGTGTGATTTATTTCTCTTCGCCTTATTTCTTTGTGTGTGCATTTATTTTGTTCATTTATTTATTTAATTTGTCATGAATGAATGTATATAGTTCATGTTGAGTATTTGAATCACACTTAAAATGCATGAAATTGGAATTAATTGCAAACTTGGACTTAATTATAAAATTAGAAATTTTTTTGAAGAAAATTGCAATTTTGATTGTAAATTAAGAAATAATTCATAATTAGAAGTAATAAAACACAAAACACAAACGAAGGTCAATCATAAGGTTGGGTGGACATTCAAAAGCCTATACCTAGTTTTCGAATCCAATCTCTAAGGACTAATACTAGGGGTTCTCCGCGGGATCCAATTGTTATAAAAAGTGTGTCCTGGATCTTATCCGGGTGGCGACTACCATCTCCGACTTGAGCTATAAGCCCCTATTGTATTTCCTAGTGGACTCTTAGCCCACATAGTGTCGCGATCGCCAAACACTTAGATGTACGCTGAACCCCTCCGCCTACAAATATCAAGTAAATCTTATATAATATTAATTTAATATTAAGTAAATAAAGCCTAAATTACTAAGTATAATTAAAAAATTATATATGCATAATATATAATTTTTGTATAAATTAGTATTAGTATTAAGTAACTATAATTTTGAGTAAATATAATGAAATTTAAATCAGCACATGTTAGTATAAAGTGTGAATTCTCATACTGGAAAAATGCAATGGAACTAAAATTAGAACTTTAGGAGTTTTAAATGGTAATTTTAATTTTTCACTCATGGTATCTAGCATTTCAACAAGTCCCAATATGATATTCAATTTTTATTTTGTTACTTAAAACTGTCTCACTTTTTATTTGAAAAAAAAAATCTTTAGCACAATTTTTAGTCAACATCAATCATGTGACACTCACGTGGATGTTGATGTGACCAATAAAAATTTCATTCATTATAAATTAATTAACACATCATTATAGTAAGACACATGAGATCACATCATGTCACATCTCACTCATTCTCTCTCCTCTAATAATTTTTTAAGTAAGGTAAGGAATTTTGGTTTATCTGGAATATTTTTATAATTCTACATTTTTTTTGCATTTTATTAATTAATTGTTTATCTTTCTGCATTTTATTTAATTACTTTTATATTTCTCTATTTTTATTTTATTGGTCATTCCTAAAATTTAATTATTTTGGTTTTTGTAGGTTTTTTATTTTGTGTTTTGAGAAATAACCTCTAGTTTACATGATAAATGCATAGGAGTGGCACAATGGTTGCTCTTTCTAATCTGGAGCAAAATTTCAGTGCTTTTTATTTATTTATTTATTCATTTATTTTCTCCTTTATGCATTTCAATTTTATGTGCAAGGGTTGTAATTCTTTTCTCCTCCCTCATTTCTTTGTGTGTGCACTTTATTTTATTTTATTTTTTTATTAATTTCATGATTGAAGGGTTGTAATTATTTTCTCCTCCTCCCATTTCTTCTGCATGTGCATTTTATTTATTTTTCTTATTTTTAATTATGGTGTTAATTAATTGTGAATGCATGATGCAATTGATTGGCCAAAATTGCATGAAATTGGAATTAAAATTCAAAACTTGGGCTAAATTGTAAAATTGAAAATTTGTTTCAGGAAATTGCAGTTTTGCACGCTAATAAGGAAATAATTAAATAATTAAGAGTAAAAAAAATATAAATGGAAGCCAACCACAAGGTTGGATGGGCTTCCAAAAGCCTATACTAGTTTTCAAATCTAGTCTCTAAAGATGGCTTGTAGGGAACCTCTATGGAATCTAATTGCTGTAAAAGTTTTCCCAGGTCTCATCCGGGTGGTGACTCTATCTCCGACTTGAGCAACAAGCCTCTGATGTATTTCTTAGTAGACCTTGAGCCCACATTGTTAAAAACCTCCAAGAATTAGAACCACGAACCCTAATGATTATGAACCCATGCATTACTATCTTGAAAACCCAAAAACAAATTGAGTTTCAAAACCTAAGAATTGCTTAAATCAGATTGCAAGATTTGGTTGATCAAGATTAGAACCTAAAGAAAACTAAGTTCTTTAGACCCTAACCCTTAACACGCCACAAGGATAGATCAATTCCTTGATAAGTGGTTCATGCATTCAACAAGAATTCAAGAATTCAAGCAAATATGCAAAAGGACTAATTTTCATTCAATTTCCAATCTGTCTAAAACACACCATAAGGAGGGTTTTTATAACATCCTAACATCAGAAACCCTAATAAAATTATTAAGCACAATAGCAAATAATATAGTTCTAAACTTAAATAAGGGATTTGAGCCCACATACTAGCCCACATTAGTCTTTATGTATTTGGACTTGCCAAACATTAAATAAAGCCCATTCAATTATGTCTTCACTTGGGCCAAACCTAGCATGACCAATTGAACTTCCTTGACTAGCCCAATCTTGCATATAGCCAATTAAGCCTTCTTGTAGCTTCTTGGACCTTGACCTTGTAATTGGGCCTTGTGGCATGCTTAATAGATCCTTAACTTTATCTTTGGTTTTCTTGCTGTCCTCTCCATCAAGCCCATCCTTAGCTTTATCTTTAGAAATGTTGCCACCATTACCATTCTTAGCTTGGCTATGTCTGTATCATTCCCTTCGTCTTTAAGATGATTCGTCCTCGAATTAAGCTCATTACCTACATCAAAAGCACTTAGATCAGCAACATTAAATGTACCACTCACATTATACTCACCTTTCAAATCAATCTTGTAGCCATTGTCATTGATCCTCTTAAGGACTTGAAATGGACCATCACCCTTCAGATGTAGCTTAGACCTTCATTGATTTAGGAACCTTTCCTTTCAAAAATGAACCCAGACCCAATCTCCAGGTTGGAACACCATTGGAAGTCGTCCTTTGTTAACCCTCTCAGCCACTTTTGCATTTTGGTTCTTAATTTTCTCTTTAACTTGCTTGTGTAGCTTTTTAACCAAATATGCCTTAGAAGAACCTTCAACATTAACAAGCTTGTTAAGGGGTAAAGGAATTAAATCAATAAGAGTTAAAGGATTAAAGCCATATACAATTTGAAATGGTGAAGTGTATGTAGTGCTATGAATAGCCCTATTGTATGCAAATTCAACAAATGGCAATAAATCCTCCCAAGATTTTAAATTCCTAGAAATCAAAGCACGAAGTAATTGAACCAAAGTCCTATTCACAACTTTGGTTTGTCCATCTGTTTATGGATGGCAAGTAGTAAAAAAGAGCAATTTAGTGCCTAACTTACCCCATAGCACACGCCAAAAGTGACTTAGAAATTTAAAATCTTTATCACTAATAATGGTCCTAGGTACTCCATGCAAATGCACAACTTCCCTAAAAAACAAATCAGCAATATGAATAGCATCATCACTTTTATGGCATGGTATAAAGTGAGCCATCTTACTAAACCTATCCACAACAACAAAGATACTATCTTTACCTTTCCTAAATCTAGGCAAACCAAGCACAAAGTCCATAGACAAATTTATCCAAGGAACTTCAGGAATAGGTAAAGGTGTATATAACTCATGGGGTTGCAATTTGGACTTAGCTTTCAAATAAACAATGCATTGACCACAAATCTTATGCATATCACGTTTCACACATGGCCAATAAAAATGCTCAATCAGAATATCATAAGTCTTTTGCATCCTAAAATGACCCATTAAACTGCTCCTATGTGCTTCTTTAACTAGTACAACCTGCAAAGAATAGTTAGGAATACAAAGATAATTTTTCTTGAAAAGAAAACCCTCAAACACATAAAAATCATTAAAAACAGCCCCATTTGCACAAGTTGTAAACACATTGCTAAAATCATTATCATTTATATACAACTCTTTTATGAACTCAAAGCCTAAAAATTTAGAATCAAGAGTAGTAAGTAAAGCATATCTGTGAGAGAGTGCATCAGCAACCATATTTTCCTTACCTTTCTTATACTTGATTACATATGGGAATGTCTTAATGAACTCTATCCACTTGGCATGTCTTCGATTCAACTTGTCTTGCCCCTTGAGATGCTTCAAACTCTCATGATTTGTGTGTATGAAAAATTCCTTGGGCCATAAATAGTGTTGCCATGTTTGCAAGGCTCGAACCAAAGCATATAATTCTTTGTCATAGGTTGGGTACTTAAGGGCTGCTCCATTTAGCTTTTCACTAAAATAGCATATAGGTCTACCCTCTTGCATCAAAATAGCCCAAATTCCAAAGCCACTAGCATCATACTCAATCTCAAAGGTTTTGTCAAAGTTAGGTAAAACCAATAAAAGAGCATTATATAACTTATCTTTAAGCATATTAAAAGCATATTCTTATGCATCACCCCAAGTAAACCCAAAGTTTTTCTTGACAATTTCATTCAAAGGTGCAACTATAGTACTAAAGTCTCTAATGAACCTCCTATAGAAACTAGATAACCCATGAAAGCTCCTAACTTGGCTAATGGTTTTAAGTGTTGGCCACTCCCTAATTGCTTCCACCTTTGCCACATCAACCTCTAGACTCTTTGAACTAACAATAAAACCAAGGAAATTAACTCTTTCCATGTAAAAACTATTCAAATTGGCATACAATTTTTCTATCCTAAGAATTTCTAAAACCATTCGCACATGCATGACATGATCATCAATGGACTTGGAATAAATTAAGATATCATCAAAATACACAACCATAAATATACCAAGACACTCTCGCAAGACATGGTTCATTAACCTCATAAAAGTACTAGGTGCATTTGTAAGCCCAAACGACATGACTAACCACTCATAAAGACCATACTTAGTCTTAAAAGTTGTTTTCCACTCATCCCCAGTTTTCATACGGATTTGATAATAACCAAAACGCAAATCAATCTTAGTAAACAAACATGCACCATGCAACTCATCAAGCATATCATCTAACCTAAGGATAGGATGATGATACTTTACCATTATTTTATTGATTGCACGACAGTCCACACACATTCTCCATGTGCCATCCTTTTTTGGAACCAAAATCACTGGAACTGCACAAGGACTTAAGCTCTCATGCACATACCCTTTTGAAATTAGTTCTTCCACTTGCCTTTGAATCTCTTTTATCTCCTTGGGATTACTTTTATAGGTTGGTCTATTTGGTATGGCAGCTCCGGGTATGAAATCTATTTGATGTTTTATCCCTCTTTGAAGAGGTAATCCACTTGGCATTTCCTCAGGAAAGACATCAGCAAGCTCCTGTAAAAGATTAGCAAACTCACTCGTTAAGGAAAGATTAAGTTTAATAGTGTTCAAGTATGCATCTTTATAAGTAATAATAAATAACATCTTACTTGAATGCAATGCATGCCTAACTTCACTTTCTCTAACCAAAAAACTACCCTTTTCCTTTGTTTTCTCTTTAAGTCGAATCTCACCCTTTGGGTTTTCACTCTCCTTTTTATTATTTTCAACCTGACTCCTTTTTTTGTCCAGCTTACATTGGTTATCATACACTTCCTTAGGAGAAAGAGGTGTTAATGTAACTTTTCTCCCATCCTTCACAAATAAGTACCTATTTAGAAAGCCATTATGGATAGCCTTTATATCAAATTGCCATAGCCTACCTAATAAGACATGGCCAACATGCATTGGCACGACATCACATAACACCTCATCTGAATACCTACCAATTGTGAAAGGTACAACAACCTGCCTATTGACTTTGATATCACCACAGTTATTTAACCATAATAATCTATAAGGCCTAAGATGTGGAATTAAATTTAAACCCATTTTTTCAACCATTAAAGTGCTAGCAACATTTGTACAACTACCACCATCAATAATAACAAGACAAGTCTTACCTTGTACATGGCATCTTATATGGAAAATGTTGTCTCTTTGCTGCTCCAAGGCATCTTCTTCCTTTACTTGAATACTTAGTGTGCGCCTTGCCACCAAAATCTCACCTCCCATTGAACCTTCAATGCAATCATCGCTATCATCTTCTAATTATGGTATCTCATCATCATTATCACTCTCCTCACTTGCTGTTTCAATCTCCCCATGCTCTTTAGCCACCATTGTTCGCTTATTTGGACATTGTGAAGCAATATGGCCATGCCTAAGCATTTGAAACACTTACTATCTTTATTCTTTTCTTTGTTGATTTCAGGTTTAGATGTGCCTTTGCTGCCCGAAATGCTTTTCCCTTTATTCTCATTAAAAACATACTTCTCATCACTTTTCTTGCCTCTATTCCATGAATTAGACCAATGTGGCCTACCACTTGAAGTACCCTTGTATTCAAACCTGGTTGCTCCTCTAGGTTTTAGTTGCTTTTCCACCTTAATTGTAAGGTGAACTAACTCCTCAAGCTCCACATAATGTTGCAACTCTACCCTATCAGCAATCTCCTTATTAAGCCCACCAATGAATCGTGCCATGGTAGCTTCCTTATCCTTATCCAAATCAGCCCTAGTCATGAGCATCTCCATCTCCTTATAATAATCCTCAACACTCTTTGTACCTTGCCTTAAAGATTAGAGTCTTTGATGTAACTCCCTATGGTAATGTCTAGGTACTAAACGTCTCCTCATGATAGTTTTAAGTGCAATCTAACTATTAATAAGTTTTTCCATGTTCCTCCTCCTATTGACCACCAACTAATCCTACCAAACTATAGCATGCTCATAAATTAGGTAACCACCAATTTCACCTTTTTCTCTTCTGAAAAGTTATGGTAATCAAAGATAAAGTCAACTCGCTTTTCCCACTCTAAATATGGCTCCAGATCAGTTTTCCCAAAAAAATAGGAATTATAAGTTTGATGCTACCCAAGTTCCTATCAACATCATCATAGTTCCCATAGGCACCAAACTCACCACCAAAGTATCCTCTACCTCTACCACGATTTTGGTACCTCCTAGCTTCTCTACCCATGCCTCTACCAACCCTACCATAGGCTACATTATCATACTCCTCAAAGCCTTCACCAAAATCATCCTCATTCATCCTAATTTACTGCCTATAATTGCCTTGCACATTCACCCTTTCATTCGGCCTATTTCCCATACCTCGAGCAAGTGCATTAATTTGGTCTAGAATGGCTTATTGATTGGCTGCCATTTCAAGTTGCAGCCTCTCCATTTGCTCATTCATATTCCTTATGCTTTGTTGCACCCTCTCGTTTTCATGCATTTGTGTTGCAGGTATGTCGATAGTTGGCATATTATCACCTCTATTAGAACCACTTGACATGCTGCAATAAGAGTTAGTATGCAATAAAAAATAAAAAGAATTAAGGACCTCACTATCACTCCCTTACGTGTTTACTCTCAATTAATTATGATGGTGACTCGTGTTTCACACAATCAAGAATGATCACACAAGGCTGAAAAACTCACACCACTCAGCTTGTTTTCAAGGATTCTTATGTGAATCAATAACCACACATCAAGTTATTTCACTATACTTGCAAAGCACTAAGAATTATGATCTAAAAAGCTTAGTTGAGGCAAAATGCAAGAATCAAGAAAAAATTAACAAATAGCCATGCTTTCAATAAAATTAGGAAGAAAAACACAAGAAACTTCAAAAGGATGTAAATGACATATAAAGAAACAATCTAGATGCAAGAAACATAAAAATTAGATGAAGAAACAAGAAAGATGCAATTCAGCTTGAAATAAAAAAAAAGGGGAAACAACAATAAAAATAAGTGCTCAATGAATCAAGAACAATGAAAAACTCAAATGAAGCAATGTTCATGTAAAAGGAATGAAAATAAGGTGCAAGGAACAAGGAATTAAGTTCAAGAACCAAGATATCAAGTTTAAGCCTGAATAGAAAGTTCTAACTAAACAGCAATAGAAACTTGAATTTAGAGCTCAAGAATGAATTAAAAACTTCAAATTGATGTAGAAGACATGTAAGGATCAGATTAGGAAGCAAAAATTACAAAGAAATTTGATCAAGAAGGAAGGTTACCTTTGTATGCCTTAAATGTGTCAATTCTGCCCAAACTTAAAAGACATGCAAAAAAGAGAATATTTGAAGGATAAAGATGAATTTAAGACTGAAATAATTCAAATAAGATGGTATATATAGGGTTTAGGTCAATGGAATTCAATGTCCCTTTGAATCTTCCTAAATAGCCACCTAATCCTTATTTATGTAGGATTGTAAAAATCTTCTTAATTTCCTCTTGAGTTTAGGAAACTTTCAAGGCTAGCTATAATAGGAATCTTTTAACAACCTTAATATCTATAAACAAGCCAAAAATAAGGATTAACACATCAAAAACGTTTTCAAGCCAATTAAGACACAATCAAACCAATCAGACGTATTCCTTGATCTTTTTTTTTTCTTTTTTTTTTGGATATTTCATATTTGATTTCATTTTTTTTCTTCTTCTTTTCTTCTTTTCTTTTTTTTTTCTTTATTTTTTGAATTAGAATAAAAAAAACTATAAGAATAAAAAACTAAACAATGTAGAATGTCAAGAAACTAGTAAATAATGTAAAGAAAAGGATAGATAACCTGATTTAAGAGCCAAAGCTCTGATACCAAATGTTAAGAACCTCCAAGAATTAGAATCACGAACCCTAATGATTATGAACCCATGAATTACTATCTTGAAAACCAAGAACAAATTGAGTTTCAAAACCCAATAATTGCTTAAATCAGATTACAAGGTTCGGTTGATCAAGATTAGAACCTAAAGAAACTAAGTTCTTTAGACCCTAACCCTTAACACGCCACATGGATAGATCAATTCCTTGATAAATGGTTTATGCATTCAACATGAATTCAAGCAAATATGCAAAAGGACTAATTTTCATTCAATTTCCAATCTGTCTAAAACGCACCATAAGAAGGGTTTTTATAACATCCTAACATCAGAAACCCTAATAAAACTACTAAGCATAATAGCAAATAATATAGTTTTGAACTTAAATAAGGGATTTGAGCCCACATACTAGCCCACATTAGTCTTTATGTATTTGGACTTGCCAAACATTAAACAAAGCTCATTCAATTGTGTCTTCACTTGGGCCAAACCTAGCATGACCAATTGAACTTCCTTGACTAGCCCAATCTTGCACATAGCCAATTAAGGCTTCTTGTAGCTTCTTGGACCTTGACCTTGTAATTGGGCCTTGTGGCATGCTTAATGGATCCTTAGCTTTATCTTTGGTTTTCTTGTTGTCCTCTCCATCTAGCCCATCCTTAGCTTTATCTCTAGAAATGTTGCCACCATGACCATTCTTAAGCTTGGCCATGTCCGTATCACACACAGTACCGTTATTTCTAAAAACTTGGGTACCTGTTGAACCCTGCCTTCGAAATTATTATTATTATTATTATTATTATTATTATATCCGAACAAAAATAGGGAGGTTTAAAGCTCTAAAACATGGAGAAATAAGCTATGATGTTGTGTTTATTTTAGACTGTTGCATCTGCCAATTTTGTTTTAACAAATATGTTTTATTGTTGATGAGTTAAGTGGGTCTTATCATCATGTCTTTATTGCCGATAAATTGATTTGTTTTTGATAGATGATTTTTTGTTGATAAATGGGATTAATTAAATGTATATTTGATTTTTCTTTTAAATGGGGGGTGTTTGGATGATGGAAAAATGAAGGAAAGTATAAGAAAGTTGAAAGGGTAAAAATAAGTTTAATTAATTCTAAAAAATTATTGGAGAGTGGGACACATGACATGATGTGGCGCTATGTGTCCTACTAAAATGATATGGCTAATTGGTTTACAACGCTTGGCATTTTTATTGTCCATGTCAACATCCACATGGATGCCATGTCATTGATGCTAGCCGGAAAATGTGGTGAGACATTTTCTTTGCAATAAAATCAAAGGTGAGACAATTATAAGTGATAAAATAAAAGTTGGATATCTTGATGAGACTTGATTGAAATGTTTAGTGCCATCAATGAAAATTACCCAAATTTTAAGTATAAATTGAATGTTTAGAATAAAAATGAAATTTGATACTAAAGTTAGGGACAACGAGTGAAAATTGCTCAGGAAAAGACCATACTAAAAGGAGGCACCTACAACAATAAGGCTAGAAGGTGAGTTCCCGACATAGTGGGGAACATTGAAAGAAACATACAAATTGAGGAATAAGATGCTAACAATAACTAGACTGCAACTAGAGGTGGAATAGATCATCAACAATTATAAAATGCACATTCTGTTATTTATTTAGAAACAAACGAGTGCGCTTGATCAAAGTTAGAAGAAACTTAAAGAAATGTAGGCCCAGTTGTTCGAGGATCAAGTTAAATTACTGAGGTCACTCAGGAATTCTCTTAAAGAATCTGTCAGAGAATACTTTAAGGAGAAAATAGATGACAGACAACAAGCTTGTGGTGCATAATTCTTAAAGTACTAATGATGCGGCACCCGTGAGGTAACCAAACAGCAGCTTGAGGATCTTAATAACGTTCAATATCAACACTTAAACACAAAAAATTGTTTTTGTTCTATTTCATGGTCGAATTATTAGAAAATTACTACCTTAATAAAGTTCAATATCTTAACGTTGTTTTTGGCTGCCTTTTGTTTTCCCTCCTTTTTTCGATAAGCATACCATAAAAAAAGTTGAATAACCTGCTGGGTTTTGTCTATATGATTTTATGTAGATGGCTTTTGTCTTTAAACAATAGATTTTTGATAGAGAATTATAATTTAAAAACCTATCTAAATATTCCCACTTCATATGATTTTAATGTTTCCGATAACCAACTGGGAAATGTCTAAAATAAGTTAGATATTTTTATAATTTTATCTACATAAATCACATGCTACTCACACTTATATTATTTAATAGTTAGGTATTTTCCACCTCAACTATAATTATATATACATGTCATGTCATTAACCTATTATTATGTACATTATAATGTAATTGTTTACAAGTCGCAACACTCAATTATATATATATATATGTGAGATAAAAAACATTAAATTGTTAAATTTAAAAAATATATACACCAAATATGTCATTATTCCATAAAAAAAATAAAAAATAAAAACACAAACAGAGCGTTTGCAGGCAAAAGAAAGAACAACTCTGATGTGAAAAAAAGGAAATGAAACTATAATGTACTTGCTCCTCCTGAAGGAAAAGTGAATTCTCAAATGTACAAGTAGCAGAAAAGCTATCCATATGTCCTGACAAGATTGGTAATCAAACTAAAAATATATCAAAAGTTAATTAACATGGCGCAAGAATACAAGAAGCATATAATCGTTCATTTTTTTTCATGCGCTATGCCCGCCCATGAAGTTTATATAAACATAATGTTAAAATGCACCCTTATGAACAATGTAATCATGGGATTGGGCCCGTTGGATTATGAGCTTCTATATCAACATGCCGAATACCAGGAACAAGCTCCTGAATCTCCTGTTCAAGCCTGTCAACCTCACTTCCTAATGCAGTAACCACTTCCTCCCCTGCAAAGAGATCCCAATTATTCAACAGCCTCAAGTATTACTCACATAAAATGATATCTACAAGATACAAAATACCATAATTTGACATGATCTTGAGCATTGCAGCATCATCTTTCTCCTTTGCAGCCTCACGAAACTGCACATCACCAATTCTAGTCAGCTACATTTGCATGTATGATATATGCTATAGGCATCCACCACATTAGAAATTTACAATTCTATTATGCCAAAAATGGATATTTTATTTCTGCCATATTTGGTCAGATTACTAGCTAGAAATCAGCATGTGCACGTATTAAAGATAAACAACCTCTGAGACTGCTAAATGGATTATATACAAGTACAGGAGTTAAAGTGTGATACCCCCAGTTTTAAGACAGCTCACATGTCAGAGCTTCAGAGTTGTCTAATTTTTTATAAGTAGGAAGGATGGTAAGAGTTCGTGATTGCAGTATAGTATAATTAGGGACAAAAGTCGAATAAGAGAAGCGAATCAAAAGAAAAAGGGGGGAAATAAGAGCATTCGGCACTGAGAACAATACCCGCTAAAAGGGGAGACCAAATGGGTTTCTTAGAAACTTTCTGATTGCATTTTGATGGAATACTTCATAATTGATAAGATTCTGATCCTCACACTTCAAATACATCAAGCAGATTAATAGGTAAAATTCAGCTAGGCAATTAATTCATTATAATAACTATTAATTAGACCTACAAGGGAGGAAAAAGCATTGGTGTTTATGATTCCACTAGACAGTCAAATGGTAGTTGATAGTAGCCTACTACTAGCAACATAGAGCTTAAATTTTAAGGTCACATGGACTACCTCACCCCAAACATGCTTGCCACTTGCCTAGAGGTCTGCTTTTGGAGTTATATGAAAATTTTTAGGTATAGTGCAGTAGAAACTTCAAAACTAAGCTAAGCAAGGAAACTGTATGAGAACTTGGCATCATAAAACAGCAGTTAGAAAGTTGTAAAAAAAAATTTAAGTCAGACTTGAAACAATATGTCTGGTTCAAAATTAGATATACAAAATAAACCAGCTACAAAAACAAAAATAACCCAATTCAAAGGAAATGCACCTGAAATAAGTATTGAAGAGAGCAATTTGGCAAATTTTGAGGTCTACTCCCATAAGAAACTTTAAAGAATTAAGTTTCAAGAAGCTTGAACGAAAATCTCACCATGGGGAGAGCAGAGATTGTTTGGTATTTGCTAGTTTACAAACAACTAAAGCCCAAAAATTCCACACACACACGCAAGAGTTAATAATGAAAAGAAAGCATGTAAATTAACCTGTCTGGCCCATTCTTCACGTCCAGTCCTGTATAGATAATTCTGCACGACTACCACCCCATTAAAATCTGTTGCATATAAACGGCCACATCAAGTCATATTCCAATAATGCCCCTCTTCTTATCAAACACATTCAAACAATGGAAAAGTACAGATGAAAACTGATTATACTGCCATATGAACATCTTAGAGTCTAGACTAGCTTTATGTTTGTTTTTCAAGCTACAAGTGGGATGGAATTCCAATTATATTCCACCAGTCACAAATATTTTATGAGTAAACAGAAATTCTTATCTGTTTGTGCAACTGCTGTGTCTCTACATGTCATTGATCATATATATAGTATCTCTTCATTTAAAACTTACTAACACCCTGGTTATTGAATATACAGTTGGATACTTACATAACACAAACCAACATTCAGACACTACCACTGAGATGAAACAGAAAAGACTAGAAGCAAGAGAATCACCTATTTCTGCTTTAAATCGAAAGAATCCAGGTCCAATCACCTCACTTTTGCAATCATATAAAGCATCTACGACCTACAAACAGACACACGTGTCAAACTTCAGAATCACGAGGTGAAATCAAATGCATAACTAAAGAAAGTTGGCTTATGATTATACCGGATCATTTTTTAAGAATCGCAGAACCTTCTCCATATCATGGTCATCAATTGCCCTACCAATCAAAGCATGACGATTCCTCTGAATAAGAAATATTGCCACCTGTAGATGTTCAGTTAGTTTACATTCTACTAACAAAAAAAATATTTACATTTACCTCAAAATAAGACTGGTGGAAATGGAAAATTTCCAGGCCAATAACAATCAAATCTCCTTAGCTTCTCTTCAACTTGACATTGAAAACAAAAGCGATTTGCATGTAACCAAACCCTTTCTTCCCACCCCCAAACCCAAAAACAGGGAAAGAAGACTACACCAAAAAGAAGAAAACACAAAGGGATACAAATGCAATCAACTGTGTTACAACCAGCAAACGTAAATTATGAATAGAAGAAGAAAAACATTCCTTTGTTTACATTATACTCTTAGAAAAATAAATTAACGAGTAATATGGATCACATACCATCCCAAGAAGGTTGCCAACAATAATTGAACCTATGGGGTCGTAAATTGCATTGCCTGTGGTATTTACTGCAACCAAAGATGCAGCAGCAATAGCAAGACCAGTTACTGCAGCACCATCCTGCAAATTTACAATAACCTACTAAGTGAGATAGAAGACCATATACATGGCGTTATTGCACGCGAGCAGCTAATTACAATTGTAGTAATCATCAAATCAAAAAATCCATAATGGCACACAAAATCAACACTTAAAAATCTTTTGGCAGCTTGGGAAGGGGAGAGAGAGGGGAACAAAGGGGAAAAAGCAATTAAAATTAATCTTTATTTGAATTAGCATTTAAAAATTAATTTTATCTCAGTCAACAATAAATTACAAACTTAATCAAAGCAGTATTTTAGAACTGAAAAGATCAGCTAAAGTTCGAAAAGAGTGCAAAAATTGAGATTTTTTAAGGCCATTTGGCCTTGAATTTTATGAATTCAATTCCAAATTTCCCTCTTTTATTCTTGAGTTAATCCAGTCAGCTGATCATAGGCAAGGGGAAAACAACATACTTCACCTTAAGCCACTGAAAGTAATGAAATTTTTTTGGAGCATTTAAGAGAAACTTAAGGTCCTCAAAAATTTATACACATTTATGCTGTAAAGGAAGGGAAAAAAAACACTGGCTAGGGAAACCAATTCCAAAGCATGATGTCAGCATATTTTGTGACATGAAGGAGCTAAGAGCCAAAATAAACTTACATAAAAAAGTCCTCCACAACCTAACCTATGCCTTATGGATATATATAGAGAGGGAGAGAGAGAGAGTCACAGCAGAGAACAAAACTAAATATCAAATAAAGACTACTAAAATAAGAAATTTATAAGATGGAAATCTGCTACTATGTCATACAAAAATACTATTATCTAACTTCCTTTTAGCTGCAAGAGGGACATGGAGTAATAGGATGAACAGGTGCCACCCCAACCCTAAAGCAGAAAGGGTAAATGCCCCAAAAGAAATCCTCCTATATAAGGTTACAAAATTTTGTGCAATCTGTCCCCTTTGCAGCTCTCCTTCTTTATCTAGGCTTTGGACAAGTAATTCATGACCTAAATAAGGTTCCACTCGTCCATACATGAGTTTCAATTTTCAAGTTGTCAAGAAAGAAGGAAAAAAATTAGGAGAACAAAGAAACAGAAAGTGCAACTGATATGCTTATTTTCTGGTAACACATCCAAGCAGAACAAAACAGCTTAACAGACAATATACCATAAAACCCTTACGTAGTTAAATCCAACCAAATAAGGAAGTCTGACCTCAAAATACCACATCTTAAAGACATAAATGAACCTAACTCAAAAAAATCAATGTATATGCTCATTTTCTGGTAACACATCCTAGCAGAGCAAAACAGCTTGACAGACAGTATACCATAAAACCCTTACGTAATTAAATCCAACCATATAAGGAAGTTTGACCTCAAAATACCACATCTAAAGGACATAAATGAACCTAACTCAAAAAAATCAATGTAACAGTTATATTATACTGGTATGGAAAGGCACGGCAAAAAAGTAGTAAAGCTAGTAATCTTTAAGGTCTAATTCCTGCATCAATAGTGTATTTTGAAGCACCGTCACTGTGAAATCATCTTTGAGGTAATCTAACACTTCAAAAGAAAAAGGTACCAACAAGATTATTATAAACTAATCTGAAAATAATTCACAAAAGATGTTATAGAAGTCCTCCCAAAGCCACAACATTTTTTATTCATGCAAAATGTGCTAGAACCAGGAAAGCCTTGCAGGTCACATCTTAGCAGCATGTGTGCATACAAAGATAACAGGCTACATCTAGAATTTAATGACCATAAAGATTGAAGATGCTGCTTCTATCTGATGACTGAATGAAGCACCAGTAAGTCAATTAGTCTCAGTTAAGCCCAAAGTTTATATACAACTAGTCGTGAATCCAGACTTTACGTGGACTATAAATAACATATATTTTAAAAAATAAATAATTGAATAATTTTAATAATAGAAAAACGAGAACTAAAAAAGTTATTGCAATAATTTTATTTTATTATGTTTTATCAAGAGTATATATGTATATTAAAAAAATAAAAAAATATAAAATAGTTGAAAAAAAGGGATGTTTTACTTAAAATAAAAGACATAATTTTTTATGGAAATGAAAAGTAATATTTTAGATGTAATAAAGTTTGAGTACTTACATAAAATAGAGCATGTGTATTCTAAAACAAGATATTTTATATTTTTTATAAAAAATATTGTGAATTTTGATAACTCAACACACAAGTTTTTAAAGGTGGATGTTGAATTATTAAGAGGGACACTTGTCAAATTTTGGACTTAATGACTTTAGAACTCAACATTTAATATATATACATATATATCTATAATATATATAAATGTAAGAGAGAGGGGGGAATAGGCAAAATTACGAAAAAGTCTTCATTTATTATTATATAAAAATTGGATAATTTATTCATTTACTAATAAAAGTAAAATTAAATTAGTTAAAATATAATTTTAATTTGATAAAAAGTCTTTTTCCTATTTTAATTAGGTTACTATTTTATCTCTAATAAAAATTAAATTAACTAAAATATAATTCTGATTTACTTATTTTAATTAGGTTAACTTTTATCTTATCTCTAACAAAAATTATAATTTAATTGAAAGTATATTTTTTATTCCTTATTAGGTTAACTTCTATTTTATCTCAAATAAAAATTAATTTAATTAAAATATAATTTTAATATAACTGAAAGTATACTTTCTATTTTAATTAGGTTAACTTCTATTTTATCTCTAACAAAATTAAATTAAATCAGTTAAAATGTAATTCTAATTTAATTGAAAATATATTTCATATTCTAATTAGGTTAATTTCTATTTTATCTCTAACAAAATTAAATTAATTAAAATTTTAATGATAATTTTGTTAAAAATATATATTTTTCTATTTTAATTAGGTGTACTTCTATTTTATCTAATATAAATCAAATTAGATAACTTAACTTGATAAGTCTTATTTTATCAAATTTATTAAGTAAATAATTAAAATCAAAATTAATAAATTTTATGAAAATAGGAGAACTGTATAATTTGTTTTAAAAGTATATATGTTTATAAATTAATAAAGAAAAAATAGAGCATATAATTTGTTTGAAAGTATATTTTCTGTAAGAAAAATAGTATAATTATTATATTTATAAAATTTAACAAAAACAAGTTAAAATTAAATTAATTAATATTTATCATTTAATTATTAGTTGAACTTAAAAAATTAAGTCAAATTAATTTTTGTGTAAGTGCAAGTGTTAATATTAGAAATATTGAAGAAATTCAATGTCATAGCTCAGATAAAAATTTACTAAAATTGCAATAAATTATAAGTTTAATGAGGTTTTAATATTTAAATTGTTATATAAAGAAAATATAACTTTTATTTTTTTATTAACAAATAACTAATATTTTTTATTATCTTATGATTAATTATGACTATAATATTTTTTTTATATGAAATCAGTTCTAGAGTTGATAAAATTTAATTATAAAAATATTGAAGTAATATCATAAAATTATTTAAATAAAAGATTTATAAAAATTATAATGAATTATAAATATATTAAGTTAATATCAAATTGTTGTACAAATAAATAACATTGTTATTATTTTTAAAACTTTTATTTTAATAATAATAATATGTTTACTATATATCACGAGTCAAATAAATTTTTTATTCACATGTGAAACACGTGATTGTTTACTAATATATATATAAAGCCAAACTCAATAAAAACATTATTAATATGCTTTGCCTCGAAGCCTCTGTATCATCATTAATCAAACAAATGCAGAATTTGCTAAAAAAATCTTAACCCTTGTTGATCATGATAAAACAAAGCAAACAAATAATCAAACAACAATGTCATATAAAAAGATGATGGTGAACCTCTCATAAACTGAAAACTCTGAAGGCATTTTTACATCATTAGCCTTTTCAACCATAAAAGGGAAAATCCACCAAACTGATACTAGCAATATGACATCATTTAAAATTACAGCCTGTGTGAATCCTTTATGATCAATTCCTTTCTTTTCATTATTTGAAGGAAAGATAAATGCCATGCTCAGGCTCAACTTAGTCAAGATCTGATTTTTACCAAAACTGATACCTATGTTTTTATTAGATTCTTGAATAATATTGAAATCAGTTCCTCCCCAATCACGAATAAATCATACTGAAAATTACAGAAGAACAGTTGTGAATACTTTTACAAAACAAAGGAGAAAAAAGAATCAGAAATCACCTCAGTCATGACCGCAACAGATGTGGGATCGTGACCACGCCAAACATAGTCCCTCACTTTCATTCCCTCTGCAGCTGCACCTTTTTTGACAGCTTGTATGGCAACAACAAGAGAAGCACCTGCAGTAAGGGTACAGGGAAAAGGATGAAGTTGAGGGAAAAAAAGATACATTAGGACCAATCATCATAAATAAGAGATGGAAAATACTACCTTCAATGATAAATGAGCCACCAATGACCAAAGCTGCATATTGAACGTTTTCAGGGGGCTGGAAAGAACATGCAAGTCAATAAACCTTCATGCACTTAACAAAGCTGATGAAATAATGAAAAAAAAGGATAAAAATGAAAGCAGCTATTAGGAGATTTATCACAAAACTTTCTGTTGGAAATTCTTCTGTTTACTTACATGTGAAGTCCACAAGTTCTGAACTCCATGAACAATTGTAGCTCCAGAACCAAGACAAAAGATACCAACAGCAGATATCAAAGACCAAACAAACCTCTCCTTGGAATAGCCATACCTGTACACCATAAAAGGAAAGACATTAGCATATCCATAAACCATAGACAACAACAATGAGATCATGGCCATGAAATATATAATCCATCCTGTATTGTGCACAGATTTCCAAGGGTATGTAATCATGAAAAGGGTGGGAACAGCTGTGCAACTGGCTGCTTTTGATACAAAAATTTCAGCTGAAAAAGATTTAAAAAAAAATACAAAGAAAGAAAGGCCACAAATCAAGGGATAAGTAGGTCAAGGTATGGTTGAGTTGAACAATAAGAATAATACAGATTGTAAGAGGAGGGATTGAGCTGAACATCAATTGAGAAGACAAAAGAAATGTCCCCAAGAATGGTTGAGTTGCAACATCTATCTCTAGGAACAATAGTGCCTATGAAGTTGCATGTGTAAAGAAAAATGATAATGAAATGAAGATATGTTAAATAATGGCCAAGGCTGGTAACTGACGGATGAAGAGCATCTGGTGCACGCCTTGAGCTACTCAAACCATAAGCAAGAAGTGCCTACAATGTCAACATGAATTAGTTTTCTCTGCATTCAGTAGTCAGTAGATTTAAGTCACTACTGAAGATAAGCAAGTGATAACAATGAATTCATTTTAACACTGTGAACACAACAGCAATAATGAAGGAACCTGGTTTGCAAAATCAGCTACTGAATGTACGACTTCAGCCAGCATAACATGACTTGAAGTTGTCCACCAGACCCCAAACTTAAGAGAGAAGACAAGGAAGTTGCACCACAATGCAGTTGTGACTGCTCTTTGACTGCCAAATATTACAAAACTAAGTATTATTAGATAGTGACAAAGGTTGCCTTGATGCATATGGGTAGCATCAGCTTAACTCTAAAGACTATCTGAGCTACATATTATATTTGCAAAACTCAAGTCAGACTCTTCATATATTGCCTCTAACATGGTAATATTAGAGTTAAGTTTCTTAAATTGCAAGACGTAGTGCACTTGGGTTGTTGGATGACCTCAACTGATTTTAAATAGGCTCCTATTTGCAAGACCGTCTACCTTCAACTGAATAGAACAGAACGCATTTACCATTGTGCAAACTTAATCATATCAAATACAAACAACAACATAACTCTGAAACTCGACAAATACAACTTAAGTGTAGTATGTGACAATAGCCCCAATAAAAAAGTTAGGAGAAAGATCATTTGTTGGAAAGAAACCTGTGTTGATCATTGATTTCGATATTCTTCACTTGTTTAGCCCTCCTGAAAAAACCTGCATTATTATTAAGCATTGATAAAATAAACAAAAGAATAGCCAATTCACCAGGAAAAGAACAAAACAAGAATAATAATTTTTTTTTTTTAAAAAAAAAAGCAAAAGAAAGATTACTTCGACGAGCTAAGAAGTAATGGGGATGATGATGATCCAAAGAAACGAAAAGCTTAGAAGAAGAAGAAGAAGAAGAAGAATTACAAGTGAAGAAACAACGAGAGTGAGAGTGAGAGAAAATGGGTATTGTGAAAAAGGGGTTCAAGGCAGTAGCATTGTTAGGATGAGGAAGATGATTTTGGGTAGTGATGTGGGTTAATGAAAACAAAAGATTCCATGAAATGGAAATGGAAGAAGAAGAAGAAGAAGAAGAAGAAGAAGAAGAAGAAGAAGAAGAAGGTGGTTTTAAAGTGTGGTTGTGAGAATTGTAAAGGCGAGACAAAAATCGACATGGCGTTTGCATTAAATAAATTCACATGAAAGAGTGAATGAATTGAGGGTTTTTCAGATTTCTGTGTCTATGACAAATGAGAAATACACAAACTGAAAATGCTCTTAGTCTTCACCCAAAATCTTCCTTCTCCTTCTTCCTCTTCCTTTTATTTTCTATTCCTTGTTTGTTTGAGGCAGAGGTTTTGTGTAATAATCAATAACATAAAGCAAGGGTTTTGTTTTCTGGGTTGATTTTTTTTTTTTTCAATTTCTAAAATAACTTATAAATTTTAAACAATTAAATTCCAAATGAAACTGTTAATTTTTTTTTTTAAATTATTTTTGTTAAGCTCTATTTGTCAACTCAATAAATTTTCTGATTATCACCATGTTAATCTTTATAATTTACTTCTAATTTTTTAAAAAAAATCTAGAAAAATGATTCTTCTTATACATCTCTAACCCACTTTTTATTTAATTTAAAATTTTTATTTTAAAAGTGAGTGTAAAAAATTAGGACTTCAACCCATCCTCTAAAATCTAAATTATAGATTAAATAATAAGTTTGACTCTTTACATATAAAAAATTAAAATTTATTTTTTATACAAAAGATTAATTAATACATATCTATTTTTACATAATTTTATTTTTTTTTGGATTCTTTTATTACCTAATTTTTTTTCTCTTTATTCCCACAATATTCAAAAATTAAAACTAAATGTTTATAAGATAAAACAGAATAAAAAGTGAAATATAAAAAGTATGTTGAATTTAGATAAAATTGTTTGCTCTTTATATTAAAAAATTCCTTAAGATGTGTTTTATTACCTAAAATATGCTTTTGATTTTAAAAAATATCATTGGAAATGTTTTTAGTTCTATCTCCAGTCACAGTTTCAATTTTTACATTTTAATTCTAAGATTTTTAAAAAATAACTTTAAGATTGGTTATTTTTATTAATAATTTCAAAATTTAAAATTAAAAGAAAAATAAAAACTTAGAACAATAAATTACAGGGTTATTTATATTCACAGTCTCTACTTTATTACCATTTTCTCACTATCGTCCCAAAAAATCAATTGGACACACAAAAATTCCTAACTTTTAATTTCTATAATGATGATTCCTTATTTATCGATTTTCTATGAAATTAATACCGGAATGTTGATATGGGCAAATAAGAGAATAATGATGTGACAAAATTATTTTTAATAATGAACTAGAGACCATGCCATATGGATTTTTTTTATTTATGCAGTAAAATTTAACAGGGGTCCACGTAGCCTCTAATTCATTATTAAAAATAATTATACCATATAATCATCCCCTTATGTACCTACGTCAACATTCTAGTGTTGATTTTATAAAAAATCGACAAATGAGAGATTATCATCACTAAAATTAAAAGTCAAAGATTTTTGCATGCCCTATTG
This sequence comes from Mallotus nudiflorus, assembly GCA_947683625.1. Taxonomy (NCBI): domain Eukaryota; kingdom Viridiplantae; phylum Streptophyta; class Magnoliopsida; order Malpighiales; family Euphorbiaceae; genus Mallotus; species Mallotus nudiflorus. The sequence goes on from CANTUR010000152.1 coordinate 3,935,504, forward strand.
ATTCTTTAGGATGATAGTGAAAAATAGATAATAAGTTAAAGATTATGAGTGTAAATAATCCTAAATTGCAAATTAAATTAAAAAAATTAAATATATAAATCTTAATATTTAAAATTATTTTAGGACTTATTATACTTGCTTTAAGTTAAACTCTTACTTCTTAGATGATTAAAAATTTTACTTTTTATTTCTAATTTAAAAAATAATACAACTTCAATTTTTTAAAAAATTTTAATATGTGTTTAATTGAAGTACAGTTAAATAGTAAGCTCAATATGATTTCTATATAATTATACTAATTTTTTTTATAAATATATTGATATAAAAAATAATTAAGTTCTAATGTATAAAGCCCTAACTTTTAAAATTAAAATGCTTGTTCGCTCGTAGAAATGTAAATTCCAAAAGTATATGAGGTCAACAAAATAATAAAAAATAAATAAAAGTGTTATTCCCATGACAATTAGAGCTAATCGCACATTAATTCTAATTTGTCTTGTTTAGAGCTAACAATCAAATTAAAAGAATAATAAATTCAATAACTAAAATAATAATTAAACAAAAACATAAACTAAGGTTATGTAACTTCAAATATAAACAAATATAATAGATAGATCTCATGTTTGATTTTTTGTTTGTCCTTAAGCAAACTGCAAGATAAAAACTCTTATCGTGATAATGAGTTAATTAAAGACAGTATACTAAAAACTAAAGAATTGATTAATGAAAAATTATAACTTTTTAAAATTACAAGAAATTTCACAAAATCATGTATAAATTTGAAATTTTTAAATCATATGAAATTCTAATGGATAATTATAGGTGGCGGGTTTAGTGCAAACACAAGTTTTTTGTGACCATGATATTTTGTGAGCTCAAGATCCAATAGAAAATAAAATAGGGGCTTATAGCCCAAGTCGAAAATGAGAGTTGTCACTTGGATAAGACATGAGAAAATTTTTACATTATTTAGATTCCACGGAGGTTCCCCAAAAGCCGTCTTTAGAGACTGGATATGAAAAATAGGTGTGGCCTTTTGGAAGCCCACTTAACCTTGCAGTTTGCCTCCATTTGTGTTTTGTATTTTATTACTTTTAATTATTTAATTATTTTCTCATTTACATGCATAATTGCCATTGCCTCAAATAAGTTCCAAATTTTACAATTTAGTCTATATGATTAATTAGTTCCAATTTTGTGCAATTTGGTCCATCATTCATCATACAATAAGGTATAAAATAAACAACTAGATTAAAATTAAATATAAAACACATGCAAAGAAATGAGGGAGGAGAAAAGAGTTACAACCCTTATTTATGCAAGAAATTAAAAACTAAATAATTAAAAATTTAAATTTGCATGCAAAGAAAGGAGGGAGGAGAGAAAAGTTATAACCCTTATTCATGCAAGATAAACATAAAAATAAAATAAACACAATAGAAATAAATAACTATAAACTAAGGGTTAATTATATAGTGATCAATCTATCACTTTAATGCATTAATCCTGAAAAAATAATTAATTAATCCCCAAAATCCTACAAAAGAAACAACAAAGTTAAATTCTTTAATGTTGAGTGAAAATGATTATGTCACGATCCAAAACAGGGGCCATGACCGGCGCTAGGGAACGAGAATTCTTTCGAATTCGGAACCTGTAGCAAGCCTAAAAATAAAACAAACATGCAATAGTAATAATAATAACACAATTATGCAGCGGAATAAAATCATAAATATCAAAATAATATTTCCGTCAAACGAAATTAAATCAAATTCTCATCTCATATATAAATAAATCCTTTAATACAAGTTTCAGTTCAAATTCTTAAAATACATAACTCAAACAAATATAATACAATATCTTTTAACAATTTTACAACTACTGCTGTGTCTAGATCATAAAATAAAACTCAAGTGAGCAGTTTACATAAAGAAGCCGGGGCGGAAGAAATCCGGCGTACATGCCTGCTATTGAGGTCTGAAGACGATGACTCTCTTGAAAAATAGTCAACGGAGGGGAGTCAGACCTTACTGAGTGAATTACTATAATATATATACATGCATAATAAATGCCAATGCACACAGTCAAAAGTATATATAGTATGTATGTATACATGCAAATACACACGAATGCAATAAAAATCATTTTATATATTTTTGTTGAAAATCACAGTTTATGAAGGATCAAATAAAACCCTAGAAAATCGCAACCTCAAATAGTGTTAGATAACACTCTAGCCATACAGGCTCACTTATTCCAAATAGATTCACTTATTCCATTTGGATAGTAGATTGGCCCCGAGACACTAAGTCAACCGAGCTTCAACAGTCTGATTGTTAGTGTGATTGGCTCTGAGACACTTGGTCAACCGAGCTCCAGCAATCACACTCCCAAATCATATCACACATCAGATAATCATATTCAATAAATATCCTCAAACTGGTTAGTAATATAGCCTAAATACTATAAGCGTACCGGTACGTACTTGGTCCTAGTGCTGCCCACTAGGTAGCACGTTCTATCGATATCCTTCATTAAAATATAAAGCATACCTTCATAAATAAATGATGCATGAATTTGAAATAAGTAGCAACATAAACCATATATATACTAGAAATATACCAAAAGTAAACCAGATATATATTGAGTATATATACGTTAGATAAATCCAATTAAATTACAAAATAAACTAGAAATATACTTAAAAACATTTTAAACATAATTCATTAATAAAACATGCATATAATTTAAAATATACCAATCATAAACCAAAAATAAACCAAAAATACCCTAAAAATAAACTTAAGTACTAATTAAATCATTATGCATATTTAATCAAAATAAAACATATATTTCTAAAATCATGTATCCTAAAGCATATATATATAAAATAGTAACTCACTAATTATTGCGCTCCTCGAAATGGGTTCGACAGGCCTGGTCCATTAGGCCTCGGTCTTGGCGCAACTAAAGAAACAATAATAACAGAAATCAGAATAAACCTAAAAAAAAATCCTAGAAACTCGATCTAGAGTATTAGACACAGAATTATAATTAGGGTTTGACCAGATATCACGTTTTACGAGAATTCTATCGAAAATTCGACAGAACCTCCCCTGTAAAACAGACATCTCTCTACTCAAAGAGTAGAGCCGTCCCTGCAAAGAAACATACTTCGAAAAAAATAGACACAGAATCACAATCACAACCCCTCGGTCGGACTTCAAACTACAGTTTACCGACCAGGGTCCAAAATTCACAGAACAATATAAAAATACCGAAAATATCCTTATATCATAGAAATATATTTTATAAGTAGAAATTACATAATTAACCCTAAAACACATTAAAAACCAATAAAAACTCGTTTATTTAGAAAAATCGTATAATATATATATAATTGAAAATAATTGACAAAAAATAGTTTTAATTAGTTAAAAATACTAAATAATTTGTAGAAATCATTTTTATACCCTAAATAACTATTAAAATAAATTTAATTACATTTTTAGCCAATTTAGGGTAAAATTACCAAAATACCCCTATATATATAAATATACTAAAATTACTCCAAAAATTCACCAAAAATAATATAATTGCAAAAAATTAATTTTCTCAACATATTTATCAATAATGTCAATAATTAAACTCAATTAACTAATTAATTTCAATTAAAAACACAATTAACCCTATTTTATCAAAATTACATAAACTAATTAAATTCAAAATAAATACATAGAAATTCATAAAAATTACAAATAAATTTCTATAATTCAATTCAACACCTATATTTACCATAAAACACAATTTCATAATTTAATTAATTAATTTTTGAAAATTAGAAAATAATAATAAAATATTCAAAAATACCCAAAAATCAAAATAATTTCCAAAAATTCTAAAAAAATTTACACATGTAGATTAAGCTAATAGGAACAACATTTGTGAAGGAATTTTTCATGAATCAATCATTTGAAGCTAAAAAAAAAATTCGAGAAGCTATAATGGCCGAATTGAAAAGTTAAGAAAAACCTTACCAAATCAAGTTTTAAGCTTAAAAAAAGCTTGGAATCATCTTCTATGACTTCAGAGGAGTTCAACGGCACTGGAATGAGGGAATTTGGTGGTCGGAATCGTGAGGTGTGGAGGAAGAGGTTAACTCTCGGCCAAAATGCCAAAACACACTTCACCGGCACCGGAAGGGAAGTCTGTAGGCGGCGGAACTGCTGGAGGAAGGAGGTGGCACGGTGGGAGGCGCAGTGATGGTAGGTGGCCGGCGTGCGCAGTGATGAGAGGGGAAGGGGATGTCGGGAGGAAGAAGGAAAGGAGTGAGGGTAGCTTTTGTAAATTTTACAAATTATATATATATATATATATATATATAACTTTAATAATGTTTATTAAAATATATTAATATAATATTTAAGAAAATCACACACCACATATTTTAAATACACAATAATATATATATATATATATATATATATATATATATATATATATATATATATACACATACACATGCTATTTAAATAATAACTTTATAATATAGTATGACTTAATGGAAATAAACCCTAATTTAAATCAATTATGTAAATATATGTGCATGTATATATATATATATTCTAATATGACAATTAAAATAATGCATGGACTCATGCAATTTTATAAATCCATTTAAAATAATTAATATTGAATTTCTTACTTGTAAATTTCCCCGAAAATGCAAGTCCCGGGAAAATTTTACGTAAAGTACTTAAAATAATATAAAATAATTAAAATTAGCTTTAATTAAATTACAAACTCTTAAAATATCAATATTATATATAAGAATTATTAACACTGCATATCCCGATGCAGTATAAAAATATTTAAAAACACGGGATATTACAGATTGCATCTAAAAAAAACAATAGCTGAAATCAAAATAGATTAAGCAGAAAATAGAGAATAAAGAATGATAAATTACATAATGACAATAAAATAAAAATGAATAAGCAATTAGCATTTTATTGACTAATTTTAAAAAGCAACATGCAAAAATGGATCAAAATACATATAAAGGAAAACTTTAAGCAGATTATAAAGAGATAATCTTAGCAAAATGTAAAATAACAACATTTAAATTGAAAAATAACAAATAAATTTACACTATCATCATATCATCAAAATGTAAACATAAATGTATAAATGAACATTGAAAATTCCAACTTTGTCAGATGAAAACATGAAGTAACGAAACAGAGAAAGAAAATTGATTAAAATAAACCATTTTATACATAAAAGGGTTATTACGATGCCTAATCACAATCAGGCATCGCCTGAGTGCAATAAGGCGTTGCCTTATCGTATAGGCGTCGCCTTATTGCACTTCCAATGAAAAACTTCTTTTTAAATTGGATTTATAGATGCAAAATAAAGATTTTTTTTTCTGCAGAAAATGATGATTTTTAAATCAATTAATCACAATAGTCAAGCACGTGAAGAACTTCACTACACTTGAAATGTAATTAAAGCAATTCCATTCAAAATTGAAACTAGATAAAAGTCAAAAATAAGATCAATGGTGATTACTGTATTTACAGCTCAAATCATAGGTCCTGTCTTTGGCCCACAAAGACAGCTTCACTTATGAAATTTACAACAACTAAGACGTAGAAAGCCTTTTTTTAGTCTTATCTCCTTTTAGCCCTCCACTTGAAGGCCTTCAAGCCCTTTTTCTTCCCTTGCTTCTTTTGTCTCCTTCCCTCATTATTCTCTACAGACCTTTTTTAATTTCTTCTTTTTCCAGATTTTTTTTGTTTTTATTTTTTTTATTGTTACTATCCCCCATTTCTTTCACTTTTTACTTTTTGTCACCCTCTTTCCCACTCTCCTCTCCATGATCTTCTCCACTCATTAGTTCCCTCTGATTTCTTTCACATCTTTCCTCTTGTGATGTTGGCAAAGGATTTCCATTATTTTGGGAGTCATGCCAATAGCTGGTAACATTCATTTTTTTAAAAAAATTTTGTTTACTAAAGCGTCGCCTTAATACTAAAGTGTTACTTTTTCATACTAAGGTGCCGCCTTTTTATACTAAGGTGATGCCTTTGTACATTAGGCGATCGCCTTAATGGAAAATTGGGCTTAAAACCATTTGGGCTTCTTCTGGGCTTTCTTAGGCTCTTTCTTACGCTTTTTAGGAAGAAAGACTAATTTAGACTTTGCTTGTACTTAGATACGTAGATTGTTTTCATCATCGAGCTTCTGCTCGCGGGCTGGACAAACCTAGTGCTAATAGTTTGCCCTCTTATTTTTTGAAAAAAACCATGTTCATTTAATTCTAAAACCATTTTTAAAAAAATAATTTTTAATAGTTAGGATTCTTCTATCTGTCTCACTCTGTCTATTTAATTGATCACGTTCCGTCTACCTTAAGGTGCAATCTTCAAGAGGTTCAAATATCATCCTTTGTTAATTGTCGTCAACCTTGAATTTTAACTTCATAAGGTCTTGTCATTTTCATAGGCCTATTTTATTGCTCACAGGGTACAATTAAAAGTAATTGAGCTGCTTCAAATCCTTGGGTCAACTATAGTTATGTCTGGAGTCCAAATTTGAGCTATTGACTTTTAATGTGCCGTCTTAAAGGTATAACTTAAGGCACGCTTCATAAAATTCATCTTCTAACTATTTCTTCATTTTGTGTAAACAACTTTTAAGATAAAAAAAAAAACCTTTTTCCAGAACTAAGGTTAAAATCGTCCTTTATCTAAAAGATATATAACCCTTTCAATTCTATTCATTTCCCATTTTCTTCTTTTTTTAAAAAACTAAAGTCTGAGGCTTTATGACTTTTCTGCTTTCACCATAGATCAAATAAAACCCCTCCTCCTCATGCATGGGATCATGTGTATCCTTTTGCTCGACCCCTAAATATCCTCTTTTTGTTGATGGGCGTGGAGTTTCGTTTGATTTCATACCTCTTTTTTCATATCTACACATTCACTTTCGGTGAGGTTAGTCACCTTTTCCTTCTCAATTTCCTATCAAAACATTGATTTAATGCCACTTTAGGGTGTATCGACATTCTTTGAATGAAATTAAATCATATTTTGTATTTTTTTCAAGTTTTGAAATTTTAATTAATGATTTAAATTGGTTCCTAGGCCGCTAAGGCGTCATCTTACTAGTAAGGTGAACGCCTTATCATGCTAAGGTAATGCCTTGGAGTTTAAGTGAGACACCTTTGTGTTAAGGTGTTGTCAACACTATTATAATTTTCAAGTGACACCTTTTCGTAAATGCGTTGCCTTATTGGCCCTGAGGTGTCACCTTAATGATCAAGTGATGCCTTTACTTTACTATTTAATCTGTACACTATGTTAACACTTCTTTTATCCATTTTTAGTTCAATGTGCATGCTATCAAGGGCACTAGGAACACGAGTGGTGCTCAGAGCTAGTATGAGACATTCCTTGAGGTTGTCTGAGTCTAGATTAAGGATAATAATTTTACAGCATTTTGCTTGCTCTTTTAACTGTCAGGGGTTAAAATGATTATCAATTACTATATGCACTTATGGAGAGGTGGTTTGATGCAACATACACTTTTCTTATTCTATATGAGGAGTTTACTTTGGACCTAATATCCTTTTTAGTTATTACAGGCTTAGCATGCACAAGTGATCACGTCCCATTTGATAGAAGCCTCAGTATTGGAGTTACTGAACATGTTGCCTATATTAAGAGGTTATAGGGTATAGTTCCCTTGATGAAGGGGACTCATACGATTAAGATTGACTCGATCCTCTCATATTATACCCCTAGGAATGTAGCTGATATGACTTCTCCTCTCTAGTTCAATTAACTGGTTCAAGCTTTCTTATTTTATCTATTGGGTAACACCCTTTTTTTTATGTTGTAAGCTTGATAGATCTTATGTATCTAATGCCTTTAAGGGACTTGGACATGGTCTCAACCTATGATTAGGGTTCTGTAGCTCTTTAGTATCTTTATTATGTTATAGCTTCCTTTGTTCGAGGGGCGAAGAGATTGTATGGCTTTTAACATGCTGTGCTAGTATGTTTATGTTCTCTATCATCTTTTACTGAGTTTTTATTTTTTATTGATCTTGAATGGACATAAAAGGTTAAGGGTTTAGAGCTCAAGCTAATTAAGGAGATCAACCTTATTGGTCCGCCAAGAGCTTTCCTTACTTTAGCTTGGTGGGGTACTAGTAGGACTTTACAGAGGGAGATGGCCAACATTCATATGTATCGGCTCTGTCTCATCACTCACTCTCGCTTGGAGTGAAGTATTCTTGTAAATAAAATACATAGTTAGTACTCTCATTATTATAAAAACTTTCATCCTTATTTTTCTTTCTCTGGTTGATAGCTTAAGTATGATCTTTGGGGTCCTTATGTTGGCTAGTCTGAGGCTATATTATGGAATGAGCCTTAGGTCATAAGACGAGTATTGCTTCAAGGCCTAGACTTCCTTATGTGGTAGTTGGGTGAAAGGATTTTCGAGTAGCATCACGGTCCTACTTAGAGGTGCACTCTTAAGTCCCTTCCTCTTATTATATTTTGCACTCATATGTTAGCAGATGCTCTATTAGATGAGGCTCTTACTAGTTCATCTATTGAGGACTTTCTAGTTTAGACTAAGGTGCGCTATTCGACTTTTGCCCAGACATCTCTACTTCAGTCACTTCCTCTTTCTGTTGCTTCCATAGTGAGTGCTTTTTGTTAAATCATTATGCAACCTATTCTTTTTCTTGATACTGATTTGATTCATTTTTTTATAGTGTTCTTCCACAGATGCTAGTGTTAGGATTAGGTCACTACCTTATAGGGAGAGACCTGCTCAGAGAGCTCACGTGACTCTTTCTACTGTTAGGTCTACACCTCCTACTTCTGGTGCGATGATAGTTGGAGCCTTTTCTTATATGCATGACTTTCTTACAAATTATTGGATGCCTCTTGGTGAGCTATTTTACTAATTCTTAACTTTTGATAGCAATCTTTCCTCCTCTTGTGTCCCTCCTACTACTACTCATTTGAGTTTTAACTTAATTTATTTTCCTGTATCTTGTACAAAATTTAACAAATAATTTTGCAGATTTTTAGAGCACAAGGTGAAGAGCTGTATAGGTTGGTTAAAGCTAATTGAGACTATGTTTTAGCTATCACACGACAATGGAAGGTACTTGTCTAGATAAGCCTTACTTAGGTATGCATGATTCAAACTAACATCTTCTCTTTGTTTGAATAGGATCATTGTGAGTCTTTAGAGTTATAGACTGAGGGAGTTCGGCATCAGCTAAGAGCTTATGAGTTGATTGAGAGTGAGGTGAGGATAATTAGATAGAAGAATATAGAGAGGATGATGACTTAGATACTAAGGAGGAGAATGATGATAGAGACGATGGTGATGACAATCAGGATATGTTAGTGATATGTACTAGGTCAATCATATATAACCATATTTTAACTTTATCATTTTATTAATAAAAAGGCATTTGCATTATCATTTTCTATTATGATAATTACTTAAATAGTCAATTCTTCTGAAGGTCATTAAGTATGTGACTTGATAGTATTAGATTAAATATGAGTTCTATTCAAATTATCCCTAGTCATTATAATGTATGAAACTAGTATGGTGTTGATTGATAATTACGTTTTACTAACATGAATATAAGATATTAAATCAACTCATAGGTACTTATTTGAGAAATAATGTACTGGATTGACCCATCATGAGAATACTATATAGATAATTGTCATAAGTAATTCTCATTATAGTAATATTGATTTAGTCCTTTGACCTTAAAATCATTATGGATTTCTACATAACTATTTTGTATTTTGACATAATCTAATATTATCTTTAATCGGATGATAAAATAGATTGTTGTTGGATATGAAATAAGTTATGTGAGGAATGTGAGTGATTGAGAAGGAATTTATCCCTTATTTAATTTGAGTAAGATATCTATGGACCCCTTGATAAGATAGACTGAGGAAAATGCATGGCCATGCTAAAGGAAATTGATAAAAAGTTATCATTCTCAGTTTACTTAGAATCAATAAATAATATAATTAAATTGTATAAGGATGACAAAAATTGTGCCTTATACTCAATTAAGATATCATATGACAATAAGACTATAATATTCACTGTAAATTAGGTTATGTTGGATTATTGACCTTTATATCTTGGGTAGTCATAATATTTTGTTGGAGGCCACTTATGACTTGTAGGCCTAAATAGGGATTTTAGGTCCACTACCAACGTCATGTGAATCTACAGGGTCACACACTTAGAATAGACCTAAAACGAATATGGGTTTTCCAAGCCTGATAAAGCTTTGTGGAAATGAATAAATAAATAAATAAATAAATAAATAAATAAATATATATATATATATATATATATATATATATTAAGGTAATGGTAAGTGAGGAATTACCAAAATTCATTTTGGTAAGTGAAACCCTAATTGAGAGGTCTATAAATATTACATATTTTCTAGGTTTCACATATGATAACCATTTTGCATCTAAATTTCGTTTCCTCTCATTCAAAAAACAAAACATGGAGTTTTTTATTTTCTTGAGTTGTGTGACAATAAAAAAGGTGCTAGCAATGCTTGATAAAGCTTTGTGAAAATAAATAATATATATATATATATATATACTAAGGAATTGCCCAAATTCATTTTGGTAAGTGAAATCCTAATTGAGAGGTCTATAAATATGACATATTTTCTAGGGTTTCATATATGATAACCATTCTGCCACCTAAATTTCATTTTCTCTCCTTCAAAAAACAAAACACATAGTTCTTTATTTTCTTAAGTTGTGAGAAAATAAAAAAGGTGCTAGCACACATTGCATATTCATTCTTAAAAGGGCTGTTCATGTGGATACTTATGGAGGGCGTATTCTTTTAGAGACATCTTTATTCGATAAAAGAGAATGAAAAGCTCGAGGTAGGGTGTCACCAATGTGAAACTCCTCTCAACCTTTCATCAATCTTACCCGATTTTTATCCGTGATAAGGTTTTAGAAACCTTAATAAAATCAATTGATCAAATTGTATGGATCCTAATTCCGGTTTTGGATTAAAGTTTTTTTTTTTTAATTTGCACTGTGTTTTGAATCATGTAGCCTAACAAGATGGTGGTGATAATTAGGATGGTGGTGATAATCAGGATGATTATTATCAAGATGGAGAGGGCGATGAAGATGATAATGCTTAGTTCAATATGCCTTTTCTGTTTTTCATATGTTTCATGTCTTGAATGGTTGCTTTGGGTTTTTATTTTTTTTTTGAATATGAATCTCTTATGAATTTTTCATTATTGAATAATAAGATCCTTTTTTTCCCTTTGAATTTCAGTTATTTTGCAGTTTAGGATCATTTTTCCATCCATAAAGGCGTCACCCTTACACTTAGGCATCACCTTTACATCACTAAGGCGTCGCTTTTCTGCTAAAGGTGAATGCCTTTGTGTTTGTACTTAGGCATCACTTCTTCTTATTAAGGCAACACATTTGTATGACGATCACCTTTGTGCACTATTAAATCCCAATCCTAAATAAAAATGAACTCTCTTCTCTATTTAAATAGATATCTATACTACTATTCAACTACCACAACATTCATACTTTCAAAACCATAATAACTGAGCAAATCTTAAAGCAATTGCATTGCATTCTTCAAAGCATGAGTGGTGATGACTGGGCAAAACTAGAGCCTTTTTATTTATCTTTTTTCCATTCTCTACATTCCTAAAAAATTAACTTCCTTTTCCTTCACACTGTTGCTTAATTTTGGGACCTTAAGAAGTATGTTTTCTGCTTTAATACCTTTGAAGTGTGTCCTTTACCAGAAGAATTTAGAGCTATTTTAAGCTACCCCATTGATTTTGCCTATCAATTTGCAACTCCTCATCTTGGAACTCCTAATTTGCCCTCTGTTATGGTAAGGCTATTCAATATCATACCTCACTTATCTCTTCGCCATATTTTTGGGACTAAAATTCTAATTGGACCTTTTTTAGATGCTGCTATTACTGTGAATAGTAAAGAAGTTTATTAGCCTTGCATAATTGCTCTTTGCTTATATGCTTAGTTCTTATTCATCACCACTTTCGGTGGCTGTGATTTTCATGTTTTGCATATTCTATATCAGGTTAAAGTAGGACTTGACCCATTACCTTTCATTATGGTAGATACTATTATTAGACTTGATAATTTCCCAAAGACTCGATGTTTTATTAGAAGTCCTATGTTATTAGAGGTGTTTTCATTCAATTCCTTTCATTTTCTTTTTATTTTTATTTTCCTTCATTTGTTTTCTTTTCATAGGCTTGGTTTCAAGAGAAATTCAAATTATTATAACCTCTTAGAGATATAACTCATTACAAAGTGAAACACTATCAGACAAGGAAATTACAACTAATCCCAAAGGATGTTAAGAACTGGATAGTTACTTTTCTTGACACTGAAGTCTAGTGGATGTGTCCATAGTGGAAGTTGGAACATGTGAAAATTTGATCCTATACATATTGTGTCCTAATAGCGGTCTTTTATGTTGCCACTATTTATAACCCTACTCGTCTTTGTCATTAGAATGGCATGAAACAATTGATTGTAAAGCCAATGGATGAGTTCAAGCCATTGCCTTTAACTTAAAACTTTCTTGACAACCTGGTTACAACTTGGCTCCATAGGATCATTCACATACCTATTTCTTGTGAAGGAGATAAAACTATTAATGATCAATACAAAGAGTGGATTCAATTGCAATAAGCAAAAAAGGATGAATATGTGAAGAACAAAAGGATTAGAGAACTTTATTTATCAAATATTCAGGATGCGCAACAGAAGAAGAGAAAAAGATAGATTTATTTTTTCAAGTTAGTGAACTTAATATGAATTTTTTTTTTTGCTTAAAATAACTTCCTTTTAGTTAGTTAGTTTGTAATAAGCATTTTAATGTAACACTCGACAATAATAAAGACAAACCATTTCATTTAATTAAGGTAAAAATAACTATACATTTTACTTTTGACAAATCTCCTGTTGTTAGGTGGCTTGCCCTTACAAGTTTTCTAACCAACTATTTTTTTTATTTTCTCTCTTTCTCCTTTTACATGTCCTTAATTTTCTCCTAGACCACCTCTTTCAAGGTTTTCAATCCAACATGGCTTTTATTTATTATTTTTTTTATTTTTTTGGTCTTTAATTTTTGCCTAGGCAGCCTTTTTTAAGGTTTTCTCCCTAGCGAGACATTATAGAAAGTATTTCTTGAGCTTATCTATGTTAATGGGCTCCCTGAATTCATTTCCTTCTAGACTAGATAAGATAGCAATGCCTTTTGGAAATAACTTCTTCACTAAATAAGGCCTTGCTAATTCTACTTGAACTTCCCTTATAGATCAGTTTGGAATGCCTTCGTATACTTCAATACCATATCACCCTCCTTTATTTTACTCAGTTTGATCTTCTTATTATAGGCCTGAGTTATCCTTTTTTGGTATAGCTATAAGTGATACATAACTTTCATCTTTCTTTCATCCAATAATGTTAGTTGAACCAGCCTACTTTCAACCCATTGATACTCAAGTATGCTTGCCTCTAGCAATACTTGCAACGACTGTATTTCTACTTCCATCGATATCATAACTTCACATTCATGCACTAGAGAATCTAAAGTAATCCTAGTTGATGTTTTGACTATTGTTTTGTATCCCCACAATGCATATTATAGGTAATTTGCCTAATCTATATAATTCTCTATCATTTTAGCCAAAATCCTCTTCATATTATTGTTTGTAACTTTTACTACTCCATTAGCCTGTGGTTTATACGAAGATGATCTATGGTGTTTAATTTTATGTTTTTATAGCAAAGCGGCTATTTCTGATTGGATTTGATCACCATGATTAGTGATGACATGATGCAGTAGCCCATATCTACAAATAATATTTTTCTTTATAAGCCTTACCTTTTTTTTTTTAACCCAACTAAGGTATATGACTCTACTTCCATACATTTGGAGAAATAATCAATTGCTAGAATGGCATAGTGATGACCATTTAATGTTGTAGGCTTTATCTCTCCCATAATGTCAATTCCCCAAACTGTGAAAAGGCCGACAAGAAGTCATTCTTTGAAGTTCCATGGAGGGTCGATGACTAAAATCTATATATGCCTAATAGTTATAACATTTTTTTATAAATTTCACACAATCCATTTCCATTGTTAACCAAAAATACCCTTGGAGAGCAATTTTTTTAGCTAGTATTGTTCTGTTCATATGTCCACACACCCTTACATGTACTACTTCTATAATTCTCTAGGCTTCCTCTTTATCCACATACCATAAATGTACCTCAGTCAACATTCTTTTGTATAAGATTCCATTATGGCCAATGAATTATCATGATAATATTCTTAGTGACATTGTTTCCTTTCTATCAGTATCTTTAAAAATTGCCCAGTTTTTAAGTATTTCTGTAAGTCATAAACTATAGCTTTTCTCCAATATTTACTAGCATTACTCTTATTTCTTTGTAACACAAAATTTGAGACTTTATAAGAATAAGGGGCTTAACTTCTGCTTGTTTTCCATTTTGCCACATTTAAGCCAGAGTAGAGAAGATATCTGCTACTTAATTCTCCTCTCAAGGCAAGTGAATGAGCTTACTTTGATTGAAATAAAGGAGAATAGTGGCTAAGAAATCCCAATACAACGTTAACTTATTTTCTCTTACCTCCAATTCTTTCAATGCTTGCTTTACTACTAATATTGAATCTCTATACATTGTGACATCTTCTATGCCCACATTCAATAATGCTTTTAACCCAAAGATACATGCCTCATACTTTTCCTGATTATTTGTCACTTCGAATTCCAACCTCTTTGCCATTGGGATCATTTCTCTATTTGGTGTGATAAGGATTGTACCTATGTTTGCTCCCTTACTGTTGACTGCACCATCAAAGTACATACTTCATCCTTGGACTTTAATTGCCCCCAAGTGTTCATCCAGAAACTTTAACTATGAGTCTTAATCATTTTCCATTGGATTCCATGCTAGAAACTCTACTACAACCCTACCCTTTATCACTTTCTTTGCTACATAATCTATGTCAAGCTTAGTAAGTAGTGCTAACTTATACGAACCTTACCTATAATAGAGATAGAACATGCATCCAAGTTTGAATATTAGCCCAAGGATCATTAAGGATACATTATGTTGATGTAGCTAAACCCCTTGCTCATTAAATTGAAGCAAGATACTTAGCTATTAAAAGATGAATAATTATATAATCCTAAATTTAATCTAACTTAGCAATTGTAGTAAAAGGTAGAAGTGAAAAAATTCAAGTAAACTTGTAAAGTTTCAAAAGAGCCCTAAGATGGCTATTTATAGAGAAAACCTAGTTAGGAACAAGTTGAAAAAAAATACACTTCCAAAAAATTAAAAAGGAAAACCTGGAAAAATAAGGAATTAAGTCTGACATCTGTGTCTAGTTTGATTGGACAGAGTTAGACAGAACATGAATCAGGCATGGCTATGTAAGCATTTTGACATGGCAGTGTTAGAATGAAGACAATAGAATTAGACAAAACAGTCTTCATCAAAGCTATATGTCTTTATATTAGGTTTCCATATCATTTTAAATTACCTCAATTTGAGTTTTGTAGCAAAAGTTACGGCCAAAATACCGAAGCATGCTACTAAGACTCAAAATATGAAATTAAGTTAACTAGCTTGAATTCTTCCTCATTCAGCTTCGTGATTGTACTTAAGGTTGAATCCCCCATATTGCTTATAATATAAAGAACAAATGAATTTAATGCTTGTTTGAACTTCTTTTTCCTTGCTCTTGTCATTGGTCCCTCATAATGCAAAGGATCTTTTGGTTGAATTGACTTGCTTGGTACCTTGGTTACATCATCCCCCTTCCTTTAGATTATTCATCCTCGAATTAACACCTATATTGAAATTAAAAGGAGAGAAATTAGCAACATTAAAAGTAGCACTTACACTATACTCATCGAGCAAGTCAATTTTGTAAGCATTGTCATTGATGTGCTCCAACACTTGGAAAGGTCCATCTCCATATAGCATCAACTTAGATTTCCTTTAAGTTAAAAATCATTCTTTTTGCAAATGAACCTAAACCTAATCACCAGGTTCAAAAACAACATTTATAAGCCTTTTGTTTACATGTTTGGAATATTGCTCATTCTTTTTCTCAATATTTGCTCGCACCTTTTCATGCAATGCCCTCACAAATTCTACCTTCTTCTTTCTATCTAGATTTACTTATTCACTCAAAGGTAAAGCAACCAAATCTAAAGGACAATGGAATAAAACCATAAACAATATCAAAAGGACAATAATTAGTAGAAGAATACACACTACGATTATAAGCAAATTCAATGTGTGATAAGTAATCTTCCCATGACTTCAAATTATGCTTAACCATGGTTTTAAGTAATTGAGATAAAGTTCTATTAACTACCTTAGTTTGACCATCGATTTGCGAATGACATTGTAAATGGCGGGGTTTAGCTCGCGTCCGAGATTTTAGCAACCACGACACTGTTTAGGCTCAGGGCCTTAGAGAACACACTAACCACTGTCACAAAGACATGGCATGGAGATAAGGAGTCACCACCCAGGGTAATAATTGGGAAAATTTGATTGGTGGTACTCGATTCTCTAAAAGAAAATTAGCACCACAACTAGGAGATTTTGGATACGGAATACTAACTTCTTTTAGTCTCGTGTTCATTTAGAATAATTTTATAAATGGTTATTTCATCCTCTAATTACATGCAATTTTATTAAACCCTAATTAACATCCATTTACCCAAAAAGGCAACAAGTCAATAAACTTACAAGTAAAAAATGCACTCAAGATTGCGTTGTCCCTAAGTCTAAACTATGTTAATTTTATTAAAAAGTTAGCTAAATCTACATTTTATTTACAAGTGAAATAGAATAAAAGTGGGCCTACATTAATTAATGAGCCTAAATCTATTTTTTAGTCTTTCTAAGATATGGGCTTAAGTCTATTCAATTTTAAAGGAAAATCAAATTAATGGGCCTAAGTCTAATATGGTTTTAAATAAAATATGGGCCTATATCTATTTATTTTAAAAGAAATGTAATTAAATGGGCTGAGCTAAGTCTAAACAATTTTTAATTAACTAATGTGGGCCTAAAATCTAATTAACCTAATGGACCTAAGTTGATTTTAATTATTTAAAGTTCTAAACCATTTTTAAACCTATTTATTTAGTGGGTTAGACCTAAACATGGGCTTGGGGCCCAAAAACATAAAAAATAAGCCCGAAATAAATAAAACACAAAAATAGATCAAACAAACATTACAGTGAATTTTCTGAAAAAAACCCTAAATAAATTACATGCAAACCCTAATTTAAGCTACTGCCACCATTGATTTTAATTAATTTTTTTATCCAATTGAACCTAATTACTAATCAATTTTAAAATACAGAAAATGAAAATTTACTATTCCCACTTCTGGGGCTGTTACAAACTATGTACAAAATTAAAATTATACACCCAAAAATTAAAATAACTACATAGAACACCAAAAATGGAAAAAATAATAAATAAAATAAAATAAAATAAAATCCTAAGAACTATTGAAGAAATAATACAGGTTCATCCGTGGCATTACATGGACCTTCTATTCAATTCAACACAGTTGGTATCCTCCTCCTCAATCCACATATGGACATCAAAAAAAAAAATAGCAATGAAATCAAATAATCAAAATAATAACAGAAATAAAAGAAAAATCATAAATAAAAAATAAAAAAAAGAGTAATAAAAGAAATAGAAAAATAACATTGGAGATTTAGATGTTGTGCAAATGCCCTTTTTCGGCCCCTCAGATTAGGATTTTCACCATTGAAATTAAATTGTTTGTTGATTCTGGACTCGGACTTGATTGCGTTTAAGGACACTGACAGTATCCAAAATTGGGATTTTTTAGGGTTTCTGCATTTTTTTTTGTGTAAAAGCTCTCTAGAAAGAAAAATCCTTTCGAAAACCAGAAGAAAAAAAAGTTCCCCCTAGCAAAACCTCTCTAAAAAATCTCCTCTCTCATGCATGCATGCAGACTTTACTTTTAAATGCAGAGTCAATGCATACTGAACTTCCTCCAAAGGAGGAATGAACTGATGATCAGATAGCGTTTGTTTTGATTTCAAAAAAATATCTTCTGCGTTTCTTTTTTAAAAAACTTATCAGATAAAATTTGAATTTTTAACCAATCAAAACACTGAAAAATAGATAAAAATAAGGAAAAATAGGCGAAAAAAATCAAAAAATGGAATTATTGCGCATCGGTATTGTGCAATGCCAACTGGCATTGTACAATGCCGACCGGCATTGTGTAATGCCAGTCAGCATTACACCAATGCCGATCTAAAATTTTAATTACCAAAAGACCCCTGAAAGAATGACCTATTTGCAATCAAATCCTAAAAAATGTTACAATTTAGTCCCTAAAGTCCAAAAAATCAACAACTAAGTTCAATTTTTGAATAAATTTCATCATAGGGGCTTACGTCGCAATTATGCACAATTGCATCCCGAAATTGGGTGCTTACAGTTGCCCCCCTTTGTCGCTATTTGCTTGACGAATTGCGGCAAAGTAAAAGAAGCACACAATTTCGAAAGAAAGAAATTAGGACACTCGATTGTATCCTAAGTAATAGATTGATGCTCAAACTGTTGAGCAAGGTGTAGTGTTTGATAAGTTGCACTATATTTCCTGTGGAACATCTAGTGGACTTTATGCAAATGAGTTTCGTTATATTCCCTGTGGGGCGTTTAGCGATGATAAGTTGAAAACTTACTATAGTTCTTGTGGAACGTTTAACAATGATGAATTTCATTATATTCCCTATGGGAGGTCTAACGATGCACACTATATTCCTTGTGGGACGTCTAGTGTAGATGAATTGAAATAAATTACATCATACTCAGTTGTATGATACCGATTATACTCGGCCGTATAATCAATTGAGGATACATTGCACTCGATCGTGCAATGCCGACTACACTCAGTCGTATAGTCTTGAATTGAAAAAATTACATCATACTCGATCGTATAATCGATTGAGGATACATTGCACTCAGTTGCACAATGCTGACTACACTCGATCGTATAGTTTAAATTGAAAAAAATTACATCATACTCGGTCGTATGATGCCGATAATACTTGATCATATAATCGATTGAGGATACATTGCACTCGATCGTACAATGCCGACTACACTCAGTCGTATAGTCTTGAATTGAAAAAATTACATCATACTCGGTCGTATGATGCTGATTATACTCGGTCGTATACTCGATTGAGGATACATTGCACTCGGTCGTACAATATTGACTACACTCGATCGCATAGTCTTGAATTGAAAAAAAATTACATCATACTCAGTCATATGATGTCGATTATACTCAGTCATATAATCGATTGAGGATACATTGCACTAGATCGTACAATGTTGACTACACTCAGTTATATAGTCTTGAATTGAAAAAATTACATCATACTCGGTCATATGATGCCGATTATACTCGATTGTATAATCGATTGAGGATACATTACACTCAGTCGTACAATGCTGACTACACTCAGTCGTATAGTCTTGAATTGTAAAATTACATTATACTTGGTCATATGATGCCGATTATACTCGGTCGTATAATCGATTGAGGATACATTGCACTCGATTGTACAATGTTGACTGCACTCGATCGTATAGTCTTGAATTAAAATATCGTTATATTCCCTGTGGGACGTTTAACGATGCACACCATATTCCCTATGGGACGTTTAGGTGTAATTAAATTGAAAACTTGCTATAGTTCCTATGGAACGTCTAGCAATGAGGAATTTGAAAATTTATGTTATAACTGCTATGCAATACATAACATAATGAAGGTTATGACTACTGTGCAACATATAACGTAATGATTTGAAATTCATATCATAGCTACTGTGCAGCATATGAAACCTTTGATTGAAATCATGCATGTAAAATGCAAAAAATGAGTTCTGTAATCTTGTTCTGTGTTTTGTACTTGACAGAAGATTTAGGATCATAGATTGATTATGCAGTCTTAATAATTCAATGAATTATTAATTTAATGAATGTCGTGATTTAATTAGGAACATGTTCCTAATCAGAATGCAATTATGGACCAAATTGCGTTGAAAGAATTTGAATTCATATGCACACAAAAGTAATAGACTAAAGTGGAATACACTACACCCGATCATGTAGTGTTGATTAATCTATACGATTACGCTGCAATCCATAATTGCTCACGATTAGCTACAACCCTTTCATTGCTCACTGATGATGCTGCAGTCTATAACTGCTCGCTGATGATGCTGAAATCTATAATTGCTTGTAAATTGACTGCAATCCTTTCATTGCTCGCCTTTGATGTTGCTACAGTCTATAACTGCTTGCTAATTTTGAGTCGAATGCTTTGAATACTTTGTACTGACTAATTTTAATTCCACTGTGCACTTCTTTCTGGTTTTATAATTTTTGTAGACATGATGAAGTTAGTTTCAATCATGATGAATATATATAAAAGTACATTATAATGTCGACAATTTATGAGAAAATTCATCCTTTTATCATGAGATAGCATGTACTTAACGAATCTCACTATTTTTTTCTTTTCATAACTATCATTTATTTGCCATTTGCAAAGGTTAGAGGCATCGTTAACTATCTTATGCTGAGAGTATAGCATTTACTAAGTGAAGAGCTTACTTCCACATTTAATTTTAGGGAGAATTTGCTAAACAAAACTTATGGAAATTAAGCATAAAAAAGATTGAATTTGGAGTATCAAAACAGTCTTTATATTATTTTTGTGCTTTTCTTCCTTATCCTAGTATTTCCCCGCCTTTCTCATATTACTCAGCGTGGATACTGTTGGAAAGGTCCTTTGGATACTCATACTCTTATAGAGCATTGGAGTAAATAGAGCAAGTATTTTTTTTTAAACGTGGGTCCTCTTTTAGTATTCCCCCGCCTTTCTCGTATTACTCAGCGTGGATACCGCCAGAGGTTCACGTTGATACTCTTGCTCATTTTTGGGCATTGGAGTACATTATGCTTGCTCTTATTCTAATTCTTCTCTTAGTGTTCCCTCGCCTTTCTCGTATTACTTAGCATGGATACCGTTGAAGGATTTGTACTCGTACTCATTTCTGAGCATTAGAGTAGATTATGTGCACATTTATTATTCAAAAGACTAAAATGACACTTTTTGAAATTCAACCAAATTATACTGTAAGTCTATAGATTTTGTCTTTACACATTCTTCCCCTCGTTTGGGTGTAAAATAAGCATTAGATTGATCAGTGTTTTAGAAACTCTCAGCATAGAACTGTCAATAAGACATCTGAATTCTGTAAGGCTAATAAAAGAAAGCCACTAAAATCAAAGGTCATGAGATAAGTTTTTGCATATGATATCATGAAGTGGATGAATTTACTCTTAATTTTATAAATTTTCTTTGTGCTTCACTGCAGAATAAAAAAAGATAGAGTTATACTACTTCCCTTTGGTATTTGTCAGGCTATTTGTCACATGAAGTGAGATTTTGACGAGTGATTAGCATTTTTTATCCTAGTCATTCTTATTGATGTATCGATTCTTTTTCTCTTTTTCGTTCTCTTTTATTTTCCCTGCATAAAATACCATAAGTTAGTATGGTTTATTTGTAAGTGAAGAAATTTTGTCAAAATGCAATATCATTCTTTTGCATTCTTCCCTTTTTGATTGTGGTGATGATGTCTCTAGTCATAGGGTCGCGATGTTCTGCCATTGAAGTTGTGGCTTTCTTCTATTGATGCTATGGTGGAGGGCTCCATCATTCCTTTTCCTAACATTTCCTATAAAAGAGAAGATTTATGAGTTTGAGATTTTTATTTCATAATCAAAGAATTTTTCAGAGTGCATTTGTCCCAAGTTTTGAGTGCATTCTTCCTTTTTTAGGGCCGAGCACATGTATCACTGACATGTTCGACTTTCTTATTACCATATTCCACACCCTCTTGAGATCACTAGGATGATGCTTCTTGGTAATGTTGCTCCTCCTATTTTACCTTTCAGATGCTTTACATATGAATACTCTGACTACTTTCCTGCACTTTTACAACACTAATCTTGAATGTTAGTAGCAAAGTGTTTAGACAATCTTGACTAGGCTCAAAGACTTTATTATGCAAAGAAAGTATTTCATAATAAATGTATGCAAGTGTATGCATGATCCTAATAGGTCTTCTGTTTGAGGCAAAGCTATGTTCGTAACTTAAGGTGTGAGAACGAGGTGCCTCTTCAGCAGCTTGTAGGTTCAAGCAATTGATGCTTCAATGTTGGAAAAATAGGCGAAAAAAATAAAAAAATGGAATTATTGCACATTGGTATTGTGCAATGCCGACCGACATTACACAATGCTGGTCGGCATTGTGTAATGCCAGTCGGCATTACACCTGTCATGACCCAAAACAGGGACCATGACCGGCGCTAGGGAACGGGAATTCTTTCGAATCCAGAACCCGTAGCAAGCCTTAAAATAAAATAAAACATGCAGTAATAATAATAACATAAATAATATTATGCAGGGGAAATAAATCATAAATATTAAAACCATAATCCATAAAAAATAATTAAATCAAACAACCTCATCCCACATATAAATAAACTTTTAATACAAACCAGTTCAAATCCTTAAAATATACAACTCACACGATATAGTACAAAACCCCTTTAACAATTTTACAACTACTACAGTGTCTAGATTATAAAATAAAACTTAAGTAAACAGTTTACATAATGAAGTCGGGGCGGAAGAAATTTGGCATACAGGTCTGCTACTGAGGTCTGAAGATGATGGCTCTCCTAAAAAATTGTCAACGGAGGGGAGTCAGACCTCACTAAGTGAATTGTTATAATATATACATATGCATACTAAATGACAATGCACACAGTCAATAGTATATATAATAAATATATATACAGGCAATTACATACAAATGCAGCAACATTATTTTTTATATATTTACTGAAAATCACTGTTTATGAAGGATCAAATAGAACCCTAGAAAATCGCAACCTCAAATAGTGTTAAACAACACTCTAGCCAAACAGGCTCACTTATTCCAAATATATTCACTTATTCCATTTAGACAGTAGATTGGTCCCGAGACACTAAGTCAACCGAGCTCCAGCAGTCTGACTGTCAGTGTGATTGGCCCCGAGACACTTGGTCAACCGAGCTCCAGCAATCACACTCCCAAATCATATCTCACATATTAAATAATCAAATCCAATCCATATCCACAAATAGGTTAGTAATATAGCCTAAATGCTATCAGCGTACCGATACGTACTCGATCCTAGTGCCGCCCACTAAGTAGCACATTCTATCAATATCCTTCATTATTAAATAAAAACATACATTCATAAAATAAATGATGCATGAATTTGAAATAAACAACAACATAAACCATATATATATTAGAAATATACCAAAAGTAAACCAGGTATATTTCAAGTATATATACGTCAAATAAATCCAATACATTTGCAAAATAAACTAGAAATATATTTAAAAACATTTTAAGTATAAATGTTGAATAAAATATGCATATAATTCAAAATATATAAAAAATAAACCAAAAATAAACCTAAGTACTAATTAAATCATTTATGCATATTTATCAAAATAAACCATACATTTCTAAAACATGCACCCTAAAACATATATATATAAAATAACAACTTACTATTTATTGCGCTCCACGAGATGGGTCCGATGGGCCTGGTCCACTAGGCCTCGGTCTTGGCGCAACTAAACAAACAGATGACAATAGAAAATTAGAATAATTCTAATGGAAAATCCTAGAAACTCGATCTAGAATACTAGACACAAAATTAAAATCAGAATTTGACCGGACATCACGTTTTACGAGAATTCTATCGAAAATTTGACGGAACCTCTCCTGTAAAACGGACATCTCTCTACTCAAAGAGTAGAACCGGCCCTGCAAGAAACACACTTCCAAAATAGACACAAAATTCACAATCAAAATCCCTTAGTCGGACTCCAAACTACAATTCACCAACCGAGGTCCACAATTCACAGAATATTCATAAAATACCAAAAATATCTTTATATAATAAAAATACATTTTATCAATCCAATTTACTTAATTAACCCTAAAACATGTTAAAAATCGATAAAAACTCATTTATTTAGAAAAATCGTATAATACATATATAATTTGAAAATAATTTATGAAAAATAGTTTTAATTAGTTAAAAATACTAAATAATTTATAGAAATCATTTTTATACCTTAAATAACTAGTAAAACCAATTTAATTACATTTTTCACCAATTTAGTGTCAAATTACCAAAATACCCCTATATATATATAAATTCACTAAAAATAATAAAAAATTCACCAAAAATAATATAATTACTCAAAATTAATTTTCTCAACATATAATTCAATAATATCAATAAATATACTCAATTTACCAAATAATTTCAATTAAACACATAATTAACCCTATTTTTCAAAATTACATAAACTTAATAAATTCCAAAATAAATACATAAAATTGACAAAAATTACAAATAAATTTTTAATATTAATTTTAACACCTATAATTACTATAAAACACAATTTCATAATTTAATTAATTTATTTTCGAAAATTAGAACATATTAATAAAATAATCAAAAATACCCAAAAATCAAAATAAATTCCAAAAATTCTACAAAAATTCCAGCATGAAGATTAAGCTACCAGGATCAATGTTTGTGAAGGAAGTTTTCATGAATCAATCAAATTAAAGCTCAAAAAAATAAAAAAACCCTAATTGCCAAAATTGCAAAATCGAAACCTTGGAAAATCTAGACGATTTTGAGTGAAAAAAAGCTTGGAATCACAGTCACCAAAGCTCAAGGAGAAGATAGAGACTGGCGGTGTCAATTTTGGTGGCCGGAATCATGTCGATCGGAGCTTGATCGATTTTCAGCTTTTTTGAGAAAAATCGGTCAAAACTCGCCGGAAATGGAAGCTAAGGGCGGTGGGATGGGCTGGAGATGGAGGAGGAAGGTTGAGAGGCACACCGACAGTGAGAAAATGACGTGACAGTGGCCGGAATGGGGAAGGATCGATCAAGGAAGAAGGAGGAGGATCGGGTGGCAGTTTCATAAATATAGAGAACTTTTTGATTTTGATTAAAATTTATGTATATATGTATATATATATATATATATATCCACACTTTATATTATAATAATATATATGTTCTCACACACAAATAATACTCACCACACAAATAATTTAATATATTTAATAATTTATACACTTATAATTAATTAATATTAAAACTAAATAATAAAATTAAGGTAATTAATTAAACCCTAATTAATTTTAAACAAATACACATATATACAATTTATTTTAGCACTTTAAAAATTATATATGAGTTTATGAAAATTCGTAAAACTAGTCAAAATAATTAGTATTAAATTATTTACGTGTCAATTTCCCCGAAAATATAATTCCCGGGAAAATTTTACGTAAAGTACTTAAAATAATTAAAATAATTAAAATTAGCTTTAATAAATATCAAACTCATTAAAATATCATAAATATGTACAAAAATTATTAACACTGTATATCCCGATGCAGTATACAAATATTTATAAACTCGGGATATTACAATACCAAAGCCGATCTAAAATTTTAATTACCAAAAGGCTCTTGAAAAAATGACCTATTTGCAATCAAATCCTAAAAAATGTTACAATTTTAGTCCCTAAAGTCCAGAAAATCAACAACCAAGTTCAATTTTTGAATAAATTTCATCATAGGGGCTTACGTCACAATTGTGCACAATTGCATCCCGAAATTGGGTGCTTACAGACATGTTATAGAAAATAAAAGTTTAGTGCCTAATTCACCCTTCAAAGTCTTCCAAAAGTAGCTTAAAAATTTAGCATCTCTATCACTCACAATTATTCTTGGCATGTCATGCAAATGAATAACCTCTTTAAAGACCAAATTCGTAACATGTTATGCATCGTCAATTTTTCTACATGCTATAAAGTGAGCCATTTTTGAAAATCTATCTACCACAACATATATTGAATTATGTCCATGCCTAGTCATAGGTAACCCAAGCACAAAATCCATAGGAATATCAATTTAAAATGAGCTAGGCAAGGGTAGAGGTATATACAAACCATATGGTTTTAACTTAGACTAGCTTGATTCCAACCAATGCACTTATTATAAATTCTAGCAACATCCTTTTTCTTTCTAGGCTAGTAAAAATGATCATGTAAAACATCCAAAGTTTTAACTATACCAAAGTGTCTCATTAAACCGCACTCATGTGCTTCACGAATAAGCAACTCACACATAAAACAATTAGGAACACATAACTGTTTCTCTTTAAAAAAGTAACCATCATGCCTATAGAATTTTTCAAAAGCAACATTTTCACATGTATGATAAACATTACCAAAATCACTATCATTCTTATACAGCTCTTTAATATATTTAAATCCTAGCAATTTGGCATCTAAAGAAGTAGGTAAACTATACCTTCTAGAAAGTGCATCAGCCATAACATTTTCTTTACCTTGCTTATATTTAATGACATAAAGAAATGACTCAATGAATTCACTCCACTTAGCATGTCATTTGTTAAGCTTGGTTTGCCTTTTCAAGTGCTTTAAGGATTCATGATCAATGTGTATCAAGAACTTTTTAGGCAATAAATAATGTTGCTAAGTCTCTAAAGCATGATCTAAGACATACATCTCCTTGTCATAAGTAGGGTACTTCAAGCTTGCACCATTTAACTTTTCACTAAACTAAGCAATTGGTCATCCATCTTATATTATAATAACCTTAAACCTGAAGCATCATATTCAATTTCAAATGTTTTGGAAAATTTAGGGAGAGTAAGTAAAGGCGTAGAAGTCAACTTATCCTTAAGCATATTAAATTCTTATTCTTGCGCTTCTCCCTATTTGAAGCCAACATTTTTCTTGATGACTTTGGTCAATGGTGCAGTAATGATGCTAAAATCCTTTACAAATTGCCTATGAAAGCTTGTAACACCATGAAAACTTTATATATCACCAACTCCTTTAAGTGTAGGCCATTCTTGGATTGCCTTAACTTTCTCTTCATCCACCTCTATTCCTTTTGCACTTACAACAAAGCCTAAGAAAACAAGCTTATGTGTGCAAAAACTACACTTTTTGAGGATAGAATACAAACATTCCTTATGCAACGCTTCCAAAACCAAATGCATATGTTCAATATACTTTTCCAAAGATTTGATATAAATAAGTATATCATCAAAATAAACAACCATAAATTTTCCAATGAAAGCACACAAAACATGGTTCATTAATCTCATAAAAGTGCTAGGTGCATTAGTTAAACCAAAAGGCATGACTAACCACTCATATAAACCATATTTTATTTTAAATACAGTTTTCCACTCATCTCCCTCTTTCATGTGAATTTGATAATAACCACTTTTCAAATCAATTTTGGAAAATATAATAGTCCTATGTTTCTTGCTAAACTAAGAAACTAAACATTGTCCTAAAACTTGACAAATTTCGGAAGTGCTTTTTCTATCTAGTAAACTACCAGCAAAGTTTGCATAAGAATAACTAATTAAGTCAAAGGATGAACTCTTAGGATACCAAAGTCCTAAATGCATTGTACCACAAAGATATTTGAAAATTCTTTTAATAACATTCAAATGAGACTCTCTAGGACTTGATTAAAATCTAACACACAAGCAAGTAGCAAATATAATATCGAGTCTACTAACAGTTAAATAAAGAAGAGATCCGATCATACCTCTAAATCGCTTTTCATAGTTCTTGAATTTAAGTTTGGGACACTCACTTCTAATATGTCTCGGTTTCTTGCATTCATAGTAAGTAACCTCCTTAGTTTTCTTCTTCCCATCTCCTTCGAACTTCTTATTGAAGTCCCTTGTTCTTGAGAAGTTTTTCTTTCTCAAAAACTTCTTGAAGTTCTTAGTGAGCATGACAATGTCACGATCTTCATCACTAGAATCTTTGATGCTTTCCTTTTTACTATCTTTTTGAAGAGCTTTTAGAGCAATGCTCTTTTTCTTTTCCTCTTTCTCTTCTTATTCTTCAGCTCTTTAGTTGATAGTGAGCTCATGTGTTAAAAGCTTACCAATGAGCACATCAGTTGATAGGGTGGAGAGGTCTTGAGCTTCCTCAATTGAAGTAATATGAGATTCTTAGTCCTTCTTAGGTAAGATTCTTAGAATCTTGTTGTTTACTTCTTCCTTGAAGAAATATTTTCCAAGTTTCTTTATGGTTGTGAGGAGAGCATTAAGATGATTTGTCATCTTCGTGATTGATTCATGAGGCTTCATTTTAAAGAGTTCATATTCATACATATAAAGTTGAACCTTTTTACTTCTTACTTGGATGTTGCATTCGTAGTGGTTTTTTAAGGCCTCCCATATTTTTTTGGCCGACATACAATGTTGAAGCTTGCCTCCTTTTTCTCTTGTCATTGAAGAGACTAGAGTAATCATAGCCTTTTTATTTTTGTGATTTTCTTTCTTTTGATCAATACTTCATTAGCTTCTTATAATAGTAGTTACCACACCATCAATGATAGTTGTAGGTGGTTCCCAACCTCTTAGGACAATGTTCTAAAGTTTAATGAAATCACAATCAAGATATAATTCCATTTTGAATTTCCAATGTGGATAGTCACTACCATCAAAGAATGGTCTAAGAGAAGAGATGTTTTATGATTTACTCCCATGATCTTGTATTCTAGCAATAAAGTACCTAGAATTCAAGCTCTGATACCAATTGAAAAGTGTCCTAGGGGGTGAATAGAACTATTAAATAAAAATGAGAAATTAAACGAATTCTTCGCAAGAATTGAATGGAAGTTGAGAAGGAAGAATAAAGAACACAAAGATTTAAGGAGTTCGAATTCGATAATAATCCTACGTCTCCATCTAACTTATCCCCAAGTTAAGATTTTCAATCACCTACAATGTTATTCACAAGACTGAGATTACACTTATTACTCACTCTTATAACATTATAACATGAGTTTTCAACGCTCACTCAAAAACCTAAAACCCAAGTGTTTCAATGGACAACACTTAAACCAATTCCTTTAGAAATCAATCTCACTTCCCTTCTAATATAACCCAAGATTTAAGATGAAGAGAAATTCTATTTCTAATACACACCTAACACTCACAAGAGTTATACAAACAAAGAATTGTTTAAGAGAATTTAAGAGCTCAATGAATGCTTAAGAAAGAATGAATGGTAAACTTATTTCTTAAATTTCATTTAGCTCTAGAGGTTTATACTTAAAAATATAGCTATTGGAGGTGCAAATGATGTGTCCAATGTCTATATTTTGGATTATTGAAAGTGATGTTGTCAGACAGCTATTCATGGATTGAAACTGTGATTGGCTGCTCAATATGTTTGAATTTGTCTATACTTTCTTCATAGAAGCTATAGATATTTGAATTAGCTCTCTATATTATTTTGAATCACCTAAATTATACATCTGTAGCTCAGGATATGTCCAAAGTACTAAGAGCTATGCAATTTGAAATGTAGAATACTATCAGATAACTATACCCAAGTTAAAGCCGTGATTTTCTCCTGAAGAAATTTTAATTTTCCCATACTTTCTTTATTAACGTTGTATATATTTGACTTATCTTTCTATATAATTTTGAATCACCTAAACTGGACTTCTGTAGCTTAGGATATCTCCAAAGTACTAAGAGTTATGCAATCTGAAATGTAGAATACTGTCAGACAGCTATACACAAGTTGAAGCCGTGATTTTCCCCTGAAAAATTTTAATTTTGTCACGACCCAAAACAAGAGGCCATGACCAGCACTAGGAAATGTGAATTCTTTTGAATCTGGAACCCGTAGCAAGCCTTAAAAATAAAATAAAAGCATGCAATATATATTAAAATAAATAAAACATTATGCAGTGGAATTAAATCTCATAAATAAAATAATAATCCACCAACAGATTTAATAACATAAATTCATCTTATATATATATAATCTTTCAATACAAATTCTCGGTTCAAACCTTTGAAATTTAATTCTCAAACATATATAATACATACTGCTCACTAAAACAACTACTGCAGTGTCTAGAATACAAAGTAAAACTCAAGTAAGCAGTTTACACAATAAGGCCAGGGCGGAAGAAATCCGATGTAAAGGTCTGCTATTGAGGTCTAAGGACGAAGACTCTCCTAAAAAATAAATCAACGGAGGGGAGTTAGACCTCACTGAGTGAATTGTTATGATATATATACATGCATAGCTAAATGACAAATGCACACATTCAATAGTATATATATAATAAATATATATACAGGCATATACACACAGATGCAGTAAAAATCATTTTATATAATACTGAACATAATAACCATTTATGAAGGATTAAATAGAACCTTAGATGATCGCAATCTCAAAAAGTGTTAGACAACACTTAAGCCATATAGGCTCACTTATTCCCAATAATTTCACTTGTTCCATTTGGATAGTAGACTGGCCTCGAAACACTAAGTCAACCAAGCTCCAGCAGTTTGACTGTCAGTATGTTTGGCCTCGAGACACTTGGTCAACTGAGCTCCAGCAATCACACTTTCAAATCACATCACACATCAATCAAAACAATCTAATCATAATCCACAAATAGGTTAGTAATTTAACCTAAATTCTATCGTCGTACTGGTACGTACTCGGTCCTAGTGTCGTTCACTAGGTAGCACGTTCTATTGATATCCTTCATTTAAAAATAAATCATACATTCATAAAATAAATGATGCATGACATTAATTAAAATGACAATATAAACTATATATATACTAGAAATATACCAAAAATAAACCAAGTATATTTCAAGTATATATATGTCAAACAAATTCAATTTAATTACAAAATTAACCAGCAATAAACTATATATATACTTAAAACAATTTAAGTATAAATCATGGATGAAACATGTATTTAATTCAAAATATACCAAAAATATACTAAAATATATCCAAAGTATACCTAAGCATTTATTAAATCATTTATGCAAAATTCATAAAATTTAAACATACATTTCTAAAAATATGCATCCTAATACACGTATATATAATATAACAACTCACAGTTGTGCGCTCCACGAGACAGGTCTGGTCCACTAGGCCTCGGTCTCGGTGCAACTAAACAAATAATTGACAACACGAAATTAGAAAAAATCTAACGAAATTCTAGAGACTCAATCTAAAATATCGAACACAGACTAAGAATAGGGATTTGATCGGATGTCACATTTTATGAGAATTCTACCGAAAATTCAGCAGAACCTCCCTTATAAAACAGACATCTCTCTACTCAGAAAGTAGAGCCGGTCTTGCAAGAAAACACACTTTGAAATAGATAGTCACACATCCCCTCGGTCGGACTCCCAAACTATGATTCTACCGACTAAGGTTCTCAATTCACGAGATATACACAGAATACATTTAAATTCTGAAAATACCAAAAATACCCTTTATATATCAACATATAGCAATTTAGGTATTTAAAACACTAAAAATAATTATTTTACCGATAATTACATAAAAACCCTAATTTTAATAAAATATTATTAAAAATCCATAATTCTCAATAAATTCACAAATATTAACCAAAATTCATTTTATAAATCCAAATAAAATAATTAGCCCAAAAACATATTAAAATTCACTAAAAACTCATTTATTTACAAAAATAATATATTATATATAATTTGAAAATAATTTTTGAAAAATAGTTTTAATTGGTTAAAAATACTAAATATTTTGTAAAAATCATTTTTACGCTTCAAATAATTATTAAAACCAATTTAACTAAATTTTCAAGCAATTTATTATCAAATTACCAAAATACCCCTAATATATATAAATTCACATAATATACAATAATTATTCAAAAATTCACTAAAAATTATACAATTGCTAAAATTAATTTCTCAACATAAAATTCAATAAAATCAATAATTATACTCAATTAACCCATTAATATTAACAAAATACTTATTTAACCTAATTTTCCGAAATTCACCTAAACTAAATAAAATCATAATAATTACACAAAAATCACAAAAATTACAAATTAAATTCTAAAATTCATTTCAACTTCTATAAACACCATAAATCATAATTTCAAAATTTATTTAATTAATTTACGAAATTTAGAAAATATTAATAAAATAATAAAAAATTCACAAAAATCAAAATAAATTCCAAAAATTATACAAAAATTGTAAGATGTAGATTTAGCTACTAGGAGCAATTTTTGTAAAGGAAGTAAGCTTGAATCATCAAGATTGAAGTTCAAAAAAAATAAAAAAAGCCAAAGAAGTCAAATTCAAAACCAAGCTTAAATCCTTACCAAATCAGGTTTTCAAACTTCCAGAAACTTAGAATCGACTTCTAAGTAGTTCTAGGAGCAAAACCACACCGGAATCATCAAGAACTATGGCTGAACGAGGGAGAATGGAGTTAATGGAGGTTTCGGGTTTCCGGCCAAACCACGCTAGAGAAGGTGGCAGGTGGCGGAATAGGCTGGAAATGGTGGTGGCATGCCGGGAACCGCAGTGACGGTGAGGGAACGGCGTTGCGCAGTGGTGAGAGAGGGAAGGGATGTCAGGATCTTGAGGAAGGGGTGAGTGGCAGAAATGGTAAATTTAACTAACTTTATATATATATATATATATATATATATATATATAGAAAATAAACTTTAACAATTTAATATTATAATATAATAATATTATATTCAAAATAATCCCACACCAAATATTATACACATATATATATACATATACGTATATATATTTCACATGATAATAAAAATAAAAACTACATAATATATACATAAATAAAAATAATAAACCCTAAAAATGCTATATATATATATATATATATATATATATATATATATATATATATATATATATATATATATATATATGTATATATATATGCATATATATGTTTATATATATTAATATGAAAATATAATCATGCATGGAATCATGCAATTTAATAAAATGGACTAACGTAAATAAATAAATATTTATTTAGGTTTTATTTTCCTA
The DNA here is from genome assembly GCA_947683625.1 of Mallotus nudiflorus. Taxonomy (NCBI): domain Eukaryota; kingdom Viridiplantae; phylum Streptophyta; class Magnoliopsida; order Malpighiales; family Euphorbiaceae; genus Mallotus; species Mallotus nudiflorus. The sequence continues at coordinate 3,968,835 of CANTUR010000152.1, forward strand.
AAAATATAATTCTCGGGAAAATTTTACGTAGGAAACTTAAAATAATTAAAAATAACTTTAATAATTAACAAACTAATTAAATAGTCAAATATATTTATTAAAATTATTAACACTGCATATCTCGATGCAGTTTAAAAATATATAAAATATCGGGTTAATACAAATTTGCCGATTATTTCTTCATGAAAGTTGTATATATTTTACTTATCTTTCCATATCATTTTGAATCACCTTAATTTGACTTCTTTAACTCAAAATATGTCCAAAATACTAAGAGATGTGCAGTATGAGATGGCAGACGTATTCATGGAATTCAACTCAAAATTTTCATAACCAAGTGAACTTGGATTTTAACAAATAAGCCTAATTTAAAATCTTAAGATGTCTACTTCAAATGTGAAGAAGAAAATTTTCTCATTATAAAGCTCTAAGGATGTGAAAAGCCTCCTTGAATATCAAAGGTCCAATCAGCCCAAGATAATTATACTTCTAATAGAGTCCTAACTTATACACACTTAAATAAACAAATCAAATGCTCAAAATTAAGTTTGTTAAGATCAAAATTAAGATTGATTATTGCTAAGGTCAATAGTATAATAATATATTTATATTTATTTAATACATACATGCATTCATACATATGCTAAAAATCCACTTTTATTTTAATAATAAATGCAAAAGAATTTTAGGTGAATGATCAGCGCAAAATCCCTAAATTTTTCATAACCTCAATCACTAAAATTCACTAGCCAACAAGCTTCCATAACTCCAAATATTTCTTTATCCAACTTTCTAGTAGTGAATTGGCCCCGAGGACATAAAGGGTTAACTGAAGACCAACAATTCTACTACTGGTGCTAACTAGCCCTGAGCACTCTACAGGTTAATTGAGGATCTATAGTCATACCCCTTTATCCATCATTCACCATAATCATTATATGCATATAAAAAAATCAATCAATTTCATAGTCTATCATCTAACGTGCTATTGCATAACTACCATAGTGTGACCCACTAGGTGACACGTTCTACAACTATTCTCCAAAATGTTTATCATGAATAGAATAATCAAATTTCTATTAAAATATGCAGCATCCATCAATAACAATTAGTAATCGCATTTTATATATGAAAACATATATGCTCAATAATAATAATAATAAAGAACATTTAATTCTATATAGCATAATTAATACTAAAATTCATAATTATTCAAAATATGGATGCTCACAATATATTATCTACATGCAATGTATACATAGAATAATAATTCACAGTTTAAGTGTGCTCCTTGACTTTGGCTCAGATGGCCCAGTCTGATAAGCCTAGCATATTGAGCAACTGAGGAAAATAATGACAATAATAATATATTAGAATCGAAATCCTAATTTTATACTTCTAGAATTTCTAAAGAATGACTCAATCTAGGACATTACTTGATAAAATTTCAAAACTCAGGATCGATTCGATGTCACGTTTTATGAGAATTCTACTAAAAATTTGGAAGAGTCTCCTCCATAAAACAGATGTCTCTGTACTAAAAGTAGAGCCGATCATGCACGCGAACACACGTCAAATATTCACAAAACTCAACTTCTCGGGTTGGACCCCTGTAGACAGCGGGGTTTAGCGCGCGCCCAAGATCTTAGCAACCGTGACACTGTTTGAGTTTAGGATTATAGAGAACACACTAACCATTGTCACAAAGACATGGCGTAAAGATGAGGAGTTGCCACCCAGGGTAATAACTGGGACAAATAAAAAAATGGTGGTACTCAATTTTCTAAAAGAAAGCCAGCACCACAACTAGGAGATTCTAGATACGGAATACCAACTTCTTTTAGTCTTGTGTTCATTTATAATTTGTTTATAAATTACTATCTTATCCTCTATTTACATGCAATTTCATATAAACCCTTATTAAAACAATCAACTCCAGACAAACTAGTCATGGAAAATACATGTAAATAATGCATTCATTTAAATTTGCAATCCCTAAGTTAGTCTAATCTACATTGATTAAATGGGCTAAATTTACATGTTTTAATTTACAGGTGAGCCTAAAGACTAATAGGCCTGATTCATATTGTATTTTAATTAAATGAACCTATGTCTATTTTTTTAATTCTAAAATAAGCCTAAATCTACAAATTATGAAGTATTTAAATTAGTTAGCCTAGTTCTACATATTTTATTTCTAAAGTGATCTTAAATCTACAAATTATGAAGAAGACTTAAATTAAATAGGCTAAGTTTAAATTAATTAAATTAAACTAGGTGGGCCTATGTCTAGATTAACTAAATGGGTATAAGTTATCTCTACCCTACATCTAATTAATTATGGGCCTAGTATACATTTTAATTAATTAAACCTAAAAAAACCTAAATTTATTTAAATGGGTTAAAGTCTGATGTGGGCTTAGGGCCCAAAACACATAAACATAAACAAACAAGTCCAAAAACAACAAAAAGTATAAAAAACAATTAAATAAAAGATCAAACAATCAATTAAATCTATTTTTAAAACCCCAATTTAATTAAAGTGACTTTAAACAAATAAATAAAATAAAATAATCAACAAGCAACCTAATTCTATCCACTTAAATCTAAATCAATTTTAATTAAACAACCTAATGACTTTTATATCCATTAATTTTAATTAATCAACTAATTAAAACTCTAATTTTACTAATCAATTAATAAAACACAAAATCACACACACATTATTTCATTATTCCCACTATTAGGGCTATTGCAATGAGCTATTAAAAATAATAAGAAAAGAAAAATTAATACAATCCCAAAAATAATAAAACAAACAAAATTAAAATAAAAATAAACAGAAAATCTAAGAATTATATTAAGCTATGAAGTTCAATCCATGGTATTCTATGGACCCTCATAGATTTTGTTCACCTAGTAAGATTATCATGTAATCTCCTCCATAATTACCAATACAAAACAGTAAACAATGATTAGTGAATAAAATAACAATAAAAATTAGAATCAAAATAATAACAATAAATAAAAATAAAAGAAGGTAGAAAAGACGATGATGATTATGGATGCAGTGTGGGTTGGCTCCTTAGACTAGTAAAATCACCATTATTTGTTAAATAGATCTTCAAAACTTATTATTATTTTTCTCAAAAGTCTATTACTCCTTGCTTCAAAATGAAATAAGTCATAGAAAAGTATTTTTGTGTATTGCCTAGAAAAAGAAAAGTCTCCAAAAAAAAGAGAGAGCCCCCCACAAAAGAGCTTTACCTAGGTTTTTATAGAAAAAATCTTAGGTCACATATTGAAAAAGTTTCAGTTTTAAAAGGATTTTATTTCCTGAAAATCTAGATAAATCCCAAAAAGGAATTTAAGAAATTTTATAACCAATTAAAATTTAGGAAACATATTTTTATTTACTGTAAAAATACAAAAAACAGACAGAAAATATATAATTTTTATCCTTTTTTAAACTTTTAATTATAAAAAGATCCTTGAAAGAATTTAAAATTTTCAATTAGGTCTTAAAAAATATTATAATTAGGTCCTTAAAAAAATAATTAAACTCTTTTGAAAATGCATTCAGACTTCTGAGGTTTCAAACTTCAAGTATTGAAGACCTACTTATAACATTTTCATCATTAGAGTCCTTTGTCACATCCATACTTTATTATCTTAAAATTGGGTGCTTACAATTACCCCCCTTTGTCACTATTTGCTTGAAAAATTGCTGTAAAGCAAATATGCACACAATTTCTTAAGAACAAAAGTTAGGTACTTACTTGTGCTCCTTGAGGCTTTTGCTTGTAAGTAATAATCGGTTTATGATGAATGCTTGTGTTGCCATGCAACACTAGGCATAAACTTAAAACATCTAAGGAAACACTATACTCGGACGTATAGCGTTGATTTTAAAGGATACATCACACTTAGTTGTATGATGTTGACTATACTCGGTCATATAGTACAGATTGAGAAAGTATATTGTACTCAGTCATACAATGTTGACTATACTCAGACGTATAGTACGAATTGAAAGAATATATTGTACTCGGGTATACAATATCGACTATGCTCGAATGTATAATACTAATTGAAAGAGGTACATTATACTCAGTTGTACAATATCGACTATGCTCGGTCGTATAGTATGGATTGAAAGGATACATCACACTCAGTCTTATGATGTTGACTATACTCAGTCATATAGTCTGGATTGAAAGGACACATTGTACTTGGTCATACAATATCGTTATACTCTGTTGTATAGTCTAGATTGAAAGGATACATTACACTCAGTCGTATGATGTTGACTATACTCAATCGTACAGTCCGGATTGAATACACTACAGTAGGTCACGTAGCATTGCTTTCTTTTATGTTGACACTTTAATAATTCAATGAATTATTAAATCATGTAGCTTTGTAATTTAGGACTAAATTGCAAGAAAATTATTAGACTGGAATGCAAACAAAGTCAAGGGACTAAAGTGGACATTTGCCATTTTAATATAAATTTGCATTTTGCCAATTCATTTCTTCATTTTCTATCCCTTTCATTCTTTGCCGATTATGCTGCAATCCATAATTGCTCATGATTAGCAACAACCGTTACATTGCCTACTGATGATGTTGCAATCCACAATTGCTCGTGATTAGTTGCAATCCATAATTGCTCATAATTAGCTACAACACTTTCATTTCTTACTGATGATGCTACAATCCATAATTACTCGTGATTAGCTACAACCCTTTCATTGCTCACCGATGATGCTACAATCTATAATTGCTCGCGATTAGTTGTAACCTTTACATTGCTCGCCTTTGATGCTGCAATCCATAATTGCTCACTAATGATGTTGCAATCCATAGTTGCTTGCAATTAGCTGTAACCATTACATTGCTTGCCTTTAATGCTACAATCCATAATTGCTTGTGATTAGTTGCCACCCTTACATTGCTCACTGATGATGCTGCAATCCATAATTGCTTGGTATTAGCTGTAACCCTTTCATTGCTCATTGATGATGCTATAATCCATAATTGCTTGTGATTAGCTGCAACCCTTTCATTACTCATCGATGATGCTGTAATCCATAATTGCTCATGATTAGCTGCAACCCTTTCATTACTGGCCAATGATGCTACAGTCCATAACTGATCGCGATTAGCTGCAATCCTTTCATTGCTTACTGATGATTTTGATTAACTGTAACCCTTTCATTTTTCTCCCTTACTACTGTAGTCCATAACTGCTCATGATTTTTATCTTTGGTTTTTTGAATTGAATGCTTTAAATTCTTTATGTTGACTGACTAGCATTTTTGCTGACTGACTTTGAATTTTACTGTGTTAACCATCTCTACAAGTTGGGTGCACTTCCTTCTGGATTTTCAATTCCTACAGACTTGTTGAAGTTAGTTTCAATCATGATGAATGCACAAAAGTACATTATAATATTAAAAATTTATGAGAAAATTCATAACTTTTTCACGAGATAGCATGCACTCAATGAATCTCGCTATTTTTTATTTTCATGACTATCATTTATTTGCCATTTGCAAAGGTCAGGGGCATTATTAATCATCTTATATTTACAGCATATCTTTTACCAAGTGAAGAGCTTACTTCCACAACTAATTTCAGAGAGAATTTGTTAAACAAAACTCATGGAATTTGAGTATAAACAGATCAAATTTCGAGTATTAAAACAACCTTTGAATTATTTTTATGTTTTTCTTCCTTATCGGAGTATTCCCCCATCTTTCTAATATTACTCAGCCTGGATACCATTGGAAAGGTCCTTTGGATACTTATACTTTTATAGAGCATTACAGTAAATGGAGCAACTTTTGAAGTGGTCGTCTTTTAGTATTCCCCCATCTTTCCCGTATTATTTAGCGTGGAGACTGCTAGAGGTTTTATATTGATACTCTTGCTCATTTTGGAGCATTGGAGTAAATTATGTTAGCTTTTATTTTCATTCTCCTCTTAGTATTCCCCTGCCTTTCTCAGATTACTCAGCATGGATATCGTCAAGGGATTTTTTATTCATACTCATTTCTGAGCATTGGAGTAGATTATATGCACATTTATTATTCAAAAAACTAAAATAATACTCTGAAATTCAAGCAATTTATACTGCAAGTCCATAGATTTTGTCTTTGCATTTTCTTCCTTTCGTTTGGGTGCAAAGCAAGCATTCGATTGATTAGAGTTTATAAACTCTCAACACAAAGTTGTTAACTAATCATCTGAATTTCATGAGGCTAATAAAAAAGAGCTAGTATGATAAAAGGTTATGAGATAGGCTTTTCACATATGATCTTATGAAGTGGAAGAATTTACTTTTAATTTATGAATTTTATAACTGAGATGGAACTTTATTACAAAATCTAAGGAAGAGAGTTCTATTACTTCCTTTTTTTTATTTTTCAAGGTGTTTGCCACACAGGATGATACTTTGATGAATGATTAGCATATGCAATCTTGCTCGATCTTATTGATGTATCAATTCCTTTCCCCTTCTTCATTCTCTTTTATTTTTCCCTTTTAATTATGGTGATGATGTCTCTTGTTCACAAAGGTCATGATACTCCACCATTGAAGTTGTGGCTTTGGGCTGCGTTTGTATTTCTACCATTCCATTAATGTTATGGTAAGGGGCTTCATTCCTCTTCTTGATATCTCCTATAAAAAAGGTTCAGAAGTTAGAGATCTTATTTCATGATCAAATAATTTTTCAGAGTGATTTTAGGTTTTGAGTGCATCCTTCATTTTTATAGGGCCGACAAATGTATTACTGACATGTTGAACCTTCTTATCACCATGTTCCATACCCTACACCAGTCTAACTATTATGGAGAGATATTATAGATGATGCTCTAGATGAGATTATGGAGATGGATGTTGAATCTGAAGAGCTTAAGTGTTCTATCCAACCTCTTAAGGTCACTAGGATAATGCTTTTGCATGTATCAATATCGATGATATTCCCTTATTGGATAGGCCCATAATTTATTAGGCTCCTGAAGTCTAAAGTCCCGTTGAGTACAGGTTCACCTTGATAGTATTGCTCTTCCTATTTTACTCCTTCAGATGCTTCCTATATGAATACTCTGACTACTTTCCTACACTTTTGCCATACTAATTTTGAATGTTAGTAGTAGATTATTTGTACATTCTTGTCTGGGCTTAAGGACTTTATTATGTAAAGCAAGTATTTCATAACAAATGTATGTAAGTGTATAATATGCATGATCTTAATAGGTTTTATGCTTAGAAAAGAGCTATGTTTATAGCTTGGTGTGTGAGAATGAGGTGCCTCATCAACAACTTGTAGGTTTGAGCATTGAATGCTTCGCTGTTGGTACTTCTGATGTCAAAGCTTCTAATACAGTTTGTTAGATAGATTACCATGCTAGCAAGTGGGGACCATGACTCGACACTGAAGCTTGTGATTGATCGATGCACTATTGAACTTTTCTTTTTGCTCTTGCTTTTGCTATATGATAATTGATGTATTTGTGTACTTCTTTTTGCCTTAATATCTATTATACTTTAGTGTTCCATCTTTGCTCTTTGAATGTGGACTTATTGTTCTGCAATTTGCTCCCAGAGCTACATTTTGCCCCCAATTTCATTTTAAATTCATTCATGCTATTCTCACTGCCTTTTTCTTCAAGTGTGCAAGAAACTTAGTTTGTTCACTACTATTGTTAATCCTTTGACTTACTAACCTTATTAGGTGTAGTCTCATGCATTAAAGATGCAGAGGAGGGGTGAACTAACTGAAGTGAGTTCTTGATGATGAAATCAACTGGACTCGCACTTTGAAGGACTCTTAAGCAGAATATGAGGTTTGATGTTGATGCAATGATTGATGATAGTTACAAGGTATAGGTTGCGATGCAAGTTATTTGAGCCACCTGAATTGTTTATGTACAAGAGGACACTAGACAAAATTACAAAGGGGTGGCAAAAAAGAAAACATAACTAAAATAGTGATCTTATAGCTCTAATTTTATCTTTCATTATGTATTGTCTTTCCATTCAAATACTTATACAATATGATAAAGATGAATATGCAATATTTGAACAAAAAGTTGAAATTCAATTTTACTCATCCATTAAGGCAAAAATAAGAACATTCATTACATCATATGATATAACTCTTGTTACCAACTAGTCCTAATTCTTTTCCTCTTTAATTTTTACCTTACTTTTCTTTTTGTTATGTTTCTCTCTCTTTATTTTTTCTCTTTTTTTCATTCTCTTTATTTTTTCCTCAAATTTCCTATCTTCAGAAGTTACATTATGTGATATATGGATCTTCTTTCAATTTACATTTGTGCCCATGTTGAATAAATCTAATTGAATTGAATTTATGTTGAACATGCGGATGTGATCAATAATATAATGCACAATACCATTCAGATGTACATTACATAAGTAAGAATGATCAGAATTCATATTATCAATCACTAAAACAAAACAAGTTCTAAATAAACTAAAATTTTATTCAAAGAAGGTAATAAGAAAATTTATTTCCTATTTTAAATGCTAAGGATGTTGAGCCTCAAGTTGGCTATCCTTCAGGCGGTTGATATAACAACTATTCTTGTATCTTCTTACCAACTGTTTCTATGACTTCATCTTTCTATACTTCAAATATGCATTTTTTATTTTTTTCTAGCAACTTCTTATAATCAAACTCATCACCCCATCATGTAAGTACAATTAACTCAAAATGTATGTTAAAAGAAGGTGGTTTAGCGTAAAACATCTTATAGTCGACCTTGCCTGAAGGCTAAGCCAATAAGTCTTATGCTCTTTCATCATCTTTAGGGGCATTAGGAGATTTCTCATTAGTTTTAAGGTGTAGGTCCTCAAAAGAGCTTAGCACTTCTTCCTCACTTACTCCTGAGTTGATCATCATGGTAGTTAAGGGTGGTACATTTCGGTAGTTTGGGAAAAGATTATTTCTGGTGCTTGAGTTTTTAGGGTCTATAATCTTTCCGGAGTCTACAAGGTTTTGGATTTTATGTTTGAGGTGCATGCAGTTATCTGTGGAGTGTTAGAGGTTTTAATGGAATTGGCAGTGCTTGTTTGAGTTATAGCCTGGGGTGTTTGGGTTTGGTGGGTTTGGATTAGGTAACAGTTGAAGTAAGCCATTTTGCATTAGGCGCTCTAGGACTTTTGACAAAAGGTTGGTTACAATTGGAGAATCTCTTTGGTTGTTGAACAGTATGCACTTCCACAATCCAGCTAGTACTTCTTTGCTGTGTGCCCCTAATTGGGTAGTTTCTTGCTCCAGTGCTTTTAGTAACCCTCTTTTTCTCACTTTCAATCTCCTCAGCTTACAACCCATCATCATAAAGATCTACAAATGTTTTAGGGTTCATCATGTATAACCTTTCAACCAAATTAGGTGCCACATTTCAAACAATCATCCTAACATGATCCTTTTCAACTATCTTATTTTTCATTAATCCTACCTTATTCATGAATCTAGTAAAAAAAATTGAAAATGATTCATTGGGCTTCTGCTTGGTTAATTCTAAATCCATGATGGACACTTTGAGCCTGGTATTATAGTTATATTGCTTCAGAAAAGCAATGCACAATTCTCTCCAGTCAGCTTGGATAGACTTCTCTAACCTATAATACCAATTAATAGCTATAGCCTCCAAGGATAGTATAAATAACTTGGTAACTACCGACAAAGGAGCCTTAGTGGTGCTTATAGTAGTTGTATATTAACTAAGGTGGATCCTTTGGTCTCCAATACCATCAAACTTTTACAACTGTGGCATTTTGAACTTATCATGTAACTTATCTTCCTCAAATTGCATCATATCATCAAAGTCAAATGGATATTAGATGCCCTATCCTCTCATCAATTCTTCCATTTTGTACATCTTTTGAGTTAATACTTTAATCTGCTTGGATTCCAGCTCTTGAACTTGCTCAAGTGATTCCTTTTTTTCTTTTTCAACCATGTAGTTCTCAACATCCTTTAATTCCATTTCCACAATAGGTACATCCTTAGCAGTGTTTAAAGGTTACCCCACAACATTATCATTGTTAGCGGGTAGTGCACCTGCAACAAATGGAAAGGCTGCAACAGGAGGTACAGCAGCAGCAGGTGGTGGCATTAATCTAGCTAGAGCTTGTCTTAGTTCATCTTGCATCATTACTCTCATGTCATCCATCAAAGGTCCCTTAATTTCTTCTAGGGTCCGATTTTCTTCTTGTTATTATTCCATCTCTTTTGTTTGAGTTGGTTTAGCTTCTAGGTAAAGCGACGTGATAGGGCTCTTTTCCAAACTGCTAAGGATCTCTTTTATAATTGATTACGGGCTTGAATCCGTTCTTACTAGTTTGCCACCTTTTTGACTCCAAACAAAGGAAGATCTGGATGAATCTATAATGGCTAAAAAACAAAGTGTTAGTATGATGCATGTATGCTTGATGCACATGTCATGCAATAAGTAGCAAGTCAAACAAGTTAATTGTATATACATCCTTCCAACTTTATTCCTCCCACACACATATTCAATGGCGAATCTCTTTTCCTAGGATTTCTGGTCTTGGCCTTAATATTAACAGGGGATATCAAGAACCAACACGTATGCCAAATCTCTCAAAGCAGTAAAGCATAGAAATAATATTTCTAGGTATAAAATATTAGCTCAATCTTTATTAACCCAAATAGGGTTCTAAAGTATAACCTTGGGCCTTTATAGATAGAAATACCTTATGGCAACATTCATAAGCAATTTGGGTAATCCTATGGGAAGTTACTAAGCCATTACATGAGCTGAGTTTGGTGAAAAAGGTTAAGGTTCCTTTAGCAAGATACCCTCTTTTAAGACTTGAGTCATAGCCAAGGTTAAAGGAGTCCAACATCCTTTGCAAACTCAAGAGAAGACTACCCCCCCCCTTTAGGACTTGGGTTATAGACTCTAGTCAGATGAGTTTGGTAATCTCTCTTGAACCAAGTTAAGGCTAAGAGTGATGGTTAGCCAATTTACAATCCCATGAAGCTAGTGGAATTATGGAACCATAAACTAACGTCATCGGTTAATAGGGACATGAAGAATGAATGCAAGAATAAAATAATAATTGATAAAATAATTCTAAAGAACACAAGTAGAATCAGTATCTCTTATCCCCATTGGAGTTACCACTATAGATGGCGGGTTTAGCGTGCAGATTTTAGCAACCGCGATACTGTTTGAGCTCAGAGCTCTAAAGAACACACTAACCACTATCACAAAGACATGAAGTAGAGATGAGGAGTCACCAACCAGGGTAATAACTGAGATAAATTGAAAATAGTGGTACTCAATTCTCTAAAAGAAAGATAGCACCATAACCAGGAGATTCTGGATACAAAATACTAACTTCTTTCAGTCTTTTGTATACAAGAATTAGTTTATGAATTACTATTTTATCCTCTATTTACGTGCAATTTCATATAAACCCTTATTAAAACAATCAACTCCAGGAAAACCAGTCATAAAAAAATACATGTAAACAATGCATTCATTTAAATTCATAATCCCTAAGTTAGTCTAATATAATTGATTTTAATTAAATGGGCTAAATCTACATGTTTTAATTTACAAGTGAACCTAAAGACTAATGGGCTTAATTCCTATTCAATTTTAATTTAAGTGAACTTAAGTCTATTTATTTTAATTCTAAAGGATGGGCCTAAATCCATAAATTATGAAGTGTTTAAATTAATGGGCCTAGTTTTACATATTTTATTTCTAAAGTGATCTTAACTTTACAAATTATGAAAAAGTCTTAAATTAAATGGGGTAAGTCTAAATTACTTAAATTAAGTGGGCCTATTTCCAAATTGACTAAATGGGTCTAAGTTATCTCTACCATAAGTCTAATTCATTATGGGCCTAAAATGCATTTTTATTAATTAAAATCTAGACCTAAATTTATTTAAATGGCCTAATATATGCTTAGGACCCAAACACATAAAAATAAACAAACAAGCCAAAAAATAATCAAATAAAAGATCAAACAATCAATTAAATATATTATAAAAAACCCCTAATTAAGGTGACTCCAAACAAACAAATAAAATAAGATAATCAACAAGCAACCTAATTCTATCCACTTAAATCTAATTCAATTTTAATTAAACAACCTAATGATTTCTATAGCCATTAGTTTTAATTAATTACCTAATTAAAACCTTAATTTTACTAACCAATTAATTAAAATAAAACACATGATCACACACACGATTTCATTATTCCCACTATTAGGGCTATTACAATGATTTATTGAAAATAATAAGAAAAGAAAATTTAATATAATCCCAAATATAATAAAACAAACAAAAACAAAACAAAAATAAACAACTAAATAAAAAAATCTAAGAATTATATTTAGCTATAAGGTTCAATTCATGGCATTCCATAAACTTTCATGAATTTTATTCTTTGAGTAAACTCATCAACTGATCGTCTCCATAATCACCAACACAAAAATAAACAATAGTTAGTGAATAAACAAAATAAAAATAAAAATTGAGTAAAGCTAAAATTTAGTAGAATCAAAATAATAAAATAAAAATAGAAAGTAAATAAGGAGATAATGATTATGGATGCAGTGTGGGTTGGGCCCTCAAACTAGTAAAATCACTATTATTTGTTAAATAAATCTTCAAAAAAACTTGTTATTCTTCTTCTCAAAAGTCTATTGCTCCTTGCTTCAAAACGAAATAAGTCACAAAAAATTATTTTTGTGTACCGCCTAGAAAAAGAAAAGTCTTCAGGAAAAGAGAGAGGCTCCCTCACAAAAGAGTTTTAACTAGGTTTTTATAGAAAAATCTAAAAAACCCTAGCTTATGCATGTACCGAAGAGTTTCAGCTTTAAAAGGATTTTATTTCCTAAAAGTCTAAATAAATCCCAAAAATAAATTTAAGAAAATTTTTAGCCAATCAAAATTTAGGAAACATATTTTTATTTTCTATAAAAATACAAAAAAAAAAAAACAAACGGAAAACATATAATTCCAACCGGAATTACCTGAATTGTGTAATTCCTATCGGAATTACATAGTTTCGATCCTTCTTTTTTTTTTTTTAACTTTTAATTACAAAAAGACGCCTGAAAGAATTTAAAATTTTCAATTAGGTCCTAAAAAATATTAAAATTAAGTCTTTAAAAACCAATTAAACTCTTTTTGAAAATGCATTTAGACTTTTAAGGTTTCAAACTTCAAGTGTTGAAGACTTACTTATAACATTTTTATTATTAGAGTCTTTTGTAGCATCCATACTTTATTATCCTGAAATTGGGTGCTTACAGCTCCCGAACTACAATTATTACCCATCAGTGAACCAACGGAATCAAAATCAATAAAATAATAATAAATATTAATAATTCACCAAAACTCATAAAAATCATAAATTACCACAATTCAATTTATTTAAATAATAAAAACATCAAAGATATTTATTTTCCAAAATAAATAATAAAATTCCAAATATAATTAAATAATATTAATAAAAATCCATTTTCAAATATTTGAAATCAAATAGCATAATTTAAAAATAATTATTTAAATTTCTCAAATATATAATAAAAATAGCTAAAATTTCATTTAATCATAAAAATAATAGACAAAACTATTATTCGAATATCTTTTCGAAAATTATTATTAATTAGCTAAAAATAGTAAATAATTCATAAAAATTATTTTAATACTATTTATTACTCAAAAATTATTCAAAACATATTAATTAACAATCATTTCAATTAAAATATAAAATTTACTAATTTATACTTTTTTATTTCAAAAATCCAATTTTTACATAAACATTCAAAAATTCATAATAAAAATTCGGAACATAATTTCAATAAAATTTCTAAATGAAATATATTTAAAATAATTAGTACAATTTATTAAAAAACTTTTTTTCGAGCTCGAAACAGTACGAGTAAACAGTAATCCGAGCCTTGGAAATTCAAAATTTTTAGAAAACTAAATAAAAATAATATTTAGCTACCTCACAACCTATACAACACTTAATCTCAAAGCATCAATGTCTAATAAAATTGAATTAACACTTAATTAAACAAATTTAAATTCTGCAATCTAAAGACAAATCACCAAAATTAAGTTAAATCATGTGTTATTCAAGCAAATCACTTTAAGGGAAATGATGTCCAAGATGAGAGGAGAAAATTGAGCTATAAAACTCGACTTGAAACAACCAGAATTGACACCGGTGAAGAGAAGGAATTCCAGCAAGAATAGAACCAAAGGGAGGAAAGAAGAAAAGAGCTCGTCGGAGTTGGGGGAAGGAGGAGTCAACGTCGCTACTGCAGCTGGTGGTGGCATGCATAGTGGCCAGGTGGTCAAGCGGCGATGTGGGGGTGCTAGTTCGCATTCTGTGTTTGCGTAGAGAAGAAGAAGAAGAAAGGAAAGGGAGGGAAAGGGGAGGAAGGAAAGAGAAAGAGGAGGGAGGGAAATTTTATGTATGTGTGTATATATAAAGGAGAAAAAGACAATAAAATAAAATTAATATTTTTAATTTAAATATTTTCTTTTCCAATTAAACTCACCACTTAACATTAAAATATATTAAATTACACTACATTACATAATTCACAAATAATAATAATAATAATAATAATAATAATAATAATAATAATAATAATAATAATAATAATAATAATAATAATAATAATAATAATAATAATAAATTTAAGTTTAAAATTTTAGATTAGTAATAATGCCATAATATAATAAAATAAATAATAACACTTGAATTCAATTTAATTTCACAAATTAACCATAATACAACAATTTAATGAAATATTTATTAATACTGCAAATCCTAAAAATTAATTTAATAATTTATAAAAATTTGGGTTATATCAATCTTCCCCCCTTACAAAAATTTTTCCTTGAATTTTAGATGAAAAGAACTAAATACAAAACTTCATTAAGGAAAAAGGTAAGGGTAAGCCACCTGCATCTCATCCTCAGTCTCCCACGTGTGTTCTTCCATGTTGTTGCTCCTCCATAACACCTTGACCATCAGGATTTGCTTTAAATGCAACTAACGAACTTGATAATCAATGATCACAATTGGCTCTTCCTCATACGCCAGATCTTCATTCACTTCCACACTCTAGGGCTGCAACACATGTGAAGGGTCTGAAGTGTACTTCCTCAACATCGAGACATAAAACACTAAATGCACTTGAGAAAAATTCGGAGGCAAAGCCAACCAATATGCAACCATGCCCACTTTTTCCAAAATCTCGAAAGATCTAATGTATCTCGATTCTAACTTCCCCTTTTTGCCAAATCTCATCACACCCTTCATCGGTGACACCTTTATAAATACATAGTCCCCAAACTAAAACTCCACATCCTTGCACTTCGGATTTGCATAGCTCTTCTGTTTGCTAGCTGCAGTTTCCAATCTTCTTCTAATCAAAGTGACTTTCTCAGCTGCATCTTGGATAATTTCAGGTCCAGTCAACTCTCTTTATCTAATCTCATCCCAACACAAAAGGGATATACACTTCCTTCCATACAGAGCTTTATACGATGCCATTTCAATATTGCTATGGTAGCTGTTATTGTAAGCAAACTCTACCAGTGGTAGATGATCATCCCAACTACCTCCAAGATCCATTACACACATTCTCAACATATCCTCAAGTGTCTGGATCATACTCTCAGATTGACCATATGTCTAAGGGTGAAAAGTAGCACTGAAATCAAGCTTCTGCCCATTACTTCTTGCAACTTCTGCTAAAATCGAGAGGTAAACACTGAATCTCTATCAGATACAATGGAAACAGGCACTCTATAAAGTCACACAATATGCTTAACATATAGCTTAGCCAACTTGGCTATAGAATAAGTAGCTTTGACTGGTAAGAAGTGAGCTGATTTGGTTAACCTGTCCACAATCACCTAGATGGAATCGTATCCATCCTTTGAATAAGGTAACCCTGTCACAAAATCCATAGTAATTCTCTCCCATTTCTACTCAAGAATCGGAAGAGGCTGAAGCTTCCCAAAATGCTTTTGATGCTCAGCTTTCACCTGTTGACAAGTTAAACACTTAGAGACAAAATTAGCTACATCCTTATTAGTTCCATCCCACCAGTACAGATCCTTAATGTTGTGTTACATCTTAGTAACACCTGGATGTACACTATATGCTATAGAATGTGCCTTTTTCTAGGATCTCTTCTCTTAAATTATCTATATCAGGTACACATAATCTTCCATTGATCCATAAAACACCTTCATCATCAAGTGTAAAATCAGTGAACTTTCCTTCACGAACATTCTCCTTAAGCTCTACCAAAATAAGATCTCAACTCTAAGCTACGTTAATCATATCCCTTAACATTGATCTGACTCTGAACTGAGCTAGCAGTCCTCCTGATCTAATTATCTTCATTATTAACCATTGATCCATTAACTTGTGTAACTCTTGGATCAAAGGTCTCCTCTCCACACTAATGTGAGCAAGACTACTCGAGGACTTTATACCTAAAGCATCTACTACCATATTAGCCTTGCCTAGATGCTATAGGATATCACAATCATAATCCTTCAGCAATTCTAATTAACTTCTTTGCCTCAAGTTCATATCTCTCTGTTGGAAAATGTACTTTAAGCTCTTGTGATTTGTGAAAATCTCACAAGTCACTCAGTACAAATAATGTCTCCAAATCTTGAGAGCAAAGATCACTGCAGTCATCTCTGGGTCATGAGTAGGATAATTCTATTCATGCTTCTTCAACTTCCTAGAAGCATAAGTTATCACCCTACCATTCTGCATCAACACATAACCTAGGTCAACTCTGGAAGTATCACAATAAATAGTGAACTTGTCTTATCCATTACGCAAAGTTATAACTGGAGCTGTGGTCAACTTCTCATTTAGTAATTGAAAACTATCCTCATAAGCATATGACTACATGAACTTTACATTCTTCTAAGTTAGGCAAGTCATAGGTGCTGCAATTCTCGAGAAATCCTACATAAATCTCCTATAGTACCTAGTCAAACCTAGGAAACTTTGAATCTTAATGACTAATGTTGATATGGGCTATTTAAATACTGCTTCAATCTTTTGTGATTCAATCTTTAGACACTACATGTCTAAGGAATGCAACACTCTCCATCCATAAATCACACTTCGAGAATTTAACATAAAGTTGATGTTCTCTCAGTGTCTGCAATACTGTCCTCAAGTGATATATGTGCTCCTCTATATTCTTCGAATACACTAGTATATCATTAATGAAGACCACTATAAATAATCAACAAACAGTCCGAACACCCTATTCATCAGATCCATAAAAGCAATTGGTGCATTAGTTAACTTGAAGGACCTTACTAGAAATTCTTAGTGATCATATCTAGTGCGGAATGCCATTTTAGGAACATCGGCTTCACTAATCCGTAACAGATGATAGCCCAACCTCAAGTCAATCTTAAAGAACTGTGCACCCTGAAGTTGATCAAACAAATCATCTATCCTCGAAAAAGGATACTTGTTCTTCACTGTCACCTTATTTAGCTCTTTGTAATTAATGCACAATCTCAGTGCACCATTCTTTTTCTTCACAAATAGGATTGGTGCACCCCAAGGAGAAACACTTGGTCTAATGAAACCTTGTCTAGTAAATCTTATAATTGCTCCTTTAATTCCTTCAACTCTGCAAGAGCCATTCTATAGGGTAACATCAAAATAGGAGTTGTGCCTGGGACCACATCTATACATAATTCAATTTGTCTGTGAGGTGGTAAACCTAACAACTCATCAGGAAACTCACAAGCTACTAGCACATCTGAGATAAGCATCTTCTCCACTGAAGTATCCATGACTAGTGCCATCCCTAACAACCTTTCCTCAACATCTTCCTAGCCATGATAGTGGAGATAAGATTTTGAGGTGCATAACTCTTGTCACCCACAAACTTAAACTCTTCATCATTTAGAATTCTAAAAATCACTTCTTTACTCTGACAATCAACTATGGCATAGTGCTAAGATAGCCAATCCATACCTAAAATCACATCAAACTCCATCATATCCAATAACACCAATTCCATTGATAATTCTCTGCCTTCCACTAGCACTGGACACCTAGAAAGAACAATGTTTATGTTTAACAAATCACTTAGAGGAGTGACAACAGATAAAGGAAATGCTATCCTCGAAGCTTGCCGACACGACTTCAAAGCAAAAATAGGGGACATGAAAAAATGTGTGGCACCCGAATTAATCAAGACTCTAGCATCTAAGAAACAAACTGGAAGTATACCTGCAATAACGACATTGGATGCCTGAGCATCCTGCTAGGTGAGGGTGAAGACTCTAGCCTATCCTTGGCCTCCCTACTAGCTGGTGAAAGCCTGACCAAAGCCGCTAGCACTACCTCTACCATGCCCTTACTAGGCTATAAACTACGACGTACTCGGATATTGAGCTGGAGGCAACTAATAGGGAACTAAAACTACACTAGAAATAGACTACTATAGAAACTGCTGCTGATAGCCAAAATACGGACACGCTCTAGTAAAGTACCCCATCTATTCATATTTGAAGTAAGTTAAAGGAGCCATATAATAGGGTCCCTAATGGACTCTCTCACACGTTTGGCAAGCATTAGCTATAGATCTTATGCTACCATATCCAGAACTCTGTCCACTATTGCTACTGGTAGCACTAGAAGTAAATCTGATAGGCTTGTGAACTCCACCATGGCCATGTCTCCTACCCTAGTGATATCTATGTTGTTGTGTCTGGTCTTGTTGAATAAAGCCTCTTTGTTGATTGCTGAAGCCTATTTGAATGTTTAGAATGGTGTACTATGAGATCCTTCTGGTTGAACACCTCCCATCTGATAATAGTTAGGTATGACTCCTTATCAGTCTGAGCTCTATCTCTTTGGCCAACTCAATCACAGACTCAAAAGTAAGGCATGCAGTAGGCATCCCAGTGAATGCTAAACCTAGTCCAGTGACATAAGTGGTGACTATAAAATACTGGTGTCTCAGCAAATCCTCTGTATAATAGCCCAATTTGAGAAACTCTCTAGTGTAGTCCTTCACTGACTGTCACCTCTGCTAATGTTAGTCAGTCGAAGTCTGAAGCTCATCTGTATAGACTCTGGGCAAAAAAACTTAATGAATCTCTCTTGAAACTGAGCCTAAGTAAAGGTCATCATGTGCGACTGGATGACCTGTACAAATCAATCCAGGGC
The DNA here is from genome assembly GCA_947683625.1 of Mallotus nudiflorus. Classification (NCBI taxonomy): domain Eukaryota; kingdom Viridiplantae; phylum Streptophyta; class Magnoliopsida; order Malpighiales; family Euphorbiaceae; genus Mallotus; species Mallotus nudiflorus. Next base: position 3,988,118 of record CANTUR010000152.1, read on the forward strand.
TGGGTCCTCTACAGATAACTCAATAATCATAATCCTTTAGTACTCGATGTGAGCAGTCTGAGTCCTCGTCTCTATATCATGCAAAAAATTCAGAGGATCTGAAGTCCCATCGAACGATATCCTACCGACTCTAGCGTAAAATAAAGTTGCCTCTAAGTCAGACATACCCTACTGATACACAGATTGCATCTGCATTATGGCTGGAGGTATAGCAGCTTCCTCATATTCCTGCTCCATAGGTTCCTTATCCTGTAGCTCTCTCTGCCTGTGGTGACCTGCCACTCCTCGAGGTCTACCTCTACCTCTACACCTAGCTAACGACTTAGGGGATAGAACCTCATCCTAAAAAGACTCATCATCTTCGGCCTCAATGACCAATGGAGCGACACGTGCTCACCTCCTTATTTTTTAAAAATACAATCTAAAAAGATTTAGACAAAATAGACAATAAACAAACGATAAACAGACATCCTAACGATTACGTAGAAAACTACAATAAGGAAAACTTATTAAAGACATAATCGAACCTAATTTACTGCAGTAGTTTCAAAGAAAACACAACTCTACTAGCCTAGGTCCACAACACTAAAACTTAGGCTCTGATACCAACTTTGTCATAACCTAAACTGGGGAGTTATGATCGGCTTTAGGGAATAGGAATTCACACAAATCTGGAACCCGTAGCAAGCCTTAAAAATAAAAACACATACAAACATATTACAAAAATACCTCAGAATTAAAAATTTAATTATTATAAAAGAAATCCTCATACTACATAATAAAATATCTTCATACAATTATTCAAATATAGAATCTCTATCTAATACAATACATATACTACAATAAGATACACTACTACTATAGCGTTTACTAAAATATATGGAAAAGTAACGGTTCAATATTTACACAAGTCAACTGGGGAGAAAAGAGTCCGATGAATCGGTCTAATATGGAGGTTTGAAGTAGAAGATCTTGAAAAAATATTGAGAGGGGTCAGATCTCACTAAGTGAATTCTTATTATATATATACACGCAACCTAAAGACATAGATACTTAAACATCAGTATAATAATATATTTATATTTATTTAATATATATATGCATTTCATACATATGCCAAAAATTCACTTTTATTTTAATAATAAACGTAGAAGAATTTTAGGTGGAGGATCATAGCAGAATTCCTAAATTTTTCACAACCTTAATCATTGAAATTTAGTAGCCAACAGGCTTCCATATCTCCAAATACTTCTTTATCCAACTTGTTGGCATTGAACTGGCCTCGAGTACACAAAGGGTCAATCGAGGATCCGCAGTTCCACTACTGGTGCTAACTGACCCTGAGTACCCTATAGGTCAACTGAGGATCCGCAGTCACACCCATTTATCCATCATTCACCATAATCATTATATTCATGTAAAGACCTTGAATTTTAAATTAAATAATATTATTTCGGGATATGCAGTATTAATAATTTTAAATTTTGATTGTGTATTATTATTGTTAATTACTAATACTAATTACGTATTTTTTTAGGAATTATTTATGTAAAAATAATTTAATTTACGTGAGATTAATACTATTGTTATTATTATTATTTTTATTAATATTATTGTATTTATTATTATTGTTATTAATATTAATATTAATATTATTATTAATATTATTATTATTATTATTATTATTATTATTAAATTATACGAAGGGCATTTTGGTAATTTTAAAAATAAAAATAGTACAAAGCTCAAAAAGCAAAATTTTCGGGGTCAACAAAACCATTTTCTTCTCCTTTTTCTTTTTCTTCTTCTACTTCTTCTTCTTCTTCTTCTCTTCTCACCTTTTGGCCACACCAACCAACCATTGTCCGAACTGCCCCACCTGCAACCACTAACCACCATTGACTCAGGGAGTTCCCAGCAGCCACCCGTCGCCATTAGCACCACTTGCCGCCTCCTGGAGTTGCCGGAATTGCTTGGAACCGAAAAGTGAAGCTTTTGAATGCCGATGAGATTTCAACCACCATTTGATGTCGGACTAGTCTCTTTCAATAGCTTTTCACCCGATGAGTTCATTTCTGAGCTCCATTTGAGCTCAAAACCTCTAGATTTTTAGATATCTCTAATTTTAGTTTATGTGATTTAGGGTTTTTTATTTTTTTGAACTTGATTTAGGTTGATTCTTGAAAAGTTGCTTAAGAAATGTTGTTTTTTGTAGCTCAAGCTTCTCAAATATATTTTTTTTGAATTTTTTTTATTAATTTGAATTTTGGTTAATTTTTTATTATTTTAATATTAAATATTGAATTATTGATAATTATGCTAATTAATTATTTTTATTTCAAATTTAGTTAAATTAGTGTTTATTATGTGAGTTAATAATTTTAGAATATTTAAAATAATTTTTGGTGAATTTATATAATTTTTAGTAATATTAATTTTATTATGTATATTTTGATTTATTGAGTTAATTGTGTAATTTTGTGATAATTATAGCTAAATAATATGTTTTAAATGGTTTTAAATTATTCAAGGTATTAAAATTATTTTTATAAATTATTTACTATTTTTAAATAATTAATACTAATTTTCAAAAATTATTTTCAAATAATATATTATTTACTATTTTGGTGATTAAATGGATTTTTAAGGACTTTTAATACATATTTAGACTATTTAAGCTATTTGAATATATTAAAGTGAGTTTTTACTATTTTAAGTGGAATTATTGTAAAATTAGATTTTTATTAATATTATATTATTATTTGAGATTTTTAGTTAATTATTGTGAAAATAATTGTATTTGGTGTTTTATTGTTTAAATATATTATATTTTGATATTTTGTGGATATTTATGGAATTTATTGATTTTTAATATATTTATTATTTTAAATGTATTTTTGGTGAATTTGTGAACCTCGGTTAGGAATTGTGCAGTTTGGGGTCCCAACTCGAAGGTGTTGAATTATCTGTGTTAGAAGTGCATTTTTTTTGCAGGATTGACTCTACTTTTTAGTAGAGAGATGTCCATTTTATAAAGAAGGTTCTGTCAAATTTTTGATAGAATTATCGTAAAATGTGACGTCGGGTCGATCCTGAGTTTTTGTGTTTTGTCTGAGTTTTGTATTCCTAAATCGAGTCTCTTTAGAAGTATAAGCTAGATTTATTCTTATTTATATTATTATTTATTTTTCTAGTTGCGCCAAGACCGAGACCTATTGGATTGAGTTCGTCGAGCCAGTCTTGTGGAACACAACATTGTGAGTTATTATCTTATATATGCATTACATATAGGATGCACGATTTAGAATATTCATGTTTTAATATGTATTTATTCATTAATTGTTTTATTAAATGTTTTAGTATATGTTAGGTATATTTTTAGTATCTTTTTGGTATATTTCACTATAAATGCATGATATATTTTCAAAATACACTTAATATATTTTTAGTATATTTATGGTTTACATTCGGTATATTTATAGTTGATTTTGAATTTATTTAGCAAGTATATACTTGAAATATACTTAATATATTTTAGGTATATTTCTGGTTTATGCCACTGCTATGAATGTTATTATGTTTAAATATGCATTATTTATTTTTCCATATGTATATTGAATTTAATTGGAAGGATATCAATAGAACGCTCTACCTAGTGGGCAGCACTAGGACCATATACGTACTGGTGCGATAGATTTAGGGTTGAGTTGTGAATCACTTGAGGTGACATTTATTGATTGATTGATTTTAAGATTTATTATGATTGAATAGTGTGGTTGCTAGAGCTCAATTGACCTAGTATCTCGGGGTCAATCACACTAACAGTGAGATTGTTGGAGCTCAGTTGACTTAGTGTCTCGAGGCCAGTCTACTATCCAAAATGGAATAAGTGAATTAATTTAGAATTAAGTAAGCTTGTATGGCTAGAGAGATATTATTGATTGAGGTTGCAATTTAAATAGGATTCTATTTGATCCTTCACTAAAATAAATGTTTTTTCAGCATTTATTATATATAAAGTGATTTTAGCATCTGTGTGAAATGCATGTATATATTTATTATATATACTGATGATTGATTGCATATGACATTAGGAGGTGCATGTATATATAATATAATAATTCACTCAGTGAGGTCTGATTCCCTTAAGTTGTTGATTTTACAGGAGATTCTTCTTCCTCAGACCTCAGTAGTAGGCCCATTGTAATATCCCGTGTTTTTTAAAAATATTTTTACCCTGTACCGGGATATACAGTGTCAATAATTTTCATGCATTATACGATATTTTTATGAGTTAATATGTATTTTAAACCTATTTTAATTACTATCCATTATTTTCAGTATTTTACGTAAAATTTTCCCGGGACTTTCATTTTCGGGGAAATTTCCACGTAAACAATGTATTATTAATTATTTTAAATGTATTTACGGGTTTGCATGAACTCATACATATTTTTAAATTATTAAATAAAGCTTGTGTGTGTATATTTATTTAATTAGGGTTTATTATTACCCTAATATTTTATTATTTATTTATTATTATTTGATTATTTTATTTATTATTAAATTATTAAAATTTATTATTTTATTATTAATTATTTATTAATATTTAATTATTTTAATTTATTTTATTTTATTTTATTTTTTCTTTTCCTTTTTCTTTCTTTTTCTTTTTCTTTCTCTTTCCTTTTTCTTTCTTTTTCTTTTTCTTCTTCTTCTTCTTTCTCTCCCGCGGGCGCCGACCACCACTTTTCCTCACCGCCGTTTCTCCCTCCTCCGGCTACCGTTTTCGACACCGCCGATCTCTATCTTCTCCTTGAGCTCCGGTGAGTGTTATTCTAGCTTTGGTTTGAGCTAAAATGGTCTAGAATTGCTTAGGTTTTGATTTGAAATTTTCGGCCTCTTTTGGTTTTCGATTTTTTTGAGCTTCGATTTGGATGATTCATGGAAACTTCCTTCACAAATGTTGTTCCTGGTAGCTTAATCTTCATGTATGAATTTTTACTGAATTTTTGGAGATTTTTTGGATTTTTGGGTATTTTTGAATATTTTAATATTATTTTCTAATTTTCGGAAATTAATTATTTAAATTATGAAATTGGAGTTTATGGTTGAATTAGGTGTTGAAATGAATTATAGAAATTTATTTGGAATTTTTATGAATTTCTAAGTATTTATTTTTAATTATTGAAGTTTATGTGATTTTGTAAAATTAAGTTAATTGTGTTTTAAATTGAATTTAATTGGTTAATTGAGTTTAATTATTGATATTATTGATAAATATGTTGAGAAAATTAATTTTGGATAATTGTATGATTTTTGGTGAATTTTTGAAGTAATTTAGGTATATATATATATATAGGGGTATTTTGGTAATTTTACCCTAAATTGTCTAAAAATGTAATTTAATTGGTTTTAATATTTATTTAAGGTATAAAAATGATTTCTACAAAATATTTAGTATTTTTAACTAATTAAAACTATTTTCCGGGAATTATTTTCGATTATATATATAATATACGGTTTTTCTAATAAAATGAGTTTTAATCGGTTTTTACAGTGTTTCAAGATTTATTATGTAATTTCTACGTATGAAATGTATTATTATGATTTAAGGATATTTTTGGTATATTTGAATATATATTCTGTGTTTGTGGACCCCGGTCGACAGATTGTAGTCTGGAGTCCGACCGAGGGGTTGTGATTGATTGTGGTGTTTATTTTTGAAGTGTATTTTCTTTGCAGGGTCGGCTCTACTCTTTTGAGTAGAGAGATGTCCGTTTTACAGGGGAGGTTCTGCCGGATTTCCGGTAGAATTCTCGTAAAACGTGATATCCAGTCGAACCCTAATTTCCGATTCTGTGTTGAATACTCTAGATTTAATTCTAGGATTTCTGTTAGGGTTATTCTGATGTCGATTAATTATTTCTTGTTTAGTTGCGCCGAGACCGAGGGTTAGTGGACCAGGCCCGTCGGACCTGTCTCGTGGAGCGCATTAGGTGAGTTACTATATTATATATATATGCTTAGGATGCATGATTTAGAAAATGCATGTTTTATTTTGACTAAATATGCATAAATAACATGATTTATATTCAAGTATATTTTTGGTATATAATAAATTATATACATGTTTTGTAAATAAAATATATTTAAAATGTTTTTAAAATGTTTTTAAATATATTTTTAGTTTAATTCATGATTTGATTGGATTTATTTGACATATATATACTCAAAATATACCAGGTTTATGTTTGGTATATTTTCGGTATATATATGGTTTATATTGCTATTTCATTTATATCCATGCATCATTTATTTTTGTGAATGAATGTTTTATATTTAAGAATGAAGGATATCAATAGAACGTGCTACCTAGTGGGCAGCACTAGGACCGAGTACGTACCGGTACGCCTATAGTATTTAGGCTTTATTACTGACTATTTGTGGATATTGATTTGATATGATTATCGATATGTGTGAGATGTGGTTTGGGTGTGATTGCTGGAGCTCGGTTGACCAAGTGTCTCGGGGCCAATCACACTAGCAGTCAGACTGCTGGAGCTCGGTTGACTTAGTGTCTCGGGGCCAGTCTACTGTCCATATGGATTAAGTGTATATATTTGGAATCAGTGAGCCTGTATGGCTAGAGTGTTGTTTAACACTATTATTCTGAGGTTGCGATATTCTAGGGTTCTATGTGATCCTTCATAAAAGTTGATTTTCAGACAAAATATATAAAATGATTTTTCTGCATTGGTGTGTATTTGCCTGTATATATATTAGATATATATATACTGTTGACTGTATGCATTATCACTTAGAGTGTATGTATATATATTATAGTAATTCACTCAGTGAGGTCTGACTCCCCTCCGTTGACTATTTTTCAGGAGAGTCAACTTCCTCAGACCTCAGTAGCAGGTCGATACGCCGGATTTCTTCCGCCCCGGCTTCTTTATGTAAATTGTACACTTGAGTCTTATTTATTTTATCTAGACACTGCAGTAGTTGTGATTTTCAGTAGTGGTGAAATAAAGTATTTGTTTTAAAGAGATGTATTATAGTAAAACTGGATTTGTATAAAGATTATACATTTATGAGATTATATATGCGATGTGATGAGTTTTGAATTAAATCCAGTTGATATGGATGATATTGTAATATTTATGATTTTTATTTTCCGCTGCATATTATATTTTTATGGTTATTATTGCATATTTATTTTATTTTTAGGCTTGCTACGGGTTCCGGATTCGAAAGAATTCCCGTTCCCTAGCGCCGGTCATGGCCCCTGTTTTGGGTCGTGACAAAGTTGGTATCAGAGCGAAGTTCGTATCTGAGTGGAGTTCTGTGTCAGGGCTTAGTTTTGTGAGTTGTGGCCCTAGTTTTAAAGTTGTGTTTTCTGTTGGACTACTGCAGTGTATTAGGTTCGAGTATGTCTTGATGAGTATTCCTTGCTGTAGTTTTCAGCGTTATTCCTCCGTTGTCTGTTTTGTCTGAATCTTTCCGTTTGTCTTTTCAGAATGAGGAGGCGAGCGCGTGTCGCTCCACCGGTCGTTGAGGCCGAGGATGATGAGTCTTTTCAGGACGAGGTTTTACCTCCTGAACCGCCAGTTAGACGTAGAGGTCGTGGCAGGGGTAGACCTCGAGGAGCGGCAGGTCGCCGTAGGCAGAGAGAGTTACAGGATGAGGAGCCTGTTGAGCCTGAGTTTGATGTTCCTATTCCTCCAGTTGTTCAGCCTGTTCAGCCTGCCTATCAGCAGGGTATGTCTGACCCTGAGGCAGCTTTGTTCTATGCCAGAGTTGGCAGGATTGCTTTTGATGGTACTTCTGATCCTTTAGATTTTCTGCATGCGATTGAGACTAGGACTCGGACTGCTCATACCGAGTACCAGAGGATCATGATCGTTGAGTTGTCTGTCGAGGGACCAGCCTTGGATTGGTTTATTCAGATGATCCAGCCCTATATGATGACGATGACATGGGCTCAGTTTCGAGAGCGATTCATGAGGAGATTTTATCCAGAGCCTCTTCGTTTGAGCTATCGTCTTCGTTTGACTAGTATTTCTCATGGAGATCGATCAGTAGAGGAGTATACCCGAGAGTTTCTTCGTCTGGGTAGATATGCTGAGGATCTGATGCGAGATCAGTATTTCGCTGTTACTACGTATGTTACTGGTTTGGGTTCAGCTTTTGCTGGTATGCCTACAGCAGGTCTTACTCTCGAGTCGGTGATTGAGCTAGCTAAGGAGATTGAGCTGAGGTTAGTTAGGCAGGGAGCGATGCCTGATTATTACCAGTTGGGAGTTCAGTCGAGTGGATTGCAGGCTACTCCATATTCGAATTTTCATGTTGGTTCGAGTAGTCAGCAGCGAGGTTTGACTCAGCAGAGTCAGAGACAGCAGCAGCGAGTGCATCGGAGCAGTAGACATGGTCGTGGAGGTCAGCGTAGATCATTCAGATTTAGGTCAGGTGCTTCGAGCAGCAGCAGTGGTCGTAGTTCTGGATCAGCGGCCAGTGTTTGTCAGACTTGTGGTAGAGTCCATCAGGGACCGTGTTATCTGACACCGTTGACATGTTTCAGATGCGGGCAGACAGGACATTTTGCCAGATCGTGTCCTTACCCCGGATATCAGCAGCAGCAGATTCCGCGATTCCCACAGCAGTCGATTGCTAGTGCAGCACCCGTGCCATTTCAGTTGCCACCAGCCCAGCATCAGAGTTCTACTCAGTTTGTTCCACAGCAGAGTCGTGGTAGAGGTACGAGAGGAGGTACCCGAGGTGTTGGCCAGGCTTCTACCAGTCAGCAGGGAGGTCGAGGTCAGGCCAGAGTTTTCCATCTGACTCAGCAGGATGCTCAGGCATCTAATGCAGTCGTGGCAGGTATTCTTTCTGTTTGTTACCTGGATGCTTTGGTTTTGTTTGATCCGGGTGCCACGCATTCGTTTGTTTCTCCTATTTTTGCTTCTAAATCTTGTTGGCAAGCTTCGAGGATGGCTTTTTCCTTGTCTGTTGCCACTCCTCTGAGTGATTCTTTGGACGCCGATATTGTTCTTTCTGGTTGTCCAGTTCTCGTGGGAGATAGAGAATTATCCGCCGATTTGATTTTGTTGGATGTGATGGAGTTTGATGTTATTTTGGGAATGGATTGGTTGTCTCAGCATTATGCCGTGGTTGATTGCAGGAATAAGGAGGTGACTTTCAGAATTCCCGGTGAAGTAGAATTTAAGTTTGTTGGTGACAGGAGTTTAGCACCTCAGAATCTTATTTCTGTTATTTCAGCTAGGAAGTTGTTGAGGAAAGGTTGTCAGGGGTTTTTGGCATTGGTTAGGGACACGTCAGTGGAGAAGTTGTCACTCACAGATGTTCCTGTTGCTTGTGAGTTTCCTGATGTTTTTCCCGAGGAGTTGCCAGGTTTACCACCTCATAGAGAGATTGAGTTCTGTATAGATGTGGTACCAGGTACTACTCCTATATCTATGCCACCCTATCGTATGGCTCCTGCAGAGTTGAGAGAGTTGAAGGAGCATTTGCAAGAGTTGTTGGATAAGGGTTTTATTAGACCTAGTGTTTCTCCTTGGGGTGCACCAGTCTTGTTTGTGAAGAAGAAGGATGGTACCCTGAGACTGTGCATTGACTACAGAGAGTTGAACAAGGTGACAGTGAAGAACAAGTATCCTCTCCTGAGGATAGATGATTTGTTTGATCAGCTCCAGGGTGCACAGTTCTTTTCTAAGGTTGACTTGAGGTCGGGTTATCATCAGCTGCGGATCAGTGAAGCTGATATTCCTAAGACAGCGTTCCGCACTCGTTATGGCCATTATGAGTTTCTGGTGATGTCTTTTGGTTTGACTAATGCACCAGCAGCTTTTATGGACCTGATGAACAGAGTATTCCGACCGTATGTGGATCAGTTTGTGGTAGTCTTCATTGATGATATACTGGTATATTCAAGGAGTATGGAAGAGCACGTATATCACTTGAGGATTGTACTACAGACACTGAGAGATCATCAGCTTTATGCTAAATTCTCGAAGTGTGATTTCTGGATGGAGAGTGTTTCTTTTCTTGGACACGTAGTGTCTAAAGAAGGTATTCAGGTTGATCCACAGAAGGTTGAGGCAGTATCTGAGTGGCCTAGACCTACTTCAGTTACTGAGATTCGGAGTTTTCTGGGTTTAGCCGGGTATTATAGGCGGTTTGTGCAGGATTTTTCCAGGATAGCAGCCCCTATGACTCGCTTGACTCAGAAGAATGTTAGATTCGAGTGGTCAGAAGCTTGTGAGAATAGTTTTCAGTTGTTGAAGGAGAAGTTGACCACAGCGCCAGTAGTAGCTTTGCCTAATAGTGTGGATAAGTTCACAGTTTACTGTGATGCCTCTAGAATTGGTTTTGGTTGTGTGTTGATGCAGAATGGAAGGGTGATAGCCTATGCTTCGAGGCAGTTGAAGAAGCATGAGCAGAATTATCCTACACATGATCTTGAGATGGCTGCAGTGATCTTTGCTTTGAAGATTTGGAGACATTATTTGTACGGGGTGACTTGTGAGATATTTACTGATCACAAGAGCCTTAAGTACATTTTCCAGCAGCGAGATTTGAATTTGAGGCAGAGAAGATGGTTGGAACTGTTGAAGGATTATGATTGCGAGATTCTTTACCATCCGGGTAAAGCTAATGTGGTAGCAGATGCCTTGAGTAGGAAGTCTTCAGGTAGTCTTGCTCACATCGGTGTTGAGAGGAGACCATTGATCCAGGAATTGCATCTGATGGTGGATCAAGGTCTGATGATGAAGATCAGTAGATCAGGTGGACTGTTAGCTTAGTTTAAAGTACGATCTGTGCTAAGGGATAGGATTAAAGCAACTCAGAGCCGAGATCCTATTCTAGAAGAGCTTGCAGAGAATGTCAGAGCAAGGAAGTTCACTGATTTCACACTCGATGATAATGGTGTGTTGTGGATCAGTGGTAGATTGTGTGTTCCTGATGTGGATGATTTGAGAGAAGAGATCCTAGAGGAAGCACATTCTACAGCCTACAGCGTTCATCCGGGTATTACTAAGATGTACCACAGTATCAGAGATCTATACTGGTGGGATGGATTGAAGAAGGATGTTGCTGATTATGTTGCTAAGTGCTTGACGTGTCAGCAAGTGAAAGCCGAACATCAGAAGCCTTCTGGGAAGCTTCAGCCTCTTCCTATTCCCGAGTGGAAATGGGAAAGGATAGCTATGGATTTTGTGGTCGGTTTACCTCGTTCGAAGGATGAATACGATTCCATCTGGGTGATTGTAGACAGATTGACGAAGTCTGCACATTTCTTGCCTGTGAAAGCCACATATTCAGTTGCTAGATTGGCGAAGTTGTACGTGAAGCATATTGTATGCCTTCATGGAGTACCTGTGTCCATTGTGTCAGACAGAGGTTCGGTGTTTACTTCTCGTTTTTGGCAGAAGTTGCAGGAAGCGATGGGCACTAGGTTGGATTTCAGTACTGCTTTTCATCCTCAGAAAGATGGTCAGTCTGAGAGGACGATCCAGACACTGGAAGATATGTTGAGGATGTGTCTTGGATTTGAGAGGTAGCTGGGATGATCATTTGTCGCTTGTTGAGTTTGCATATAATAACAACTACCATAGCAGTATTGGCATGGCACCATATGAGGCGTTGTATGGAAGGAAGTGTAGATCCCCGTTGAGTTGGGATGAGATTGGTGAGAGAGCTTTGACTGGACCAAAGATGGTTCAAGATGCTGCAGAGAAAGTCGTCGTGATCAAGCGCAGATTAGAGACCGCAGTTAGCAGACAGAAGAGTTATGCGGATCCTAGGCGCAGAGATGTGGAGTTTCAGGTTGGAGATTTCGTTTTTCTGAAAGTATCTCCGATGAAGGGTGTGATGAGATTTGGCAGGAAGGGTAAGTTAGCACCGAGATATATTGGACCGTTTGAGATTCTGGAGAGAATTGGCACTGTTGCATATCGGTTGGATTTGCCTCCGAGTATGTCACAAGTGCATCCAGTATTTCATATCTCGATGTTGAGGAAGTATATCTCAGATCCTTCACACGTGTTGCAACCTGACAGTGTAGAAGTGAGTGAAGATTTGACGTTTGTGGAAGAACCTGTGGCGATCGTAGATTTTCAAGTTCGACAGTTGAGATCGAAGCAGATTCCGATGGTCAAGGTTTTGTGGCGTAGCGACAGAGTTGAAGAGCATACGTGGGAGACTGAAGCTGAGATGCGAGCTTCTTACCCGTATCTCTTTCCTTCCTGATTCTGTAATCTTGTTTTTAGAATTCGGGGACGAATTCTTGTAAGGGGGGAAGACTGTAATATCCCGTGTTTTTTAAAAATATTTTTACCCTGTACCGGGATATACAGTGTCAATAATTTTCATGCATTATACGATATTTTTATGAGTTAATATGTATTTTAAACCTATTTTAATTACTGTCCATTATTTTCAGTATTTTACGTAAAATTTTCCCGGGACTTTCATTTTCGGGGAAATTTCCACGTAAACAATGTATTATTAATTATTTTAAATGTATTTACGGGTTTGCATGAACTCATACATATTTTTAAATTATTAAATAAAGTCTGTGTGTGTATATTTATTTAATTAGGGTTTATTATTACCCTAATATTTTATTATTTATTTATTATTATTTGATTATTTTATTTATTATTAAATTATTAAAATTTATTATTTTATTATTAATTATTTATTAATATTTAATTATTTTAATTTATTTTATTTATTTTATTTTTTTTTCTTTTCCTTTTTCTTTCTTTTTCTTTTTCTTTCTCTTTCCTTTTTCTTTCTTTTTCTTTTTCTTCTTCTTCTTCTTTCTCTCCCGCGGGCGCCGACCACCACTTTTCCTCACCGCCGTTTCTCCCTCCTCCGGCCACCGTTTTCGACACCGCCGGTCTCTATCTTCTCCTTGAGCTCCGGTGAGTGTTATTCTAGCTTTGGTTTGAGCTAAAATGGTCTAGAATTGCTTAGGTTTTGATTTGAAATTTTCGGCCTCTTTTGGTTTTCGATTTTTTTGAGCTTCGATTTGGATGATTCATGGAAACTTCCTTCACAAATGTTGTTCCTGGTAGCTTAATCTTCATGTATGAATTTTTACAGAATTTTTGGAGATTTTTTGGATTTTTGGGTATTTTTGAATATTTTAATATTATTTTCTAATTTTCGGAAATTAATTATTTAAATTATGAAATTGGAGTTTATGGTTGAATTAGGTGTTGAAATGAATTATAGAAATTTATTTGGAATTTTTATGAATTTCTAAGTATTTATTTTTAATTATTGAAGTTTATGTGATTTTGTAAAATTAAGTTAATTGTGTTTTAAATTGAATTTAATTGGTTAATTGAGTTTAATTATTGATATTATTGATAAATATGTTGAGAAAATTAATTTTGGATAATTGTATGATTTTTGGTGAATTTTTGAAGTAATTTAGGTATATATATATATATATAGGGGTATTTTGGTAATTTTACCCTAAATTGTCTAAAAATGTAATTTAATTGGTTTTAATATTTATTTAAGGTATAAAAATGATTTCTACAAAATATTTAGTATTTTTAACTAATTAAAACTATTTTCCGGGAATTATTTTCGATTATATATATAATATACGGTTTTTCTAATAAAATGAGTTTTAATCGGTTTTTACAGTGTTTCAAGATTTATTATGTAATTTCTACGTATGAAATGTATTATTATGATTTAAGGATATTTTTGGTATATTTGAATATATATTCTGTGTTTGTGGACCCCGGTCGACAGATTGTAGTCTGGAGTCCGACCGAGGGGTTGTGATTGATTGTGGTGTTTATTTTTGAAGTGTATTTTCTTTGCAGGGTCGGCTCTACTCTTTTGAGTAGAGAGATGTCCGTTTTACAGGGGAGGTTCTGCCGGATTTCCGGTAGAATTCTCGTAAAACGTGATATCCAGTCGAACCCTAATTTCCGATTCTGTGTTGAATACTCTAGATTTAATTCTAGGATTTCTGTTAGAGTTATTCTGATGTCGATTAATTATTTCTTGTTTAGTTGCGCCGAGACCGAGGGTTAGTGGACCAGGCCCGTCGGACCTGTCTCGTGGAGCGCATTAGGTGAGTTACTATATTATATATATATGCTTAGGATGCATGATTTAGAAAATGCATGTTTTATTTTGACTAAATATGCATAAATAACATGATTTATATTCAAGTATATTTTTGGTATATTTTTGGTATATAATAAATTATATACATGTTTTGTAAATAAAATATATTTAAAATGTTTTTAAATATATTTTTAGTTTAATTCATGATTTGATTGGATTTATTTGACATATATATACTCAAAATATACCAGGTTTATGTTTGGTATATTTTCGGTATATATATGGTTTATATTGCTATTTCATTTATATCCATGCATCATTTATTTTTGTGAATGAATGTTTTATATTTAAGAATGAAGGATATCAATAGAACGTGCTACCTAGTGGGCAGCACTAGGACCGAGTACGTACCGGTACGCCTATAGTATTTAGGCTTTATTACTGACTATTTGTGGATATTGATTTGATATGATTATCGATATGTGTGAGATGTGGTTTGGGTGTGATTGTTGGAGCTCGGTTGACCAAGTGTCTCGGGGCCAATCACACTGGCAGTCAGACTGCTGGAGCTCGGTTGACTTAGTGTCTCGGGGCCAGTCTACTGTCCATATGGATTAAGTGTATATATTTGGAATCAGTGAGCCTGTATGGCTAGAGTGTTGTTTAACACTATTATTCTGAGGTTGCGATATTCTAGGGTTCTATGTGATCCTTCATAAAAGTTGATTTTCAGACAAAATATATAAAATGATTTTTCTGCATTGGTGTGTATTTGCCTGTATATATATTAGATATATATATACTGTTGACTGTATGCATTATCACTTAGAGTGTATGTATATATATTATAGTAATTCACTCAGTGAGGTCTGACTCCCCTCCGTTGACTATTTTTCAGGAGAGTCAACTTCCTCAGACCTCAGTAGCAGGTCGATACGCCGGATTTCTTCCGCCCCGACTTCTTTATGTAAATTGTACACTTGAGTCTTATTTATTTTATCTAGACACTGCAGTAGTTGTGATTTTCAGTAGTGGTGAAATAAAGTATTTGTTTTAAAGAGATGTATTATAGTAAAACTGGATTTGTATAAAGATTATACATTTATGAGATTATATATGCGATGTGATGAGTTTTGAATTAAATCCAGTTGATATGGATGATATTGTAATATTTATGATTTTTATTTTCCGCTGCATATTATATTTTTATGGTTATTATTGCATATTTATTTTATTTTTAGGCTTGCTACGGGTTCCGGATTCGAAAGAATTCCCGTTCCCTAGCGCCGGTCATGGCCCCTGTTTTGGGTCGTGACACCCATCCACCAGACTTCTTCATCCTCGGCTAGTCTATGTAAATTACTTACCTGAACTTCATTGTATTATAGAAAATTACAATAGTAGTTATTGTTGTATCTGTAGAATAGTTTTAATATCAAAGACCTTTCTCTGAATATTATATGCAAATATTTTTATTATTGATATGACATAAGTATTTATTTTATATCGACTTAAGTTTTAATTATAATGTAATTTATTTAATTAATTATTGCATGATTTTATTTTTAAGCCTTGCTACGAGTTCCGGATTCGAAAGAATTTCCGTTCTCTAGCACCGGTTATGATTCCCAGTTTGGGTCGTGACAATTTACATCGATAAATCAATCAATTTCATAGCCTATCATCTAACGTGCTATTGCACAACAACCATAATATGACCCACTAGGTAATATGTTCTACAACTATCCTCCAAAACATTTATCATGAATAGAATAATCAAATTTATATTAAAATATGCAACATCTATCAATAACAATTAGTAATTGCATTTTATATATGAAAACATATATGCTCAATAATAACAATAAAGAACATTTAATGTGATATATCATAATTAATAATAAAATTCATAATTATTCAAAATATGGATGCTCACAATATATTATCTACATTTAATGTATACATAGAATAATAACTCACAGTTTAAGTGTGCTCCTTAACCCTGGCTCGGCTGGCTCGGTCCGATAGGCATAGCACGTGGAGTAATTAAGGAAAATAATGACAATAATAATATATTAGAATCAAAATTCTAATTTTATACTTCTAGAATTTCTAAAGAATGATTCAATCTAGAACATGACTCGACAAAATTTTAAAACTCAAGACCGACCCGATGTCACGTTTTTTGAGAATTCTACCAAAAATTTGGCAGAGTCTCTTCTATAAAATGAACATTTTTCTACTAAAATTAAAACCGATCCTGCACGAAAACACACTTCAAATATTCATAAAACTCAACTTCTTGGGTTGGGCTCCTGAACTACAATTATTGTCCAACCGAGAACTAACAGAATCAAAATCAATAAAATAATAACAAATATTAATAATTCACCAAAACTTATAAAAATCATAAATTACCACAATTCAATTTATTTAAATAATAAAAACATCAAAGATATTTATTTTTCAAATTAAATAATAAAATTCCAAATATAATTAAACTATATTAATAATTATTCGAATTGTATAATTTATAAATAATTATTTAAATTGCTCAAATATATAATAAAAATAGCTAAAAATTCATTTAATCATAAAAATAATAGATAAAACTATTATTTGAATATATTTCATGAAATTATTATTAATTAGCTAAAAATAGTATATATTTAATAAAAATTATTTTAATATTATTTATTACTCAAAAATTATCCAAAACATATTAATTAACAATCATTTCAATTAAAATATAAAATTTACTAATTTATACTATTTTTTTCTAAAAATTCAATTTTTACATAAACATTCAAAAATTCATAATAAAAATTTGGAACATAATTTCAATAAACTTTCTAAATGAAATATGCTTAAAATAATTAGTAGAATTTATTAAAAATAAAACATTTTTCTTGAGCTCGGAACAGTACAAATGAACAATAATTTGAACCTCGAAAATTCAAAATTTTTAGAAAAATAAATAAAAATAATATTTAGCTACCTCACAACCTATACAACAGTTAATCTCAAAGCATCAATGTCTAATAAAATCAAATTAACACTTAATTAAACAAATTTAAATTCTACAACCTAGAGACATCACCAAAATTGAGCTAAATCAAGTGTTGTTCAAGCAAATCACTGTAGGGGAAATGATGCTTAAGATGAGAGGAGAAAATCGAGCTATGAAACTCAATCTGAAATGACCGGAATCGACGCCGGTGAGGAGAAGAAATTCCGGCAAGAATGGAACCGAAGGGAGGAAAGAAGAAAAGAGTTCTCTGGAGCTAGGGGAAGGAGGAGTCGATGTCACTACTACTGTTGGTGGCGCACGTAGTGGCCAGGTGGTCAAGCAGTGGTGTAGGTTGTTGGTTCGTGTTTTGCGTTTGTGCAAAGAAGAAGAAGAAGGGAAAAGGGAGGAAGGAAAGAGAAAGAGGAGGGAGGGAAATTTTGTGTGTGTATATATATATATATATATATATATATATATATATATATATATATATATATATATATTCAAAAAAGGAGAAAAAGACAATAAAATAAAATTAATATTTTTAATTTAAATATTTTCTTTTCTAATTAAACTCACCACGTAATATTAAAATATATTAAATTACACTGCATTACATAATTCACAAATAATATTAATAATAATAAAATTAAGTTTTAAATTTTAGATTAGTAATAACGCCACAATATAATAAAATAAATAATAACACTTGAATTCAATTTAATTTCACAAATTAACTATAATATAACAATTTAATAAAATATTTATTAACACTGTAAATTTCAAAAATTAATTTAATAATTTATAAAAATTTGGGTTATAACAGTTATGTTGCATTACACTACTTCATCCTTTACATTTGAAAAAAAAATTATTCATCTCTGACATTTATTTTTTTAGTACTCATTAGTCTTTATGTAGGGATGAAGTAGTACACGAAAAAGCAAATGTCATGAATGAATAAATATTTTTTAAAATGTTAGAGATAAAGTAGTGTAATGCGACTAATTTAAGAAGAATATAATTTTTATTTTTTAAAATTATTTTAATGAGTTCTATGGTTATTATGAAAGTTAAGAAATATAAAAGTCACAAACAAAAATAAAAATAATATTTATTTAAAATATCAACTTAACATTTTTTTTTATATAGTTTTGGAACTGAAATGTGAAAAAAAAAATTGATTTTAATGGCTAACTAAAGGAAAATTGTTTTGACTGACAAATAAAACTAACGAAAAACCTTTTTAAAACTTAGAACTTGATTATAAAATAAATTTCTTATAGAACTTAATTGAAAAACCGATATAATTTATAAGCCTAACAATGTTGTTATCTCTTCTTCAAATATAATAGTTTAATTACTTCATTTTATTTTAATAATATTCAATATATAGAAACTTTATTTTAAAAATATTTTTCAAGTTCAAACATCTAATTGTAAAATATATATATATATATTTGAACACCAAAATAGTAAAATTAAAAAAATTCAAACAACATTTATCCCATATTATTATTATTATTATTATTATGTTTCAATATACTGTTCATCCCCTGGGCGCATCCAAGATTGCATTTAACTCTAAAGCTCCAGCAGTTCTGTAAGACTTAATGCATGACATAAAAATCATGATTCAGTTGCACTGGAAATTAGAGCAAATCTCAATGAGAGAATTACATTTTCACATATCAAGAGCGGCAAAGCAGGACACACAATTCTATGATCTACCATCCACCAAAACAAAAGAATCTCCATCTCAACCACAATCCTCAGACTTCCACCAAACATCTCCAATCTTCTGCAACCTATATCCTAGAGCCAAATAAATGATTTCATAGCCATGTCCAACCTCACAATAGGTATCAAGTAAGAAGACTATTTTGTTAATCATACAATGCTCTCAGAATCTCAGCAGCATCGGCATGATAGAAAATCTAAGCATGTATAAGGTCTTGATTTTTCTTCAATTTCCAATGTTGTGGGCAGTCTTTCCAGGATGTAAAAACTGCTTCGAAAACAGCAAAACTCATATAGATTTCTGCAAACTCCTTTACTGAATGGGTACACTCGTTCAGGAATTCCCCTGAAATTGAAAGGAAAAAATTAATGAAAAATCAACCAATAAAATTAATAAATGTAAATAATTTAATTCTGCCTTTTCGATTCGGTCCCTGCAAAAACTATCTCCTTTAAAGTATTTACAAAAAGCTTTTACATAGCAGAGTGACTAGAATTCAAGTAAAGATTCCCAAAAATAGAATTACTTGATTCTTTGGCCATACAACTAAATATTGCTTTTAACACAATCCTGACGGAGACTGGGATCTGATGATAATTGTAACAACATAAAATAATTTAAACATGATAGTACTAACAAACCTTAAATATTGGATGCGTCTACGTCTAACAAGTTCATATGTAGTCTGATTCGTCAAAATAAGATAACTGCAACAAAACAATAAGATTCATTAATTTGTGGCAAAATGCACCAGAATCTGTAATCATTCAAGTAGATTACAAACTTCTCACGCAGCAGCAAAAAGTCCATGTGACATTTTGATATAGGTCAATGTATTTCAACAATAAGTAAACAAGCCAGACCTCTCCATCACCGGTGACTGTTTTGAACCACACAACAGTAGTGCTTTCAAGTAAATTTTGTTGTTGCTGCTATTGTTGGTTTAGTTGTGAGATATTTTAAAAGACAGGTTTTGAAACAGACTATAGTTTCGAAGGTGATAGAGAAAGGATATCACCTATAATGCACATTGAAACAAGGTGCTTATTGATGCTGCAAAGAACAAATTGAAATGTTGCAAATCATTGCGTTTGAGTGATTTGTTAATGTTTTTCTGATGTGTTTATAGGCTGTTTATATGGATAGATTGATGCATACTAAGTATGTTGAACACCTGCAATCTCCTGTGCACAGCATCACTTTCCAGCATTGCATCATTTTATAATGTTCATCAGCATGACTCTTTGTATATTACTGTTGTTCAACGATTGTCCTGATGTTTTTTTTAAGAGTTTGACCAGACCCCATTGTCTCTCGTTAATAGACAGCAAGAGGAGAGATTAGATTTAGAGTAATTTAATTTCTATTTTAATTAGATTTTTTTTAAGTTATTTAAATTCATTCTGTTTTTAAAATAGTTTTATACATTTCTTACATTTTATTGGAGCACCACATGTCAGTCTATCCTCTTTAACGGCAGAATATAGAAATGTTACTTAATGGCCCAACTGACTTGAGTTAAGATGAATGGACAATTTGACTGCCATCCATAGGGGCTCATTTAGGCATCTTGCCCTGCAAATATCTTATATCTTTTGATGAATAACCTTCATCAACTAAATAACACATCACGACTTTAGTGAAACCACTGTTGAAGACAACAATGTTGGGTCCATTGAATCAGTGTCAATACTTCATGATTTTGGTTTTGAGACACTTCAGAAAAGCTGCAAGAAATATCATGCTGGAAATAAGTTAAGTCATTGACAATAATAAATACCTATGGAAAAGTAAGAGGAGCAGCAGAAAGATCAAGGCAATCGACAAAGGAAACAGCAGACCTATCATGATTGCATCTATCCACCTGCAAATGATAGCAAAATTTTATGATCCAAGATGAAAATTGCAACAGCACTAGAAGCTTGCTTGTCTGTAAGTAGGCTGATGACCAAATAAAACTTGAACTTTCAAGGTAATTTTAATTTTATTCAATTATTTCAATATCATTACTTTAAGCCATAAGCTACTACTTTACTTCAATTATTTCCAAATATATAGTACAGCGCATTGTTCAAACAATAGCAGCCTACTGCTTACGTTGGACGTCCCGTCATGTGACACAACAAGTGGTTGAGGTCTAGGTCACCTCAAGGAAGGCTGCCATGCATTGGAGAGATCAAACTGAACAATTCTAATCTCTTTGGTCATTAATTTGACCAAACCAGCCTGCTAGCCTGGATTTCAGCCACCTGGTACCATGTTCCAACGCCAGCAATAGCTCGCCACAACATAGTTATCCTCTCCACATATATATATACACACACACTAGTGTACACATGTAATTTCTATTTTATCATTGGACTCGTTTTTGTAAAATAAAATTTAAATTTATTTTTCCATGATTACTGTTTATTCAAAAGTACAATTTTTTAAAATTTTGATAGTAACTAAGAATAGAAATATTTAATTTTTTAATTAATTTTATACATTTTATTTTAATTGTATATTTAGTTTTAAAATTCATAATAAAATATATAACAATAAATCAATAATTTTAAGCATATAAGTTAAGTTTGCTTTTTTATGATTGAAACATAAAATTTTTTTATATAAAATATATGTTTTTCACTAATTTAGCCATTAGAAATATAATCATAAAGATATACTTCACAATATATTTTTTATTTTTTCTTCTCTATTTTCTTTGAAAGGATTTATAAAAGAAATTAATAATTATTTTTAATTATATTACGCATATGAGAAGTATATTACATGTAACTTATAAACTATATTAACACATTTGCTTATTATATTTACAAAAAAAAAAAAAAAATTAATTGTATTCTTTTATTCAAGTATATTTTTTATGTATTTATACCTTTAATATTAATTTGTTTATATTTTTATGAATTATTGACTATTAATTTAAATTTAAATAAAAATATAAATAATAAACTTCTTACCCAAAATTTTACTTTCATTATAAATTTTAGTATTTTAAAATATAAATGAAAAGTATCAAAATATATATTTTATTATATTAATCTAAAACCACCATTTTTAATTCAATTACAGTATAAAATAAAATTTTATTTTTTCTTCTCAATCTTAATAAATTTTCTTTTTAAAAAAATATATATATACTTCATTTTTTAACCTTTAAATTATAATTGTAGTTAATTATTATACAAATAAAAAAATTTAATAATTTTAATTTTAATTTTTTTCTCATCAAATAGAAATCACATATTAAAACTTCCGAAAATAATATAATCACTATTTTTTCCAAATAACAATTCAATATTACAGCTTTAATAGAGTTGCAATTTATTACAATTTTAATAAATTTTATACTGTAATAATTATACATTCACTTCTCTCTAATATTTTTAACATTACTACTTTTTCTAAAGAAATTAACATCTTGTTCAATATATTATTTTTAATAATAAATGTTAAAATTTTAAAAATAACTTAAGAAAAATATTTAAACTATGTACTTAAAAAATTAATCTATTTAGTGTATAGTGTCTATTTGTATTAATTTATCTTAATTAAAAAATATCACTTTCATCTGAGCAATTATACTTCACATTTTCCACTTTTTTTAATGTTAATATGAACCAGCATATTGCAACTCACTACTTTTTTTTTTTTTTTTTTTGTGGATTTCTCTCTCTATCTTCCCCCAAACCACTCTCCTTTTCTATTTATTGTTCCTTCTTTCTTTGAAGATTTAGTGTGGAGCCAAACACATCCTAAAATAAGAGATAAGAATGTTCTAAGATTTTTTTTTTTAATAAAAAAAAAAAAGAAAAAGATGTCAAAGTTGGATCGTACCATGCCCTTAAGATGTTAGCCTTCAAGTATGCAATATACAATATTCCAGTCCATAGGCACAATGCTGTTTCTCCACAAATATACCACCTAAAGTATAACAAGCAGGCCAAAAAATATATATGTAACTATACGATAAAAGCTATTGGTCAGATAGCAATGTCCTAACAGAATATAATCATCAATATTGCAAAGACTCATAACCACATATCCTATCTTGTTCATGAATTATGAAACCACTGAAGACAACAATAAAACTTCCTAATCCATGTGGGACAGCATGCAATAAGTGAATCCTGCATTTTTCAAATTATATATTCAGTCAAGTTATGTTCTTTCAGTTATATAAATATGGACTACAATTGGCATATGGCTAGTACAAAACCTGGTAATAGTAACAATTGCAATTAACAAATTACAATCACATTCCATGGAAGGTCATCATGTTTTTGGAACCCAGCTACTATTAACCTTAAATCTCAACAGCTGCATTTAACTCATTATGAACTTGTGAACAGATGGACTTCACTAACAGGCAGAATAATTGCAAGTAGAGACAAGCTGGAGACTAATATTCTTGCAGCATACCAGAAAGATACAAACTCACCAAAATCGACAATGATTTCCCTGGCCAATGCATGTACCAAGCCAAACACAATGATGATCAAACTGGAGAACACATTTGTCACAATCATGGCAATGCTTCGCTCGTGGAGGCTGGAATATTAGAGGTATAAATAACAATCAACAGCTTAAGATACATAAAGATAAAACAAACCATCAAAAACCATGGACAATCATCTACTTGAACTTTATAACGCTATCATTACAAATGTGCCTGTATAACAAAAATACTATGATTTTTTAGAAGTGAAATTCAAGTCGCTACATTCTCTACAAATAAACCAACTGGACAGTGAATCTCATTCAATATACCACTCTAAAAAAACATAGATTTCTTCCTTAACACCACATAGCAAGTCAATAGTTTACTACTAGAATTCTGTAACTAATGGTTTAGTGTACCTTTGTGTATCTAAACAGTCCTGATATTGCATGTATCTAGACGTGCCTATCTGTCATTTTCCATTCATGGCATGAGAAGCATCTAGCATAAAGACAAATACTAAAATAAAATTTAATAGGACATTTCCAAGGTTAATATCCTACATAAGTTATAACCAAAGCTTTTTTTTCTCTACAGCTTTTTACTAATGGTCAATTTTGACATCATTGTTACAATCAAGTTGATCAATGAAATCAATCAATTGGTAATCATACTGCCAAGTTTTTTAGTTACCAGGAAGAAGATAGGTACTTATAGGATGATATGACTAGGTGATAAGATCACAATATAGCATATAACAATCCTAGTTTATATTGAAAGAAAAAGTTATACAATGCAGATTTAAGCAAAGTATTTTAGAAGAAGCAAAGATATTTTGATTAATGTAACCAGACAGAGCATAAAAAGTAGAATTAACATCAGACATCACTACCTGTTCAACATTGCAATAGTTACACGTCAAATTCCTGCAAGGGCCAAAATAAAGTAGCCATATTAATTTTCAAAAACATAAATATTAACTAGCTTCATATTTGTTTTCCATATTGCAGCTATCACATGCAATAAAGCAACATGAATTCAATGCCATTAGAACATAAGCCATCCTTATATGCATACATTTACCATGGCTTTATTAAATGTGATTCAACTATAATTGGCAATAGACATAGGATAAAATCTCCCACAAGGTTAATACCAACGATTTTCTTTAATGTGATTCGCATGTGATAATTAAAGATATTTAACAGGTCATTATACACATTCGGCATTAAATAATATATTATTTCTCAAAAGGTAACAAAATTTTATATTTTAACAAATCTATTTTGTGTTAAAGGTAAATTTTTTGACAACTAAATAAATTCAATAAATATTAAGAAACAATTGATATTAAGATATTATGTAGTAAATCATAACAACTTGCAAAATTATAAATTTCATTGATAAAGAAAAAACAGTTTAACATAAGCCAATTGACATTTGATATTGTGCCAACTCAAACATTATATCTATCATTTAGATGCATATCTTTCAGAATTGCATATGAATATATATACTAAGGAAGAAGTATATATTCTGTAAAGTAGATGTAATGATGAGAACCCTAAAGATATTTTGCCCTCCTTGTTGGAGAATATATCCCACATTGAAAATGTGCAAAGCAATAAAGGGCTTATAAATGGTATAGATTGAACCCTAACACAAGCCAATTGGTTTTGTGTTACATGGGCTCAACCCCATTTATAAGTCCACACGTGTGTGCGTGGGCCAACACTCTTGAAGCTCGTGCAATTGTTAACACTCCTATAAAACAATACTGCACTCCTTCCTACCATCTAACCCTCCACATTTTAGATGACAAATACAGATAAGTTCCAGAAAATTACGAATTTTCAACTATCACAATCGTCTTTTTAAACTGCATAATTTCTCATTAAATAGCTAAATCACAATTTTTTCCAGTTAATTTGATATCGAGAAAGACATGATGACACCTTAAGTCAACTGAATAAGAATTTTGTTATCATCAACTGCATTCTGCCAAATTCCATGAAGATGTAAAAGACCAAAACGTCCTAGCTAAAGGAACTTCCAAGTGTAACCACTGCTTGCATTGCTTGAAACAGCCCAAAGCTATCCATGAGCATGAATTGCATAATTTTTATTTTTATTTTTTTAATGCTGCGTCATTTCTAAAAATCTCTTATGTGTTTGTATACCTAATGGATGTTCCAGGGGGGTACAAGTCGAGCACAATCTTTGTCCAAGATGTTAAATTACTTCCAGGAGGATTTGGATTTCTTCCCGAGGGACTCCCATCGACAGTGAGAATCAAGCTTCCATTCTTACTTGAAGCAGGCTGTCTTTGCTTAAACATTATAAATTTAAGAGTTAGTAAAGACCCACTTAAAAGCATATTAATTTTGATTAATGAATACCCAATAAAAGTATATGATGAAAAAAGAAAAAAAAAAGCAATGCTTACTTGGAGGTGACTGATGGCCTTGTGAATACTGCATTTTTGTTGGTAAGAGCCCTCATTGCATCAAGGACATAGCTAAAAGGAAGAAGAAATTACAATGGCATAAGTTGATGAGGGCAGAAGAGAAGGGATGTTGGGAAGTAAAGGCGCAAGAATGGAAACTCACCCAGGAGAAGAACAAGACGTAACAAAGTACTGAACCAATGTTGCAAGAAAGAGCAAGAGATATAAAGAAATGTACCTGTGAGGAACACACAATACAAAAAAGAATACAACTTCTAATATTCGAATTTAAGCTAGAGGCGCAATAAATGAAAAAAGGTGTAAGTAGTTACATCACATACCAAGGGTGTTGGGTTGCTTTGTGTATCAAATCATAATCGAAAAGAAAGAGAATACCAAGAAACAGGAGATGCAGAATCACTAATGCTACCTTCAATCCCAACGAAGATCTCTTTGCTATTAGTGTTATTGGCAAGAAAAATACCACCACATGTAAGTAGATAATTTTCCTTTAAGAGAAAAAAAAAACAAAAACAAAAGAAAAGGGAGGTACCAGGATCAGCAAGACACGGGAACAAGCGGTAGCATCGATCGAGTGCTCCGTGGAAGGAGTCGCGGAACACACTCGTAAGTGGCATCGATTTTCCACAATCTCAGTCTACTCCTATATGTATATAGGGATACCCACTCACTGCTACTACTCACTGAAACCTAAACAATAAACAAAATCAAACAAAACGCCGTGAAATTAACCCAAATTTCTGTGCAACGCCATGAAACAAGATTACCTCCAAAATCGAAATTGATGCGTAGAAGAAGAAGAGATATGGAATCTCCGGTGACCGGAGTTCATGAAACAAACACGTTTTGATTTTTTTTTTAAAGGTATAAAAATAAAAAAAGACAAATTTTCTTATTTATTGTATTGAGAATGTTAGTTGCACCGCTGCAATTTTTCAACCTACATTTCCACTTCGCCGCTATTGTTTTTTTTTTTTTTTTTTTTTTCAACAACTTACTACAAATGTTTAATTTACAACGCGTACCGTTTCGAGCCGTACTCATAGGAACTTCGGGTTTTTAAATATACAGTCCTCTCTCTTTCAAAAAAAAAAAAAAAATCATATTAAAATGAATTGTAATAGCCTATAGTGATGTTATGGTTAGGGTGGTATTTTTTTTGACATTATTTCTTTTTATTTCTAAAAATAAAAAATATATCTATATATATTAAATTTTAAATTTTAAAGTCCTTAAATAAAAAATTTAATAAGTATATACTTTTATACTTTAGTATTCACTTTAAAATTTAATATGTTAAATTCTAAAAAATTATTTAACTAAAACATTTTATATATATATATATTCAAATTCTGAAAGATTTTATATATTACGTGTTTTTAATCTCAATTATTTTTCTTAAGTCATTGAAAATTCTGTTTTTAAAATTTTTCTTAACTAAAAAACTATTATACATACTCAAATAGTAATTTAATAGTCTTAAAATAAACTCTATTGTATCTAAAAATAATGACAATAAAAATAAAATAAAATAAAATTAATGTAATATATTTTATTTTTAATTTATTTAGTTATCTTTTTCTCTTTATAAAAATTTTTATTTTAAAATACATATGTTTTATTCAATATAAAACATTTTAATTATTCTAAATCTAAAATACTACTCTTATTTTCTATTAGAAATTGTCTTTTATTCTACTTAAAATATCCACATTTTATTCAATTAAAAACACAATTTTCTTTTTATTTAATGTGAGTAAAAATATGTAACTTATCTATTATTTTCTATTTTTATTTTATTTCTTTAATTATTATTATTACTTTACATATTAAAAATATATATATGTACTTTTAATAAAAATTATTAAATAAAATCATTATAATAATTTTCTAAATTTTCACTCTTATATTTATATTTAATTAATTTGTAGTTTTAAATTTATTAAAATGATTTAATAATTATATTAAAATGTATATATTATTTAAATTTCATATAACTTACGGTTTTACAACTAGTTTTATTTTATTTTAGGATTAGAAATTATGATTTAATATGGACAAAAATGATATTTCAGACTGGATAGAATTTTCAGCCCCTAATTGAAAATAACTAAAAAATAACTAAGATCATAGGTAGTTATTTATATTTTTTATGATTTTATTTTATAACAAAATGACTTATTTTATTTTAAAAATATTTATTTTAATTTATAAAAGAAATATAAAGAAATTATTAGTTTTAATTTTAATATTTCATAAATTTTTTATATATACCTTAATTATTTTTAATTTATTTAAGAATATTTGTACTTTAAGTTATTACATTTTTATTTTTCATACAATAAGAAACTAATAAATATTTATTTTTATTTTAAAATATTTTTATGCTCTATTATTTTTCATTGTAAACAAATTAAATTTATTTTAATTATTTTATTCAAATATTTTTAATTTCAAAACTAAAATATTGTTATAGAATGATTTAAAAAATTATGTTACATTATTTATAGTGAAAATATAATAGAAAGTACAAATATTTTAAATAAAATATAAAAAAATAATTAGAATAAATATATTTATTAATTACTTATTTTACTCAAATAAAATATATTTTTATAAAATTATTTTTTACTATTATAATTGTTAACAATGTGTTAGTAATATTTTATAACTAAAATAATGTTATCTAAATTGATTTTTTTTTTTTGTAAATAAAGAATCACATGTTTTAAGAAAATTGGTTATATATTTTATGAAAGTTGTAAAATTTCTTTCATAAAATATATTTTAAAAATTTTAAAATAATAAAAAATTTTGTAAATCTAAAACATTTTATAAAATAATCACAATTAGTTCACAACAAAATAATAGGAAGTACAAATAAATTTGAATAAAATAGAAAATAATTAAAATAAATATATATTTAAGATTTCTTGTTTTATGAAAAATCAAATATATTTTTACAAAATTATTTTTTATAATAATAGGAAATACAAATATTCTTAAAGAAAAGAAAAATTAATTTAGATAAATATAAAAAACTAATAAGAAAATATCAAATAAAAATTTAAAAATTAATTCTCTCTATTAGAGAATATATTTTACATTGAAAAAGTGTAAAACAATAAAGTAGCTTATAAGTGATGTAAATATGACTCGAACATAAGTCAATTAGTTTTGTATTATATAAATTGAAACACATTTTATAAGTTCAAATGTGTATTGCATGGGCTATCACTCTTGAGATATGTGGACTAGTTGACATGATATCAAAGCTGGGGTTTTGCGCTTGAGTTTAAGACTTGAAGTTGGATGCAGCCCGCTTGTGCAATCCGTTTGAATTTAATACAACTCATGTTAGTTTTTGGGTGCGGTCCATTCGTGTTTGAAAAGTGTAACTAGTTCAGACCCAATTACTCTCAAGACCCATGGACTTTATATTTATTTTATAAAGTTAAATATATATTCTTAAATAAAATAAGTCATTTTATTTTAAAATAAAATCATGAAAAAAAGTATAAATAACTACTCTCTGATTTCAATTATTTTCAATTAGAAGCTAAAATTTCTATTTAATTTGAAATTTCATTTTTACCCATGCTATATAATCATTTCTAATGGTGTTAGTATAAATTATTTCTAGTTGCTAAAGTATTAAATCATAGTATAACTTTTTGTTGCAAAAAATACCACATGTCTCTAATTGAAAATGAGTGAAACCACAAGGTAATTTTTGTACTTTTCCCTTTTATTTAGTTTATTTTAATTAATTGAATGTTGTACTACTTAATTATTTGTACTTATCATCGCCTTTAACACTTCAAGCAAAATTTCATGCCAAGTCCTTAGATTCTCCTTGATAGATTTATGTATGATAAACTTTGTTACTTTATTTATTGCCTTGGCCTATCCATTCCCTTAATCATAAAAGGGTAGAGAATGAAGCCACTTAAATTTGTAATCACTAACAAACTGAAGTACTTTATCTCCTATGAAAATAAATCCTTAATCGGTTGTTATTGTTTCTAAAAGACTGAACCTAGGAATCAGATTCCCATTTATAAAGCTAATGATGATTACTAATGGATTATACTTAAAGGTAACAACCCATTTAGTGAAATAATTAGTTGCAACTATTATAAAACAATGACCTTTAAAAGATAATAAAAATATATTTCTAATCACATGGATCACTCATCCCTTAAATGACCAAGGCTTTACAATTGGAACATCAATAGGCATATGTTGAATTGATATATGCTTCTAACAAACTTCACACTCTTTGGCATAGTCACAACAATCCTTCTTCATGGTCAACTAGTAATACCACAACTCCAATTAAGCCACTTAATCTTTTAACCAGTCTGATAAGCACCTGCAATTCCTTTATGAGCTTCTACCATGACCAATGTTGCCTCTTTTGGAATGATGCATCTTAATGATTTTCCATTTGGAGCCCTCCCATATCACTATCATAGAGAAACATTTTTATTACCACTATTTTGATTTTTCTAGGGATCGATTTAGATGGATTTTCCATGTACTCTATCACTTCCTTTCATAAATCTATCTCTAAATCCACTTTTGCTATCTAAAAGTGAATTGCTTTATACTTGGTTATAAAAGATAAGTGCAACATAATAATTAAAGGCACCTATTATAACTTTCCTATATAGCTTGAGACTAATTATGCTAAATCTTTTTCCTTTGAATTAGAGTTTCTTTTTACATACTCTAGTTAGGCTTTAGTAAATCAACCTATTAAGTGTTGTAACTTCATATAATATGCCCCCCCATTATGGTTGACATTTATTGTAATATCCCGTGTTTTTAAATAGTTTTATAATGCATCGGGATATACAGTGTTAATAATTTTTGTATATAATATTGATATTTTATGAGTTCTTATTTAATTAAAATTGATTTTTAATTGTTTTATATTATTTCAAGTACTTTACGTAAAATTTTCCCCGGACTTGTATTTTCGGTGAAATTTTCACGTAAATAATTTATTATTAATTATTTTAAGTAGATTTACGCATTTGCATGAACTCATATATATTTTTTAAGTGCTAAAATAGAGTGTATAAATGTGTATATATTTAAATTAAAACTAGGGTTTAATTTATTACCCTAATTTTTATTATCTATTATTTAGTTTTAATATTATTTAATTATTCTTAGGTGTATTAAAATATTAAATGTGTGGTGTGTGATTTTTCCAAGTACTATATCAATATACTATATTATAAATTATTAAAGTATTATGATTATAATATATATATATATATATATATATATATATATATATATATATATATATATAATTCTTTTCTTTTTTTTTTCTTTTCTTTTCTTTTTCTCTTTTCTATTTTCCCTTCTTCCCTAACATACCCTTCCCCTCACCCTCGCCATCCGTTCTTCCTCCGATCAGAGCGCCTCCAGCCTTCCACCGTCGACCACCACCTCGCCAGCAAGTCCTGCCGTCCCAGTCATCTTCCCCAATGTCGATCAACACGATTTTCACCATTTTTGGTCGAGACTCAAGCTTCCACTGTTCTTCCTCCTCCGGCCACCATTCTTCGCGTTTCTGGTGTCTTTGAACTCCTTAAGCAGCGGTGATCTTGATTCTAGCTTTGGTTTGAGCTCAAACTCCCTTAATTTTCTGTTTTTTTAATTTTTCTAATTTGGCCAAAATTGATTTTCGATTTTTTTTTGGATTTTTCTTGTTGATTCATGAAAATTTCCTTAACAAATGTTGATCCTAGTAGCTTAATCTTCATGTGTGAATTTTTGTAGAATTTTTGGAATTTATTTTGATTTTTGGGTATTTTTGAATATTTTATTATTATTTTCTAATTTTCAAAAATTAATTAATTAAATTATGAAATCGTATTTTATGGTAATTATAGGTGTTGAAATGAATTATATAAATTTATTTGGAATTTTTATGAATTTCTATGTATTTATTTTGAATTTAATTAGTTTATGTAATTTTGAGAAAATAGAGTTAATTATGTGTTTAATTGAAATTAATTAGTTAATTGAGTTTATTTATTGATATTATAGATATATATGTTGAGAAAATTAATTTTTGTGTAATTATATTATTTTTGGTGAATTTTTGGATTAATTTTAGTATATTTACATATATAGGGTTATTTTGGTAATTTTACCCTAAATTGGTTAAAAATGTAATTAAATTGATTTTAATAGTTATTTAAGGTATAAAATTATTTCTAAAAATTATTTAGTATTTTTAACTAATTAAAACTATTTTTTGTAAACTATTTTCAATTATATATATAATATATGATTTTTCTAATAAAATGAGTTTTTATCAGTTTTTACTGTGTTTTAAGGTTAATTATGTAATTTTTACTTATTAAATGTATTTCTATGATATAAGGGTATTTTCGGTATTTCTGTATTGTTACGTGATTGTGGACCTCGGTCGGTGATTTGTAGTTTGGAGTCCGACCGAGGGATTTTGGTTGTGATTCTATGTCTATTTTTCGAAGTGTGTTTCTTTGTAGGGCCGGCTCTACTCTTTGAGTAGAGAGATGTCCATTTTACAAGGGAGGTTCTGCCCAATTTTTGATAAAATTCTCGTAAAATCTAATGTCCGGTCGAATTTTGATTTAATTTTGTCTCTAGTAATCTATATCGAGTCTTTAGAACTTCTATTAGATTTATTATGATTCTTGTCATTATCTGTTTGTTTAGTTGCGCCGAGACCGAGGCCTAGTGGACCAGGCCCATCAGACTCATCTCGAGGAGCGCAATAAGTGTGAGTTACTATTCTATATATATATATGCTTTAGGGTGCATGATTTAGAAATGTATGTTTTATTTTGATTAATTATGCATAAATAATTCAATTAGTATTTAAGTTTATTTTGGTTTATCTTTAGTTTATTTTCAGTATATTTTAAATTATATGCATGTTTGGCTAATAAATTAGGTTTAAAATGTTTTTGAATATATTTCTAGTTTATTTTGTAATCTATTTGGATTTCTTTGACGTATATATACTCGAAATATACCTGGTTTACTTTTGGTATATTTCTAGTATATATATGGTTGTTGTTGCTATTTTATTTAAATTCATGTGTCATTTATTTTTATGAATGTATGCTTTATATTTTAATGAAGAATATCAATAGAACGTGCTACCTAGTGGGCAACACTAAGACCGAGTATGTACCGGTATGCTTATAGCATTTAGGCTATATTACTAACCTGTTTGAGGATATTGATTGGATTTAATTTATCTGATGTGTGATATGATTTAGGAGTGTGATTGCTAGAGCTCGGTTGACCAAGTGTCTCTGGGCCAATCACACTTATAGTCAAGCTGCTGAAGCTCGGTTGACTTAGTGTCTCGGGGCCAGTCTACTGTCTAAATGGAATAAGTGAATACATTTGGAATAAGTGAGCCTGTGTGGCTAGAGTGTTGTCTAACACCGTTTTGAGGTTACGATATTCTAGGGTTCTATTCGATCCTTCATAAATCGTGATTTTAAAAAAAAATATATAAAATCATTTTTATTGCATCTGTGTGTATTTGCTTGTATACATACATATTATATATATTTTTGATTGTGTGCATTGACATTTAGTATGCATGTATATATATTATAGTAATTCACTCAGTGAGGTCTGATTCCCCTCCGTTGACTATTTTTCAGGAGAGTCATCTTCATCAGACCTCAGTAGCAGGCCTGTACGCCGAATTTCTTCCGCCCAGACTTTACTATGTAAACTGCTCACTTGAGTTTTATTTTATGATCTAGACACTGCAGTAGTCATAAAATTGTTAAAAGATATTATATTATATTTGTATGAGTTATGTATTTTAAGAATTTGAACTAGATTTGTATTAAAAGAGTTTATTTATATATATGAGATGAGGATTTGATTTAATCTCATTTGGTGGAAATATTATTTTGATATTTATGATTTTATTCTGCTGCATAATATTTTACTTAATTGTGTTGTTATTATTACCAGTGCATGTTTTATTTTATTTTAAGCTTGCTACGGGTTCCGGATTCGAAAGAATTCCCGTTCCCTAGCGCCGGTCATGGCCCCTGTTTTGGGTCGTGACATTTATATTCACTTAAATCCCACTTTATAACTAGTGTAGAGTCACCATAGATATCTATATGCTAAAAATTTATTTTGGCAAGGATTTTTAAGTGATATTAGCAGTGCTTCATACTCGACTTGATTGTCAATGTAATTAAAATCAAGTTAGAACAAGTGCTTTATTTTAATATCATAAGTTGAAATAATAAAAATTCTTACCCCTGAGTCTAATGGTGACTGAGATCCATCAAGCTAAACCCTCCAAGCTTTTAGTTCACACATGATGGTCTCTTCAATACTCAAAGAAGGATGATTGACTAAAAACTCAACAAGAACTTATATGTGAGCAACCTTTTGGCAATTTCTTGTGTATGGTGTTATTTTTATTTGTGCCAAAGGCATTATTTTTTATTTTCGAGATAGGGTCATTTTTAGCCTCTGTAGGATATGATACCTTTGATTTTTTGCCAAGTTGCCACCCTATTGCTCAAAATAAGTAAGGGACAACATCAGGTCACTCAACAAATATCGTCCTTAGTGGAGATTCTAGGTCCAGAAGGTCACATGTACTTTTTTATTATTTCTCATTATATAATATTTGTCATTTGACTACTGCATTACCTTAGTTTCAAAATGACAATTTATGCACATACACACATAATACATAATAAACAAAATGTAAAGAAATTAATTACAATTATTACATGGCTTTCCTAATAAAATACATTAAAAAGGAAAAAAAGTGGAAAAGTAAATTTAGTCCTAAATCTAGAAAACACAAAAAAGAAGTTAGCATAAGTAATATCTCCCATTCATCCATAAAACACTTAGATTTTGTAGAAAATAACAAGATAACTTAAAAGTACAAATATCACACAGAAATGGAACGCAATGACGAAATTTGATATATAGACAAATAAAATGATAATATTTTCTAGCTACAAAAGACATAAACCAGAAAAATAAGCAGAATAATTGAAAATATATTATTTTGACATCATTGGACCAAAAGGACGAGGCTCTAGTCGAGAATGTGATTTTTATAATAAAAATGCCTATTTTGAATGTAGATTTGATATTTTTGAATTCTAATCTTTTATTGATTATGTAATCAAACTTATAGTAATTATGAAAATGCTGAAAGTGACAGATTTCTCATATTTATTATAAGTCTAGTACAAAATTAGAAAAAGTAGCAAATTTAATGCAAAAATGATGATGAAATATGAAATGCATGCAAAATGAAATTTTGATGATGAAAATGACAATTATTAACATGTAATAATCATATTTTGGTAAAAATGCAAAAATGATGAAATTGAGAAAAATGCATCAAAATTCATAAAACTATTAATATAATCACATTTCTAACTTTGATTTGAATCATAGTGCAAAAATGTTATTTTTGGTAGAAGTGCGTAAAAATATGAATTTGATGACAAAAATGTAAAATTTGTATTTAAATTACGTAGAAATGACACTAGATGCAATTTTGACAAAAATTACATAATTTTGATGAAATAATGCAGAATGTGGGCGGAATATTCAAAAATGTAAATTTTATTAGAAAATGATTCTTTTTTTAAAAATCACATTCTCAGTGTAAAGAAAATGAAAAATGTAATAAAAAGAAATGAAATTAAGAAAACAAATATTCATATAGCACGTAATATTTTTCTTTAATATTAATTATAATCCTGCAAAGTTAACATAACCATATTAAAGATCTTGTAACAAGCTTTACAACATTTTACAACATCATTTTTTATATATCAAGAAAATTCTATGTTTTGACATAGGCATCTTTGCAATAAGATTATAACTTACATTAGGTATGTAGTAAAAATATCATATATTTTCTCTAAGAGTTGTCCCAAGCTTAAAATATTACTTTTTATATTAGGCATGTAGTAAAATTTTGAAATAAACTAAATCCTATATTTGAAGTAGATAAGAATGTCACCTCTCCCTTTTATGATATTTTAGAATTATCACTGTTGAACCTTAAGGGGTAAAATAGCCATTTTTTATAGTCACAAGTAATTAAGTAAAATTATATTTAATT
This sequence comes from Mallotus nudiflorus, assembly GCA_947683625.1. Lineage (NCBI taxonomy): Eukaryota > Viridiplantae > Streptophyta > Magnoliopsida > Malpighiales > Euphorbiaceae > Mallotus > Mallotus nudiflorus. Next base: position 4,024,063 of record CANTUR010000152.1, read on the forward strand.
GGTGTTTAAGTGTTTTATATTCAGGTTGATTAAAGTTGAAATAATCAGATGTAGCACAAGCAGTGACAAAATGCATCATGATTGTGAAGGGAAAATCGAAGATCAAATTTTTGTGGCAAAAGCTGAAGTTGGATTTGGTGAAAAATGATGGAAATCTTCATTATAAGTGGTCACAAGTGAATTCCAATAATTAGAAAAAATTTTCTAGCAAAATTACAAAAATTGAATTTGCAAGTTTTGTAAATTTTCCAAAGCTAGTCACCACTAGTGTCATGTTTATGACTGACTGTCACCACTGTTGTCATAATCATGATGACGCTCATGAAGACCAAGTCCAAAAGTTCCCGAGAGTTTTCATCACTAGTGTCATGATCATGAAAATGTAAAAATTCAAATTTCTTCTTGGCGCTCCCAATTATCATTACCATGAAGAATTTGTCATGATTATGATGAATGCATAGAGCTAATTTTTCTAGGTGGTTCAAACGACTCTATATGCATTAAATGCACCTCCAATAGCTTTTTTTCTCTATGAGGGTTTAAATACTACTTAGAACATAGTTGGAACTAGAGAAAAAAGTTAAGCAAACAAATTTAGAGCAATCTTGAGCATTCATCTTAAATTTATTTCTTTAACAACCAAAATCTTCATATTAAATTCTTGTAATTTCTATTTTTCTCAAGAGTATTATTGAGTGTGGGTTGGTAAGTGCTTACTACCTTTATCTAATAACTTAATGTTATGATTGAGTGAGTTGGGTTATAGTTTTATTCACTTGTAAGATAAGAGGATTATTCTTAGTATTTGAGTTTGAGTGTGAGCCTTAGAAAATACTTAGGTTTGAGTGTGAGCCTTGAGAAACTCTTGGGTTAGAGTGTGAGCCTTGAAAAACACTTAGGTTGGAGTGTGAGCCTTAAAAAACACTTAGGTTAGAGTGTGAGCCTTGGGAAACACTTGGATAGCTTGATTCAAGCTTGTAAAGGTTTGATCTACACTTTAAAGTAGATTAATAGTGGATTGAAATTCTTAACTTGTGGTTTTCGAGAGGATGTAGGCTTTCAGGGCCGAACCTCTATAAATTCCTTGTATTTTATAGCTCTTCCTTTTCATTCTATTATGCTCAAACTTTATTTTTAGTTTGCTCTTTGTGAAATATAAAAAATTCCTTATCTAGTTCAGAAAGCCAATTCACCCCCCCTCTTGCCACTTATGGAATTATATTTGGTATCAGAGCTTTGGTCTCTATTCTTGAAGATTTAATCATCTTGGAGAAAAGATCATGGCCTCCATAAGTCAAGTTGTTGTTGCCCTTGATATTCATGGTCCTTATTACACAAGGCCTCCATTTTTTTTATGGTATTGATTATGTATCTTAGAGAAACAAAATGGAGATGTTTTTGGATATTGAAGGAGTCAATTTATACGATATTATTGAACAAAGTTGGAGTCCTCCAACAAAGAAAGATAATGAAGGCAATGAGGTGATCATTCCTAGAAAGGAATGAAGTGATGAGCAATCTAAAGCCAACTTGAGAAATAAAAAAGCAATCACCATTCTCTATTATGTCTTGAGTAAGGAATAATACAATGGATTAGAGCATTTAAGATTAACCAAAGAAATTGGGGGATGTTTAAAGACCTAGCATGAAGACACTAGTCAAGTCAATAACAAAAAATTGTAAATGCTTAGAAGAAAGTATGAATTATTTGAGATAAAGCCTTATGAGAAAATTAGTGATATGTACGATAGGCATATCACTCTCATCAACTCTATGAGAAAACTTGGCAAGAAATTTTCAAATGAGGATGTCAATAATAAAATTCTTATGATTTTGCATCAAAAGGTTTGAGAAGCTAAAATAGCCTCAATTAAGGAAGCAAATGATCTTTCCATTCTATCTACGGATGAACTTCTAGGGAAGCTTCTCACTTATAAAATCAAAATGAATCAAGTGGTAAAGGAAGAGATCGCTAAGAATGACAAATGCATTGCTCTTAAGGCAAGTAAAGACACTAGTGACAGTGACTTAAGTGAGAATGAAGATGATTATACTATAATTTCAAGAAAGTTAAGAGATCTTATCATGAAGAAGAAAAGAGGATTCAAGAATTTAAACTCAAAAAAATTAACTCTTATTAAATTTAAATGCCCAAAGTTGAAGAAATCCTTCAATAAATATAAGAAGTACAAAAAGGAAGAAGCAAGCACTTAAAGCAACTTGGGATGATTCTATTGGGTCTAGTGATGATGAAATCGATGGAGAGGTTGCAAATCTTTACTTCATGGCCTTAGAGGAACCTTTAAATGATGAGATAACTCTAGACTTTAAATCTAATGATGAGATATGACTTGCTTGTGAAAAATTGGTATATAAATGTGATAAATATTTATTTAGAATTAATTTACTTAAGGAAATGGTAAAAACTCTAGAAGAAGAACTTGAGAAATCAAGGTCCTCCAATGAAGAGTTAACTAATTCATTGAATGAAAGTAATTCTAAGAAAATTGAGATTACTAATGAAATTGCAAAGCTTATTGAACAAAATGTGTTTTCAAAAAATCCAAATGGCAATCTTAAGGAGTCCATCTTTAGATTTAATAAAGGAAAGGAAATTATTAATGTCATGATTTCTATGACTTCCACACCTTTGAAATCTAAAAGTGATATTAGTTTTTGTAATAACCCTGATTTTTAAATTATTTTATTAAGTAATAAGATATGCAGTGTTAATAAAATTTAAAAGTTAAATTTATTTATTTTGCTATTTTATGATTAATACTTATTATTTTATGTTTGATAATATTTTCAATGTAAATATTTTATTTTAAAATTTATTATTTCGGATGGTAATATTTTACTAATATTAATTTCTATACATTATTATTTTTATCAACCTACATTATTGATTTTATTATTAAATTGTTATATTAGTATTAAGGATATTATTATTTTTAATAAATTATATTATTTGTATTGTAATCATCATTATTTATATTTAATTGCTTATGTAAGCGTTATTTTATGTGTGTGTTTATTATCATGGTTAATATTATTTTCATTATTATTATCATTAGTATTATTTTTATTGTTTAATGTTATTATGACCACTATTTTATTAATAGTATAAATTTTAGTTGTTGTTAATTTTATATTGTGTATATTATTGTGCATGTGTGTGTGTACCTATGTGTGTGTGTGTATATATATATATATGCATTGAGAGGCAGGAATGTCATTTTTTTTGCGGGTCAACTCCTTTCTTCCTCTTCTTCTTGTGCGATGCTTTCTTCTTCCTCCCATTCTTTCTTCTTTTCTTTTCGCAAAAATTCCTAGCTCCTGCATAGACCACTAAGCCACCTTCTGCCACCCCTGAACCTTGCCATCAACTCATTTCCTTCTCCTCTTCTTCTCATCATCATCTTCTTCTCGTCGGAAGTGAAGGAAGTAGCCATGGCAGCAGCTTGGTTCAACGGTTGCCGGAGCCATTTTAATGGCTGGAGCTCAACTTCTTTAGCTTGATCAACTCCTTGAGTTGAGGGGAAGTTGATTTTGAGTTTGATCAATGCTCAAAGCTAACTATTTGTGAGTTTTATGCAATTTTTAGTTTATGTCAAATTTCTTTTCTAATTTTTTTCAACGTGAGTTTAATGTTTTTTCTTATAATTTCCTTTAGAAATGATGATCTATGCATCTTAATCTACTCCTAGATGTTTTTAATTTATTTTTCTGATTTTGTTTGATTTTTGGTTAATTATTGAATATTTTAATAATTAAAAATGTATTTTCATTAATTAATTAATTAAATTATGAATTTGGTTAAATTATTGTTATTATATATTATTATTAATTTTGGTGTTGAGAAATTAATTTTTGAGAATATTTTGTAATTTTTAGAAATATTTATAGTTTATGTAAGTTTGGATATTTAGTTAAATGTATATTTTTGGTTGAAATTAGAGTTTAATTGTGTATTTTAGTTAATATTAGAATGTTATTTGTTGATAGAATAATTTTTATGGAATTTTATATAATTTATGTGTATTTTGAACTATTAAGTTAAATAAGTATTTTTGTTGAAATTATTGGTTAAATATGTGTTTTGATTGATATTAGCATATTATATGTTGATTAAATAATTCTTATGATTTTATATAATTTTTGAGGAAATTATTTTGTATATTGGATATTTTGTATTATAGGGGTAAATGTGTAATTTTGTATTAATTATAGTTACATATTAGGTTTTAGTTGATTTTATAATTATTTAAGGTAATGAAATGATTTTTACAAATTAATTACTATTTTTAACTAATTAATACTATGTTTTAAAAATTGTTTTCAAATAATATATTATATATATTATTATGGAAATAAAATGGGTTTTAAACTAATTTTATTATATAATTAAGCTATTTAGGCAATTAAATGTGAATTTTATTATGTTATGTTGAATAATTGTAAAATTGAATTTTTATTAATATTATACAATATTTGAGATTTTATTAGTTAAATTGTGATAATTTTGAAATATTATGTAAATAATAAGTGTATGTATTATTTTGAGGCTAAATGTATATTTTATTATTTTAAATGATGTTAAATTGTAATTTTAAATATTATTTACAATCTATGTTAATTTAATTGTAAAATGGAAATTTTATTCAATTTATGAATTTTTTTATTCTCAAATATTATTTAAATTAGACTTCTATGTTTTACTTGGAAAATAAAGGTTTTTAAATATTTTTATGGATTTTTGATGATTTTTATTATTTTACTGTTTAATATTATTTGTTTGTGTATTGTGAACCTCGGTTGGGGATTTGTGGAGTTTGGGGGTTCCAACTCGAGGTGTTGTGCTTTGAAATTTTAGAAGTATGTTTTTTGTGCAGGATTGATCCTACTTTTGTAGGGAGATGTCCATTTTACATAGGAGACTTTATCGAAATTTCAGTAGATTTCTCATAAAACGTGACAACCGGTCCGAGTCTAGTTTTGAATTTTTGATTGAGTCTTTCTATAGTATTCCTAGAAGCGTAGAGTTAGAAATTTTATTTTGATGGTTGTTGCTATTTTATTTTTCTAACTACGCCGAGACTGAGGCCTAACGGACCAAGCCCTCCGAGTTTGTCTCATGGAGCGCAAACCAGTGAGTTATTATACTGTATATATATGCATTGCATATAGGATACATGACTTAGGATTTTTCATTTTCATTATATGTTTTAAACAGTAATTTAATTTATAATATGATTTGGTATATTTTCGATTTATTTTTAGTATATCTTGATATATATATGTTTGCATATTTTTTATATACATTTAATATATCACTGGTATATTTGGAGTTTATTTTTGATATATGTATGTTAGATATTTAGGTTTATTTTTAGTATATTTCATATTTGATTTGACTTTATTTGACATATATATACAGAAATATATTTAGTTTATTTTCGGTATATTTCTAGTATATATATGGTTTATTTTATCATTATGCTTATTATTCTGCATTATTTGTTTATCCATATGAATGTTTTATTTTACATGAAGGATATCGATATAATGTGCTACCTAGTGGGCAGCACTAGGACCGTGTACGTACCATGCGATAGATTTAGGTTTGAGTGAGGAATTACTTGTGGTAATGATGATATGATTGATTATTTGATTAATTGTTTGAGATGTGATGTGATTGATGATGTGATTGCTAGAGCTCGGTTGACCAAGTGTCTCAGGGCCAATTACACTAACAGTTAGACTGCTCAAGCTCGGTCGACTTAGTGTCTCGGGGCCAGTCTACTGTCCAAAATGGAATAAGTGATTTATTTGGATTTAATGTATGGCTAGAGTGATGATATGATTGATTGAGGTTGTGATTAATAGGGTTCTATTTGATCCTTCATGTATTAAAATAAATGTTTTCTACATTTATTATATTTATAAAAGCAAAGTTTGGCATTTGTGTGAAATGCATGAATACACTTATATATATAAGAATGCTTGACTGGATATGGTTTAGATGCATGTATATATAGTATAATAATTCACTCAGTGAGGTCCGACCCCCCTCAATTATTTTTTTTCAAGAGATCCTATATCGTTAGACCTTAAAAGTAGAGTCTTCGCTGGTGTTCTTCCGTTCTGTTTATTTTATGTAAATGTATATTTTGAACTTTGATTTGTATTCTAGAAACTGTAGTAGTAATGTTATTGGATCAGCAAAGTATTGTTTTGTCTGAAACTTTATACTCTGGAATTTTATTTGAACATTGTATGAATATATATTTATTTATGAAAAGATATTGAGTATTTATTTTTATATTTTGATTCAAAAAATTTTAATTCAGTCTTGCTTTTATTTATGAAATGCATGTGTTTATTTTTCTAAGGCTTGCTATGGGTTCCGGATTTGAAAGAATTCTCGTTTCCTAGTGCCGGTCATGACTCCTAGTTTTGGGTCGTGACAGTTTTGAAAATGCTCATGCTAGTGCATCAAAGGTTGTAAGCCTAAGTACTAAAATTACTAAAGATTTACAAAAATCTAGTCTTAAAACCAACTGAATTAAAAAGTCTAATGGTAAAAAGATTAACAAGTCTAGAGCTAAGAGCTTTAAAGGACTTAAGCCTATGAAACCCAATCATACTCATTCTCATGATTTTCATGGTTTTAAAATGAAAGAGCATAAACCAAATATTAAATGCCATTATTATGGTGTGATGGGACACACAAATTCTAAATGTTATATTAAAAGGACTCATTTAGATTACTCAAATAATGAATCATTCAATGCTAACCCCAAGGACCCAAGTACATTTAGGTACCTAAAGTGCGATAAAGCATTTTCTTGTAGGTGTGCTTGGAATGTATAATGTGTAAAAAAAAAGTGGTATTTAGATAGTGGATGTTCAAGGCATATAGGAAGGCCAACCTCTTCACTCATTTGGAGATGAAAAGGGAGGCAAAGTTACATGTGGTAACAATGCCAAGGTAAGATCATAGACATTGGTCAAGTTGGATAACACTTAGATGTGGCATAGTAGATTTAGTTTTGCTAGTATGGAGATCATTGAAGATCTAAACAAAGGTGATAATGTCATTATCCTCCTCAAAGTAAAGTTCTAAAAGGACAAAGTGTGTAAAGCTTATCAAATGGGTATTCTTAAAGAGATAAATCAACAACAAGGAGCAATGGAGAATGATCAAGCTATTTCTCTTTCAATTGAGTCATCTCAAAATGTTTGGATGGTAATTCATTATGATATATTTTTACTTTTATCATTATAATCATTTGTTTGAACCTTGAGTGATTAATTTATTATATCCTTGAACTTTGATTGATTGTGATGCAACATTGAATTGATCCTTATTGTGTTTAAAATGGCTTAACCTAAGTTCAAAGCTTTATTTTTACAAATTATGGGTTTTCATCATGATCATTACACTTTAATTATTGATGGTCAAGGTTTTCTTTTTCAAAATAAATTTATGTTTTTATTAAAATTATAATCGATGAAATGATTTTATCGTTGTGATGTAAAATTTTTTTATCATGGTCATGACTTTCCATTTACTACAAATAACACGCCTGATTTATCATCTTAAAACTAGGGTTAGTGCTGAGGTATTTAAGCATCTTTTTCTTCTTCCTTGTACCACATATAACCACCTTCTCTATTTTACCTAATTCTCTTTTGAAAACTTAACCATAAACAAGTAATTTTCACTTCTCATATCATCATCATTATTCATTATCTTCTTATCTTAAGTGGGATTTAAATATAGTTGAGAGACATCATTTTTGGTACTTATTAGAATCATGTCTGTCATTATGGCAACCCTTAAAGAGGCAATAAAGATAGGCTCAAGGGTAAAGGAAAAAGCTCAAAGGACCCCACAAGACATTGTGCTGTCCTTACTACGAATAAAAGAGCAGAAAGAAAGGTATTTTCAAGCTAAAATCTCATCTGATTCTTTCCACTTGATTTTTTAATTGGAAATGCATGAGAAAACTAGGACATAAATAGAAAATGAAAGATTTACTTGATAAATTAAAGTTGAGGAGAATAGTGAATGGAAAGAATTTATTGGGGAATATTGGTTTTGACTTAGAATTGCTAAAAGTTCAAGTTTGATCTCCTTTGTGCATAAATACTTACATCGATTTGTGTCCTATTATATGTTGGTAGAAGAAAAGGCCTTGGGAATGTTGGGAAATTAGAATTGTTTGCTTTGTGGTGTGGAGAAAAAGGAAAACATCTTGCCTTGACCAAAATCTTTGCTGATCATTTGTTAAGTATAGCCATTACAGAATTTGAGTTAGAAGCTACATCACCATAATTGCCAAATACATAAAGATGTTAGGTGAAAATGAGAAGTGCCCTCACTCTATCTCCTTTTAATCAAGTGATAAACTTAATTTGGATAGTTGGGCTTGTAATTTTGCCATTAAAAATTTTATGGTAAATGGTGCTATCCATTGGAGAGAGGTGAGCAAAGAAGGGAATGCAATTTGGGGTGATAATGACACACCAAAATTTTTAAAAAAGGCTAAAAGTGAAGCTCCTTTAACCTTCAAAAAACATCCAAGATTTCAAGCCCAGCAAGATGATGAAGAGGTTGAGCTAAGCAACTAACTCCAATCTATGCTAAACCAACTCTAAGTTCATCTGGATAGTAAATTTAAAGGCAATTCAGTCCTCCTTTGCGGTCATTGACTCTCATTTTGATATAGTGGACCTCAAAATTGCCACCTTTACTGATGAAAGGCCAATCTCCCTACCCCTCATGAATATCATTAACACTATGCTTTCTACATCTCATCTCATGACACTTTTGGTTAAAATTTTTTTTTTCAATTTTTCAAGTCCTTGTTGAACTTGATATGGTTACAGCCTTTTGATGCTTATGAAATATATTTTTTTTCACGTTTTAGTTTTCTTTTGTTGCCTTAAACAATGCTTTCCCCCTTTACTTAATTATTTTTTTATAGTAACAAAGTAAGATAAAAGGCTAAGTTAGGTTTATTCTAGTATTATATTTTTTTATATTTTAAATATTCTATGATGTAGATATTTGATATTTATGGATATTTAGTATTTATAAAAAGTTTTTTTAAATGTGATATGTTGAAAATTACTGTTTGTTGGATGTTGAATTTGAAAAATTGGTTACAGTTGATATGTTCTTAATTCTGCTATTTTTGTGTTTGACTTGGCGTGGTTAGTATATTTTGGATATTTTGTGATTTAGTAGTTGATAATCAAGTTGTGGTTAAAGTTGTTTGTTTTGACATGAATATCACATTTTGAACACTTTATGATTCATTGGAAATTGTTAACTAATGAATAAGTTGTGTTTTTTTTAGTAAGTTGTTAATTCTATTGGTATATTTTTTTGGACTTATATGTTATGTGGAAATTAAAAGGTGCAACTCATGCTCACCAAGTCATAATTATGACTGTGACTGTGTTGCCTTTGAAAGTATTATCTTCTCATAGGTCATGATGTTTCTTTCATGGTTATGATTCTATAATCATGATTTCTATTTGATTCAATTTTGTTTATTGAACTATCACTAATTATGATTATGATTGCTGTGATTGACACCTTTTGTCTCCACTTTCTCTCTTGTTGTTTTTTTTATAGTAACAAAGAGGGAGAAAATGTAAAATATTTATATTTATTTTTGGATATAGTGAATTATGTTTGTAGGGGGGGGGGAGAAAGGTTTTATGGTTGAGAAAGTGTTTATGTTTATAAGGGGAGATTTATTTTTGAATATATTTTAGATGTTGTAAATTGTTAATATATTTTCTTATGATACATTTTAGTTGATATGTTGAATTTTCAATATACATTATTTATGATGGTTTATGGTAAATGATTGTTATGATCATGTCGTGTTGCTATTATATGCCAAATGGACTTACTCATTGATTTTTGCACTTTTAAGTTTAGGCTAATTTTATAGGGGAGTAATTCCTTTCAATTTTTTAGCCTAATTTTACATAATTATTTATTACTATTAAAAAGGAGGAGATTGTTAAACCTTTATGGGTAAAACAGTCATTTTTATGGTCATAAGTAATTAATTGAAATTATATTTAATTTATGTTTAAGTGTTTATATTAAGGTTGATTAAAGTTGAAATAATTAGATGTGGCATAAGTAGTGACAAATGCATAATTATTGTAATAAAAGGGAAAATCAAAGATTAAATTTTTTTAGCAAAAGTTGAAGTTGGATTTGGTGAAAAATGATGAAAATCTTCATTATAAGTGGTCACAAGTTAATTCCAATCATTACAAAAATATTTCTAACAAAATTACAAAAATCAAATATGAAATTTTTGTAAAATTCTTGAAGCTAATCACTACTAGTGCTATGATCACAATGATGATCATGATGAATTGTCACCACCAGTGTCATAATTGTGACGACGCTCATAAAAACCAAGTCCAAAAGTTCTTGAGAGCTGTCATCACCAGTGTCATGATCATGAAAACGCAAAAATTCAAATTTTTTCTTGGCGCCCCCGATTATCATGACCATGACAAATTTGTTATGATAATGACAAACATGCAAAGATGATTTTTTTGAGTGGTTCAAATGACTATATTTGCATTAAATGCACCTCAAATAACTCTTTTTCTTTATGAAGGTTTAAATACTACTTAGAACAAAGTTGGAACTAGAGAAGGAAGTTAAGCAAACAAATTTAGAGCAATCTTGAGCGTTCATCTTGAATTTATTTCTTCAACCACCAAAATCTTCATCTTAAATTCTTTTAATTTCTATTTATCTCAAGAGTGTTCTTAAGTGTGGGTTGGTGTGTTTATTACCTTCATTCAATAGCTCAATAGTATGATTGAGTGAGTTGGGTTAGGGTTTTATTCACTTGTAAGCTAACAGGCTTATTCTTAGCATTTGGGTTTGAGTGTGAGCCTTGTAAAATACTGATGTTTGAGTGTGAGCCTTGGAAAACACTTAGGTTAGAGTGTGAGCCTTAAAAAACACTTAGGTTAAAGTGTGAGCCTTAAAAAACACTTAGGTTAGAGTGTGAGCCTTAAAAAACACTTGGGTAGCATGGTTTAAGCTTGTAAGGGTTTAATCTACACCTTGAAGTAGATTGATAGTAGATTGAAATTCTCAACTTGTGGTTGAGGAGAGGATATAGGCTTTAAGGGCCAAACCTTTATAATTTTCTTATGTCTTCTAGCTCTTCCTTTTCATTCTATTATGCTTAAGCTTTATTTTTAGCTTGTTCTTTATGAAATATCAAAAATTCCTTATCTAACTCAAAAAGCCAATTCATCCACCTCTTGGCACTTATGGAATTACAATCACCAAATGAGATATTTCCATTTACAGATTCATTCAACTCCACAAGCATTTCCTTACTTCCACATATGTGGTTACTTGTTATAGTGTCGAGATGCCAGGAATTCTCTTAGCCATCATTATTATTCCTTTGTTTTAGTAATAAAGTGGCATTTTGTGTGGTTTCATCCTTTTAATTTTCCTTTTCTTCAACTTTTCTATTTAGGGCTATGCAATTGGAAGCATAATGCCCAAACTTTTTATAATTATAATATTGAATTTGATTTTTGTCATACCTTAAGTTTGGTTGCATACTCCCATAACCTTTTCTTGAGCTTTCTCCTCTTTTATAATTGCTAGAGTTGCTATTAGAATTCCAACCTCATTGATTACTATGAGTTCCACTACATTCTTAGCCATGACCACGTCCTCGATTCTATTGACCTTTATAATTTTCATAACTTTTTCCCTTCTTTTTTAGTTGCTTCTTGAGGAGTTGCTCCTTAACACCATGTTTCTTTTTATTCTTCTCTTCATAAGCTTATAATGATCTTTGAAGATGCTCAATTGACATGGCTTTTAAATATTTAGTTTCTTTAATTGTCACAATAATATGCACAAACTAAGGATCTAATGAGTGAAATATCTTCTCTATAATCCTCATATCTTTTAATGTCTCTCTATTTCTTTTTAATTAATTAGAAATGGTTAAGACTTTTGAAAAATAATAAGAAATTGTCTTAGTTTCATTCATATTCAATGATTGAAATTCACCTCTTTGAGTTTGAAAACACGCTTCATTTTCTCCTCTTTAATGAGAGGTCTATAAATTATCCCACACTTATTTTTAAAAAGTTGTATTTGAGATCTTTTCAAAATCACCATCATCTAAGGCTTGGTAGATGAGGAAGAGAACTTTCTTGTCCCTCTTTATATGGTCTTATAAATTGTACCTTTATGTTTAGGTTAGTAATGTCTCATCTTGTGTCTCTGTATAACCTTTCTCCATAATCTCCCAAACTTCGCGTGCTTTAAAAAGTTCCTTCATTGTGGTACTCTAACTATCATTATTGTAAGCTTTAAGTTATGGAACTTGAAAAGATGATACACCATTGGTTGCCATGTAAATATTGTAATCTTGTAATTTATATGTGTGGAGATTGTTCTGATACCACTTTATTGGAAGGAGATGGACACTTACACCAAACTCACACTCATACATGAGGAAGAAGTGAGAATAAGAATTAAAATGTTTAATGAATTCACACTTCATTAATTTAATGAAATTGCTTATATGGCTAAGCACCAAACGAAGAAAATACCGAACTGAATCAAAAGATAATAAAATCGTATCAAACTGAATAAATTTAATCTCGAACTGAACCATACCAAACTTTATGACTAATTTGGTATAGTACTAGATATTTATAAAAGACTAAACCGAGAACCGTATTGAAACCGTATCGAACTGAAAATCAAATATAGTACTGAATATTAATTCAATAAATAATACATAGATAATATAAATAGTCTTGAACTTAAGTATATACTTTTAATTATATTATCAAGTAATGTACATATGTATAATAATATATGATAAAAATTAATAGTTTGTTATGTTTAAAATATAATAAATAAATTATTAACAAAATATTTCTATAAATTTTGTTATTATTGATATTATTACCATTGCTACTGCTACTAGTATTATTTTTCAATTGACAAGTAAAAATGTGAAATATCTATTACAATTTGAACATAAAATATAAAAATAAAAAATTCACATTATATAGTTTCAAATGATTTAATTAACAAATAAAAATGAGGAATATCCATTACAATACACTTTAAACTTAAAATATGAGAAATAAAAAAATTATTATTATTATCAACAACAAGTAAAAAAGTAGATAGCACATTATACTTCAATTTAAAATAAGAAATATGAAATAAGAAAATAAACACTGTATAATTTCATATATTATAATTTTTAACTAAAATATGTTGTTATTATTATATTTGATAACTTATTAATTATTATATTGGATAACTTACTAATAATAATAATAATAATACATACAGACATATAATAAACAAAACGATATATTTTTACCCAAAACTATATCATTTCATTAGGGGTGTAAACGAGTTGAGGGATATTAAGTGATGAATTTTTTTTTTAAATTACTAAGCATAGTAAAAAATAAACATATTCATAATAAATAGTATATAGTAAATTTGTTATAGTAATAATAAAACTATGCAATTTTAACAACAACACATAATTTTAATATTAATTAGTATTAATACTAAGTAAAAATAATTTAAATTTATTTATTATATAAATTTCTAAAAATTTATTTTGAATTGTATCTTACCAATCCGTTATGATAGAAATGAATTCCCGTATCGAATCGTTTCAAAAAATGGGGTGATATTGGTATAGAGATTTTTAAATTAGGTACTGATATTGAAGATTTAATTTTTAAAATTCCTGAAATATGATACAATTTCAGAGATTTTAAATCCTCTGATTTCCCCTACCCGTGCTCACCCCTAATTGCTTACAGAAGTATTTATAACACAACATAATACTAAAAAGGAATAACAACATTTGTTGTTCTAAAAGTTATATAATTTTTACAATTAAGTCAAGAATGCTTAATTCTTGACAATTAAGTTCTATAAGTTTTTAAAAGTTTTTCCGTTAGTTTTATCTGTTAGTCAAACTAATTTTTCGTTAATCAACTATTAAAATTAAACTTTTTTTTACATTTTAGTCCTAAAACCTGAAATTTTTTTATGTTTTAAATAAATAATTTTACTTTTACTTATAATTTATTATATTATTCAATTTTCATAATAACTGCATTTACTCTGTAAAAATAATATCAAAATATTAAAAATTAAAAATATTTCTTTCTTAAATTATTAGTTTCAATAACGATGACAAACAAAATTAATCAAGTATTATTTTAATAATTTAAAATAAATAATTTTAGTTAATATATCATATACAAATAATTTTTTTTATATTTACATAAATTTAATTAGTTTTGTCAACATCATAAATTGTGTTAAATTTTAAATATTTATTGAATTCAATTGTCTATTTTAAATTCAATTTAGTTTAAACATTATTTAAAATATAACACAAATTATAATATTAAAATTTATTCATATAAAAATAGACGATTTTTCCTCCCCTTTTATACTTTCCGGGATCTCCTCTTAATAAAATTCTTCCAAAAGTTTTTAAAAAACTTATTAATCATCAAAATTATCATTCTACTATATATTTGATAATTAGCTAATACAAATAAATTTAACTTTCTTACATGGAAATTAATTTTCAAAAATTTTAATTATTTTTTAAATAAAATTTTGTTCATAATTATATTAAGACTTCATTTATTTTTAGAAAATATTATTTTGAAAGATATTTTTTCTTATATTTTAGTGTTTGGATTCCCAAAAAATAAGATAAAGAAAAATAATTTTCTATTGTTAGAATGAGAAGTAATTTTCAAATGCTTATGTCAATCCTTTTTATTTTTTACTTCAGTTTTGCTTTTCTTTTTTTTTTTTTTAATTTTTTATTTTCTTCTTATTTTTTCTCTCTGATTTCTCTGTTTCCCTCTTTTTTATTTTTATTTTATCTTTGTTTTTTTTGCCTTCCATCCTTCTTTTTTTTCTTTTCCTTTTATTTATTTTTATTTTATTTTTTTTTATTTTCTTTATTTTTTTCTCATTTTTTAATTTTCTCATTATTTTCTCCTTTCTCTCATTTTTTTTGTATTTCTTTTTATTTTTATGTTTTTCTCTCATCCCCTTCTTTTTCCCTTTAATTCTTTTGTATAGATAAATTATTATATAAATTTTATAGTAATACATTAGGTCAATTATGAAGACATAATTTGTAAAAATATTTATTAGATTTATTACAAAGAGAGAATTTGAATAATAAAAAGTGTTAATGTCAAAAAGGATGATATTTTTCAATTTTTTATATTATAATGTTGTAGCCAATCATCAGATAATATTTTTTTTGAAAAATATTTTTAAAGAAAATATTTTTTTTAAAACAATTTTTTTTTTGCAAACAAACGAAGCTAAAAATATAATTTTTAGTTAAAAAAAAATCATCATTACATGTTACATTAAACTTAGATCCATATAAATAAAATTAAAATTAAATATTTATTCTAATTTTTTTTTGAATCTTTATTGTTATTGTTATTACAAATTATTTTGAAAAAACAAATACACTTTAAAGAATTACAAAAATGATGCTTTCATAATTTTATTTATCTTAAATTATTTTTCTCTTTTTCTTTGTGTCTTTTTATTTTTTTTTTCTCTAATCTTCTTATTCTTTAATTTTTTCTTTCCCATATTTTTAAATTTTTTTTCATGTATCCCTCATTTAAATAAATCTTCCCATATAGGCCAATTGCTTTAATTTTTTTTAAAAAAATCAACGTAAAATATAAAACAAAATTTTTTTTGTTATGAATAAAAAAAGAAAATCGATAACAAAGAAATCTTTCAATATTATGTTTCAAAATTTTCTTTAAAAATAAAAAAAATCAACTATCAAAATTTAATGGATTGACTAATATATCATAAACTTTTTCACTTTTTTTTTCAGTTTTATGATAAACTTTTAGTTCAACAAATTAATTCATGAATTTTTAAATTGATAATTCTATTATTTGTGAGAATTGTGGAGTTCTTAAGTTCAAATTTTATGCCATGATCCACCAATAGTGGTGAGAGTTTATCACTACCTTTATGGATGAAAATATTACTTCCCCCATTATATAGTTCACGACCTATCAGACTTCTATTGAATAAAAAGAGAAAATTATCAAGTTAAAAATTAGCAAAAATTACAAATTGAATAGATGATTTCAGCTTCGAAATTTTTTTTTCTAGGATAGGAAATACTTTCTCCAAAACAATTTTGATGTTGTTTGAGCATTAAAAAAATTAATTTGATAATTTCACCTTTTAAAAATTAAATTAAAAATTATGTTCCATGTTTGATGTTGTTTGACCATTACAAAAATGTTTTTTTTTTTTTTTTATGAAAAATATACTTCAAACTATGTTTACAAGTTGATTTATCCTATAAAAATATCACAAAATAAAACAAAATTCAACCTGAAAAATATATTTTATTAAATATATATTTAGAAATGTATTTAAATGTTAATTTTTTTAATGAAAAGTATCATGAAATAGAATGTCACTCAAAATTTTTTTTTTTTTAAAAAAATCATAGAATGTATTTTGCAATAAAAATATATTTTTTCAAATAAAAACATTTTGCTAGAATGAAAAAAAAATCATAAGAGGCAAAGTGACCAACAATTAACATTGACTATTAATTTAAAAATGTGAATTAATTTGTTAAAATTAGAAATGAATGATAAAAATTATATTTTTTTTGCAATTCATCCAATCGTAATTAAAAAATTATTATAAAAATAAAAAATGCTCAAAATTGCAAATATTTTTTACTTTAATAATTAAAGAATTTTTAGTTTAGTAATTAATGGTTGTATCTTAATTTCGAAACTAAGTATTTCCTATAGGTTTTAAACAATTTTCAATCTCCTTCAGAAAAAGAAAAAAATAACAAAATATTTTGTATTAATTGAAAAGAAAAAAACTTATCAAATTAAAACAACACAATTTCTTTGTACCATGTTATAGTAAAAAAATTGAAATTGAAATTAAAAGATTCAACCATCGCTCCAAATCACTCAAATTCAACAATAATTATGTTGGTATATAGTTTAGATTAATTTCTATATATTACAAATTTATAATTATTTCAATTTAATCACTCGTTATTATCGCCTTTTGACTTAAATTGAATATTTTCTAATGGAAGAAATAATTTTTTGTTTGTTAAATTTGAGGATGGATTTTCTATAATATGGTCAATCCCTACCATTTGTAGAAGTTAGTAAAATGTATTTAATTAAACACAATTTATCGAGATTTTTAACTTGATAGTTTATAATCAACTTATATCATTTTATGATCAATTAGATATTTAAAAACAAAAAACAAAAACATGTAAAAGACTGATATGATTTTTAAAATGGATATGGTGAGAATGCAAAATAATAATAATAACAATAATAATGAAATAAAATTCATGTAAAATTTGATAAAACTGGCAAGATATTAAAATAAAACTATTGGTGCAACAAAAAAAAAAGACAAAATATGAATTGCATAAGTCTTGGGTTGAGTCTTGGACTAAAAATGCTTTCTTTAAGACGATTCGTACTCTACTCGAGATTGTGCAAGTAGTATATAGTGTTGTTGTCCCCAAGATAAAACAACCCATAATAACTTTTATTTTGGTTTTTTTATGCACTTGAGAAAAAACCAACAAACAAACACCCAAATATATATTGTTTGGGAATAAAAAAACTAAATAAATAATCTTCATAGAATGAAAACTAATGAGTTAATGGTGTATTAGAATGAAAAACAAAGCTATATATATAGTCTTTAATGAAATAGAAAGAGAGAGATATAAGGTGAAGAATATAGGAGTCGTGGGAGTAAACCTTGTTTTGCTTATCTGTTAAAGACTTAGTCTTATTACTGAGTCCAAAGACCGACTTTAAACAATAATAATTTAACCAAGTAAAAATAAGTAATTGTATTAAACACAAACTCTTTGATTTTACTATGAAAAATTCACATAATTCTAACAATTGTCCACTTGAATTTTTATTAAAATAGGTTTTTTTTTTTTAAATATGATTTTCATCAAGCAACATAGCTGTGTAAGATTGTGCATAAATAAAGGTATCTTTCGACTTGAACCTTTATATAGTAAAGATGATTTAGATTATACTAGAGTAACTTGTGGTTTTAAATTCTATCTCTAACAATATTTTGCACACAACCTTACTAGGGTAAAGTCAAAAGCTCGTGCTTTATGGCGATGCACTTGTATCCCAATATCATAAATGCTATAGAGAATTACCTAATTATTCCATAGGAAGCTACCATACTTCCACATTCATTTAGGTGAGTTTATCAAGAGTATTGCTGTTGCAAGGTACTCCACTTAACATATAGTATATAACTCATTAAGAGTGTAAAAAAATTCATCCTTTTTCTTTCGTTTCAGGATATCATTCTTTAAAAAGATTTTAGAAATGGAACTTGTTACTACCATTGCATGATTCTACTCATATCACTTCATGACTTCTTATTACTCACTGAACGTATTTCTTAGGATCTCCAATCTATAAGTTGGGTTACCATTTGAAGTGATTCATCAATTTAGTGGCTTTAGTCCCTTTCCTTTTTAAGTTTTAAAAATCTTCTGTCTAGTTAATCCTTTGGTCAAATGTCAGCTAAATTATCATCAGAATGTACATGATCCACTCTAGCATCTCCAATTAAGAGGAATTCTCTAATGGTATTGTATTTGTCACCTTTTACCATTATAATAATGGTTTTGAATTTTTGTAATAGCCGCAGTACTATCATAATGGATCAAGATAGTTGGAATCGATTTTTCTCATAAAAGAATATCATATAACAGGATTCTTAACCAACCTATTTCTTCACTAGTTGAAGCTAATGCTATTCATTTAGACTCCATAATTGATTGTGCCAAATTGGTCTATTTCTTGGATTTCCATGAAATAGCTCCACCAACAATGCTAAATATATAGCCATTAGTTGCCTTAGAGTCATTTGAAAGATTATTTCAATTAGCATCACTATATCCTTTTAAGACAGTGGGAAACTTTTGATAGTGTAATCCAATGTTCATGGTCCTTTTTAGGTACCTCATTACCGTTTTTATAGCATGCTAATGCTCAATTCTATGATTGCTAGTAAACCTACATAGTAATCCTATAATATATGCTATGTCAGGCCTAATGCAATAAGTAGCATAACACAAGCTACTAATAATGCTCATATATTCAGTTTATCTAATAATTTTACAAGTGTTCTTGAACAACTTTACACCAGGAACATAGGGAGTACATGCTGGTTTACAATCAAAGTAGTTATATTTCTTTAAAATCTTCTCAATATAATGAGATGGATCTAAAGAAATTCTATTTTTAGACTTAGTGATTTTAATCCTTAGAATCACACTTACTTCTCCAAGATCTTTCATGTCAAAATTAACACATAATATAGATTTCACATTATTCAAAACATGTAAATTTGAACCAAAGATAAGCAAATCATCCTCATAAAAACATATGATTGTACGCAAATTATTTTCTAGCTTATAATAAATAATGCACTTATCACTTTCCTTCACTTTGAAACCATAAGAAATAATAAGATTACTAAAATTTTCATGCTTAGGGGCCTATTTAAAACCATAAAGAGATTTATCTAATTTGACACTTTGTCATTTTTACCATGCACAACAAAACCTTCGGGTTGATCCATATAAACCTCTTCTTCTAAATCATCATTTAAAAAAGTTGTTTTAACATCCATTTGGTTCACAACAAGATTATAAATAGCAATAAGAGAAATCAACATATGATGTAATTCTAGTGACAAGTGAAAAAGTACTAAAGAAATCTATGTGTTTTTTTTGCCTAAAACCTTTTACAAAAAGTCTAGCTTTATGCTAATCTATTAATCCATATAGTTTTGACTTCTTTTTAAGTACCCATGTGCATCCTATTTTCTTATAACTAGTTGGTAAATCAACTAGATGCCCAGTCTCATTAGATTGTAAAGATTCCATTTCATCATCAATAGCCTCTTGCCAAAACTTGGCTTCCATAGATGACCAAGCTTCTTGAAGGGTATTGGGATCTTCCTCTAAGTTATATACATGAAAATCTGATAGAAAATCCTTAGATATTTGAGCTCATTTACGCCTTCTAAGTTCACAATTTGAATCTTCACTTGGTTTATTATATCTAATCATGGGTGAACTAAAAGAATATGAGCCCCCATTATTCTTTGATTTAAAAGGGAATCTATGTTGATAAAAATTATCATCATTAGACTTATAGATAACATGTTAATGCAAATAAAAAAATCTATAAGCTTTACTATTCACGGTATAACTAATAAACACACATTCATATGCTTTACTTATAAGTTTAATCCTTTTAGGATAAGGTATTTGAACATAAACTAAATAATCCCAAACTTTAAAATAAGACATATTTGGTTTCTTATTCTATAACATTTCATAAGGAGATAATTTACTATGAGATTTAGGAACTTTACTTAGCACATAATAAACAATAAATAAAATTTCTCCCCACCAATGAGATGCAACACCAAAATTAAGTAAAATAGCAATTATAGATTTAGTAGATGTTATATTTTTTTAGTTCAGTCTTACCATTCATTTCAAGTAAATACAGAGCAATTTTCTCATGAATAATCCCTTGAGTTTTATAAAATTCACTAAAATTATTTGAATCATATTCAATTCCTCTATTACTATAAAATCTCTTAATCTTTTTATTAAATTAATTTTCAATTTTAGTTATAAACATTTTAAATATATCAAAAGCTTTACTATTAGTTTTCATAAGATAAATAAAAGTATAATCAGATCAGTTATTAATAAAAGTATAACATTTTCCATTTTTAGTCAAAACACTATCAAGTTCATAAATATTAAAGTGGATCATATCAAGAGGTTATGATTCTTTAAAAATCATCTTATGTGGAGTTTTGGTAATTTTGGCTTGGCTATAAAAATCACATTTTTCAAAATCATTTAAAGATAATTTAGGAATAAGTTCTAAATTGCTCATATTTTTAATAATACGCTTATTAACCTGACAAAGTCAAGCATGCCAAGTATTAAAAGAACACATGTAAACAAAAGGTGAAACTTTATTAGCAATAACATTTAACATTACTAATAAGAGAGAGTGAGAATCACCTAATAACACATTTTTGTCCTTCGTTTTAGTATAGGATTTGAATAAAGAATGATTACAGTAAACATGGCGAGAGGCACTAGTGTCTACCCACCACCCTTCAAATCCTCTAACCATATTGATTTTAGAAATCATTGCACAAAATTCCTCTTCAATTAAGTTCACCTAAGTAGTAGGTTAATGCCTATTCCTGTAATTTTGAGCCAAATGGCCTGGCTTTTTATAGTTATAACATATAAACTATCTCAAATCATTCCTTGAAGGGGGATGCTATCCATTTTGATTTTGAGAAGCATTTTGGTTCTTTTTATTATTATGGTTCTGGTTATTATGGTTATGATTCTAATTCTAATTTTTTATGTGCTTCCTATGAGGTTTAAGAATTATTGGAATAGACTTGGAAATAACAAGTATCTCATCTTTTTTTTATCTTGTTTCCATGCTTCCTCCTCAGCACGAAGACAAGTGATTAAACTCTCTAAAGAAAATTCTTCAGTTTTATGCCTAAGAACATTTTTAAAATCTTTCTAACTAGGTGGTAGTTTGTCAATAAAACAGTAACTTGAAATTGTTCATCAAAAGACATACCTTCAGAGATGATTTCATGAGCAATCTTTTGAATTTTGTAAGATTGAGTCTATACTGATTTGTTGTCAATCATTTGATATTTAAGATAGTAGTTGATAACATACTTCTTGGCTATCGCATCTTTAATGTCATACTTTTTCTAGAGTGTCTCCCATATCTTCTTGGCAGATTTGTTAAAGTTGTAGTAGTCATATAGATCATTGAATAGATTGATGGAAATCAATAAATTCATAACCGAAGCTCCCAAATAGTTTCAATACTATGATAAACTTTATGGTTAGAATTTATCACCTTCCATAATTATGTTATAGGATCGTTCAAGAAAGAGATAAGAAAAACTATTTTAGATCTTACCAAGTTAAAATAAGATCTTTAACCCTTCATTCAAGCTCCCCATTAGCTAAAGAGCTATTATAAACTTACAATGGAAAGAATTAACACCCTTAGACAATTGATAAAAACTTAAATAGACTTTAAAGTCTTCAACATAAACAAATAAAAATAAGTTTGAAAGATGAAAAAGAAGACAAAGATTTTTTATTTTGACACCACAAACTTCACTAGGATTGATAAGTCATAAAGTTCATGCAAGAACTTCAAAGAAAATTTCTCACCCAAAGAAACTCAATATTTTATAACTCAAATTCAACATGTCTTACAATGAAATGAGGTATTATTTATATAGACACAAGACTAAACTTATACTAGTACTTTAAATATGAAAACATAAGATAATCTGACCCCACTAACTTCTAATTATAGCCATTAATTTGCAATTATAGCCATTAGTCATGTAGATTCCCACTAACACACTTTAAATCCTAATAACTTTTAATTATGTAAATTCCCACTAACACATTTAGACCCCACTCATTATTAATTATTTAAATTCTAACTCATTATTAATTGTTTAAATATCCACTAACACACTTTAAGCCCCACACTTTAAATCCCACTAATTATAAATTATATAAATATCCACTAACACACTTTAAACCTCACATTTTAAATCCCACTAACTATTAGCCCTTTAAATTCATTTGTTTTGATATGGTAAATAAGACTATTTAGGCGTCCTTATTGATTTTGATTATACTTGAAAGTTCATGGACTTTCCAAACACCTTAAATGAAGATTAACAAGGCTTCTTGTAATTTCTTGGTTTTTGACATTGTCATTTGGTCTTATTGGACTTACAATGGATCTTGTGGATCATTGGACCTTGGTTTTGAGCTTGAGATCACATCATTCCCCCTTTCTTCAAGAGGATTCATCCTTGAATTAGCTTAATCCTTTTCACCTACATCAAACAAAGATAAATCACTAACATTAAAAGTTGCACTTACATTACCATACTCACTTGGAAGCTTTAGCTTGTAGTTATTATTATTAATGCATTAAAGCACTTTGAAAGGTCCATCTCCTTTTGGTATTAGTTTGGACTTCCTTTGGTTAAGAAACCTTTTTTTTCTCAAGTGCACCCACACCTAATCACCAGCCTCAAATGTCACTTGCTTTGTTGTGTTGCTTCTCATATTAGAGTGTTTTCCTCTCTGTTTGGGCCTTGATTTTCTCATGTAGGTTTTCCATAAATTTTGCCCTTTATTTGCCTTTCAAATTTGCTCTCTTCATAGGTGATGGCATTAAGTCCATTGGTGATAATGGATTGAAGCCATAAACTACTTCAAATGGTGAATGGTTAGTTACTCCATGCATGCTCCTATTGTAGGAAAAGTCCATATGTGGTAAGCATTCCTCCCAATTCTTTAAATTCCTTTGGATTAGTGCTCTTAAAAATTTTAAAAGTGTTCTATTTACCACCTTTATTTGGCCATCCATTTATGGGTGACAAGTTGTTGAATAGAGAAGCTTTGTTCCTATTTTCCCCCATAATGTCTTCTAAAAATGGCTTAAAAATTTGACATCACGATCACTCTCTATGGTTCTTGGCACTCCATGTACTCTCATCACTTCTTTAAAGAATAGATTTACAATACGTGTTGTAACATCCATTTTGTGACATGGAATGAAGTGTGCCATTTTGCTAAATCTTTCCATAATAACAAAAATAGAGTCTCCCCCCCTTGGACCTAGGTAATCCTAAAATAAAGTCCTTATAAATGTCAACCTAAGGTTTATTTGGTATAGGTAAGGGTGTGTACAAACCATGAGGCGTTGCTCTGGATTTAGCCTATTTGCAAGTGATGCATTTTTCATAAACTCGCTCAATATCCCTTTTCATGTATGGCCAAAAGAAATGGTCACTTAACATGTGTAAGGTATTCTTAATCCTAAAATGCCCTGTTAGACCTCCACTATGTGCCTCTCTCACAAGTAACTCTCTCAAAGAACTTTTTGGCACACATAACTTATTTTCTCTAAAAAGAAAACCTTAATGTTTATAGAACTTATCAAAACCCCCTTTTTCACATGCCCCATAAACATTAGCAAAATTATAGTAATTAGGATAAAGATATTTTATATACTTAAATCCCAATAATTTTGCGTCAATTTTAGAGACTAAGGCATACCTTTTTGACAAAACATTAACTAAAACATTCTCTTTACCTTGCTTGTACTTGATGTTAAATGAAAAGGATTCAATAAACTCCATCCATTTGGCATGTCTTTTACCCATCTTGCCTTGTCCTTTGAGGTACTTTAAGGACTCATGGTCGGTGTGGATAATGAACTCATTGTAGCTAAGGTAATGTTGCTATATTTTAAGGACTCTTACCAATGCATAGAATTCCTTGTCATAGGTTAGGTAGTTTAGACTAGCTCCACTTAGCTTCTCACTAAATAACTAATAGGTTTGCCTTCTTGCATTAAGACTCCACCAATTCTTATGCCACTTGCATCACACTCAATTTTAAAAAGTTTAGAAAAATTGGGCAAAGATAATAAAGGTGCACTACAAAGTTTGTCTTTCAGTAAGTTAAAAGCCTCATTTCGCTCTTTTCCCCACTTGAAACTCATATTTTTCTTTATACATTCAGTTAATGGTGAAGCTATTGTAGAAAAATTCTTAATGAATCTCCTATAAAAATTAGCTAAACTATGGAAACTCCTAACATCATGCACATTAGTGGGTGTTGGCCATTTTTTAATTACTCTTACCTTTTCTTGGTCTATATGAATTCCCTTGTCATTGACAATATACCTAAAAAATGTAATTTCATTAGTGTAAAACATGCATTTCTTTAGATTTGCATACAACTTCTTTTTTCTTAAAACATAAAAAATATACTTCAAATGTTAGGCATGCTCATCTAAAGTTATATTATAAACCAATATATTATCAAAATACATAACAACAATTTTTTTAATGAATGGTCTTAAAACATGATTCATTAGCCTCATAAAAGTGGTTGGTGCATTAGTTAAACCAAAAGGAATTACTAACCACTCATATAGGCCATGTTTAGTTTTAAAAGTTATTTTCCATTCATCTCTATCTTTCAGTCTTATTTGATGATAACTGGATTTCAAATCAATTTTTAAAAACAAACATGAACTATGCAGTTCATCTAACATGTCTAGCCTAGGAATGGGATGTCTATACTTTACGGTAATTTTTTTGATGGTTCGACAATCAACACACATCCTCCAAGTTCCATCTTTTTTAGGCACAAGTAAGATAGGCACTGCACATGAACTTATGCTTTCACAAATATAACCCTTATCTATAAGCTCACTCAATTACTTTTAGATTCCTTAGTTTCCTCCACATTGTTTCTATAGGTTGGTTTATTTGGAATGCTAGCTCCGGGTATGAAGTCTATTTAGTGTTCAATGCCTCTCCTAGGTGGCAAACCATTTGGAATTTCATTTAGAAACAAATCTTCATAAACCTGTGATAAATCAACAGTAATATTAGGCAAACCATTAGTTGTTTCATTATAAATGATAAAAACGTCTTTGCATAAGAGTACAAGTAAAGGGTGGCTTAAAGACTTGACTTCCCTCACATCTCTCATGGTAGTAAAAGCACTCATTTTCTTTTCTTTAGAACCTTCCTTATTTTCTCTCCTCTTGGATTTCCCATTTTAGTCAAGTTCAAAAGGTTTTTGTTTAGGCTCACTCACCTCACCTTTTTCTTTTTTTTTTATCAAGGGTTTCCCTCCCTAAAGAAAGTTCTTCATATTATTGCTTTATGCATTGTTGATCATTAAAAATCTCCTTTGGTGTCAATGGTCCAAGATTGTACCTTTTTTCATCCATAATAAAGGAATATCTATTTTTGAAACCATTATGATTTACTATCCTATCATATTGCCAAAGTCTTCCTAATAACATATGGGATGCGTACATTGGTACAACATCACATAACACCCCATCCTTATATCTACCAATTGAAAAAGAAATTAAAACTTGTTTACTTACCTTCACCAAACTACTATAATTAATCCATTACAATTTGTATGGTTTTGGATGCTTGATAAGAGGAAAACTTAATTTCTCCAGTAGTAAGGTGCTTGCAACATTAGTACAACTCCCTCTATCGATAATCATATTACACAATTTGTTAGAAATCAAATAATAAGTATGAAATAAATTTTCCTTTTGCTCCCTATGGTATTCTATTTTATTTTGCACACTTAATGTTCTTTGTATAACTAGATTATCACCTTTGGCATACTCAATATCATTATAATCTTTTAAGGGTGGTATTTCATTATCACCTTCCTTCTCACTTTTAGATTCAAAATTACCATCCTTTAAAATCATAGTTTTTCTTTTTGGACATTCCTTAGCAACATGTCCACGCCCTAAACATTTAAAACATTGAATCTCCCTAGTTTGGGTTAGTTTTGCCTCACTTTTTGCCTTATTACCTAAGTCACTTTTATTTTTATTTTCATCCCCTTTTGACTTAGTGAAATTTTTCTCATCCTTTTTACCCCAAGAAGACTTCTAGGAAGAAGAAGTGGAAACCAAAGTTGGTTTGGAATCATACCTTTTCCTTTGAGTTGTTTTTCTATCTTCATGGCTAAGTTCACCAAGTCTTCTATCTCCATATAATGATGCAAATTAAGATGATAAGCTGTGTTTTTGTTTAAGCCATTTAAGAACCTTATCATGGTGGCTTCTTAATCTTCCTCCACATGAGCTTTGATCATGAGCATCTTTATCTCTTTGTGGTACTCCTCTATACTCATGTTTCCTTAGGTCAAAGTTTGAAGTCTTTGATGAAGCTCCTTATAGTAATGGCTAGGAATGAATCTTTACCTTATGATTTGCTTCATCTCCCTCCAAGACTTTGTGGGTGTTTCTCCATGTCTTCTCCTTTCCTTGTAAAATTGATCCTACTAAATAATAACATAGTCATAAAATTTCAATAGTTGTAAGTTTTACCTTTTTCTCCTCTGAATAGTTATGACATTAAAAAATGAGATTAACCTTCTTCTCCCATTTAAGGTAGACATCAAGATCATTTCTTCCTTGGAATGAAGAAATTTTCATTTTTATGCTTTTAAGGTTGCGATCTATATCTGCCACACAACCTCTCCTAGCTTGCCTCCTAAGATGTCAAACCAAAGTGATTTGGTCATCCTTTAAGTCATCTCGACCATCATACCCCTCTTGGTCAATTAGTGGTTATCTCTTTTGTCTAGGCATTCCTTGTAATTGGTTTAGAATGCCATCATGCCTTTCTAGCCTTTCATTGACTCCTTCCATCACCCTAAATATCCTTTCAAATTATTATTGCATGGCTTGCAAAATTTGGTCATTTGATGATGATGTGCTTGTATCTTTAGACATGATTAAGATAATAAATATTAGGATAGATAATATAAATAAAACCTCACAATACTTTTTTATGTGTTTGCACTCAAATTTTGGCTTTTATCCACTTTAATAATCTCACATACTCTTGTCGTTTACCACTCTTAATTTGCTTTATGCGTTCTTAGATGAACTAAGATTATTAAATTAAGCAAAGTCAAGAATGTACCAATCAATGGAGTTAGATGAACTAAGATTATTAAATTAAGTAAAGTTAAAAATGTAGCAATCAATGGAGTGAATTTTTTTTAGGTAGGCCACAAGAAAATAAAAAGGTAGTCTAAAGAAACAAATAAGGAAAAACAATAACTAAACACTCTTTTTTTTTATGCACGATTGTTTTTTTTTTGTAATAATATTCAGCTCAAACAAAGAAAAAGATGAAGAAAGAACACTTAAACAAGAAACACAAGAAGATAGATCACAAGAACAATGGTAGATAGAAACTTAAGATGAAAAGAAATAAAATATCAATAATTAAATCATAAACAAAAGGGATAAGCAAACCTCAATCTTGAGCCAAAGCTCTGATACTAAAAATGATGAAAATCAATAGATTTATAACCCAAGCTCCCTAATAGTTTCAATGCTATGATAAACTTTATGATTAAAATTTATCACCTTCTACAATTAAGTTATAGGATTGTTCAAGAATGAGATAAGAAAAACTATTTTAGACCTTATAAAGTTAGAATCAGATCATTAACCTTTCATTCAAGCTCCCTAATAGCTAAAAAACTATGACAAACTTACAATGGAAAGAATTAACACCCTTAGACAATTAATAAAAACTTTAATTGACTTTTAAGTCTTCAATATAAACAAATAAAAATAAGTTTGAAAGGTGCAACAGAAGATAAAGATTTTGGATTTTGACACCACAAACCTCAATAGGCTTGATAAGTCACAAAGTTCATGCAAGAACTTCAAAGTAAATTTCTCACCAAAAGAAACTCAATATTTTATAACTTAAATTTAACATGTCTTACAATGAAATGAGGTCTTGTTTATATAGATACAAGACTAAGCTCATACTACTACTCTAAATATAAAAACATAAGATAATCTCATCCCACTAACTTGTAATTATAACCATTAATTATGTACATTCCCACTAACAAACTTTAAATCCCACTAACTTTTAATTATGTAAATTTCCACTAACACACTTTAGACCCCACTCATTATTAATTATTTAAATTCCCACTTATTATTAATTATGTAAATATACACTATCAATTTTAAGCTGCACACTTTAAATCCTACTAACTATAAATTATGTAAATATCCACTAACACACTTTAAACTCCACACTTTAAATCCCACTAACTATAAATTATGTAAATATCCACTAACACACTTTAAACTCCACACTTTAAATCTCACTAACTGTTATCCCTCCAAATTCATTTGTTTTTATGTAGTAAACAAGACCATTTGGCCCTCCTTATCGATTTTGATTGTTCTTGAAAGTTCATGGGCTTTCCAAACACCTTGATTGAAGATTAACAAGGCTTCTTATAATTTCTTGGTTTTTGACCTTGTCATTAGGCCTTGTTGGACTTGCAATGGATCTTATGGATCATTGGACCTTGATTTTGAGCTTCAGATGACATCATAAACTATTTAGAATGTAATTCAAGCATAAGAAATCATTTTCAGCCTAAGTCTCTAACTTCTTTTTTTGTGTTTCATTAGGTTCCTTAGGCAATTGAGGTTTTTTGGAGATGCAAACATAAGTAAGATTTTTTATGGTGAAAAATAGCATTTTCTATTTCCATCTCTTAAAATGTAGACCCTTAAAATGAAAAGGTTTGTTAAGGTCAGCAACAATTGAGAGCAATTCTGTGGATGTCATGGTAGAAGGTTCGTCATAAAATTGTTGGTGCAATAACAAATAAAGTAGAATATGAATTGTAAAAGTCTTGGGTTGAGTCATTTTTTTATAAGATGATTCACGCTTTGCCTGCAATATATAGCATTGTCGTCGCCACGATAAAATAGTAAGAATAACCTCTGTCTTGGATTTTTTGCACTTAAGAAAAAATAGCAAAAAAACACCAAAATATATGTTGCTTGGAAACAAAAAACTGAATGAATAATCTTTATAAAATGAAAACTAATGAGTTAATGGTGTATTAGAATGAAAAACAGAGCTATATATATAGTTTTTTTAAGGAAACAAAAAGACAGAGGTATAAGGAGAAAAAAATGAGAGTCGTGGGAGTAAATCTTGTTTTACTTAAGTTTAAAGCCTTAGTCTTATTTCTAAACCAAAAAACTAACTTTAATCGGTAATAATTTAACCAAGTAAAAATAATTATTTGTATCAAACACTAAATCTGTGATTTTAATGTGAAAAATTCATATAACTCAAACAATTTGATAAAAATGGCAAGATATTAAAATAAAACTCATACAAATTTTGATAAAAAAAATATAGTAGATTGAAACAACATACATGCAAATTTTGATAAAAATTATAGAAAATTGAAATTTTATTTTACATTTTTTAATTTGCATTCTCCAACTGATAAATTTAATATAACATATAAGGAAAATTAGGATTTGAGATGGAAAAAATTTACTATTAAAAAATATTCTTAGAAGGATAATCATGTCTACAAGTTAAATTTCTTTTTTACTTTTTAATCTAACATTCTATATTTATTTTTCTTAATTCATCGGTAAAAAATTGGGGGTATCTTTGCCTTTAGGCCATTACAAAAGGCTCAAAGTTTAAAAGATAAACATAGAGGTGTAAACGAGTCAAACTGCTCTTGAATAGTTCAATGTTTGGCTCGATAAAAGTTCATTCAAGCTCTTATATTGAAGCTTGTTTATTATTGGGTCGTGCTCAAGCTATACGCTGCTCGGCTTGTGAAGCTCGTGAACAAAGTCGGATAGAAACTCGTGAGTTAACTCGTTATTTTAATGTTTAGTAATTTGATTTTTTATATATAATATATAAATTCGTATTGTAAAAAATATTTTAGAAAAAATATTATTAGAATAAAATTATAATTTTTATTAAATATATTATAATTTATTTAATAAATAATTTATTTTTTATTTTTTTAAGTATAATTTTAATTTATCGTTTGCATTTTTTAAAAAATTTCCTTAGGTTTATTTAGACTCATTTAAGCTCGCGAATAACTCATGAACACCAAGTGGGATAACGAGTTCAACTCGAGCTCGACTTGATTATAAACGAACCAAGCCTAAACTAATTAAAGTTTGACTCAACTCAGCTCGATTATACCCTAGACAAGTATCAAATGCATAGTTTCACTTAAAACATTACTCAATTAACCTATAACAACTTAACTTTTTAACTTTTATTATATCATATTCAACTTTTAAACTTTTATTTTGAACTTATCTAACCGCATAATACATACAATTGAATTAGGGTAGGGATTTTTGCACTCCTTATGTTGATAATTGCAATTACTCTAACTTTATTTAGAGTTTGAATGACTTCATTATCCTTAGTTCAGCATAATTATATTTTCTTATTTCAATGAATTACGAAAAATGTATTTTCACAACAATCACTACTAACTTAAGTATGAATACGTGTTCAACATTAATAATTTGAATTCAAATAATAGCTATTTATAATTTTATAATTTTATTAATTTATTATATTAATTTATTTTTGTTTTTAACTTATATTGCTAAAATTTGTTAAAAAATAATTATATTTCTTTATAAATTTAAATGTGAAATATTAATTTTTAATTGTATTAACATCTCATGTGTTTATATATGGTAAAAACATTTTTCAATGGTGAATTTAATTTTATGTTTTCTATTAAATATTTTAATAAAATGGTATTATGCAACATAAAAAAATTGTTAATGGTGAATTTAATTTTAAGTTTCTATTAAATTTTTATGATAAAATAGTAGAATATAATACTAAAAATATTAGAGAAAATATCACGTAGTGGTCCATTTGGTCACCACCTTTTCAATTTTGTTTTTGGTCCATTGTTCCTTTCATTTTTAACCTTCCATGTTTTATTTCATAACTTCAGCGTTTTTTTTTTTCAATTTTGTATTTTAATTTTTTTGTAAATTTTTTACATGTCTATTATTTTTGAAGTCATTTTTAATTAAAGTTGATTGTATGTATTTATTTAATTTGTATATTTTAAATAATTTTAATTTTATATTCTAAATAATATTTTTTTTTAATTTTATAATTTATTGGTATGTGAAATCCGTAAGCGTATAGAATCGTACAAGTAATAAATAAAGATCATCTCACAGAGATTGGAAAACTGAATATTATGCTACTCAAAGTGTTTTGTTTGTCTAGACACTAAAATTGTTTTTAGAAATAAAAAGGCTAACAACTTAAATCTAATTTAAAATTCATAATCTAAGATAATGCTAGGGTTCTTAACTTGAATTCAACCTTTCTCAAGATCTAATTAAACTCTAAGTCAATTTCAAACCTTAGTTCATTATGTGAGCATCCTAAAAATCATAAACCTTGCTCTCAAACAAACCTATGATTAATTAATTATAGCTATCACTTAATTTTATAGCTCTCACTAATCACGTGTTCATTATAACTAATTTTTAAGCTGACCTCTTTTAACATTACTAAATGTCTAAGTGTCTCTTAGCTAAATAAACAGTTAATAGGTTATTGCCTTATTCTCAATAAAACCTATCTCTTAATTAAGTTTTATTAGTTAAACTCAATTGAAAGTTTATCAGTCCTTTGAAGACATTAAGCAAGACAATAACTAATGAACTAGATTTATTGACTTACATTTAATCCTATGAATCACATGGTTCATTGATTTAAGAACCCTAATTAGAAATCTAGCCATGCATATTGATAGAGGAAGAAAATAATGAATAAAGAGAAATAGAAACCATTATTGCTGAATTAAAATAACAAACAAAAAAGAATAAGAAAACCCCCTGGAAATGGAAGCCTTCTGCTCTCAATCTTCAAAACATAAATTATTCTAATTAATAAAGAGAACTAGAAAATTCTAGCTTTGATTCTTAGAAAAATAAAGAAAAATTAAAACAAAGAGTAATTGTTCTTTTTTATTTGGTGGCTATGCACCTCTTTTAACCTAGTTTCAGCATTGATTCAAATTAGTAATAGAAAATCTTGCTATCCTAAAGAATCAATAACTCTAAAATTTAAATTTTAAAAAGTTGTTGTTGATGTATGCACACCCACCTTGCATGGCCGTGCGTCCCTTTCAGCTTCTTAGGCATGGCCATGCGCAATAAAGCACGGGTTGTGCGTGCCAACAATGCCTTAGGTACAGTTGTGTAGGCTACCATGCACGGCTATGCAACTTCTGTTCACTTCAAAACTTCATTTTTCTTCAAGGATTTTACTTGCTTTAACTTCCCAACCATGGACATTACTTGATTAACACCTTCAAACTTCTCCAATGCATGATCAAAAGTACACAAATTTACACCTAATCAACTTAAAATTAAAACAAACCTAATAAATTAAACAAAAGCACTAAAAATAAATAAAAACCTTATAATTAATTAAAAATGCAACTAAATCAAACTTAATTCCACCATATTGAGTGCTCAAAATAAGAAGCTTTTCACACTCATCAAATTCCCCTAAACTTGAGTCTTTGCTTTTCCTTAAGCAAAGCATAAAAACATCCTATTCACATGAAGAATCAAATTCATTAACTGGTTTTGACTTGACTAACCATTCTAATCTTCCTTTAATATACATTTTAAAAACTATAAATTAAAATAATAACTCGAGGTCAAGGATATAGCAATTACAATGTGAAAAGCTTGCTTTTCCATTGAATTTATGAAAATGAACAATTAACATCAAAGAAAAACAAAAGCAAGTAGGAATTATTTCAACATTTAGCAAGTCCAAAATTCAATACACAAGGCAACAATATAGCAATTCTACTTAATTATTTATTCAAAGTTTTCCCAATCTTAGTATCCCCCACCTTTCCTATACTACTAAGTGTGGATACCTCCAAAAAGAGTCATTTGGAAACTCTTACTCTAAACTAGAAGATTGGAATAGAAGGAGCATATAAGATTTGATCATTTAAAATTTTAGCTCCTTTTTACAATGAGTGCATTTTACGCTCCATCTCATTTTTTTTAAAAGAGAAGTAGAACATTCATAGGCACTAAGTGAATATGAACTATACCATCCTAGGAATTGAACTTTAATTTCTATTTACAAGCATTTTTCTAAAACATTAAGTATTAAAATTCAATAATTGAATGGAAAAGTAAGCATTAAGTTCATTAAAAATAAAAAATCCCTAACTATAAATTATTCTTCTAATTTAAAAGTGAAAACAAAACATTAAAAGAAGATTATCATACTTATTCAAGAAAACCATATTTGATGAAAGAAACTCTTCATATAATAGGTTCAAAAACTCAAATGGAATGCATGAACAAAAATAAAAATGTAATTTAAACATATGCATGATCCTGAATTAATATAAGAAAAATTCATAAACATCTAAGAATGCAAATAAAGAAACTAAACAAAATAAAAACTAAACTAAAAGAACAGTGTACTCCCCTCATTTTGATGCACTTGGAGGTGAAGTAAACGAAATAATGAATTTTATTGATGCTTCATTCGGCCCCTTCGATCTTTTACTTTGAGAAAGTTGCTGCTTAAGTTCTTATATTTGAGCTTGCAACTTTTCTGTCATTGCTTCACTATGCCTCTCAAAAATCTCCATCTAAGTCAATAAGTCATGTTTCTAATTCTATTATCAGAAATGTCCATCAACTCTTTAATCCTCCTCATGATTTCCTCACTCTATCCTTCAGCATTTCCTTTTTTCCTTAATTAGGCCTCACTAATATTATCATCTTCCTCTACTATGACTCTTGACAAAGGAACATTAGTATGCTTCAATGTAGTTTAATGTAGCAAATAGCATATCCAAGAAGTGACATCCTATAATTCTCACCATTCCATAATAATTTCAACTTGAATGAGGTAGCCTTTATTGAGGAATTCAGATGCCATCGGTTCTAGCTTCATCCCCTTAACATAAGGTTATTGGTTCTTTGTTCTGGCCATACTAAAAAGAAATGTTAAATTGTAAAAGAAAAATATAGAGCAAAAATAATTAAATATGCAGAGATATGGCCAAAATAAAGAGCTTAAATAAAAGGGAAACAAGAATTATAAAAGGATTGGGAAATCCATTCCTAACATAAGAATTTAAATTATTTAAAAGGATAAAATTTTAACTGAAAGTAAATAAAATTTAACCTCTATCTAATTAAAAATACAAAACCTAAGTAGATAAGGAAAAATACATAAAATTTGAAATTCTAATCCTAATACCACTAAAAATAGAAAATAGAAATTTAAGAATAAAAACATAAATATAAAATTTTTAGTTCTCCCCCCCCCCACCTGAAACAATAATGTCCCCATTGTTGTTAAAACAAAAATTAAAATCATAAATCAATTGACCATCCTGCATGCATGATGCATGACTATGCATTTAAAGACACATGGCCATGCCTGACTATGTGCATTGATGCAAAACTGTGCATCTAATGACTTATGGTCATGCCTGATTCTTTATTTTAGGTTCACAATTGTGCGCCTAAAGATGTATGGTCGTGCTGCTGCTGTTGAATTGTAATTTAACTTATTTTTTTTACACATTTTAAAAGGAAAACTAATTTTAAACAAAATAAACATTAAATAAAACACATTTTGCATTAACACATCAAATTTAAACAAATTGCACAGTAAATGTAACAAACTTGAGCAAACATCACACTTGACAATAAAAATCTTAAAAACAGACATCAAACATTAAAATAAATAACAAAAACTACACATATAAATTTTAATCTTCATCTCCTTCTTTAGATTCTGTCTCTTCCTCATCTTTAGTCTCATAATGAATTAATGGATAAGTTAGAGGCTCAAAGTTTTAGTTACCAAAATGTGCTAACAGTTATGGCTCATATGGTTTATATTGTTATTTATTTCCACTCTTGTATAGTTCATCATGTGAACTTTATTTGATTGCTCTTACACATTAGCATCCATAACCATAACTCCCATTTATAACTCTAATTCATCCATCCTTCGCATAATATTCTCCAAGTTTTCCTCTTAATATTCTTTAGCTTCTTCCTTAGATTCTAGTTTAGTTTGTTGAGCAGGTTGTTGAGTAGCCTTTACCAAAATATGATTTCCATGTCCATCTCTCACTACCAAGCCTATTGCCTCCATCATGTTCAAGTCAAAAAGATTATTTCCTTAAACTTTCTTAGAAGGGATATTGTCCATGTTAAACCTAACATTTTTTGCTATAGTAATGATTAGTCCTCCAATTTTTATGGCTCTAAAAACTTTAGTAGCCACATCATAAAGCCTTAACATGAGTGCATGCCAAATATCGATCTTCCTATCATGCACCATGCAATAAAGAATTGCAAACTCAATTGTTGAGACCACCAAATCTGCTTCCTTTCTTCCAAATAAAAAGTGAGACATCAACCTATGTAGGTACTTTAGAGTAGGGGATTGAATTATGGATTCCTTAGTTGCATGAGCCTTATAAAACACCACTCTCTCACGGGTGATAGCCCTCCAAAACTCATTCCTATTATTTTCTATTTTTGCTTCCTCTCTTTTTGGAAAATGGAAAATATTATTCAACTCAAAGACCCTATCTTAAAGTTTTCATTTCCTAAATAAAAGGAAAGTTGCATTCTCCTCTCATCAAAAGCATATGATGATAAGAATTCATAAGTGGACCTAACATAAGAGGGACTTTTTATAGTCACAAAGTCACTTTATCACACTTTATTCACAAACACTAGCACTTCATCAAGGAAACCTACCTCTCTTTAATGCGAATACACTCGTGTACTTATTAGGCATAATTTTTCTATGCAAAAGCTCTTCAAATCTCTTTCTTTGTGTTTGATTGCTAAATTGAAAGAAATTTGGGTATACCTTAATTCTCCTCTCTTTAATTACTCCTCTAGGGTCATTAGAGCTTCCTCCAACTTTAGCTCTCTTAAAAGGAGGGGCTGCTTTTTTAGCTTTCTTTAAAGATATAATATATGTAAGACATAAATTTGAGAAGCCTGTGTAAGAGTGGGTTTTGCTAGGAGAAGAATTTGTGAAGAAGAAGAAGAAATTGGGTGTATTTAAAGATGCAAGAGATGAAGAGAAGTGATAAGGATGATCAGTTAGGAGTTATTGGCTCTATAATTTTAAAATTAGTGCATGAATGGAAGTGAAAGTGGTTAGAAGTTGAAAGGCTGGAATTTAGTAAAGAAAAAGTGGTGCAGTAATTGCTGCAAAATTCGATGCATGGTTGTGCGAGTCAAGATGAATGGTCATGCGCCTATTCATTAATGTTTAGGGGTTTAAGTAGGCATGGCTATGCATATGTTTATACATCGTCATGCCTGACTAGGTTCATGGCTTGAATTTTAGGCATGGTTGTGCATCAAAGATGCATGGCCATGCTTAAGTTATAAAAGCTCAACATATTCTAACCTTATCAGGGCATATGATAAAATTTGAAAAATAATATAATTAAAGAAATGAACAAGGTCTTGGTTAAGCTCCTAAGAAGCACTTATTTAAGGTTCTTAAGCTAGACCATTGCTTGTATTATATACTTGCATAAGCTAGGTAAGCAACTTGGTTCAAATTGACCATTTTGCTTCCATAGTACATCTTTAACCTTTGACCATTGACTTAGAATTCTCTTTTTGTGCATTGATAAACTCCACAGCTCTTTGAGGAAACATTTGTGATATGGTAAAGGGCTTTAACCATCTGCTCTTTAATTTTCCAAAAAATTGTCTGAGTTTGGATTTAAAAAGTAACACCTGATCCCTTTCCTTGAAATGTTTATGCTTAATGTTCAAATCATGCCCCTTTTTTGTTTTTTCCTTATAAATTCTACAGCTTTCATATGAAGTTTGACTAATTTCTTCCAATTCACTTAACTACAACATCCTTCTTTCTGCTACCCTTTTTAAGTTAAAATTCAATGCTTTCACTGCCTAGTAAGCCTTATGCTCTAGTTCTATCGGAAAATGACATGCTTTGCCGTAAACTAACCTAAATGGAGACATTCCAATAGGTGATTTATAAGTAGTTTAATATGCCTATAAAGTATCATCAAGCTTCCATGCCCATTCTTTCATAGACTTGCTCATTGTTCTTTCTAAAATTTTCTTTAATTCTTGATTGCTCACTTCCACTTGGCCATTTTCTTGGGGGTGATAAGGTGTTGAGACTTTGTGTTTCACCCTATATTGAGCCAAATGCATTCCTTTATCATTAATAATGGCTCGAGGCATTCCGAATTGAGAAAAGAGTTTTTTAAAAAACTTACAGATGGCTCTTGTATCATTGACTGAGCAAGCTTGAGCTTCTACCCATTTTAACATATAGTTCATGCAAACAAGTATATACTTGTTACCTTTTGATACTAGAAATGGCCTTATAAAATCAATGCTCCAAACATCAGATATTTTAACCTTTAAGATACTAGATTGAAGCAATTTAACTTTTTTAGAAATTGCCACTCTTTTGACATGCATCACAATTGAGTACTAATTCTCTAGCATCTTGAAAAAGTGTACGCCAAAAGAATCTTGCTTTGAGAACCTTTGTGGCTATTCTTTATGGACTAAAATGTCCAGTACTTGCCATCCCATGATAGTGTTGTAAAACTAAACCAACTTCCTAATTTGCTATGCACCTGCTAACTATGCCATTATTATATAACTTCCACAAGAAAGGATCCTCTTATAAGTAAAATTTAGAGTCATGAATCAACTTTTTTTTTTGTTAAGTAATGAAGTGTTTTGGAAACTTCTCATATAAGAAAAAATTGGTAATGTCTGCAAACCAAGGAGCATTAATAATCTCTATAGCCAAAAGCATCTCATCGAGAAATACCTCTTTGATAGGCTCTTTTTTATTACTTTCTTGCTCTAACTCTAATCTAGATAAATAATATGCTATAACATTTTCTGATCCTTTCTTATATTTTATTTCAATATTAAATTCTTGTAACAAAAGCACCCATCTAATAAGTCTTAGTTGTAAATCCTTTTTATTCATCAAGTACTTTAAAGCTGCATGATCTATGTACACCACCACTTTAGAACTAAGGAGATAAGACCTAAACTTTTCAAATGCAAAAATGTCTACCAACATCTCCGTTTCTGTAGTGGCATAGTTCAACTATGAATCTTAAAGTGTTAGACTTGTATAGTAGATCACATGTAGCTTTTTCTCCTTCATTTGGCCAAGTATAGCTTCTATTGCATGGTCACTTGCATCACACATCATCTCAAATGGTAGATTCCAATATGGTGCTACCACTATAGGTGTTGAAATCAAGGCCTCCTTTAACATGTCAAAAGCCAATTTACATTCATTATTAAACATAAATGGTGAATCTTTCTTAAGTACCTTACAAAGGGGTTTAGAGATGCTAGAAAAATCCTTAATGAACCGCTTATAAAAGCTTTCATGGCCAAGGACACTCCTAACACCTTTTACATTTGTATGATATTACAACTTCTTAATAGTCTCCACCTTTGCTTTATTTATTTTAATGCCTTGAGTAGAAATCTTGTGACTAAGAATAATTCCTTCATCCACTATAAAATGGAACTTTTCCTAATTTATCACTAAATTTCTCTCTTTACAATGATTTAACACTCTTTCTAAATTGTCCAAACAACCCTCAAATGAATTTTCATAGACTAAGAAATCATCTATAAAAACATCTATAATCTCTTTCAATAAGGCTGAAAAAATGGCCATTATGCATCTTTGGAATGTTGTAGGAGCATTACACAACTCGAATGGCATCCTTCTATCTGCAAACATGCCATAGGAACATGTAAAGGTTATTTTCTTTTAATCCTCTAGAGCTATGGAAATTTTAATTGTATCTTGAATATCCATCCAAGAAATAAAAGAAAGCATGCCCTGCAATTCTTTTTAACATCTGGTCATTAAATGGCAATGGAAAATGGTTTTTTTTAGTTGTTGCATTTAGCTTCCCATAATCAATACTCCATTTGTTTGCCACTATTTTAGAGATTAACTCTCCCTCCTTATTCTCCACAATGGTCATTCCTCCCTTCTCTGGTACAAACTAGATTGGGCTCACTTATAAACTAACTCAAATTAGGTAAATGATCCCTGTATCTAGCAATCTATCCACTTCTTTTTTCACTACCTCTTGCATGTTTGGATTAAACCTTCTTTGTCTTTCGATGGTAAACTTATGCCCTTCCTCTATCAATATCTTGTGCATGCAATAAAAAGGACCTATGCCCCTAATGTCAGAAATCTACCACCCTATAGCCTTTATCCTTTTCTTTAACATTTTTACTAGTAAATCCTCTTAATCATGACTTAATTTTGAGGTTATAATCATGGGTAAAGCTTGGTCCTCTCCTAAGAAACTATATCTCAAATGTTAGGGTAAAGGTTTCAAGTTTAATTTTGGTAGTTTTATGATTGAGGGGGGAGTAGGTTCAACATTTAGTAGTTTATTGTAGGGGTAAATAAGGTTGGTGTTTAAGGTATGCTTCATCTTAGGAGGATTGTATCTGCAAACACTTCTCAATATTTTCAATGTCCATAGACTTTGCTAACCTCCATCATTGTACTTCACTCACACATTCATCAATAGCATAAACTCGCATACAAAAATCATTATCAGTGGGAAATTTGATACCTTGGTAGACATCGAACTTACAACTCTCATCCCATACTCTCACTGTGAGTGTCCTATCATAAACATCAATTGTAGCTTTTGCAATATAAAGAAAAGGTATACCGAAGATTAAGGGTACATCTTCATCCTCTTGGAAATCAAGGACAATGAAGTCAACTGGAAAAATAAACTTTCCTGCCCTTACTAGCACTTCACTATGCCCTCTGGTTCCTTCACTATCCTGTCTGTAAGCTGCAATCGGATGTTCATGGGTCTTGCCTCTCTTAGTCCAATTTCCTATAATTTACAAAGACATCAAATTAATTAAAGCTCCTAAATTGCATAAATTTTCTA
Organism: Mallotus nudiflorus; assembly: GCA_947683625.1. Lineage (NCBI taxonomy): Eukaryota > Viridiplantae > Streptophyta > Magnoliopsida > Malpighiales > Euphorbiaceae > Mallotus > Mallotus nudiflorus. The sequence goes on from CANTUR010000152.1 coordinate 4,064,796, forward strand.
TCGAATATGGAATAGTGAGACTCCCTAGATGCTTCCTTTTTAAAGGAAGTTTATTAGAAATAATGGCACTACACTCCTTTATGAGTGGAACCATCTCAAACTCCTACAACTTTTTTTTTACTAGAAATTAGCTCCTTCAAGAATTTCATGTATTTTAGCATCTAAGCTAGACATTCCACTAAAGGTATATTAAAGTGGAGTGTCTTGAACCTTTCCAAAAATCTTGCAAACTGCTGGTCATGTTCTGATTTCTTTAACCTTTGAGGATATAGGACTGAGGGTTCGTGTAGCTTTATTGGTGGTGGTTTTGGCTTCCTTGCTCTTATCTTGTACTTTTGTTTCCTTCTTTACTTGAAATTTAACCTATTCATCTTCTTATTCTTTTTCCTTTTCCTTCTTCTTTTCCTTATACTCCACTACTACTTTTGGAGGTTGAATCTATGTTCCACTTCTCAAGGTAATAGCCTTTAACTGCTCTTTAGGATTTTTCTTAGTATTGCTTAGAAATGAACCTTGATTCCTCATTGATAATGAATTTGCCAATTGCCCCGCTTGCACCTCCAAAATATGAATAGAGGAAGAGTGGTTTATAAACATGAGTTGAATGTCCTAGTGTATTTGCTTAACTCTCCCCTCCAATCTCTTTATAGCCTTATCCTGCTAATTCATCTTTACAGAAATCATATCCATGAATTTCTCCATTTTATTTTCTAATGAAGCCATTGAAAATGAATTCTTATCTTGCTAGAAATATGACTAAGGTTATTGTGTATTTTGACTACCAAAACTCGGTAGAGCTTATGGTCTCCACTGGTTGTTTACTTGGATGCTTCATGAAAAGTTAGGATGATTCCTTTAACTAGGGTTATACGTGTTACCATGCACTTGATTCTACTATCCTTTATTGAAGTTATTCGTGTAATTGACATTCTCCATGGACAATCCTTGCATAAATTGGCATTCTACTATAGGATGGCCTCATTGGCATAGTTCATAAGAGAAAGATAAGGAGGATGTGGAAATTGTATTGACACTCATCTTATCCATCCTTTTTGACAAAGCCTTTATCTTTGCATTCAACATAGTCAAGTTATTTACTTCAATTGACCCTTAGAATTTTTCTTTCATTAGACCAAAGACTTTGTGTATTAACCATTTCTTTGAAAAGGTCTAAAGCATCTTCAAGTGTTTTTAGATCCTTAAAATAGAGCATCTTCGAGGATGGTGTTTTAAAATGGAAACTCTAGTTGCTGCATCTATATTCACTCTAACTGAAGGATTTACACCTTTGTAGAATGACTGAACCAAATCTCATGAAAGTATCAATTGAGGTGGACATTATTGTGTACACTCGGTTTGATTAGCTTATAATAAAAGCCCAGTAATAAGAAAACGTGAATCTTGAATGTAGGAAAACCAAAAATCTTCTTGAGAATAAACCTAAAAGCCTAAACCCAAGCTTAAAACCCAAAATCAAGCCCAAGTAGCATAAAACATATGAAGGTCCACATTTGGCCTAAAGGGCCAACCTTGGGTCAGGGTCGAAGAGGCGACACCTGACTAAAGAGGCACCTATTTTAGTGAGGCGACGTGATATGATCCTAGCTCCAAAGAGGAAGATTTCAAGATTTGTTCATGCTAATAAGGCAACGTTCATTCAAGAAAAGAGCAATTAGCATAAATTCGTATTTTGTGTAGCATACTTCAGTATTTTAGCCATAAATCACTCTAAAAAACTCTGATTGAGATGATTCAAGAAGCTGTTGAAAGCTAAGAAAGAGATATACAACTTTGGCGAAGATATCCAGTGTTAATTCGGCTTTATATCTGAGCTAAAATTATGAAAGATTAGCAGATCGTGAATAATACTGGACAGACTGAATATACATCAGTAAATGGGCTGTATCTCACTCAATATAGATCCAAATGAAGTGATTCAAGATGCTGCTGAAAGATAACAACAAGGGCTACAACTTTTATGTTAATTCGGCCATAATTATATTGAAAAGTGTGATACAATGTGCTGAATAAGTAAATCCGAATTTAATTAGGATTATATTTTCTTATTTAAGTAGAATTATATTTTCTTATTTAAGAAGGATTTTGTTTTCTTGTTTAGTTAGGATATTAATTAGGTTTTATTTAGGGTTTCTTTAAGCCTATATAAAGGCCTTATTTTATGTAACCTAGAGGGGATGCAATCATGGATGATTAATAAAATTTAGAGAGGATTCTCTTTAGTTACTTGGTGGTTAACCATGTGACAACCTTTGTGACTTATTAATCTATCTTTCAGACAGTAGATTGTGGCATCTTTTTAATAACCTTTGTTGCTTGTTTGTTATTGTTCAAAAGGTTAAAGTTTTGATATAGTTTTGGTTGTTTGGACTAACTAAACATGAGGTGAAGGTTCTCTATGTCTGAATTGGAACTTGATTTGAACTTTCCTTGAGAGCGTGGGTTTGGGTTCATGTTGAACGGGTTCCTAGAGCAGGTCATCTAGTGGGTTCGTATCACTTGGTATCAAAGCTTGGCTCAAATCAGGTTTTGTTCAATTCAATTCTACGTATCCTTAATTTACTATTTAATTATTATGGTTTTAAAATTTTTCTATTTGTGTCAAAAAAAATTAATATGTTTTTTTATGATTTTTTTTATTTGGTTGGTATTAGATTGATTTAATTGAATGATTTATAACAAAGGGTCTTAGGTTTGATATACCTAAGGTTTTAGTTGGTCATATCAATTAGATTTTATACCTTAAGTTTGATTTGATCAATTTGTAACGAAGGGTCTTAGGTTTGATATACCTAAGATTTTAGTTGGTTGATACAAAAAGGGTTTAAGGTTACTAATCTTCTACCTTGCATTTTTTTTTAATTTTTAGGATTTTAAATTTATTTTTTATTTATAAGTTAAAAAATATATGTCTCGAATTTTTTTTTAGTCTATTTAAAATTTCTTTATTTTTTTTTCTTGTGTGGTGTTCTTGAGTCTTTTTTAAATAAAAAAATATATATCCAATTGCATGGAAGATAAAGATTTGAGGACAAATCTTTTTGAAGAAACGGAGAATGATGTGATCTTAGCTCCAAAGAGGAATATTTCAAGATTTGTTCATGCTAATAAGGCAACGTTCATTCAAGAAAAGAGCAATTAGCATAAATTCGTATTTTGTGTAGCATACTTCAGTATTTTAGCCATAAATCACTCTAAAAAACTCTGATTGAGATGATTCAAGAAGCTGTTGAAAGCTAAGAAAGAGATATACAACTTTGGTGAAGATATCCAGTGTTAATTCGGCTTTATATCTGAGCTAAAATTATGAAAGATTAGCAGATCGTGAATAATACTGGGCAGACTGAATATACATCAGTAAATGGGCTGTATCTCACTCAATATAGATCCAAATGAAGTGATTCAAGATGCTGCTGAAAGATAACAACAAGGGCTACAATTTTTATGTTTTGGGCTTAAGTTAATTCGGCCATCATTATATTTAAAAGTGTGCTACAATGTGCTGAATAAGTAAATCCGAATTTAATTAGGATTATATTTTCTTATTTAAGTAGAATTATATTTTCTTATTTAAGAAGGATTTTGTTTTCTTGTTTAGTTAGGATATTAATTAGGTTTTATTTAGGGTTTCTTTAAGCCTATATAAAGGCCTTATTTTATGTAACCTAGAGGGGATGCAATCATGGATGATTAATAAAATTTAGAGAGGATTCTCTTTAGTTACTTGGTGGTTAACCATGTGACAACCTTTGTGACTTATCAATCTATCTTTCAGACAGTAGATTGTGGCGTCTTTTTAATAACCTTTGTTGCTTGTTTGTTATTGTTCAAAAGGTTAAAGTTTTGATATAGTTTTGGTTGTTTGGACTAACTAAACATGAGGTGAAGGTTCTCTATGTCTGAATTGGAACTTGATTTGAACTTTCCTTGAGAGCATGGGTTTGGGTTCATGTTGAACGGGTTCCTAGAGCAGGTCGTCTAGTGGGTTCGTATCACGACGCCTCTTCAAACAGGCACTGCTATTTTACTAGCCACTTGCACCAGTATTAAATGCAAAAATGGTAGTAATGAGTAAGTAAGGTGGGCCTACTTGTTACTAACTTGAACATGTTGTGTGAAAATGAGACTTTGGATGTAAAAAGGTGGCTAAAAAGGGTGTGTGATGATAAGGAAAAAGGGAGGTCTTATCAAAGGTATATGAAAGCTTAAAAAGGGAGGATAGAAAGATAAAGGGAGGTTAGCCGATTTTAGAAAAGAGTAAAAAAAAGGCTCTAGAGAAAAGAGGAGGACGTTCTTGGGAGAAGATATGAGGACGTTCTTAGGAGAAAGGAGAGGAGTTCTTGCTTAGAAGTCCATTTTGAAGGAAATAATAAGGGAGTTCTTACATTCAATTGAGGATTAGAATAAAAAATTATCTCTGAGGGTTGAGTTAGGGGCTTTAAACTTGTCTTGAGCAGTAAGAGCCTTCATTTTTAAAGCATTAAGTTATTAACTTGCATAAAACTCTTTCTTTGCACTTTTGCTTTATTCTTTTTGATTTATTACTCATTTTATGCTATGTTCATGACATAATATTTTAAGTTATTAGACATAGCTAAAAGCTTTCAATTATTTGTATTATGTTTAGTTTTATTACTGCCTCTATTCGTCAAGAAGAGGTGTCGCCCTTTTGGATTCAAGCTATATGGCATCACCTTTATGTCTAAAAGCAATCCCTCATTAATGAGATGTCACCACATTAATAGAACCATGTAAAAATTTGATTTTGATTTCCTACGTTTACCTTAGATGATATATGTTCCTTTATATAATTTCATATCACCAAACTCTAATCTTCTGTCCAATTATCATGAAACATTGCTAAATTAGATATTTATGTGATTGTTGTTTTTATTTATATTATTAGACCAACGAATTAACTTCGAGGTTATTTTTTTATAGGATTTTATATACATTTTTAAAGGTTAATATTTTATTATTTGTAGGAATCTTAGGATGATTTTGATTATCAAGCTTTAACCCTCCTAACTTATTTATAGATTTACTTATTTTATGACCACTTTATTTTTTATTTATTTTACTGATCAAGGGTTGTAACTAATTCCCCCCTAGCCAATTCTTTGCATGTATATTTGTTTCTTTATCATTATTTTTATGAATGTTTTGAATATTTTTAATAAGTGTAGTGAATCACCCTTAACAAGTATGGAATTGGACTAATGTGCAAATTCAGACTAAATTGTAAAATTGAAGGAAATTGCAATTTTCATGTTCATGAAGAAACAATTGAATAATTAAAGGTAATAAAATATAAAACACATATAAAGGCCAATTGCAAGGTTAGGTGGGCATTCCAAAAGTCTATTGTCAGCTTTCAAACTTATTCTCTGAAGATGGTTACTAGGAATCTTCGTGGAATCTAGTTGTTACACAATGTGTCCTAGGTTTTATCTGAGTGGCCACTCCTTTTCCAATTTGGGCTTTAAACCTACTTTGTATTTCCTAATGGGCCTCGAGTTCATACAATGTTGTGGTCGCTAAACACTTAGTGCACTCTTAACCTCGCTGCCTAGAGTGGCGACTCCACTAGAGAATAGAAAACTAATTCTAATCTTTTGTATTTTATCATTTTTAATTATTCTTTTATTTCTTTTGCATTCTTTACACATTTTCACACAATGAGCACTTAGTCCCAAATAACCTAGTGATAGTCATTGCTTTGCTACCTATATTTCACTCAAACCTGGTAGTGAAGTATTTGATTATTGTCATTCATAGCACATACTTATCCATGTTGTATGGACCTTTGAGTAGGGAGACGTAATGGAGGTATATCACTGTGAGAACTGAAGCTTATTACCTAAGAAAACTCATGTAATGACTTAGTAATTTCCCCAGGATTTTCCCTAAATGCATGTGCTTTATGTCATTTAATAATCCTTGGAATAAGGCCCAAGCCCATTGTAAATGGACCATATCAAGATGGGCTTTTAACACTATTATGGCTTGTTAAAATGGACTTTGCTTTATTCAAAGGAATTACTACTTGTTTATTTCGTCTTAAGAGTTATCTTGCATATGTCAGTTTTATTATCCCCTATTGATAATTAAAACCCAGAAAAAAAATCCTAAGACAAGAAACTCACCATTGAACATACATGTGGGAGAAGTAAGGGAGGAGATTATTGTTTGAGAGTTTTATGTTTATTTCATTATTATGTGTAAATATAATGTGTGTTTATTTTCTTTCTCTAAAGGAATTATTACTTGTTTTTTATGTTTTAAGAGTTGTCTTACATACGTCAATTTTGTTATCCCCTATTTATAATTAAAACCTAGACCAAAAATCCTAGGATAATAAACTCACCATTGAACACATGTGTAGGAGAAATAAGGGTGGAGATTATCATTTTAGAGTTTTGTGTTTATTTCTTTGTTATGTGTAAATGTAGTGTGTGTCTATTTTATTTCTCTAAATAATAAAATGAATCTATATATCATGCATACAAGTCATGCATAATTCTAACCTGTGGTGGTTACAAATATAGATCCATATTGTTCTTCTACTTGGACATGGTCTAATACTGGTCATCTAGTTAGAGCTTCCAAAGAAATAGTAATGGCAAGTTTTGATCTTGATGTATTCAAGGAATAGTTAAAAGTAGAAATAATTGAATAAACTCAGATGATCATGCAGGCAATGATGGTAGAAATGATGGGGTTAGCTAGACAAAAACAACCAGCACAACAACCACTACCTTTTTGTCTTGATGTTGAAACTTATGCAAGGAAACAAATAGGGGATGATCAAGAAACTTTATTGGTAGAACCTGTAGGCGAACAGAATGTGGACATCTCTGAGATCATAGAAAAGATCAACAAGGCCAAAAATATGACCAAAGCTATGGCTCAAGTCCAAATGATGATGAAGGAGAATGGAATTGATGCTCTGATGGACTATACCAACCTCTATTTAGATGAGGATGATGACCCTCTTCCCCAAAAATTCAAATTCCCTGAGATGAAGAAGTATGCCAGGACTGGTGATTTGTATTTGCATTTAAAATAGTATTTGATCTATAGGAAGGCCATTGAATTGACTAAAGCTTAGATAGTCAAGCAATTTCCCATATTACTAGAAGGTGCCTCGATCTGTTGGTACTATGCCTTAGAACCACATGTGCAAAATGACTAGAAATAATTATGCACTACATTTGTTAAGAAATATGGTTTGAATGCTTAGATAGAGGTGTCTATAAGGGACTTGTAGAATAATAGATAGAAATTTAATGAGTCCTTTCCTGACTACATGACCAGATGGAGGGGGAAGCTAGCACAAATAAGGCATAGCTTACTAAGTCCGATTAATTGATGATAGTGATGGAAGGTTGTATCCCATTACTTTCTAAGAAGCTGAAAGACTTCAAGATTCAAAATTTTGAGGAGTTATACAGATTTTAGGTTTATAAAGAGTTCGATTTGGCATAGAAATAAATTCTTTATTGGAATAAATGGGTGCAAAGAAGCAAGTAGATTAAGTAGCAGTGTGCAGATCAATGCCATTAGGCAACTTTAAAGATTCTCCAACCTTAGTAGGCCTCTTTCAAAAGTTTTAGAGAAGTTAATAGAGAAGAACCTTTTACAGCCTTTACCCATAAGATAACCTTTACTAATTACCAACCCAAAATTCTTCTACAAGTTTCATCAGGCTATTGGACATGATACCTATAATTGTGCCCGACTAAAAAATGAGATCCAAGACTTGATTAATTTAGGCAAAATCACTAACATAAAATCCAAAAAACCAAACACCTAAAACAATCCCTTACCCATTTATAGAAATTTCCCAACACCAAATGCACTTATCCTCATAATTAACACCGTTTTAACGGAAGAGCAAGTCCTAAACTCTTTTATTAATACCACACCCAACTCACCAAAACCTGACCCTAAACCATAAAGCCTATAACTCACTGAATTATCTATTAGTGTGGTTAATATTTGGAGGTTTGATAAAGAAGAGGGATAGGTTGACATGTGGGACAGTGATGAAGAGAGAGGGATCTAGTCAGTTAGGAAGGTTATTGAAAAAGTGAAAGGAAAGGATAAGGACCAACCATTATTTGAGGTTAAAATACAAATTAAGAATAAGAAGATGGAGAAGGAAGAACTAAAAGAAGATCCAAAAAAAGAGGAAAAGTCTGTAACTAGTGTTTGAGAATTGCTTATGAATTCCAAGACCCATCAGGAGGCATTAGTCTAAGCTTTAGACTAGAAAAAATCCTTAGAACTTACACTCCCTAGTAGATGGTGAATTTTTTAATAGAGAGTCCTGAGGGAGCTATTATGTTCATTGATGATGACTTGCCATTTGAACGAAGGGAGCACTACAAAGCCTTGTTCATCAAGGCTGAGGTAAAAGGTAAGCTAATATATTGTGTAATGGTAAATAATGGCTCTGCTATTGACATGTACCTCTCAAGATTTTGACTAAGCTTAGGCTCACTATGGCAGATCTTAAACCTTATGATGTGATTATCAAGGCTTATAATGACATAAAAAGGCATGTCGAGGGAATCTTCTGAGCTTTTGTAAAAACTGGGCCCATTAAGACTTAGGTCATTTTCATATGATCGACATCCCAATCACTTTTACTATTTTGTTGGGGAGGCCATGGTTTCATCCTTTAGGAGGTGTCCCTTCCACTGTTCATTAGAAAATCAAGTTTCCACATAAAGGGAAAGTGGTTACTATTTCATCAGAAACTAAGGCTATTGTAGCTGCTTTGAAACTTGCTCCTAAAGAGATCCCTGTTAGTCCTAGCTTTAAGGTTTGCGTGCTGTATGAAGATGAGCTCAATGAGAGAATTGTCAACATGATGAGAAATATGAGTTTCATGCCTAGCATAGGGGAAAGAATAGAATGGACTGCTAGAATTTGTATAGCAAAAAGTACCAATTCTAAAGCACGAGATTTGGTATCATAGGGATGAAGATTCTGAATAAGACAATGGAATTAGGACTGAAAAATGGGCACTTTATGAAACATTTGTGAAAGAAGGCAACAGGAATCCATATAAGGGAACTCTTGAACCTTTAATGTTGGCTAGGAAGTTGGTCCTCAGGTTTGAGATTTTTATTGATTATGTGAATAGGGTTAAGGAAGCTGCTATCAAGGAGGCAATAGTAGAAGAATTGGTACTGACTCTAGAATCAGAAGAGGACATTCCTATTGTAGAGCTAAAGGATGCTGCTAATCAGGAAGAGGAGCTGGATTTTGAAACCTACTTCCTGAACTTTGTCATGGATATTTTTTATAATGATTTTGATATTTCTTTTACTACCTTGTTTAAAATTGATGACTTTTTATTTCTCTAAAGTTGATGCAACGAAATCTGACTTTACTTATTTATGTGATTTGTTTCCTAATGGTTATTTTGTTTGTGATGATAATTTCATGCATATGTTTGATATTAATTCTATGCAAACTAAATAATTTAATCTAGGCACAAATGATAACCTTAAAAATATACTAATTGCTTTTGATTCAACTCCTGATGGGAGAGAAAAAATAAAAGAAACCTTAAAAAGAAATAAAGTATTTGCTTGGGGCTATGAGGATATGCTTGGAATTGATAAGGAGATTGTAGAACATAAGATCCCCATATATCCTCACATCACACCATGAAAGTAGAAAAAGAAAAGGTTAAGGCCAGAATGGGCTCTTTTGATTAAAAAAGATGTCAAAAAGTAGTTGAAGGTGAAGTTTTTAAATGTAGTGGGAGACAACCAATGGTTGGAAAATATAGTGGAGAGTCAGGATGTGCGTGGACTATATGGATTTAAACAAAGCATGCCTAAAAGATGACTTTCCCTTTTCGTATATTGACACACTAGTTGATACCGCGACTTCTAATGCAATGTATTCTTTCGTAGGTGGCTTCTTGGGGTACAATCAAATTATGATGGCAATAATCAATAAGCTGGAAATGTCCTTCACCACTGAATGGGGTATCTACTTCTACTTATTCACACCATTTGGATTGAAGAATGAATGAGCTACTTATAAGAGGATGGCTACCACATGGCTGCATGACATGATCCATAAAAAGATAGTGGTGTACATGATGATATGATGATGAAGTCTCTAACTAGAGAAGGGAACTTTAAGGCTCTAGACAAGTTTTTGGCAAGAATTGAAAAGTACAACCTTAGATTAAACCTGAAGAAGTTTATTTTTAGAGTAACTTCTAGGAAGATGTTATAACATATTATTAGCTAGAAGGGAATAGAGGTGGATCCAAATAAAGTTAAAGCAATCAGAGAGATGTATGCACTAAAAAATGAGAAAGAAGTCAAAGGTTTCATCAAGCAGTTGTAGTACATCAGCAGATTCATAGCCAAGCTGACTACCATTTGTGAGCCAATTTTTAAACTCTTAAGAAAGAATAAACCAATAACCTAGGATGATAAATATCAGTTGGCTTCCAAAATTATTAAGAATTATTTGATCAATTCCCTAATCTTATAGCCACCAAAGTAGGGTAAGCCTTTAATTCTTTATGTGGCAATTAAGAAGGATGCAATAGGCATAATGTTAGCTCAAGAAGGTGAAGGAAAGTTGAGCACACAGTGTATTACATGAGTAAGAAATTCCTATAGTATAAATTCAGTTATAGTTTAGTAGAGAAAACATATTTGGTTGTGATTTAGGCAACTAAAAAGCTTCGGTACTATTTCTAATCTTATAAGGTACAGGCGATTTCTAAGCACGACCCCCTTAGATATCTCCAGCAGACTTCATCACTTAAAGGGAAGTTGCCCAAATGGCTAGCCCTACTCATTGAGTTTGAAATAGACTACGTGGCAAAGAAGGTAGTGAAAGGAAGAGCAATAATAGACTTCCTGGCTCAAAGTCCAATAGATGATGAATAGGGATGGAAGTTAGAATTTCCAGATGAACATTTAAGGGCAATAAAGGTCCAAGGATGGACAAAGTACATCAATGGGGCAATTAATAAAAAATGAGAGGAAATTGGTGTAATTCTGATCATGCTCGGACAAGAGATAATCCCGATTGCAAAAAGGTTGGAATTTGAAGTAACCAACAATCAAGCTGAATATGAAGCCTGCATTTGTTTAGTTAGAAGCACTTTAGAGAAGTCCTAGCATATGGCGACTCCATGTTAGAAAGCTACGATTATACTGGGATTACTCAGTTACTATTTTATTAGCTTTCACTTAATGAAAATTTATACATTTTCCATGGAAGGAGAATCATATGGCAGATGCTTTAGCCATATTAGCTTTAATATAGGAAAAAGGAAAATAGAAAAAAGTCAAACCCTTTATTCTTGTAAAGTCTTAAACCTCCTATTATGAAGAGATAAGAGTAATGCTAGTCGACTCTACAGAAAAGCCCTGGTTTCATGATTTAAGATAATATTTGGAAAAAGGACAATTTCTTGAAGATGCAGATAAGAAAGAGAGAATGTCTCTAAGGATGTTGTCTTGATAGTTCATCAGCTATAATAGGATGTTATATAAAAGAATGTCGACTAGGGTGCATCTAATATGTGTTGATAAGCGTGAGGCCTGAAAAGTCATGGAAGCAGTTCATGAAGGTGTATATATGCCACATATGAATAGGACAACTCTTGTTAAAAAGATAGCTCAGTATGGGTATTTCTGGTTAACTATAGAGCCTAATTGTGTGAAGTTTGTAAAGAAGTGCCATAACTGTCAAGTGTGTAGAGATGTAAGCCACCTACCTTCTATAAAACTTCAAGGATTGACTTCTCCATGGCAGTTCACAGTTTGGGGAATTGATATTGTCAGAGAAATAACATCAAAGGCATTTAACAGTCATCATTATACTGTAGTGGCAATTAATTATTTCTCTAAGTGGGTCGAAGCATAAGCATGCATAACTTTTGGTGTAAAATAGATTGCAAGGTTTATAGAAAAGAGCATAATCTATAAATACAGGTTGCCTCACCACATTATTGCTGATAATAGTATTCAGTTTAGAGCAAAAATGGCTACTTTGTTGAAGGAGTATAAAATTGAGCACCATAAATCATCTCTATAAAGACCATAGGCAAATGGAACGGTAGAGGCAGTAAATAAGAATGTGAAGAGAATCTTGTCCAAAATACTGGAAAATTATAAAGAATTTAAAGTTATCTATAGTTTGCATTGTGGGGATATAAAACCACTACTAGAGCATCGATTGGAGCTACTCTATTTATTGGTGTATAGATGTGAAGTTGTATTACCAATGGAGGTCGAGATCTAGTCAACAAGGGTCCTCTTAAAATCTAAAATCCCTGAGTGTCAACGGGTAGAGAGCTGACCGGCGTAGCTAACATTATTGGATGAAAAGAGAATGAAAGTTATGTATCACTCTTAGCTATATCAAAAAAGGATAGCCCAAGCTTATAATAAGAAGATTAAGCCAGGAAAGATAAAAAAAAGGTGATTTTGTACTAAAGCTCACTAAGCTGATCATGATTGACTCGTAGGAAAAGTTCAAGCTGAATTGGGAGGTCTGTAACTAGTGAACAAGCTATTTTCTAAGGGCACAACAATTTTTTTTCTGATTTGGAAATAAATGAGTTTTGGGAGCCCATCAACTTAGAAAAGCTCAAGAAATACTTTATATGAAATCTCGCTAGGGAGAAAACCTCAAAAAGAGGTTGTTTAGGCAAAAGTTAAAGACAAAAATAAAAAATATAAAAAAGGGTCCTGGTAGATTGAAAAACCTCAAGAGAGGTGTTCCCAGAAAAAATTAAGGACATGTAAAAGGAGAGAGAGAAAAAAATTAATTGGAAAACTTGTAAGGGCAAGCCAATTAATGACATGAAATGTGTTAGAAGCAAAATGTACAGTCATCTTGTACTTGAATTAAATAGAATGGATTGCCTTTGTTACGATTGAACATTGCATTAAATGTCTATGACAAACTATTTAACTAAAAGGGAAATCTCATTCAATAAAAAAGTTGAGTAATAACTAAACTTCATAAACTAATTTTGCTTTCTTTTCTTCTGTTGAACACTTTGAGCACTTAATGTTTACAACTCTCTTATTCTTTTATTTCTCAAAAACTCATCCTTTTTTTTTTGCTATAACTTAATCCACACATTGTATTGATAATTAATAAACTAATCTCTATCATAGTCAATGTGCCTTTAAATTATTTTGCATGGCCAGGTTGTAACCAAATTATCCAAGAGGTTTTGAGAAAGGGCTCCTAACTCGAACTCATGCACTAATCCCATAATTAGCTATTTTTATCCATATTGTTGGTAAAGATCGTCAGGATTGTAGAAAGTGCCAGAATGAAGACTAACTATAAGGATATAGGAGGTGTAAGATCGAATGGTCATATACTACAGTTTCCACTATGGGTATATCCATTAAATCATAGTATCGGGAAAGGTTGACAACTAGCTCTGAAAGTGTTATGGTATAGGATGGAGCTTTCTAGTGAAGCAATTTTCTTTGTAGTGCACAATGTCTCTAAGAGTGTAAATGATGGGGTTTAGCGCGCCCAAGATTTTAGCAACCATAATACTATTTGAGCTCAGGGCTCTAGAGAACACACTAACCACTGTCACAAAGACAAGGCGTGGAGATGAGGAGTCACCACCCAAGGTAATAATTGAGACAAATAAAAAAATGGTGGCAATTGATTCTCTAAAAGAAAGCCAACACCACAACTAGGAGATTCTGGATACGGAATACCAACTTCTTTCAATCTTGTGTTCATTTAGAATTACTTTATGAATTACTATCTTACCCTCCATTTACATGCAATTTTATATAAACCCTTATTTAAAACAATTAACTCTAGGCAAACTAGTCATGAAAAATACATGTAAATAATGCATTCATTTAAATTCATAATCCCTAAGTTAGTCTAATCTACATTGATTTTAATTAAATGAGCTTAATCTACATGTTTTAATTTAAAGTGAGCCTAAAGACTAACGAGCCTAATTCCTATTTAATGTTAATTAAATGAATCTAAGTCTATTTATTTTAATTCTAAAAATGAACCTAAATCTACAAATTATGAAGTATTTAAATCAAAAGGGTATAATTCTAAGTGCTTTATTTCTAAAGTGATCTTAAGTTTACAAATTATGGAAAATACTTAAATTAAATGGGCTAGTTCTAAATTAATTAAATTAAGTGGGCTTACGTCTAAATTAATTAAATGAGCCTAAGTTATCTCTACCCTAAATCTAATTAATTATGGGCCTAATGTGCATTTTAATTAATTAAACCTAAAAAAACCTAAATTTATTTAAATGGGTTAAGCCTAATGTGGGCTTAAGGCCCAAAACACATAAACATAAACAATCAAATCTAAAAAAACAATAAAAAATATATAAAAAAATCAAATAAAAGATCAAACAATTAATCAAACTTATTTCTAAAAATCTTAATTTAATTAAAATGACCATGAACAATAAATAAAATGATTAACAAACAACCTTATTCTAGCCACTTAAATCTAATCCAATTTTAATAAAAAAAAGCCTAATTATCTCTATAGCCATTCATTTTAAATAATTACTCAATTAAAAACCCTAATTTTACTAACTGATTTATTAAAATAAAACACTCAATTACACACACATGATTTCATTATTCCCACTATTTAGGCTATTACAATGAGCAATTGAAAATATAAGAAAAGAAAAATTAATGCAATCCCAAAAATAAAAAAACTAAACAATAATAAACAATTAAAAAAAACCTAGAAACTATATTTAGCTACAAGGTTCAATCCATGGCATTCCATAGACCTCCATGGATTTTGTTCTCCAAGTATGATCATCATGTAATCCCCTTCATAATCACCAACACAAAAGAATAAACAATGATTAGTGAATAAAATAAAAATAAAAATATAATAAAATTGAAATTTAATAAAAATAAAACAATGAAAATAAAAGAAGCTAGGAAAGAAGATAATGATTATCAATGCACCATGGTTGGCTCCTCAGACTAAGATCAATCATCATTATTTGTTAAGTAGGTCTTCAAAAACTTGTTATTCTCTTCTCCAAGGTCTATTGCTCCTTGCTTTAAAAACACTAATAAATCATAGAGAATACTTTAGTGTACTAGCTAGGAAAAGAAAAGTCTCCAGGACAAAAGAAAGTTAGAGGTTTAAAAAAGTATAGGAAAAAAAGAGCCAAGAGTTGAGAGTTTTTTGAGTCCTCTGCCACAAAGGAGTTTTAGCTAGGTTTTTATAAAAAACCCTAGCCCCATCACATATTGAAGAGTTTCAGTTTTCAAAGGATTTTATTTTCTGAAAATCTAAATAAATCCTAAAAAGGAATTTAAGAAAATTTTTTAACCAATCAAAATTCAGGAGACACATTTTTATTTTCTGTAAAAATATGAAAAATGGACAAAAAACATATGATTCTGACTAGAATTTTGTAATTACGATTAGAATTTCGATTCTTTTTTTAAATTTTAATTATAAAAAGACCCTTAAAAGAATTTAAAATTTTCAATTAGGTCCTAAAAACATTACAGTTAGGTCCTTGAAAAACCAATTAAACTCTTTTTTGAAAATGTATTCAGACTCTTGAGGTTTCAAACTTCAAGTGTTGAAGACCTATTTATAACATTTTCATCATTGGAGTCCTTTGTCGCATCCATATTTTATTATCCTAAAATTGGGTGTTTATAGGGAGTCTCAAGTAATCTTAGCTTTTCATGAAGCCATGCCTAAAAGAGATGAATTAGAAAAAAAAAGTAAGAAATAAGGAAAATAAAAGAGAAAGCTAACCTCCAATAGTAATGGACTCCAAGAGAATTGTTTGGTTTCTTTGAAGTTGTTTAGTCCAATAATGGTTTTTGCCAGAATAAGGGGAAAAGGATTAAGTCCAACTTTTACTTGGTTGATGATTTAGAGAACTTTCAAATCACAGTTGTTAGAAGTAGAAATAAGTAGGAATTGTGCATATAGATAGAGAGCAATCATATGTGGCCAATAAACATCCTTCTTATCCATAATCAGAACTTCAGTACCAAATATATGATGAAGGGAGGACTGAGGAGAGAGATTGAACATCCTAGCCATTTGATATTGGATAAAGTGTAAATCTGGGGTTTCAACCTTAGGGATTGCAATTTGATAAGCTGAATCCATTTAACAACTCAATATAGCTTCGAATACCTCTAGCAGGGGGCATATCTCTAGTGTGTTAAATCGAAAGACATGTTTGCTTCGATCCTAAAATTGAGCCACAATATGGAGAAAGGGCAAGTTGATCTTCTTAGCATGCAAAGATCTAAAAGTCGACAAGTGAAAAGGCTTCATTTTTGCATGTGATTTATCATTTAAGCCCTTTAAGATTGGTTGTAGTTATTTGAGGCTTCTATCAATCATGTCTATGAGTTTTGGAGTTGTTAGGAGAGAGAAAATGGAGAGTTATAGCCTAGGTGTAAGTAAATGTAATTGCTTTTATAAGGAGAGATAGGGATTTGAAAGGAGGGTCTACAGATGAGGCGGTAAGGTGTTCACCTCTATGATCAGGCATTGCCTCATTATAAAGGGGCATTTTAATACTGCCACTTTATAAAGAGGCAACACTTTAGTGTAGAGGATATCGTCTCTGTGACAATCAGGGGCATGATTTTGGTTGAATTATTCTGATTGATTCTTTTTGATTCAATTCATTAATGGAACGTTTGTAAGATTATGTTAGAATATCAAAATTTCTCATTGAAATAAATTCAAATGTTTAGACATCCAATCAAATTTAAACACAAGTATCCAAAATGAGATTAAAATAATGTTGTAACACTAGATGTAGAGGCCTTTGACTCAGTGGCCTCTACATATGTCATGACCTAAACTTGGGAGTGATAACTGTAGCTAGGAAATGGGAATTCATAAAAATCCAGAACCCGTAGAAAGCCTTAAAATAAAAACTCATACCAAACATACCACAAAAATACTTTAGAATTAAAAATTTAAATAATATAAAGGAATAAAACTTTTTAATGCATAATCAATATCTTTCATAAATAAAAAAATCATATCAAAATTTCATATATAATATCAAATTAGGGTCTTTTACAATTCTCCAAATCAATAGTACAACTCATAACATCTAGACATACTATAACCAAAGTATGCTACTACTACAGTATCTAATAATACAGAGAGATAAAGATTCAAAGTTTACATAAATTAGTAGGGAAATAAAGAACCTAATGAAGAGGGAATATAGGAGAGGTCTGAGATAAAGAATCCTGAAAAAAATAGTTGAGGGGGATCAGACCTCACTGAGTGAATCATTATTAGATATAGGCATGCAACCTAATGCACATGCACACAAGCATCAATAATAATATTCATATATTTATATTTACATAATGCATACACACAATTCATACAAATGCTTGAAAACATTATTTGCATTTTATTTTATTGGAGGATCAGAGTAGAACCCTAAAATTTTTTGCAACTTTAATAATTGAACCTCACTAGCCAACAGGCTCACTTAAATCCAAAAATATTTCCCTTCTCAAATTTGACAATGGACTGGCCTTGAGACATTGAGTCAATCGAGTTCTTGCAGTCTCACTGCAAGCACGACTAGCCCTGAGACATTGAGTCAATTGAGCTACAGTAGTCACACCATTTGTATGACTGAACCCAAGACCCTTTCTGATCATCTGAGCTATAACAATCATACCTCTCAATAAACCTCATGAATCCAGATAATCTATATTTCAAATCATGAATTCCATAATATCAATCTTAGCATTTTAACATACCAGTGAGCACACAGTCCTAGTGTAGCCCATTAGGTAGCACATTCTATGGCTATCCTCTAAAACATTTTATAAAAAATAACTAAATAAATGAAATCATATTAAATATGTAAAGCATCCAAATTATGAACATAAAGTTTATGTAAGCGCCATTTCAAAAATAATCTCCAAAATTAAATCTAAACACATATTAGGAAAGCTCATAACCTCTATAACACTAATCTAAAGTCAATTTAAAATAAATCAACCTAATTTAAACTCAATTTCACAAATTAATCAAAATCAGCATAAACACAATTTCATAAAATTGAGAGACTTACCGGAGTTGAAAACTAAAATAGATTGAGGGGGAAATAAGGCCACTCTGAGATGAAGAGAATGAGCTATCAAACTCGGCCTGAGGTGGTCGGAAACGTCGCTGGCAAGGAGAAGAAGATTCGACCAAATTTTTGAAATTGAGAGGAAAGAGAAAAAGAAACAGACGGTGATAGTGATGTTCAAGTAGAAGAAGAAGAAGAGGTAGGGGGAACAAATCAGTTACTACACATAGGGGGCCAAAAATTTTTATTTTTATTTTTATATTTTTAAGTACAAAAAGATAAAATTTTATTATTTAAAAAATAAAATATCTTCTCACCTTATTTTTCATCTACATAATATATTAAAATATACTATAATAATTATTAAATATATATTAAAGTATTCCAAATACACTAAATCAATAATTTACATAAATAATAATATTAAAATAATATTCCACACCAAAATTCAAATTTAATTTCACTAATAATCAAGTATCATAATTTAATAAAATAATTATTAACACTGCTAATCCCAAAAATTTAATTTTATAATTTATAAAAATTTGGGTTATAACAATCTTCCTCCCTTACAAAAATTCATTTTTGAATTTTAAATAAAAAGAAATGAATACAAGAATTCATCGAGGAAAAAGGTAAGGGTAAGCCGCTTGCATCTCAGCCTCAATCTCCCATGTGTGCTCCTTCACATTGTTGTTCCTCCACAACACTTTGACCATTGGGATCTACTTAGAATGCAACTAGCAAACTTGACGGTCAACAATGGCAACTAGTTCTTCCTCGTACGTTAGATCTTATTCACTTCCACACTTTGAGGCTGTAACAAGTGCGAAGGGTCTGAAATGTACTTCTTGAGCATCGAGACATGGAAAACTGGATGCATTTGAGATAAATTCAACTACATCTTTAACAAGATATGTGGCATACTAGTTACAACCTGGGGAGATGCTAGTTTCTCCCACTGTGTCATAACAAACACCCTAGCTTTCGCCTATGGTCACTACTCTCTACATCTCCTATTGTAGACCCACTAAAAAATTGGGTCCCATCACCTCCTTGACCCCCAGGTGTAACAGATCTTTGCTAAGCACCACAAGATTGAACTATACGAGAACACTCTCTCTGAAAGTAACTATCTCACCACATTCATAGCATCCATTAGTTTGCGTTTTATAATTATCTTTTCATAACTTTAAATCTTCTCATAGCCCAAAATTTTTGTAAAAACTCTTTATATCACTGCATAGTTTCATAATTTTTCATATATTTCTTAGTCAACATATTTTTCAATAACAATAGCCACTTTCAATTTAAATACATACCATAAAATAAATCAAAATTCATTATGGAGCCTCAAGTTCACACTTTTAATAATATTATCATTCTTTTTCTCTTTCTTTCTTATATCATCATCATCAGTCACTATCAACTAGCTAATATGCTCAAGCATAAGTCAACTTATACTATTTATTAATAATAATCACCATAATTTTACTTATACTATTTATTAATAGCAATCACCATAATTTTACTTATGTACCTCAAGATAGATTAAACTTACTTCTCAAACTCCATGTTTTTTTAATGATCATAACTAATAGCCTCTTTTCACTATTCTTCTTGCCACTATATACTCTATTAATTTCCTATACACCATAGCACATTTAATGTTTTCTTTCACAATTATGCTTACATCTATCGATCATCCAAAACCTATAATAAAATTTCAATAGGTATATCACAAATCCTTATTTACTAGATTATTGATTCACCATCTAATAACCACAAGGTTTTAATGTTTCCTATTGTCAGCAAAACCCATCAAACTTAAACTCAATATTCATCATCTTAAATATTCAATTCATCATCGATTTAAATCCAATCAGAGATTATCTATCATGCTCCCACATTGCAATTCTGATGTATTATTCTATTCATATCCTAAGCTTAACATCTTCAAGGTAACTTATATCATTTAAATGATGCAAATTCATCTCGTACTTAAGGTTTCCACTTAACCTAAAAAATATATACTCATTCCTTAATAATTTAAAAAATTAAATCCTCCAGTCAACTTTTCTTATAACTATTCCTTTAGTTTTCTTAGGCTAAAGAAAATCTAGTTAAAATTTTAAATTTGTAATTCTATTTTCTTACTCCGCACATTTACTCATGCAACCATTATCTTATTGTATTCACACCTCATATAATTTATCAATCATCTACTTATCACCATATAACTGCCCCTTTCACTACTAAATATTCTATAATTGATGTTTATTCCACACTATCATTGTTATTTCATCACTTAGTTAAACTAAATAACAAGTTTAAATACACCTACACATTTCGCTTTCTTATCCAACCTTCCTCGTCTCTGCTCTTTTCTAAGAAAAAAAATCTCTCTATAATGCTTTTATAATTTCTTATAAAACATCATTCTGTTAGTTCATCTATAGCAGGGTCTCAATCATGCTTATGATTCAACTCTTATATAATAAAATAGAATAAATCACTTTATTCTACTATTGAATATAAATTCCATCCATCATCAAGATAAAATTCAATAAATTTATTAAGACATTTAATGTCCATCAATCATAAATTCAAATCTCAAATCGTCGTATCTCATCATAAATTATAATTCCCATTCTCATAAGACATATTCTAATAGATTTATTTCCTTATACCTTCACTTTTTCTCATATATATCATCTTTCCATCACAAGTGGAATAAATCAAGATATGATTCCAATAATTATAAATCATATACCTAATAAACACCCAATTCCAATAGACTCATTATTAACTATAATTTTTATCAACTTATAAACCATAATCTCTACCTATGCTTCTATCTCCAATTCTTGTCATCTTCCTAAAATCCAAAATCAAATATTTTTAACAATCCATATCACTAAAGTTTCGGTTCATCAACCAATATCCTCCAAATTTAGTATTCCTTAATCATATAAAACAAACTTAAATCACCTCAAATAACTTAAATCATAATGAATACATCAATAATTATATAAGTTCATCAAGCAAACTTCACGAAAATTCAGTTCATAAACACATTCTTAAATCATGTCATGAACACGTTAAAATACCAATAAGATCATCAATTAGCTCTTTAAAGAATCTTCATCATAAAAATCAATCTTATTTATAGCTTAAATCAAAATCAATGAAAACATAATCAATCATCCTTTTATATACACTCATAGTTGTGTCCTAGAAATCCCTAGCAACTATAGGCGTAGAATGTCTCACCTCTTTCTCTCAACAATCTAGAGTAATATAATGTCAAGCTAGCAAATCCATTCCCAAAATCATGCCTAAATCAATTACACCCCAAAGGACTAAATCTGCTAATAACTTTCTAAATTCCAATCTTCAGCACATACACTAATATATATACTGAACTTAATCTTGTAACATACAATTATACCAATCTCCTTTTATATTGTATCATGTCTGTTAAATAATGATTGAAGAGTTCATAGGTATTTTTTTCAATGAACTGCCCTTCTCACACTCTGCGCAATAGTCGCCATGTGTAATTATCCCTCTTTAAAAGTGGATAGAAGTATCTTAGAAACCACTCTTTAAACTCTAACCATGTCACAGTAGTTATATAAAGCTAATTTGACTGCATGTACCAATCTTATATTGGAGTCAAACTGATAACTTCACCATCAAAGAGTACAAAAGTGTTTTGTTCGCATCAGACATCTTCTGATTCTTTCATCAAAGTATATTCAAAATAATTGTAATGCTTGGTTAAGTGCTACTAAGCCCTCATTAATCCCGGCTATCCCAACCATAAATGTTGCAAGTTTGAGTTCAACGACTACCTATACCTCTTACAATAACTACTTTAGCCTTTAAGTTATAGCTACCTCTGAGCTACCCCTATACTAAATAGGTGTAGTAGGGGCTGAAACTATAATCAAAACTGCAACTTGAAAGGTTTGCTTATCAATATATGTTATCTCATGGTAAAAGTAGTTCGCGTTCACCTCACTTGAAAAGACGCGACTTAGGGGGGTAGAGCCTCAACCTGGTAAGACTCCTTTCTTGGCCTCATCAACCGGTGGTGCGACTCACGCTCGTAAAATTCTAAAAAAAAAAGAAATAAAACACACAATACATATAATTCAGGCAACAATAGACATCCTAACAGTTACACAAAAATCTATAAGCAAGGAAAACCTTTTAAGGACATAATCGAACCTAATTCCTTGCAATAGTCTCAAAGAAAACTCAACTCCACTAACCTAGGTTCACAATACTAAACCTAGGCTCTGATACCAACTTTGTCATAACCCAAACTTGGGAGTCATGATCGGTACTAGGGAATAGGAATTCACACGAATCCGGAACCCGTAGCAAGCTTTAAAATAAAAACTCATACTAAACATACCATAAAAATACCTTAGAATTAAAACTTATAAAGGAATAAAACTTTTTAATGCATAATCAATATCTTTCATAAATAAAAACATCATATCAAAATTTCATAGATAATATCAAATTAAGGTCTTTTACAATACTCCAGATCAATAGTACAGCTCATAACATTCAAATAAACTACAACTAAAGTATGCTACTATTGCAACGTCTAATAATACAGAGAGATAAAAGTTCAAAGTTTACATGAATCAGCTGGGAAAAAGAAAGAACCTAGCGAAGAGGGAATCTAGGAGAGGTATGAGAAGAAGAATCCTAAAAAAAAGTTGAGGGGGATCAGACTTCACTGAATGAATCATTATTATATAAAGTCATGCAACCTAACGCATGTACACAAAGCATCAATAATAATATTTGTATATTTATATTTACATAATACATACACACAGTTCATACAAATGCTTGAAAACATTATTTGCAGTTTATTTTATTGGAGGATCGGAGCTTAACCCTAAAATTTTTCATAACCTCAATCACTGAACCTCACTAGCCAACAGGCTCACTTAAATCTAAAAATATTTTCCTTCTTAAATTTGACAGTGGATTGGCCCCGAGACATTGAGTCAACTGAGCTCCCGCAGTCTCACTGCCGACATGACTAACCTTGAGACACTAAGTCAACCGAGCTACAGTAGTCATGCCATCTATATGACTGGCCCCAACACCCTTTCTAATCAACCGAGTTACGACAGTCATACCTCTCAATAAACCTCATGAATTTGGATAATCCACAATTTAAATCATAAATTCCATATCAATCCTAGCATTTTAACGTATCGATGTGCACACAGTTCTAATATAGCCCACTAGGTAGCACGTTCTACAGCTATCCTCTAAAATATTTTATTAAAAATAATTAAATAAATGAAATCATATTAAATATTTAAAGCATCCAAATTACGAACGTAAAGTTTGCATATATATATATATATATATATATATATATATATATATATATATATATATATGAAATTACATATGTGTGCATATATGATAATGATAATAATAATTAATAAATAAATAAAATTTAATGCAAAATAATATATTAAATTCATATCATCAAAATATGGATGCTAACAATGATCTTTATATACGATGCATACATATAATAATAACTCACAATTGTACTTCCCTCCTCTACTCTAGTTTGACTGGCTAGTCCATTAGGCCTAGCTCATGGTGCAGCTAAGGAAAAATAATAATTAGAAACAATTTCCTAATTTATACTTTCTAGATTTATAAAAAAATGACTCAATATAAAACTCAAAACTTAGGATTGACTCGATGTCATGTTTTATAAGAAATCTATCGAAAATTCGGCAAAGTATCCTTTGTAAAACAAACATCTCTTTACAAAAGTAGAGTCGATCCTACATGCAAACACACTTCAAAATATCCACAAAATTCAACTTCTCAAGTTGGACTCTCGAACTACAATTATTGCCTAACCGAGAACCAACACAATCCACTATTAAAAAAAAGTAATATAAATTGCAATAATTCACCAAAAGTCATACAAATTCATTTAAATATCGCAAAATCAATTTATTTACATAATAAAAGTATAAAAGATATTTATTTCCAAAATAAATAATAAAATCCTAATTTGTAATTAAATTATATTAATAAAATTCATTCTTCTAATTTGCAATTCAATAGAATTAATTACAATTAATTATTTAAAATTGCTAAATATATAATAAAAATAACCAAAAACTCATTTAAAATTAAAAATAAATAATAAATAATATTTTCATATATTTTTCCGAAAATCACTGATAATTTGTTAAAAATAGGAAATAAATCTTAAAAATTATTTTAATACTATTTATTACTTAAAAACTATGTAAAACATAATAATTAATAATAATTTCAACTAAAATATAAAAATTACTAATTTTTCCACAAATTCATTTTTTCACATAAACATTCAAAAATTCATAATAAAAATTCTACACATAATTTCAATAAAACTTCATTCACAAAACTTGCTCAAAATAATCAGTAGAATTTATTAAAAAAATATAATCTTCTTGAGCTCAGAACAATGCTAAAACAGTAACCCGAGTCCAAAAAAGTGCCATTTCAAAAATAATCTCCAAAATTAAATCTAAACACATATTTGGAAAGCTCATAACCTCTATAACACAAATCTACAATCAATTTAACATAAATCAACCTAATTTAAACTCAATTTCACAATTTAATCAAATTTAGCCTAAACACAATTTCACGAAATTGACTTACCTGAGTTGAAAATTAAAATTGATTGAGGAAAAATGAAGCCCACTCCAAGATGAAGAGAATGAGCTATCAAGCTCAGCCTAAGGTGGCCGAAAACGTCGCCAACAAAGGGAAGAAGATCTAGCCAATTATTTGAAATTGAGAGGAAGGTGAAAAAGAAACAAATGGTGATGGTGATGATCAAGAAGAAGAAGAAGAAGAGGTAGGAGGAACAAATTAGGTATTACATGTGAGGGACCAAATTTTTTTTTTTAAGTACAAAAGGAAAAAATTTTATCATTTTAAAAATAAAATATCTTCTTACCTTATTTTTCATCCACATAATATATTAAAATATACTATAATAATTATTGAATATATAAAGTAATCCAAATACACTAAATCAATAATTTACATAAATAATAATATTAAAATAATATTCAACACCAAAATTTAAATTTAATTTCATTAATAATAAAGTATCATAATTTAATAAAATAATTATTAGCACTACAAATCTCAAAAATTTAATTTTATAATTTATAAAAATTCGGGTTATAACAACATCATCTCCATCATTGCCACTGTCTCCACCATCATCATCATCACTGTCTTCGTCTTCTTCTTCCTCATCCTCATTATCCTCAATTTGTAGAGCAGCAACTTAACGTTGGAGGGTCATGATCCTAGTCTGACTAACCACATCATGATCCTGTCAACATAGGATTCGAGGTAAGTACCCATAAAATCATAGATAAATATAGAGATAAGAGAATTCATTACCTTCCATTATTAAGTGACTGTGATTAGATGGCCTCACTGAGCCTTAATCAACTTATATATATATGTACACCCCTTGATCCAGAGGGATCTGCATGATTAATTATTTGTTATTATTAGTGTTTTATTAAGATTAATTATAAAAGTCGAAAAGGAAAGAGCTTATGTGTGTAGCGTTAGGAGTGTATGCTGGTGTCAGGCTCTCATTTAATGTTAGAAACTCATAGGAAAGGTCCCCTGGGGGCACCCAACAGCGAGCTAGTAGATCAGGCATATGAGTCAAATAAACAATAACCATCCGTGAGCTAGAACTAAAAGGTGCTCTATGAGGCAGTGCTCCAACTGAAGTACCCTCTCTGCTGTCAGTATGAGGGCATTAAAGTGGCTCTTATATGTAGGAGGCCTGGCTCTATGAGTAGAACCTATGGCTACCACCAGTGAATAGAAAAGACCTGAGTAGAGGAAGAGGAAATATAAAGTTAAATAAGTACCTGAGTAGTAGTAATAGCTAAAATATGCACCCGTTGTAATAGATTGGCTCAAACGAAGTTTGAGTAGTGGCTTTTGCTCCTTACAATGTGGTTCTTAACAAGATCTCCTACAACTACTCTATCCAGCTCATCACCCTCCAGTAGCTGCACCCAAAATATGCCAACAGGAGATGATGCAGGAATACACCTCATACAGGCACTATGATCCCAATTAAGGATCCTCTCGCTAAGATACCATACTTGGCAATTTGGTCCATGAAGGAGTGCTCTCCATAAAGATAGTGGTATGAAGTAAGTCATTTCTAGAGCCTATTTTTCCTGAGGACCCTACAAGTCCTTACATAATTGTAGAAAAAAAGGGGCAGGTAAAGAATATAAATTTTACAACTATACAATGCTAATAATGGTTTTTTTTTTGTCTTTTCTTATGTACCTCATCATAGGTTAGGGAGTTCAGCCACTCCCAATGGAGATGCATATGAGCTAAGTGTCTCCTCTATGAATGACTAGTGCCCCACCAGGCCAAGGCGAGAAAGTGGAGACCATTGACATAGAATGTCCCTTGGATAAGCTCAAGCTCTAAAGCCCAAACCTATAAAAAGAAAGAATTATCAGCAAAGATCAATGGAAAATGACATGTTGAGTTCAAAGAACAAAAGAGATTTACCAAGATAGCATGTCAAAAACCACATAATTCTTTGGCTCCTTGGACTACCTCATCCATGCTCCTGTATAGGTAGGCTAGTGCACAGCTACCCCAGTTATAAGAAGACACTCGATCTAAGTCTTAAAGGGGCATCAGAAATATCAAATCAATGGAGCTAGGGGTGTCAGCAAAGAGAGTAGCACCCAACAAATAAACTAAGAATGCTCTCACTATTTGGTCGATCTCTTGATCTGTAGTGGTAGCCTTAACCCTAGCATGGGTATAATAACTCCAGATGGAATCGATCTTGATAGTGTGAGTGCCCTTTATGTTCGGGACCATACTAAGAAGCTGCTTGATATAAGCTACCTAATATGGTGTCATTTGATGGATGCTCATATCAAATGGGATAGTGTTACCTGCACATGCGATCCTAGTAATAGCAACAAAGTAGATGGGGTTAAGTTTAAGCTCACCAAAGAGAAGGTGAAACGTATGTGTGGTCTCAAACCACCTATCCATCAATGCATGGAGCAGCTGATAATCCATGTGACATTGGGCATCTGGAAGTGAGAGGATGAAGTCCTCAAAACCCATATCTTGAATGTTGTCCTTAATGTCATCTGTGAGCTCATTGCATTAGACTCAAGCATCGCTAAAGTTCCCAGCCCCCTTAAATGTATGGGCATCATGCTGAAAATAAACAAGGAAGTTAAATTTATATAATTTGCTTAAAATTGAAAAATAGTAAATGCTAAATACTGTCAAAGAGGAGACACCTCATTGAAGAAAGGCGATGCCTTAGTAAGTCATATCAAATTTATTACCTTTGGGCAAAGAGGAAACACCTCTAATTGATAAGGCTACACTTGTTTGATAAGGTGATTGCCATATCGAAGAGGCGACGCTGCTTCATGTCGAAAAATAAAATTCAGTTTTTAATTTTTTCAATTTTCTCGTATTAATCAACTACATTCCTATTTATAATAATGAATACATGTCCATTATGATAATTTGTAGAAGAAAGGGATTGGTTTGAATACTAACCTCTTTGGAGGCCAAGGCACAGATATGGGTGCCTAAATTTGCCATAACCAAAATGGCATCTCCAATGGAGAATTAGAGGGTCCATAGTGGATTTACAAAAAGCATAACAAGGTCCCACTATGGAGGATTAGGGATTCGAATAGTGCCCATTTTTGAAAGAGAAGAAATGCAAGAAAATGAGAAAAGAAAAGGAAAAGAGAAAAGAAGAAACGAGAGAAAGAGATAAGACTTTTTGAAAAAAGAAAAAGAAAAGGGTTTATATGAGAAGTTGAAAGGACACAGTTTAATGATGAAATTGAATAAGACAAAAGTGACCTCTCGAGCTTGAGCCTCGAGACTGACGATCTAAGAACTTAAAGAGTTGCCTCTTAGACTTAAAACTCTTTCTTTACTCTTTTGCTTTGTTCTTTTAGATTTATTGCTCATTTTATGCTATGCTCATAACATGATCTTTTAAGTTATTATACATAGTTAAAAAATTGCAGTTATTTGTATTCCATTTTGCTTGCTTAAGATTTAAGATACAAAATACACAGAGGCCACCACAAGGTTATGTGAGCATTCCAAAAGCCTATACCCAGTTTTTAAATTGATTCTTTAAAGATGGCTGCTGGGAACCTCCGTGGAATCTAGTTATTGTGCAATGTGTCCCAGTATTTTCCAAGTGGCGACTCCTTCTCCAATTTAGGTTTAAGCCTACTTTGTATTTCCTAATAGGCCTTAAGTCCACACAATGTCATGGTCACTAAACACTTGGGTGTGCGCTTAACCCAACTGCCTACAACTGTCTTTGAAGATCCTTAAATCTATCCTAACACTTATAGAAGCTCTCATCTTCTCTTTCATAAAAAGAGTTAATTTTATTTCTAATCTTAGCACTTTAGCTGGTGGGAAATTTTTGTTGAAAAAGGTTGTATACAGCTCTTGCCAAGTGTTGATGGAGTTGGGTGGCAAGCTTGTAAACCACCTCCTTGCTCTATCCATAAGGGAAAATGGAAAGAGAATAAGTCGAATTACTTCAGGCTACAATCCATTCATCTTGAAAGTCAAGCAATATTCCAAGAGTTGAGTCATGGTAACCCATTGAATTGTGAGCTTTGGATCATTTAGATTATCGTCGGTTTGATCTTAAAGTTGTTTACTACAATTGGTATTTGGTCACCTTAGACATTAGGACTCATAAAATCTCTCATGGTCCTTTGTCCATTCTGTTAATTCTATCCATTTGAGCTGTTTGCTGCCTTGGAGGTGGATTTCTTTCTTCTTCCCCTCCATTCATGTTATTAGTTTGTTGCTTTTTCTTTCTATGAACTATTTTCTCAAGCTTTAAATCAAGTGGCACTAATGAAACTCCTTGTTTTGTTACACTACGTGTTGTGTGCATGTAATAACATAAGTTCCTGTGATACCATAAAAGCAATAAAAAACAAAACTACAAATAACGTCTAAATCAAACAACACTATTTTCTTAACAACATCAATTTTGGCAATCCCCGGCAACAGCGCCAAAAACTTGGTGCATGAAATCTGCAAGCATATAGAATCGTGCAAGTAATAAATAAATATTGTCCCGCAAAGATTGAAAAACTGATTATTGTGCTACTCGAAGTGTTTTGTTCGCCTAAACATCGAAATTTTTTTTTAGAAATAAAAAGGCTAACAACTTAAATCTAATTTAAACTCAAAGTCAATTTCAAACCTTAATTCATTATGTAAGTATCCTGAAAATCATAAATCTTCCTCTCAAAAAAATGTATGATTAATTGATTATAGCTAGCATTTAATTTATAGCTCTCACTAATAAATTGTTCATTATAACTAATTTTTAAGCTCAGCTCTTTTTACTTTACTAAATGCCTAAGTGTCTCTCAACTAAATAGACAGTTACTAGGTTATTTCCTTATTATTAATAAAATCTATCTCTCAATCAAGTTTTATTGTTTAAATTCAATCAAAAGTTTATCAATCCTTTGAGGACATTAAGTAAGACAATAACCAATGAACTAGATTTATTGACTTATATTTAATCCTATGAATCATATGGTTGAATTGATTTAAGAACCCTAACTAGAAATCTAGCCACCCATATCGATAAAGGAAGAAGATGATGAATAAAAAGAAATAGAAACCATTATTGTTGAATTAAACTAGACATAACAAACAAAACAAAATAAGAAAACCCCTTGGAAATGGAAGCCTTCTGCTCTCAATCTTTTAAACATCAACTATCCTAATCAATAAAGAGAACTAGAAAATTCTAGCTTTTAGTCTTAGAAAAATAAATAAAAACTAAAACACATAGCAATTGTTCTTTTTCATTTGGTGGCTCAACACCTCTTTTAACTTAGTTTTAGCTCTGATTCAAATTAGTAACAAAAAATCTTGCTATCCCAAAGAATCAGTAGCTCTAAAATTTAAATTTTTAAAAGTTGTTGACGCACAACTATGCACACCCATGTTGCACTGTCGTGCATCCCTTGAAGCTTCTCAGGCATGGCTACAATGGCTCATGCACAGGCTACCATGCACGACTGCACAACATCTCTTCACTTTAAACTTCATTTTTCTTGAAGGATTTCACTTGGTTTGACTTCCCAACCATGGACATTACTTGATTAACACCTTCAAACTTCTCCAATGCATCCTGAGGATCAAAAGTACACAAAATTACACCTAATCAACTTAAAATTAAAACAAACCTAATAAACTAAACAAAAGCACTAAAAAAAATAAAAACCTTATAATTAACTAAAAATGCAACTAATCAATCTTAATTCTACCCTATTGAGTGCTCAAAACATGAAGTTTTTCATACTCATCACTTATCATTATTTAGAATAATTATTCTTAGAATTTAAATATAAAATGATAATTACATCATTTTACATAAAAATATAAAATGCTTAATTTTAATTTTATATAATTAAATACCAATTAATATGTATTTATTTTAAAATAATTCAACTTAAATAATAACTTAAATATTTATGTTGCATTTAAAAATTTAATCAAATCAACTCCCTTTTTAATTTTGATTCTTTATTTGAATTGTTAGTTTCAATTTTAGGTATATAAATTTCATTTATAAATATAATTTATTTACTTAATAATCTAAACTAACAATTCAAATAAAAATCAAATTTTAATTTGATATTTAAGTAAAGATATTTTAAGATTGAAAATAATTAATTGTTATTTGATCAAAATTTTGATTAGATTAAAAATAAAATTTTTTATTTATTTTTTATTAAAATATTTTTAATAGAAGAGTCGATTAATGATAATTTAATTTAACATATATTTTTTAAAACAATTAGTTTAATAATAAAAGTACATTTTGTAAATTTTAGGAGCAAATAATATAATATATCTAAATAGATAGGCCAAATATAATAATATATTCAAATACAGAGGCAAATAGTATTTACATGATAATTGTCATGTCAGTTAACAGAAATTGTGACTGAAAAGTTGACGAAATGAGTAAAGAGTATAATTTTACAAAACAAAAGGATGAGATAGAATAAATTTTAAATTTCATGGACCAATTAATATAACATACATAGTAATTCACCCTTAACAAAAAGATCCCAACATATTACATGTAGTTAAAAATTGATATAAAATAAAATGATTAAAAGAAACATTTTACAAATATTAATTTAAGTTGATAGAAATATAACTTTTGATAAAAGTGATTGTATCTAATATAAAGATTCAAATATATTACATTTATAAATGGAGGGAGTTCAAAAATCTCTATCCATTGAAATATTCTATAAAGCAATGTTGATAAGAATACAAAAGAAATTTATATAAATTAAAATAATGTTGATGAAAACAATAATATAATTAAAAACAAAAATTTTCTATCTTTTTAATATTAGCTTTTAATACAATTTACATTGTTTTAAAGTTAATTTTATAATTGTATATGTCTAAAATCATTTGAAATTAAATTTTTATCAATTTTAATATTGTATGGATTAAATGGAATCCAAAAATACAAATTAAATAGTGAAAAAGATTCCAAATGAAAAAAATTAAAAGTTAGAATTCAAAAAAATAAAAGTTAAAATGTTTTAAAGGTTAATTGTGTAAATTTCATTATGAAACTACACATTCAACCGAATAAAAATACCACTACCAGCTTCATAGGATATACCATACACCTACTAGCTTCATAGGAAATTAACAAGTTGAGCCACTTGTAAACTGCTATGCACTCAGCTTGATAAAAATTCATTTAAATTTATATAATAAAACTCATTTAATAAATGAGTCGAACTCAAACTATATAAAACTTAACATATCAAAAGCTATGCAAAACTTAACATATGAAACTTGTAAACAAGATCGAATAAGAACTCACAAATTGACTCATTATTTCACAAATTGACTCATTATTTTTATGTATTAATTTAATTTAGAAATATAACAAATAAATTTTTATTCATAATAAATATAACAAACATTTTAAAAAATATATTATTACAATAAAATTATTATTTTATTATAACTTATTTAATAAATAATTTATTTTAAAATTTTTAATAATTAATTTTAATTTATAGTTTGTATTTTTGAAAATTTCATTAAACTTGTTTAGATTCGTTTAAATTTGCGAATACCAAATGTCATAACAGGCTTTAGCTCGAGCTCAACTTGATTATAAATGAACCAAACCTAAATTAGCCAAAATTTGATCTTGAATCATTTACACCATACTAGAACCATTTATAACATAGCAAAATTAGAAGGAAATATATTTTTTTTAAAAAAAAATCAATATGAACCATTTGCACAAATCAGACAATGTGGTACGGTATCTATCATTTCTACATAACTCGATTTCTTTTCTATATATATATATTACATTGCCTTTTCAAAAAAAATATATATTACATTGCTCTATATTAAATTATAAGGGAAAAAAAAAATTACATTTCTGCTTTAAAATAGAGAAATAAGGCACAAACTTTTATACCCTATGCATCACTCAAAACGCTCCATGCAACCCAACCTCACTAAACCAATAAATTGCAAACTGGTGAAAAGGAAAGCAGCAACAATGAAAATTTGAAAGAAAAAAAGAATTGAATACCATAAGATATAAAGACAGTTGATAAAAAGGTAGTGATGGCTCCACTAAAGGCCAAAAGCAACAGCAACCCAAGCCCTGTAAAAAGGAAAATTTCTGTTAACTCATGCTAATGAGGCAGATCAAACACCAACCAGACGAGGCTTGGTATCAGTCACTGCAAGTGGAAACTAAGAGACATCCAAATACGGTTTACGTGCTAGAATCTGATTCATTTAACTTTCCTATAGGACAATATTATGAAATAAAGTTTTAGCAGACATCAAACTATTGTCATCACACTACATGCCTTTATCATTACTGCAAATGTTTATTGATTGTCCTATCCTAGAACAGTTTGCATTCTTTTATATCTGCCCCTGAACAGCGGATAGATTCTACAAGCAATAAATCTCATGTATGTGTAATTTTCTCAGGAAGCTGACACTCGTTGATTATTCTAGCAAGTTTCCTCGAACTATCATTTATACCTACCTAATAGCTATTTGTATAAATGTTCTGGCAATGAAGGCCCTAAAGCAATTCCTGCATACCTGATAAGTTCATGAGGCCATATAAAACAAAAATATTTGACAAACAAAATGCTGCAAAGGGAAACAACTTCAAAAATGAGATTGCCAACTGTTGTAAACAGGCTTCAAGTTTTTGGGGCAAAGGCAGCCAGAGCATTTGCATGTAATGGTGATAGGTTGCTCAAAAGAGGTTGCATTTGATGACCGTATAGAGAAATCAGGTGAGAGAAGGCTCTTCCTACTTGAGCCTTAACTTCTGGAGTTTCAACTGGAGACACCACAACTTGAGCAAAAAGATTAACCAACTCTGGCACAAGTGTAAGGATCTGCTTTGCACACAAAAGAGAAACATAACATACATATGTTGATAACTGATATCAAACTATAAAAACAGATAAATTAACCTATCATATATGTCTATGCACATGAGAGAGTTCTAAATAACAAATGTGAAACATTTACTTTCATTTCATAATTACAAAGAAATGAAAAGGAATTAAGAGATATCAAACATTATTTGAAATTACAAATCAATCTGTAATGACATGTTAGATCTAAAATGGTTCATATCTAACTAAAGTAGAAAGAAAATTTTAATCTAAAAGAGAAGAACAATAGTGTATTAATCTTAAGTTGTTTATATAATACAATTGTAAATTGTAGTTGGAGGTGTTTATGTCAAAAAGTGAATATTTTGGCTGTAAACTATGATGGCAGGGAAATGCAGCTGTTGTGCCACCTGCAGTTGAGGCTACCCGCCCCCCACCCAAAAAAAAATAAAAAAAGAACCAAAAAATGAAAAAAAAAATGAAAAAAAAAAACTAAGCCACAATTAGTAAGAGAAAAACAAAGAGATGCAAGCCATTAAGATCCAAAACTAAAAAAATCAAACCAAGAAAGATTCTATTGATTTGAGCAAAATTCATAAATATATTAAATTGTTCTGATTCAGAGCTCCTATCACAGAAACTTTAGTACACAAATGATTGAAAGGTACCAAGAATAATATCGACACTAGATATAACCTTAAGCTAGTACAGAAATGAAATTGATTATAAAACATGATCATTGAAAGAAATCAGAAAATTTTACCAAAGCAAATGGTATTCAAACAGGTGAATAAAAAAATAGTTTGGCTTTTTCCTTGGAACTGGTTTAATTTAGGAAATCTCTCTTTCTATTTGCACATGCTGATGTACACAATTATACATAAAATACATAAACATGCATACTTCGGTTAGGAACCAAAAACATACCTGTGGGTTGGATGACAAAACGAGGTTAGAGACACAACTATAGACAGCCATGGACTCTTCATGATCTTCTTTCAATGGAAGAACTTTTAGGAAAGCAGGAAGGACCTGAGAAAATTAACCCACACTTGAAGAGATTATTAACATAGAGTAATTAGTTGCCACATTTTGAGAATAAGCAGCCCAGAGATGAACCTGATTCAATGGGATGGACTGGGGATGCACCATTATCATCCTTGCCACTGCACCAGCTGCATTATCCCTGACGGCATCATCTGGCTCAGATTCCCCAAATAATGGGTAAAGTCCACGTAAGATATCACCATAGAATCTAGTGCTGATGAAAGGAAAAAGCTCAAGAAATATAGATGGTTTGAAAGAATGAAATTCAATGTCAAACTTAGTTCCCAACAAATGTTAAATTCTTTATCATTAATTATTTAAAGTACACTCTAGATCCCCATAGGCTTGATTGAAGCATACTATCATGAAAGACAATTCATAGATATCAGAGAGGAAAAAGACTACAATTAAACATGATATAACACAGATGAAGGGTTAGTTCATGGGCTCTGTATAGAAAGGATACTTGAATGTTGATTCACCCCCATTTTTACACAACTCTCCAACACAAAATGCAGCGTTTCTTCTGTTGGTTGCCTCTGATGATGATAATTCTTTTAGTACCAAGGGCATTACTCTCTGAAACATGACAACAAGAATTAAAGAAAGTTATAGAAACTACTGCAGATCCAAATACAGAAACAAGAAAGTTATATTTTGATAAATTACATCAACATAGGCAGCTATTGGGGCACCCATATCCTGAGCAACTTCAGCAAGGCAAGCAACCACCATAGTTCGATCTTGTGGAGGGCGTGAAGCTTTCTGTCATTCCCAAAAGTAAAATCATTAAAATTCCATAGTGAGGAAGTCTTAGCGTGAAATGGCAAATAGATAAATTGCAAAATACCAACTGCTAACCATACCGCAAATTTCATCAAAGGTTCAAATAGCTTCACAAAGATTGGTGCAAAATGAACACCCATGGATTTTGCAAATGCTGGAAGAAGATCAGAAACTGCATCCATAAGCACTTCATCATGTTCAGCATCAGCATCATCAATATCACTATCATCATCTGATTGCTGACAAGCTGATTCCTCTCTGAGCAATACCAAAGTTGCATCCACGACTTGAGAGATATCTGAAATAGGACACGATTGAATACAGAAGCATCAGAGAAAAGTATTCAAATATCCTAAATATTATTTCCACAAAGAGAATGGTCCAAATTAGAGCTGCACTTACAAGGTTCAACAGCCACATAACCATAATCTTTAACAATGTCTGCTACGCACATACAAGCTTGAGCAACAACTTCCTTGTCATCATCTTCAGTCATCGTCTTGATATAAATTTGCATCACGGTATCTGCGGCGGATGAAAAGATGATTTATTGGAACTTGAATAAACACAAAAGTAGGCAATGACCAACGTTAAAATAATTTTGGATATATGCCACAATCGGATTATGCTCTCACCAAGGACCTCTCTTGCCTTTGCTGGTCCGTCCTGCAAAAACGAGAAGCCAGATTAATAAGCATTTATGTCACAGGTGTTATCACAAAACAATGAAATGATTACACAATGTGGCCAAGGAAGAATTTCATGCAGGAAAAACAGTTCCATTAATATTGCTAACCCAAGAAAAATGACTTCATTTGCTGACAAGTAAAGCCAAAACATGCATAGAACTAGCCATATATTGGACATTAAAGTAGAAGGTAAACATTCAGAAACCACAGATCTATGCAAGACATGCAGAAAACAGATAAAGAAGGCAGGAACTAGAACCTAGAGAAATGGCATAAAACTTCTCCAGAACCATTAGAAAGGAAAACTGATCTTAATTCTATTGCATACTCACATTAAGACTCTGAAAGATTGCATATCCTGCTGTCAAAATATCTGCAGTAACAATGAACCAAGAACCTGGAATTAGCATGATTATGAAGAGACCAGAAAATTGTTGGTATACCTGTCAACAATTATTTGGTGTGCTCTATTTTACCATAACTGATGCAGGCTTAAAACAGTTCAAAACAAATGAAAGCTTACAAAGCTTGAATTACATAAAAGCCAATATAAGTTCAAGAATAATAAGAAGGCCATGGAATACATAAATTTATCAGTAGAAGTAGCAGTTGACACATCCAAGAACTAGTCTCTATTTCTAGTGCCACAAAAATGGAACATTATAAGTTTTCCAAAACAAAATTTCAAAATTCACCTTTTTAGTTTATTCTCATTTTCTCTTTTCATTGGTGGCCTAAATCATACTTTATTTTTACTGTTTGACACCTGGACATATCATACTAACTAGATTATACACCATACAAAGTTGCAATTTTCCAGAGTGCGATTAACATAAAACACTATATAGCTTTCCACAATATTCCATGTCTAACTATTTGGAGGGTGAAAGGTTTTAGGAAAGCACGAGCAAACAAAGTTCAATTACAAAGAAGCGTAATTTAACATCCCTAAGTTTTGTCCAAACTTACTATTCCATCCCTGCATTTTGAAAAATCAACTAGTTCCCCTCCAATTTTAGCACTATATACTATTTCCCCTTTACCATTAAAAAAAAAAAGGCTGTTAGTTAATATAAAAAGACATCTTTACCCTTATTTTTTTTAATAGGTCTTTACCCTCATTATATCCTTAAAGTTATCAATTTTATATCAACAACTATATCTTTTTATATTTTTTAATATTTGTATATTTATTTATTTCTCAAAAGAATATTTTTATTTATATTATTAATAAATATTAATAAATAATATGTAATAAAATATTTTAAACACCAAAATTAATAATTAATAAAATTATTTACCAAATTTGAGTGAAAATCTATAAGTTTAATTGAACAAATCCAACCAAAATCAAACTCATAAATTAAAATTATTACAAATTTAAAAAAAATCTCCAATTCTTTCACCATGATCTCCACCTGCTTTTTTGAGCCATTGTTACCACCATCACCTATGTTTTTCTTCTTTAAACTTTTATCACAATCATCATTATCATCACTCCTCTTTCTTCTCTTCACTTGCATTTTTTTTTTTAACTTTCATCATCATCTTATCTTTACCACCTTCACCTGTGTTTTTTTTATCTCTAGCACTGGCATCAGTCACTGGCAGCAACACCCACAAGAAGCAACAAGAAATAACAACAGCAACAACACCCACAAGAAGCAATAAAGAAGCAGCAATGACAAATCCTTCATCTTCCTTTTTTTGGCTCATCACTTTCCTATAGGAGTTAATGTATTGGCCTGATTGATTTTACCATTTTCATTATCATCAATTTCGTTGTTGTTTTAGATATATTGTTGTTGCTGCAATTGTTGTTGTCATTGCCCGTTGTTGCGACAAACTGGTGGTGGAGGGGATGGATTTATGACAGACGTATGTGGTGGTGCTAGATTTGTTATATGGCGGTGGTGGATAGCACGGGTGGGTGTAAAAGAGAAGGTATGGATACGAGAGATGAAGTTTCAGGGAGTTGAATGATATTTTTTCTCTTAAAAATTTACAATTTAGTCATCAAACTATCATGTACATATTGATCAATCCAAATCCTTAATAAATTACGGGCAATTTTAGAATTTTATATAATTATTGACGCTTTCACTATTATTATTATTATTATTATTATTGTTATTTTTTAACTAACAAAATATTCTCAAAGTTTTTAACAGAAGCCGGAAATGGTTAACAGAATCAAATCCTAGGGGGGAGGTATTTAATTTACTTTTGAAAATGAAAGGATGGAGTAGTAAGTTAAGACAAACCTTGGGGGTGGTTGTGGGGTGTTGGGGGTGGGGAGAGGTGTTAGTAAATTACCCTACAAAGAAAAAAAAAATGAAGGGCATCATAGAGTAGTACTTGAGAAAAGTACATATGGAATACAAGCTATCCCGAATTTGAAAACATAGTTCATTTTGCATAAAAAGATTACATTTTCCATTTGCAGATGAGCCATTTTGTTATAAGGCATCATTTTGTTCTTTTATTGTAGCTTCATAATGCCTTCAATAGAGATGAAAAAATTATAGACATACGAAAGAAATAATAAACCAGGCCAATGAACATGATCAAGGAGGCAACAGCTCTCACCAGGCCAATGAACATGATCAAGAAGGCAACAGCTCTCTAGACTGGGGTAGTGATTGATAAGGATGTTGATGTAAAGGATACTTGAGAAACTATTGAGACAATAATTCAGACAATATTACATTGCTTAAGCTGTGTGAGCAAAAGTTTCCTAACCACACACCCAACTCTACTAGGTCACCCACACAATTAATAGTACCTAAAGTCTTATGTTCGATAATCCTTTCCCAGCGGGTTCTTGACTAAAAAAACTAGTTCAGAGACTAATCCTAGTCACCATCCCCGATATCAAGGGGGAGTTTTGGGCAGAGAATGTTAAGTAGGAA
The DNA here is from genome assembly GCA_947683625.1 of Mallotus nudiflorus. Taxonomy (NCBI): domain Eukaryota; kingdom Viridiplantae; phylum Streptophyta; class Magnoliopsida; order Malpighiales; family Euphorbiaceae; genus Mallotus; species Mallotus nudiflorus. The sequence goes on from CANTUR010000152.1 coordinate 4,103,983, forward strand.
ATTCCAGCTTGACTTCTCAAATATTGGGCATGTATAGGGGCTAGAGGAGGGCATGAAGACTATTGATCTTCAGGTCACATGGTGCAAGCTTAAACATTTATTTTATTATTTTATTGTACAAAAAAGAATTAGGCACATTGTCCATCACACAGGACAAAGGCTGAAGGATAAACTTCCTTGATAGGCCTCATTCTAAACCTGCCCCTGGTCCCAAGGATTAATTTTCCACCATCCTAGCCCCAAAGCAATCCTTAATTGATTATTGATAATAAATATTTCACTATTTGCTAATGGTAATTATCAATGAGAACAGGTAAGTTAGCAACATGCGAATTTTGGATCTTATAAACCAACCTAATATGCTTAAGGTTCCACTTTGTTTAATGCCTTGAGGCACACAGCCAGAAGAAATCATAAAAAGAAATAGCTAGGAGACCTCACCAAGTCAATTACTTAACCAAAAGGGAAGAAGTAACGGGATATCATAATAAAAACAAATATATGGTTGTGACTTGGTGACTTACTTTTTAAAGCAATGATTGCTTGAAGCCGGACATCTTCGTGAAAATACCCTGAATGTCTTACCAAAATTTTTAATGACTCCTCAAAATAGCTATGAATTGTTAAGGAATCCAAGATGGAAAAAAAAAACAAATTTTATCATTTTGATTTCTATTTTTCTAACACCAATATATGAAATAACATAAAATAAACCAACAACAGTAGGATACGGTGCATAGGAACTCTTTGTGTGCAGGGCAAATAAGCCAAGTGCCTGAGTTGCAGCTGCTTTTTCATCCAATACTCCTGTTCTTATACTGATATTTCTAACTCTTGGTTCATCATGAGCTTCATCATCAGAAGACACACCACCAAAACCATTAATATTTTCATCATCAGCTTCATCAATATCTACTGCAGAGCCATCATCAAGATTGCAGGATGAGAATGCCAGGGGTACAACATGAGGAAGATACTGTGCACAAAATAAGGTTACACATAAATGTTTGCCATTGAGGAAACAATCACATAAAGTTGTTTCAACCAAAATCAATCAAACCTGTGTAAAACTATCATCCAAAATTTCTGCTACATTGCTAAAGAATCCATGAGTGTACTCCCGAAGCTCACTGAACTCTAGTCCAAAACCCTGAGAAAGATGCATACCTAAATCAGTTACTAAAAGGATATATCATAGTCTGAAAAAGGGACTTGCAGGTGTAATTACAGAAATTGCAGCTTCCATGAAAGGGGGTAATATTGGTTCCATCCTCATTTTCCCAACAGACATAGCAACTATCCCAACAAGCTCAGTAGCCCTCGCTCGTGACCTCAGATCCTCATCATTAGTGAGTACCATGAAAGATTTCATCAACTCCAGAACCTTTTCAGCATATGGAATAAAAGCTTGCTCTGCAGCAGATGCAACTGAACCAATTGCAGACTGCAAAAACAATAATCATTAATGAATATGAATTATAGCTCATTGAAGATTGCAAAATCTATTCTAAGAAAAAAATTACATTTGATTATTGTATTTTTTTAAAACTACTGGGGCACATAAAATGCAGATTTCATACCATGCATGTCTCCTGCAAATTTCGAGGACTATTTTGAAGGGCTGCAAGAAGCTTCCCCATCAAAGGATCAAGGAAAGGAAGTATTTCCTCACCCATGTTCTCACAAAATGCTGCTAAAGCATAGTAGGACTTCTCCTATCAATAGGCACGGAAAATTCTTAGATTACACATAAGGAGTCCAGTTTGTACAAAATAATTCTGAAATTCAAGATGAAATTTATCCATGTTTACCTTTACTTCATCAGATGCATCCTCAAGGGCGTTTAGTATGCAGGGAAGAACACTCTCATAATGAGATACTATTTCAGGCTGCAAATGCTCAGCAAACTGACCCAAAGCAAATGAGGCAGCACCTCTAACCATTTGTTCTGGATCCCTCAAAGCCCCTAAAACGATATGAAGAACAGGTTCCAGCTTGTCTTTCATCAAGTCTAAACAACCCTCTGAAACAACACCTAGAGCTGTTACAGAAGCTTCCCGATACTTTGGATTTGCATGCTGACCATTAAATGAAGCAAACTCAAAAACAGGGGGAAAAACATGCTTTGCAAGGTTCAAGGCCATAGTGTCAATAACTTCAGCAGCAGCTCGGTCTGGAGCAAGATCGTCATCTTCATCAGCATTTATTGATTCTGCAAGCAATGGGCACATCACTTGCAAAATGGGGATGACCAGCTTGTACTTTTTCAGGGAACTGGATTTGTATTTTGCCAGCCATGAAATGATCTGAATGGCCTAATATTAAGAAAAAGGATAGGAAAAATCAAAATAAAGTGATATGAAAGCAACAAAGAACCAACTATCTACATAGAAAGTCCATGTACTCATACACAGATGCATCTAAAGTACCCATGCCAGAAAGAGTAAGAAAGAAAAAAAAAAAAAAGAGATGTATTCAATGCTCATACCTGATGGCGTGTGTTAGATTCCAAATTTTGACTTGAGCAAACCTCAAGAGAGAACTGCACAATGGATTTAACTGAATCTCCAAGAAGTGGAGCTGGAGATTCAATCAGCTCATCAAAAATTTCAAAAGCAATTACAGCAACATCCTCCTCCCCAGAGGCAAGGCATTGCTTTGCTACATTCAAAATGCTTGGAATAAACTGCCGAAACTTTACCTGTGTAGATATTATTAAAATGAATGCCAAACATTCCTACTAAAACTGTATATGTACTATTCAAGAACTCTCACAAAAGCAACAGCTGCCATGAAATGGACAAGCATCAATATAATGTATTAGCCTATGTATAAACATCTAGAACTCTCCAGCCCACTTTAGCCCACCATAGAAATAGGAATCGGTAGCTAATTGAACTAAGCATTGCCAACATGTGAAGTTCTGTAATTCAAGCTCCTACTGATTTAAAACTTAATCATTGTCACCATCTCAAAGAAACATCTATACCATTAAATTAAATGGATTTTTGTCATTGATTTGGTACTAATATGCCTGCTAGCAATAATTATTATAAAAAGAACATAAACTTACCACTTCAGCCCCATCATGAGTAAATTCTATAAAAGAACCAACTGCCCTGATAAAAAAAAAAAAAAAAAATTGAAGTTAGAAACTGTTATGATTGTTTCTTTTATTATTATTATTAATTGACAGAAAGCAGAAGCACAGAAAAATCAAAAGTGAGTTAAAATACTTGAGGGCAGCAACCCGAACACGGTTGCTAGTTTCATCTTGAAGGCACTTGAGTAAAAGAGCTTGCAAATCCGTAAAGTGAGGTTGAAATGCACTCCCGATTGTTTCAGTTAAAGAGCTAAAAAGGATCAATGCCACCTTAAAAAACATCACAAAAAAAATACAATGATGATGAATCAATTATGAGTTTGTTTATTTCAAAAAAAAAAAAAACAATAAATAAATAAAAACACCAACTTCTCTATGGTCTTCCTGTGCACTTTGACTACATTGGAACAGAAATGGAAGCAAATCAGGCCACTCTCCAGCAGGAACTGCATATTTTGCAATTATACTCACAACATTTGCACTTGCTTTCCTTACTGGAGGACTGCCAACAACAGAGAATCATTGAATTCCAGCAATTGTACAACAAATAAGAAGAATAGAATGAAATGACAGTTGATTGATTGATGAAAGGCAATTGCAGGTGACCTGTGCTCCATGGTAATACTCTCTATGAGGGACTGCTTGACGAGGTTCTTGAGCTGAGGAGGAAGCTTAGCCCAGTGACCGGTGATCTTCTTACGGAGGAGGACGGCCGCCAATTGGCGGACGTTGGGGGTTTTGGCAGTGCGAAGGTGCTGGACAAGGGCGGGGACCACCTGAGGATCTTTGGCTAACCTCTTAATCTGCTCCTCTGCTTGCCTTCTTGCATCGTTATCAGGCATCAAGAATTGAATCAGCAACAGTTCAAGTGATTGTGCCATTACGTTGTTTTAGTTAGATGTTCTTCTTCTTTTTCAACAAACAGAGAAAGAGAAAGAGAGGTGGCTACTGGCTACGCCTACACAAGCCTCAAAAATGATGAGTGAAAGGGTTTTTCTTTTGGGTTTTTGCTTTGCTTCTTATTCAAGAGAGGCTTTGGCTTTGCTTTTATACATCCCACCACCACATCGCGTGTGTTGCCTTTTCCATTTTAAAAAATAAAATAAAAATCACTTCAACACTTTTTGTTGGCTTCATTGTAGGGATGAGCATAAATCGACCAGACCGCCTAAAATGAATTGGACCGGGTTGAAATTCAAGATCAGCTCTATAACTGAGATTTGGTAAGTGGTGGTTCGGTTCCGGAAGAAGCAAAAATTTGGTTGTTAGTCTGCGGTTTGGCTAATGTGTAGAATTAACCGAACCAACTGAAGAACTTATACTAAGGCACAAAATGATGTCGTATTAGGCCTAACCTTAACTCTAAAAAATATCATCCCCTCCCATGTATATACTTCTTATTCACTCACTCTCTCATTTCTTGTGGCCCCTATGTCTCTCGAACTTTCTAGTCCTCTTTTCTCTCTTCTAACCCTTACCCTAACCCTTTATTTCGTAGTTATTCTTCTGTGTTTTCCGGTCTAGCTTTGCCTCTTCTCTTACTTTAGAATGAACCTCTTCGTTGTCTGTGTTCTGCTTCTCATTTTCTCGTCTTTATATGGTTTCTTTTTCTCAGAGACACATACTCTATAATCTATATGTTTCATTGTTTCCTTGCAATCTCTTTGACTTGGTATTTGTTCTATAAAAAAATTAATCTTTTTGTTGTTTTTTTTATTGCCAATGTTCAAAACTTAACATTGATAGTGATAAAACTGACATATAATGGCTTTTTGTAGCCAAATCAATTGGATATGGTAATGTTTTTGTTAAATCTAAAGGTTTTTTAAATTTTTAGGTAATTTTTTGCCTTATTTTATTAGAGGTTAATGGATTTTGCATTTGTTTTTTTTATTTGTTGCATGCTATACTGGTGAAATCGATTGTTTTGGTTGTATCTCCAAAGTGTTTTTGTCGATCTCTTTGAGAGATCTTATTGGCCCTGAAAATATAGATATGACCATTGGTTGATTTTATTGGTGGAAGTTGTATAATTTCAACACTAATCGAGTAAGAGAAAAATATCAACACTCATTATTAAAAAGGTAAAATTTTTAATTTTTTGTCGAAATCTTTAAATCTCCTATTGATATTTTTTGTTACTTTGATTTTATAAAGTATAATGTTTACTTTCTCTATGTGTAGTTAATTTTATTAATTTTTTTAAAAATTGCTTTTATTGAAAATATAATGTTCACTTTCTATTTACTTAATTTTATATAAATTTTATTTAATTTTTTTTTTGAAAATATAATGTTTGCTTTCTATTTGATTATTTTATTTAAATTATTTTCAAAAAATTGCTTTTATTGAATCATTCGAATGAAAGTGAATTCCAAAATACATTTTTAAAAATTATTCATATAATTTTGCTTCTAAGAATTTTTTTAAAATTGCCTTTATTGAAAATATAATGTTTACTTTTGTGTACTTAATTATATTTAAAATTTATTTAAAAGTTGCTTTTATTTAAAATATAATGTTTACTTTCTGTTTGATTATTTTTTAATTTTTTTTTAAATTTCTTTTATTGAATCATTTGAGTGTGAAAGTGAATTCCAAAATACATTTTTACAAATTATTCATACAATTTTGCTACTAATAGATTATTTTGAGTGATAGCATATTTATATCTTCCTTTATGATGATAGAAAAGTGAAATTTGCTTGTTGTAAATTTATGATAGCATACAGAATTACAGCTTGCTTTGGCTTTGATTCATTTCGTCTTCTTCTATTTTGATTGCATATAAATTACATAGAAGGAAATTTAAGCAGGAGCTGCCAGTGGCAGTCCATCTGCTATTGGTAGTGTTAAGACCCTAAATCTTGCAGAGGTGGAAGCCTTAAAGCAACCAAAAGTTGATAAAAATGAAAAAAAAAAGATATTAATAACAGAAGCAAGGTGTGGGAGCACTTCAAGAAATTTATTGAGCAAGGGAAGTTGGTAAAAACTAGGTGTATTTACTGTGCTAAATCTTTGAATGCTGATAGTAAAAAAAATGGTACATCATCTATGAGAAATCATAGGTTAAATTGTAGGAAAAACCATAACCCTAAGGATAGTAGACAGAGTCTTTGAACTCTTCAACTTAATCCGCATAGTTTTGACACTCTATATGTAATAGGGACTTGGAAGTTTGATCATAAAGCTATTAGGATTGCATTGTTAAACATGGTTATTGTTGATGAGCTGCCATTTAAATTTATTAAGGGAGAGGGATTTAAACAGCTCATGTTTGTTGCATGTCCTAGGTTCAAGATACCTAGTAGATGTAGAGTCAGTCGAGACTGTTATAATGCATATTTAGATGTAAGGCTAAAATTGAAACATGTTTTCATGAATCACTGCCAAAGTCGAAGAGTCAACATTACAACTAACTCTAGGACTTTAATTCAATGCATAAACTACATGTGCATTATTGCTAATTACATTGATTCAAAGTGGAAGCTCCTTAAAAAAAAATAATTTATCCCTATTACATCTCATAGGGATGAGTATATTGCAAAAAGTGTAGAAAATCATCTTTTAGATTAGGGTGTCAAAAATATTTTCATAGTGTCAGCAGATAATGCATTTTTAAATGACACTGCACTTGTTTTTTTAAGAAAAAATTAATGTCTTGGGACACATCTGTTGTTAAAATCAACTATGTCCACATGAGATGCATTGCACACATCCTAAATTTAGTCATCAATGAGGGTTGAAAGAAGCTAGAATGCCTATTAAAAGGGTTAGAGAAGCTGTAAGATATTTTAGGAATTCACCTGCTATGTTGCACAAATTTAAAGAATTTGCTGACTTAATTGGTTGTGAGTCAAAGTGTTCATTAACTCTAGATGTGCCCATTAGGTGGAATTCAACCTATGTTATGTTAAAAATTGCTTGCTTATTTAACAAAGCCTTTAAAAAATATGAGGAATGTGAGCATATATTTAGAGCTGACTTAGGGGATGATTTACCTAATTTTATGGACTAGCTGACTTAGGGGATGAGTTTATAGTCAAGCAACTTATTATTTTTTACATCATTTTTTTAAAATGACACTAATAATTTCTAGTTCTCAATATGTTACTATAAACTCTTTTTTCTCTGAAATTTCTCATATTTTCTATATTTTAATGAGTGGCAATGTTCTGATGATGTAGTAAAAGATCTATGGACTTTTCTATAAAAGCCAAATTTGACAAGTACTTAAGGGATCCTTAAAAGATGAATTTGTTGGGTTTCATTGCAAATGTGCTTAATCCTAAAGACAAGCTAGAATTCATGGAGTATTCCTTAAATAAGATTTATGGGGATTCTATGGATGGAAGCCTATCTTTTAATGTTTTAGCTGCCTTGTTTGAACTATTTAATGATTGCTCTACTTCTTGCAAACCTCCTTCTCAATCTTCTTCACTATCTGGACACTCAATTGATGCCTCTAAAACCACTTTTGCTAAATCTGGGAAATAAGTTTCCTTGCTAAAAGCTAGATTTAAGAAGCACAAAATGGAACTTGGAATTGGTTGAGTAAATAATCTGAGTTAGATATTTATCTATCAGAGTTTGTCATTGAGGAGGATGGCTTATTTAACATTCTCAAATGGTGGAAGCTCAATTTTGAGAGATTTCCTATTCTATCTACTCTAAAATGTGATGTGTTAGTTGCGCCAAAATCCATAGTTGCGTCTAAATATACTTTTAGCACATGAGAGAGGGTGCTTGATTGGTTTAGATCGTCTTTGACTCCCACACTTGTGGAAGCTTTAATAAGTTCTCAAAATTGGTTAAGAATGTCCACAACTCCAATCTCAATTAAAGAGTCCTTAGAGGAAGTTGAGAAGTTTGAAAAATGTACTTTACTGTAAATTGGTCATATTATTAATTATTCAAATTTTCTTAATTTTGCTTCTAATGATTTTTTTGATTTAATACTTTTAATTTTTTTTCTTAAAGTTACCTTAAGTTAGCATGGGACCTACTATAGGATTATCAAGTGCCACTTAACATGAAATTTCTATAAATTTTAATTGGCATCATTAACTACTTTAATTGATGGCTTCTGCGAATGTGTTGTCTATTTAAATTACTCTACTTATGCTTTATGATGTGTGCTATTTTACCAACACTTAAGTAGCTTAACTTCAATTAGGAGTGTTATTGTTGAATGAGTTTAAACACATTGAATTGCAACACTGAAATGGTTGACCTTCAGTTGCCAGTATTATTATTGCAAGAGTTTAACCTTATTAAACAACAAGACTGATGTGGCTGATCTTCAATTACCAGTGTTGTTGTCTGTTATGGGCTATGATGATGTTTCCACCTATATGAAGCTGAGAAGTAAATGTGCTTGCTTTAATTTCTTGGTAGCATGTATTTTGTTGCTAGAAATTATGGTTGTATTTTTACAATGAATTATAACACAACCTATTTGAGCCCACTTTACATTGATTTATGTCTACTTGCTTTTCAATTATGCATTTCATACATTAACTCACTTTACATTTTATTTCTTTCAACCTGCATTTTAATTATTAATTTATTATAGCTTGCTTCTGCTTTTTTTTTTTTGCTTTGTTGCATTTCTGTGAATATTGTTAGGCCACCTAAGTTTTTATGCAAAATGTGTGAATGTGTTTATTGATTTTTCTTCGGTGACATCTCTTTATTGTTAGAAATTCTAGCATCATTTGGACATGACTTGAAAACTTTTAACAGTTGAGCCATTTTTCCTTATGTTTTTTAATTTGCTTTGCAGTTGTTGTTTTTTTCCTGATTCTGTGATGTTGTATTTATGTTAAAATGCAGGAACTGTAATCTTTTAGGTGCACAAGCTATGTCTGTCTGCAATCATATTTTTTGCATGATATGCAGGCTTTTTGCATATAATTTTTATGGAAGCTTTAGATTTTGGCTTCTAAATTGTTGTTGATGTCATGTATCTTAGAAGTGGAAGCATTTTGGTTTTGCTTATTAGCTTCAATTAATTTTTTTGTATCTAGTTTTATAAGTATACAAAGTTAAATGGAAAATAGCCTCATGTAATTATGTTAGATTATTTGGGCCTTTAGATATTTTGTGATTATGTTACACACATTGGGCTTCACCTCACTTTTTCTTTTATTATGTAACACATATTGGGCTTCACCCAAATTAGTAAAAATAAGTATTTTTTTCTTTATTTTTCATTATTTTATAGCCTAACCCATCATTTGGCCCCAACCAAACCACCAAGACTTAATAAATTAGTTTACCAATGGTTTTTTAGTATTCTCAGCTCGTTTCAGTGTACCAAATGACTTCAAAAAACCAATAATATTTTACTCTTCCCATATCAAATAGAGTTGAACCGACTGATGCACACCCCTACTTCCATAGTATTATGCCTTATAAATTTTCCTTCCATTAACAATTCAATACCCAACTTTTTAGAGTGAGCAAATAAATGTTTACTTCATTCTTATAAATTTCCACTAAATAAAAATGGCAAAGGTGCATTTTTGCCCTTAATGTTTATACCAAAGAGCATATTTTCCCTTAAGAGAAATTTTGGCTCATTTAAACACAAAAATGTAAAAAATAAATAAATAAATAAGCCCTTCACATTAATAAAAGTAAATTTGTCATTTACTTTTTAAGAAGTTGTAATTTTTTTATAGATAAAACATTATCTCTTTTACACTTATACCATCTTCTTCTTTTACATCCATACCACCATTAGTTTATCCCTCATCCTCTCTTGTTCTTCACCCACAATCTTATCTTTATAAAAAAAAACTTGATAAGATGAGAGATTGTAGATACACTAGCACGAAAAAAAATCCAATAAACTAATTTAATTTTAAATATCTTAAAATCAAAGCATTCAATAACAACACAAAAAAGCCTCTATTTTAATCTAAAAATTACTTAAGAAATATGGATTTTAGGCTAATGGGCATTGATTCAATGCTCTTCTAAACACTCCAGTAACTGATGGATAATAACAATAATGAACCTAACAAATTTGTTAATACTCTAACTCATTTTTATGCAAGGGATGTGGAAGCTATGACAGTAATTCCAGTTGACATCAAAGAGTACTCTAAATTCAAAAGCAAACCTAGGAAGAGAAAAATAAGTTCAAAAGAACAAAAATTGCACAAAAAATGCCTAAGGGAATTCCAAACACATGGATTTTACCTCTGAAGTTGCTTTCCTTAATAGAATTATTCATAATTTTGAAAGATAAACAAAACTAAGTACCACCCAAAAACTTCTAAGTAGAGAAGTTGTCATGACCTAAACCTCAAAAGGCATATGACTAGCACTAAGGAATGAGATAGTGTGACATTTCCAAAACCTGTAGTAAGCCTTAGAAATTTTTTCATAATAAAATAAACCAATTTTAAATTTTAAAGAAAATCCAACAGAGTTTTCTATGTACCGAGATAAAAGCAAAACCTGAAAAATACAAATAACACTCCTAATATATATAGTCATTCACCACCACTTCATAATAATTCCAATAATCAACCACAATCCACAAGGCAATACTTAAAAACATTAATCACAAATACAAGTTATATAAGCGATCTAACCACTACATTATCTAGAATTCAAATACACAATATATATATATTAAATAGACCTATATATGATAACCAGAGAAGAAAAAAACTGGCACTGATGATGACAAGTGATAGATTGTCTATGAGATCTTGGAAAAATAAGATTAAAGGGGATTATACCTCATTGACTAAAATAATATTATAAAATGCATATTGGTTTTTGAAATACTTATTTAGAACCTTTAAATCCATTAAATAAATAAATATTTAAAATCCTTTATTTTGTTAAAAATTATTGTGATAAAAATATCTTTCCAAAAAATATATAAATCTCTTTATTATAAAATAGCTCATACAAAAATAATATTTTATAATAAAATAAAACCTTTAATGGAAATCATGGTAGAACCCTAAATCTCAAATCTAGTAGTCTTTCAGTTCTCTTAAATCCAAATGATTGTCGTCTTGAGAGATAATGCTCAACCGACTTACAATCACAGTCAGGTCACTTAATCTATTATTAATGTCTTAAGAGAATAAACTCAACTAAGTTATATCTCATTTCGGCCCAAGAAAACAAGATCAATCGAGCCTAATCCATAACACTGCCTGAGAGAATAAGCTCGACTGAGCCAATCATTAATACTTGACAAACCTAAGATTTTAGCCAGTGCGCATGTGGTCCTGGTAACACCCACTAGGTAGCATGCTCTACCATTTTTATCCAAAACATATTTATATCATATATAAAACAAAATAAAATAAAATGAAACCAAGCTAAAGCATCTTCCTAAGGTTCTTAACAATATTACAATCAATAAGTCATGCATGTAGGTAAAATTCATAATCATAATTAAATTTATATATTCAACTTTAATATTATATTTATCACACAAAGATTCCCATTTATGCATAATTTCAATAGAAATTTTATAAAATTAACTCATAGGTGCAGCGTGATAGTCGACGTGTCCTTGGCTACCTACACTCTTCTCCTTCTGCTCTTGAACTCTCTAAAATTAATAATATTTTTTAATAACTATTTTTAAATATACTCTTAAAAATCTTAGAAAATTTATGAAAATCAATGAATTATCAAAATAATCTTATGAACATTATAAATGATTAATTCTAAGGTTTAAAGAATATTTCCAATAAACTGAACTAATTTAAATGGAAATAAATAATTTCCACAATAACCATTCTGAAATTTTCATCTCAAAACCATAAGGAATTATATCAAACTCTAGTTATGAAAATTGATCAACATAATTTATAGTATTTCTTAAAAATAATTTCATAATTTTTTGAATTGATTATTGTTCATCGTCGAAATTCGAGTGGGACCAGCCAGATTTTTCACCAGAAACACATCACTCGATTAAACGAAATATACCAATGTGTTCTCAACAATTGATAGAACACAATTATAGCCTCAAATACAACAAAATACTCACAAATTAAAGAGATTGGAATTTAAAAGTAAAAATTACCGAAAAATTCACAGAATATTTTAAAGGTGGAGGTCGAATGTGAGGTCAATATTTATAGACTCCTAAGATAATAAGGAAATGAGCTACCAGTGGTGGCTTTGGCTGAATGGTGATGAGGTGAATGTTCTAACTCTGGTAACTTGGGTTGAATTTTTAAAGTGAAATCTAACTTTTTTTTATGACTTTTCTGTAGAAACAGACACCACCAATGTGTAAAAGATATCAAGAAATATCCGTGGTTAAAATTTCATGTCTTTCGGAGGTCATTTGAGTGGTTAATGGAGAAGAAAAGAATTTAAAGACCAAAATAGATATTTCCAAAATCATCCTCCTTTGGCAACCCTGATCTTTACTTATATACACACTGAATTGTCTTTTTCTTAGCAACCAAAAGCAATCAACCTATGTCAACTTAGCCACAAAATCAACTTAGCAACCCAAAGCAACCATATATACTTAGCAAAAAAAAAACAACAACCTTAAGCAACCTCCTTTAACCAAGCAAGCAAAACAACTACAAATCAACCATAACAACTCATCAACCATATACAACAGCCATATATATATATATATATATATATATATATATATATATATATATATATATATATATATATATACTTATTTACACCTATTTTTTAATAATAATATTTTTCTCGGTTATTACATTATTCACACTTAATAAAATTCATCCTCAAATTTTTAAATCTCCTCATCATGCTCTAAATAAAAAAGGGTGTCTACTGATATATCTACTTCTATCTCCTAAGTGCAATCCTTTACTCTATAGTTACTCCACAATACTTTCATTATAGGAAACTTTTTAGTATAAAGCTGTTGAATCTGACGGTCCACTATCACTACAGGATATTCTTCAATCGAAAAATCTTCACTGAGCTCCACTGTTTAAGGTTAAAGAATATGATAAGGATCAAAGATATACTTCCTCAATATAGATACATGAAACACTAGGCAAATTTGAGATAGTTCAGGTGGCAACACAAATCTATAAGCTACCTTTTCAACTCTAAAGTGAACCTCAAAAAGTCCAATGTAGCTCGATGCTAACTTGTCTTTCTTACTAAATCTCATTAACTCTTTCATTGGAGACACCTTCAAAAACACCATATCTCCAACAACAATGATACATCCTTTCTCTTAGGATCCACATAGCTCTTTTGTCTACTAAAAGTGGTCCTCAACCTCTGTTGAATGATAAGGATCATTTCTAAGGTCACTTACACTAACTCTAGACCTGTTAGTTTCCTCTCTCCAACTTCTTAACATAAAGGTGATCTACACTTCCTACCACATAATGCTTCATATGGAGTCATCTCAATACTTGCATGATAATTGTTGTTATATGCAAATTCAAGTAAAGGCAAGTGTAAATCTCATTGACCACCAAAGTCCATCACACATATTCTCAATATATCTTTTAATATCTAAATGGTCCTTTGTGACTGACCATTCATTTGAGGATGAAATATTGTGCTAAAATCAAGTCTTGTGCCTAATGTCTTATGCAACTTTTGCTAAAAGACTGAAGTAAAAGTAGCTTCTCTATCTAACACTATACTTTCTCGTACCATATGAAGGCAAACAATTTAATAAATGCACAACCTAGCTAACCTATTAGTAGTATACATCTTCTTAATTGGTAAACAATGAGCTAACTTAGTTAGTTTATCAATAATCACCCAAATAACATCATAACCTCTAGTTGTAAGAGGCCACACAGTCATAAAATCCATAGCAATCACATCTTATTTTCACTTTGGAATGGGCCTGAAGGCCTCTGGTGTTCCAATTTCACTTACTGACAAGTGAGACACTTGGATACAAATTCTATAATGTCTTTTTTCATCCTATTATACTAGTAAGTATTTTTCAAATCATGGTACATCTTAGTAGAACCCGGATGAATGCTATAAGTAGTAAAATGAGCTTCCTCCATGATCACCTTCCTCAAATCATCCATATCTGGTACATATAGTCTAATGCCCAAATGTAGTGCACCCTCACTATCAATAATAAAATCTCTAAATTTACCTTATTATACCTCTGACATTATCCTCTGCAATTAAGGGTCCCTACTCTAAGCTGCTTTAACTTTATTTATGTATACTGATTGTACTCTGAATTAAGCTAATATACATGGCTTAGTTATTTTCACTACAAACCCTACTTTATAAATTCATGTAATTCCTTAACGATTGGTCTCCTCTTTGAGCTAATGTGAGCAAGGCTTCTTATTGACTTTTTACTCAATGCATCAGCTACCATATTAGCTTTACTCAAACATTATAAAATGAGCAATTATAACCTTTTAGGAGTTCCATTCATCTCCTTTGCCTTAAGTTCAAATCTCTCAATTGGAAAATATACTTCAAGCTCTTATGGTTAGTGTACATATCACAAGTTACACCATACAAGTAATGCCTCCAAATCTTTAGTGCAAACACCACTGCTACCATTTTTAAATTGTGAGTAAGATAATTTTATTTGTGCTTCTTCAACTAATGTTAAGCAAAACTAACTATTATCCCATTATGCATTAATACACACCTTAATCCTACTTGAGAAGCATCACAATACACTGCATACCCTTCATTTCCTAAATTTAAAGTTAGCACTATAGTTAAAGTCAACATATCTTTGGGATCCACTTGTATGCCATCTTTGGATACCACATGGCCTAAAAATGCCATTTGATCTAACCCAAACTATACTTTGAGAACTTGGCATACAATTAGTGCTCTCTCAAAGTATGAAGCATTATCCTCAAATGCATAGCATGTTCCTCCTCACTCTTAAAATATACCAAAATATCATCAATAAATAATATCATAAATCAGTCCAAGAATGGCCTAAACACTTGATTCATTAAGTCAATAAAAGCTACTGGGGCATTAGTCAATCTAAAGGACATCACCAAAAATTTATAATGGCTATATCTTGTCTGAAAAGTAATCTTAGGTATATCTCTACTTTTAATCCTCAACTGATGATATCCAGACCTTAAGTCAATCTTAGAGAAACATCAAGCTCCTTGAAGTTAATTAAATAAATCATCAATCCTTGGGAAAGGATACATGTTCTTAATGGTAACTTTGTTCAATTATCTATAGTTAATACAAATTCAAAAAATACCATCCTTTTTTTTACAAATAACACTAGTGGGCCCCAAAGAGACATGTTGGGTCTTATAAAACCCTTATCAAGCAATTATTGCAATTACTCCTTAAGCTCCTTCAATTCTATAAGTGTCATTCTATAAGATGGCATAAAGATAGAATAGTACTAGGCATAACATTAATACAAAATTTTATCTCTTTTTAGTGGTAATCTTGGTAATTCTTCAGGGAAGACATCCAAAAACTCATACACAACTACCTCTTTTTGCCTTTGTACCTTTGACCACATCTAAATAAACCTTGGCATCCCCTTTTAAGTATCTTTTTAGTTGTGATTGTAGAAATAACATTCTGAGGCATTGGACTTTTGTCGCCTTTAAATTAAAATTCCACATCATTTGAGATTCCAAAAATTACCTCTTTCTCTTAATATTTTAGTATAGCATAATACTGAGCTAACCAATCCATTTCCAGAATCACATTAAAATATATCATTTCTAATAAAACTAAATCCACAAGCAACTCTCTACCTTTTATCAATACTGGATAAGATGGAAAAACTATATCTATTTCTAACTCATCACTGAGGAGAGTTTCTATAGATAATGGAATTAACATTTTAGATGGTTGCCATCCCATTCTTAAAGCAAAAATAAGAGATACAAAAAAATTTAATGCACCAGGATTAAATAGAACTTTAGTATCAAGATAACAAATAAGAAGAGTACTTGCCACAACTGCATTATATGCCTGAGCATCCTAAGGAGTCAGTGTAAAAATTCTAGCCTACCCACGACTTGCCTACTATGATGTAAATGGTTGTATATATCCTTGGCCATTAGATCTCCCTTTAAATCTACCTCTAAACCATGACCCTACTAGCATATAAATTGAGTGCCACTCTACTAAGCATATATTGGTGTATAAAATTGAGGAGATTACTGGACTAGCTAAGCAACTGTAGCAAATGAACTCTATAAATATGCTTGCTAATAACTAGAATTTGGACATGATCTAGCAAAGTGCCCAGCTTGACCGCACCTAAAACATGCTCTTAATGATAGGTGACAAGGGCCTTAATGTACTCGACCACAGTTAGGACATGCATTAGGCCTTGAGCCTATACTGTCATGCCTATAACTCTAACCACTGTTGCCACTATTGGCCCCAGGCCCAAATCTAGCAGGTCTACTACTCTGTCAGCTATACCTTCTACCCTTATATCCATGGCAAATTTCCTTGCTATGAAGTACCATAAGTTTGAAAACCAACATTGCCTATTTGAAACACTAGGTAGGGAATACCCTAAACACCAGTTGTCATGCCATCTCCACTCATGTATGGATCTAAGATTATTCCATGCATTATGTGCTACCTCTCCAACTATTTAGCCTCATGTGTAACACTCTTGAAAGTGCAGCCCTTTGTATAAATCCCCACATATATTAGTCCTAACCCATTCACATACAAGTCCATTACTCTACACTAATCTCCCATTAGATCCTCTACACGATGTGACAATCTAAAGAACTCCATAGTAAAGTCTTTAACTGATTTATCTCCCCTGCTAATAAGCAATAACTACCATCTGTATGCTTTCCGTGTACCAGGTGGATAGAAAAATCATAGGAAGCACCCTTTAAACTTTATCTAAGTGATAGTGTCTATATAGGGCTATATGGACTGTATAAACCAATCTTAAGCTGCTACTTAGATTAACAACTCAATAATAAGGATCCTCTAATAGTCTATGTATTCGGTCCTAGTCCTTGACTCAATGGTATTAATAAAGTCTAAGGCATCTCTAGCCCCATCAAAGGAAATTCTACCAACTTTATAATATAGAAAATGAGCATCAATATTTGTCATCTATTGGTTCCTTTATTGAAGCATCTGCTATACTAATGGCATGGCTTGGTTAAGTATAGCTAAGCCTTTATTTGTTCCCACCATTCTAGTTGTAAATGCTGTAAGATCTATCCTTGGAGCTTCTAGTTCTACTTGCGGCTATTGCTTTTATCTCTAAGTTGTTGTTGCCTTAGGCCTACCCCTTTTTATATCTTATGGGGTAGGGGAGAAGCTTCATCTTAAAAGGATTGCATATTAAAATCTACTGCTTTAGTAGCAGGAGTAGTTCGCGCTTACCTCATTCTGTAAAGACACAGAAACTAATAAGGTTTAAAACACAACAAGGGTGCTACATATATGTGGAATTCTAAAAGCAATGATGACAACAAATGACGTTTATTAACCTAATTACCATAAGAAAAGACAGTCTTCAACGACTAAAAGAATAGGAAATCAACCATTAGCTCTAATACCAACTTTGTCATGACTTGAGCCCCAAAGGGCACGTGACCGACACTAGGGAATAAGAAAGCGTGAAACTTTTGAAACACGTAATAAGGTTTGTAAATTTTTTCATAATAAAATTAATTAATTTTAAATTTTAAAGAAAATTCGACAGAGTTTTCTCTGTACCGGGATAAAATCAAAACCTAAAAAATACAAATAACACTCCTAATATATATATATATATATATATATATATATATATATATATATATATATATATATATATATATATTCGTTCACCACCACTTCATAATAATTCCAATAATCAACCATAATCCATAAGGCAATACTTAAAAACATTAAATCATAATTATAAGTTATATAAGCGATTTAACTATTATAGTATCTAGGATTCAAATACAAAATACAACAATCAAATAGACCTACATAAGATAGCTGGAAAAGAAGAAACTCGACGTAGATGATGACAAGTGATAGACTATTTGTGAGATCCTGAAAAAATAAGATTAAGGGAAATTAAACCTCATTGAGTGAATTAATATTATAAAATGCATGTTGATTTTTTAAATACTTATTTAAAACCTTTAAATCCATTGAATAAATAAATCTTTAAAATCCTTTATTTTGTTAAAAATTATTCTTATAAAAATACCTTTTGAGAATATATATATAAATCTCTTTAATATAAAATAGCTAATGCAAAAATAATATTTTATAATAAAATAAAATCTTTAGTGGAAACCATGGTAGGACCCTAAATCTCAAATCTACTAGCCTTTTGACTCTCTTAAATCCAAATGACTGTCATCTTGAGAGATCAAACTCACCCGAGTTACAACCATAACCAAGTCACTTAATCCATTATTGATGTCCTAAGAGAACAAACTCAACCGAGTTACATCTCATTTTTGGCCTGAGAGAACAAGTTCCACCGAACTTAATCTAAACACTGCCCGAGAGAATAAGCTCAAATGAGCCTAATCCATAACACTGCCCAAGAGAACAAGCTTGACTGAGCCAATCACTAATACATAACAAACCTAAGATTTTAACCAGTACACACGTGATCTTGGTGTCACCCACTAGGTAGCACATTCTACCATTTTTCTTCAAAACATATTTATATCATATATATAAAATAAAATAAAATGAAATGAAACCAAGCTAAAGCATCTTCCTAAGGTTCTTGACAATAATACAATAAATAAATGGAAAAATGATCCAATCTATCCTCAACTTTAGGCCAATTATCAATTAAATCTTACTTTGAAAATCATTTCAATTTACTCCTTCAACTTTACAAATTGTGTCAAACTATTCAATTTTATTTTAAGGACCTAATTTTATTTTTAAAATTACTTTTAGAATCCTATAAAATGAATTTAACAATTATTAAATTTGTATCATTTTTTTCTATAAAAAAATGTAAGAAAATGCTTTTAAATTCTAATTTTTCACTGTTGGCATAAATTTAAAATTATTTTCTAAATATTTTTATAATTTTTCCTTAAAATTTCTTAAATTTTAACTATTTTAAAATTTGGGTTATTTGCAAAAAAAATCCAGACTTTTACTCGTTTTTGCAATTTAATCACCACATTTAAAACTTAGCATTTTAAGGCACAAACTATATTATTTTGGCAACCCAAATCACCAATACAAACTCCGGTGATATAATGCCTACATGTCTGGCATTTCTTAATGACTTAATCCACATCATACCCAATTTTGTTCACGTTAAAACGTAGAACACCATGTGCATTTTATTTTTGCTAATGGTATAAGTGCATTTTAATATTTCTATACTAAGCTAATTGAAAAAACAAATAAAATCAAAGCTAAACATATAGAACCCTAAATCCTAAATCACTTCGGTAATTTCTAAGAATGCTTTGCTTTATAGGAACCCAAAATTAAGCTTCAAAGAAGATAGATAAATTGAAGATTAAAGATAATTTGAAGGTCTATTGTATAATCTCGAGCTAAGCTAACCAGGATTGGAGGTAAGATAGTTTTGTTTGTTTATTGAAACATCAAAAGTGTTTGAAAAAGACATAAGATGTACTTGAAAAGCTTTAAACTTTATTGTAAAAAGCAACTTGAAAATGATATAGTAGGGAACAAGCAGGCCATAAAAATGTTGTCTACTTATGTGTTAATGGTTATGAGGACCATTAAAGAAAATGAAGATATTATTTTTTATGTTCAATCAATAGTTAGGGTTTAATTTAAAAAGGTTTCAGTTCTATTTTTTTTAAGGAATTTAAAAGTAATAAAAAAACATTTGTTAATAAACTAATCTGTGCAGCGACAAAGTGATTTACATTTCTTTATTTTGTTTGGAAATAAAATAATATGGGTAATGGCTAATATTTTGTATTTTGTTCAAAATGACAACGACCTTTGTTATATACTACCACTACAGTGAGGTGGGTGGTGAAGTCTTTTATGCAGGAGGCTCCATTAAGCCTAAACATGGTATTGATCTTAACAAAGTAGGATTTTTTATTTAAAAGATGATTGAAGCTATGGGGTATATGAAAGCGAGAATGTTATACAGAATTCCTGGAGTGTCTCTTACATATGGGTTAAGAGAAATGCATAATGATATGTAGGTCCTTGAGATGTTGCACTATATCAATGTAGAAAATGGCATGATAAAGGTATTTGTTGATGCTACCAACTGTATAGATGGTGAGGTTTGTACAGCAAAATCTGATAAAGAAGTTGTGGAAATGGATACTATTGGCAAGAAAAAGATTGTTGAGCAGGTAGTTCATAGTAATGGGGCTTTGGAATAGATGGGTGATGCTAATTATGACTATGAGGCAGATCCAAATTATCAGCCAATGGGTGAAAGTGACATAAAGGATGGTTTGAAGGATAATGAATTATCTGATGATGAAGAATATATTGAGGCTAGACAAAATAGAGCCAAGTTCAGAAAATATGTATCTGTTGATGAGGTTGTAGATAAGTTTGCAAAAAATTCTAGAATACAAAAATTATCTTCCAATAATGCAGATGTAGGAAATAATGAAGACAATGATTAGTGCATGAGTGAATATGAAGACTTTGACAGTAATGTGAATTCTATAGGGACAAGTGAGGAGGATAATATGGATAACACTGTAAAGAGTTTGAGGAAGAGACAAGTTATGTATTATCCCAAGTGTGATCATAAAAACACTTAACTTGGTGCTTGGTATGAGTTTGAGAATTCTCAATAGTGCAAGGTTGCAATCCAGAAGTGGTCAATTCTAAATGGCCATAATGTTCAAATTATACTTAGTAATAAAAGATAATTGGAGGTTAAGTGCGGTGACAATTGCCCATAAAGGCTTTATGGCAGTATTAGAAAAAGTGAGAAGACATTTGTTATTAAGACTTTGTAGAATGAGCACATATGTAGCAGAGAATTGAAGAACAAATAAGCTACTTCATCATGGATAGCATAAGAATATGTGCACAGGTTCAGGAGGAATCCTAATTGGTCAGTTAAAGATTTAGAGGATGACTTACTTGAAAAGTACTATGTGCAAATATGTAATTAGAAGTGTTATAGAGCTAAGTGGAAAGCTCTTGAAATGCTTAGAGGATCAATTAATGACCTCTATAGTAAACCGAGGTCCTATAAAGCTGAACTAATGCAAGTTGATCCACAAAGCAGATTTGAGTTTCTCTTTGATGATGACTACTCCTTGAAAGGGTTTTTTTATTGGTTTTAGTGCACTTCAAAAGGGGTTTTTGAAGGGATGTAGGCCAATAGTAGGTTTTGATGGTTGTTTTTTAAAGACCTTCCTTGGAGGAGCTCTACTATCTGCTATAGCCAAAGCTAGGAATAACCAAATGTTCATGATCTATTGGGCTATTGTGCAATCTGAGAATGAGTATTTTTAGATCTGGTTTTTGGACTTGTTGATGCAGGAGCTAAACATCAAAGATGGACTTGGTTGGAGTTTCATAAGTGACCAGTAGAAGGTATTATTTAACCATACTAAACTTTTCTTTGCATTATTTATATTACCATTATGTGCATTAATCTTTTATAGATATATGTCAGGGCTTAATTAATACAATAATCAAGTTGGCACCAAATGCTGAGCAAAGAAACTGTGTAAGGCATGTGTACTGCAATTGGAAGAAAGAGTACAAAGGATAAACTTTGAAGAATCTTTTTTGGAGGGCAACAAGAAGCACTTATGAGGCTATATTTCAATTAAAAATTGATGCTATGAAGGATGAGGATTTTGCTGCATTAGAGAATTTTATTCAAAGAGATCTAACTAAATTTTGTAAGTTACAATTGAGTGAATTATCTAAATCAGACATGATAGACAGAATAATGTTTGTGAACAATTTAATGGGTATATAGTGAAAGCTAGGGGGAGACCAATTATTGACATGCTTAAGGATATTCAAGAATCTTTGATGGAGAGAATGAATAAAAAAATTAAGTAACATAAGTAAGGTGACTGACAGCGTTTGCCCTAGGATTAGAAGGAAATTAGAGGATGTCAAATACAATAGTAGGTTATGTATAGTCAAACCTATAGTGGGAGAGAAGTTCTAAGTAGGAATAGGCACTGACAAGTTTGTGGTTGATTTTAACACACTCACTTGTAGTTGTAAGATATGGCAGCTTACAAGAATCCCTTGCATGCATGCATGTGCAAGTATTCATTTCATGAAAAGGGATAGTGCATACTATATGGACCCATACTACAGTGTTGATAACTATATAGGTACTTATGTTGTTGGACTTAAACTAACAAATGGGCCTAACATATGGCCCAAAGTTGCTGGAAATCCAATTAAACCTCCCCACTTCACCAAGATGCCTAGTAAGCCAAAAATTAGGAGGAAAAGGGATGTTGATGAAGAACCAAAGAATTCAACCAAGCTTCCAAGGAATGGACTACAAATTACATGCCAAGTTTGTTTTAAAGTTAGTCACAATAAGAGAACTTGCAAAGAGAAGAACAATCCAGTGTTTAAAAGACTTGAAAAGTTGCTTAAGTATTTGTGTTGCATATTTCTGATGTTAATGATTTTTTAGTGATTAGTTTTTAAGATTCATGTTGATATTTTAATCACTTATATAAAAAGAGGAAGACCACCAAAACAAAGAGAAGCAGCATCATTCCCATTACATCAATCACAATCAAGTGAACCTAACACAACGGTCACTCATACTTATGGAGCAGGTGCTGGAAATTAAGGACTAGGTTTAGGAAGCACCATTTCACAAAGTTAGCCTGGATACAAGGAGCAAGGGGCAACAAAATTGCATAAGTCAAAAATTTTAAATCAGAGAACTACCATAAATGTTAATATTAAGATAAATAAGTGAACATAGGTTTGGCACAGATACAAACTTCAAGTCTTTGAAGGAAGTGGAAACATTTATTACAGGGTAATGATTGACATTTTAATTAATTATTTTGCATTATTTAGCATAAAAGTACAAAAAACCTATTATTGAACTATGAACTATTTGATAGTTGCCTGTAGAAACAAGAGTTACGATTGTATCTATAGCAACATCTACATCCAAAGTAACAAACTCAGTTCCCAATTGGAGGCTTAGAAATGAAAGAGGACATAATGCAAGATCAAGGGCAAGGATGAACGCCTCAGTTTCTGTATAGTTTCTGGACGAGGCAGCAAGCATAGAAGTGACATTTTTATTGAAGGTGGAAGTACTCAAGAGAGTACTGCACAAAAGTCTGCCCCTTAAATTGTAGATTCAATTATCTTTTTTTAAAACTTTTAATGATGATGAAGGATGTTATGCTTTGTCATTAATAGTTTTTTTTTATTCAACTGAATACATTAATTAACACTTATGCTTTAGAATTTATGCTAGTATATGTGATCATTTCTAATTAATATGCTTGAGTAATATTTTTTTTTTAATTTGGTTTTTTAAGCAAGTTTTCATGCATATTTCAAATGATACATGAATATTATCATAAATTTCAATTTAGCACAAAATAGTTCCATATTAATAAATTAGGCATACAATGACATCTAACATAAAATACCTAAATGGCTAAAAAAACATAAAATAACTAAATGGCTAAAAAAACATAAAATAACTAACCCATACATATCCTAACACTTAGAATCCAGGCAACATTTACTTTGGATCACTAATTAGATGATTAACTAAATACATGACCATAATAGCCACCATAAGCACTAGAATACAAATTTTCAAGCTCATCACATCCTGCTTCAACTTCTTGTTTTCAGCTGTCAACATCATGTCCATTCTTTAATACATTGCAATCCTCCTCTCCATGTTATTATGTAAAGCATCATATTCCTCTAAGGGTTTTTCAAAGTCAGTAGAATTTTCTTCAAGTTTTATTTCAACATGCTTCACTTTCTTAAACATTCTCATCTCTACATTGGACAATATCTTGATTGTCTCCTCATAGCTATCTCTTTCAGCTTTCATTCATAAAAAAAAAAAACTTATTTTGGAGGTTCTAGAATTTCTAGATCAAGCCACTAAAAGTAGCCTTAGTCATTATGCTACATTGTAAAATAACAAAACAAAATAATAATAATTTCAACACATATAACTATATATGCTACTAAAATTTATGATCTCACCCAAATTATTTTTCAACCATAATTATCTACGAATCAAATAAAATAAAGTTTAAAACATTTTACAAATCATGCTTAATGTTCCTCACCTTTACACCTGTAAAATCGGCATCTAGAATTTTGCTCAGTCATAAATGTATAGACACTTGCAATCATCTCATGCCCACATCTTTTTTCTAGAATTGAGCTTGAAAATGGCAAGGAATAGTGAGATGATGTGCCCGCTGATGGATATTTTCCATTAGTGACTGACTTTGAGCTGGTACTTGCCATTTTCGATGTAAACCCTAGAAGAAGTATAAGCTAAAAGGTGAGATAATATAAAATAGTGCATTTGAAAAAGAAGAAGAAGAAGAAGTATAAGCTAAAAGGTGAGATAACATAAAATAGTGTAGAAGAAGAAGAAGAAGAAGAAGAAGAAGAAAAAGAAAAAGATGATGATGATGATAAAGTAATAAGAAGAAGAATAAAAAGTATAAGCCAAAAAGTGAGATAACATAAAATAGTGCATTTGATTTTGTGTTTTGCTCTTAAACACTGTGTTTTGATGTGGACAAAATTAGGTATAATGTGGATTAAGTCATCAAAAAATATTGGACACGTAGGCATTGTTTCACTGGAGTTTGTATCGGTGATTCGGGTTGTCAAAATAATATAGTTCGTGCCTTAAAATGCCAAGTTTCAAATGTGGTGATTAAATTGCATAAACGAATAAAAGTCAGGATTTTTTTTGCAAATAACCCTTAAAATTTACTTCTCAACTTTTAACCACGTTAATTAGAAATATTTCTAATAATGGTCAAACCAAGAAAGTACTAGATACAAAAAAAAGAAGAGAATTTTAAGATAATAAATATATTAGTTAAGAATATAAGAAAGTACTAGATACAAAAAAAAGAAGAGAATTTTAAGATAATAAATATATTAGTCAAGAATATAGATATATTTAGTTTTTCTAAAAAATAGAAAAAATATAAAATTTATTATTATTTATAATACTAGTTAAAAGTGCTTACTTTATTTATTTTTATTTTTGTTAATATTAATCTATATAATAAATTGATTTCACAAGCTATTACTTTTTATTATTATTTTTAATTGATACATAAAAATTTAAAATTTTATGTAGAAATTTAAATATTAGTTTTAAAATTTATTTCAAAATGGTAACACTAAAACTTGAAAATATTTTTCAAATTTTATTTTTCTTAAAAGAGAAGAAAAAATTGAGTAACTATTAAATTTATTTTATAGGGATCTAAAAGTAATATTTAAAATTACAATTAAATACTTCAGATAAAATTGGATAGTAACACAATTTACAAAGTCAAAAGAGCAAATTGAAATAACTTTAAAAATAGAATTTAATTGATAATTGACTTAAAGTTGGGGATAAAATGAATCATCTTTCCTAAATAAATCATGCATGCGAGTAAAATTCATAATCATAATTAAATTTATATATTCAACTTTAATTTTTTATCTATCGCACAAAAATTCTTATTTATGTACAATTTTAACAGGCATTTTATAAAATTAACTTACAGGTAGAACGTATTGGTTAATGCGTCCTCAACTGCCTATGTTATGCTCCTTTTTCTCCCGAACTCTCTAAATAATATTTATCTAACAAATAGTTTTAAATAAACTCTAAAAAATCTTAGAAAAATTATGAAAATCAAAGAATTATCAAAATAATCCCACGAACACTGTAAATGATTAATTCTGAGACTTAAAGAATATTTTCGACAAATTGAACTAATTTAAACGGAAATAAAATAATTCCCACTATAACTATTTCGAAATTTATATCTCAAAATCCATAAATAATTATATCGAACTCCAGTTACAAAAATTGATAGACATAATTTACATTATATATTAAAAATAATTTCATAGTTTTTCGGATTGGTAACGTTCATTGTTGGAGTTCGGGTGAGACCCACCAGATTTTTCACTGGAAACACATCACTTGACCAAGCCAAATATACCAATGTGTTCCTAACAATTAATAGAACACAATTATAGCCTCAAACACACCAAAATACTCACAAAATAAAAAGATTAGAATTTAAAAGGAAAAATTATCGAAAAATTCACAAAATATTCTAAAGGTGGAGATGGAACAAGAGGTCAGTGTCTATGGATTCCTAAAGATGATGGGGAATAGCTGGTGGTGGTGGCTTTAGCTGAACAACAATGAGGTGAACGTTCCAACTATAATAATTTGGGCTGAATTTTTGAAGTGAAATTTGAATATTTATATGACTTTTCTGTAGAAACAGACACCACTTGTGCATTGAGGACATCGAGAAATGTCTATGGTTAAAATTTCATATCAATCAGAGGTCATTTGAGTGGTTAACGAAAAAGAAAAGAATTTAAGGACCAAAACAGATATTTGCCAAAATCACAGCTCTTTTTCCTTTGGTAGCCCCGATCTCTACTTATATACATACCTAATTGTCTTTTTTTTAGCAACCCAAATCAACCTTTATCAACTTAGTAACCCAAAACAACAAAAACAACTATATATACTTAGCAACCAAAACAACCTTAAGCAACCTCTTTTAACCAAGTAACCTCCATTAACCTAGCAACCAAAACACCTATAAATCAACCATTAAAACTCATCAACCAAACCAATTAAAGCAACCATATACTTTTAGCAACCAAAACAACCATATACCAACATCTACCTAAAATCAACTGACACACACACACACACACACATCACAAACACACATTTACTCCTTGCCTCATATCAACCAATATCCACCTTCCATCTCATCAACCCATATACACTTATTTTTTTTCTTCTTTCTTTTTTTTAATAATAATTTTTTTCTCAATGATTGTAGAAGCTAGATCCTTTAATTAAAAAAATAGTACAAAGCATTGAATTAGAGATAGAAATGGAATGAGGACTTTTTTCCTTTTTACTTTTTGACGTGGAAAATCTGCAAGCATATAGAATCATGTAAGTAGTAAAATAAGATATCCCATAGTGATTGAAAATTGATTATTATAATACTCAAAGTGTTTATTTGTTTAGACAACCAAATGAAAATTATTTTAATTTAAGTCTAAATTACCAAAATAAAAAATAAATAAATGAATTCATGATATGATTAAAGACTAAGGTTCTTACTTTTAACTTAAATTTTCTAAGAATCATATTAATTCCTAAACCAAATTAGACTTTGTTCACTTGAGAGTATCTTAAGAATTATTAATCTTTCTCTTGAATAAACCCATAATTAATTAATTACAATTAATACTTAATTATTAAGCTCTCACTTAGTTGAATGGTTCTTACAACCAATTCTAATCTCAACTCTTAATCAATATTAATTGCCCAATTGTCTCTTAACTAATTAAACAATTAATATGTTATTATTCTTTCTAAATAGAATCTATCTCTCAATCAAATCCTATTTTCTAGATTCATTCATTAAGTGATCAAGCTAATGAAGACCTTAAGCACAATAACAACTAATGAACAAGTGTTTTGATTTAGGTTTAATCCAATTTAATCACATGATTGAGTTAAAGCAAGAACCCTAAAAGAAATTTCACTACACATATTGATTAAGAAAAGAGATGAAGAACAAAATAAGAATCCAAACATTATTGTTAAATTGAAATTAAATAACAATAGAGTAAGAAAAGAAAAATCCCTTTTTCTGCTACTCAAAGTTGAAATAGAAGGTCTAGAGTTCTTAATCTTGAAACATCAATTCTCTTTATCAATGGCAAAAACTAAAACCTAGCTTATTCTCTCAAGAAAAATAGAAGAAAAATGCTAAACATTAATTATTTTCTACTACTCTTTATATCCCTTTTTATCTCCATTTTAATTGTTTAAAAATTATCACTTAATCTAATAAAAATAGCAACTTGAAATTTGAATTTCAAAATGAAGTTTGTTGACACATGGTTGTGCCCAGGCACATGGTTACGCACCTTGGTGTGCAGCCTTCCTGGCTTAGTGTTATGAATCAGGCATGGCTACGCAACTAGGTGCACATGGTTGTGCTTGATTCCAATTTTCCTTTTTTCAATAGGAGTAATCAAGTACGGCCATATGCCTAAATGCACACAATCATGCATCATTTTTTAGCCCTTAAAGCTTTATTTTTCTCCTTGAAATTTACTATCTTCAACTTGCATACTCATTCATCCTTTGCATAGCTCCTCTAGTGATTACCATACCATCATGAACATTAAAACCATACAAAATTAACCTAAATTACTTAAAATTAACAAAAACTATAAAATATAATAAAAACATTAAAATTACATAAAAAATTTATAAACAATTAAAAAATGCATTCAAAAGAATCATAATACTATCCCATTGAGTGTTCAAAACACAATACTTTTCACACTCATCACTTTCGCTAACTTAAAAGAGAGTATTTATATTTGAATTCTATTGAGAATGAGTAGAGGAAGCTTCTTTTTGGAGAAAATCTTTTTATTATTCTTAATTCTTTTTGTAGTTATATTATCACACTGCTGCTCATTTTTACTATCATCATCATCGTCATTTTCACTAACTTTAGCTCTTAGCTTTATGTTTATATGCTTCAATGATGTCTTAATTGCCATTCAAGTTAATACCCATTTCTTATTTAATGATGTCCTAATTGTCATTCAAGCTAATACCCATTTATTCCCTTCTGCATTTAACCCATAATTCACTTGTGCCTTTTTTTTAAACCCATAACTTAAAAAGAAAAAAGAAACCTAAGAAACCAATAATAGAGGAAAGTGACAAGATAAAAATAAAGAAAAAAAACAAGAGCAAGTATATAGTAAAATGAGAGACTAAAATATGGATTTAATCAAGAAACAAACATAAAAAAAGAGCAAAAACATAATAAAATGAGAGACTAAAATCTAGAAACAATAAAACACAGGAAAAAAAAAGATGGAATAAGCAAGTTAATGTTGGGTGATTGATAAAAAAAAGGCAATAGAATAGACAAGTGGTAGTGTGCATGCCAAAAAAAAGGACGAGGGTGAAAGGGAGATAAAATTACGAGGTTCTAAATGATATTTATTAAACTAAAAAATTCCAATTTCATATAAAAGGTGAATGACAACCTAGAATTTGTTAAAGTAAGGGGTTTAAAAACATTGTTTTCAAGATTTTTGTGTTTAAATGAGCCAAATTTTCTTTTAAGGGCAAATATGCTACTCAATTTAAACATTAAAGGCAAAAATGTACCTTTACCTAAATAAAAATTTGTACAAATATATTTAGTAAGTAAATATTTACTTTAACTAAGGTCATAAAGAAAGTAACTTGCTCATAAATTGTTTGAAATTCGACTAAATAAAAGTTTGTATAAATGCATTTACTCATACTTATTTACAAAGTAGAATGAGTTCAACTTATACAAATCTCAACTCGACAATTTATGAATAAATTCAAGGTAAAGTTATAATTTATACATTTTTAGGTCTAATGGTGCAAAAAAAATTAAATGCTTTTAATTTTTGGCAAAAATATTTTAATTTCGTCAATAACAATTTTAACACAAATAAACATTTGACTACAAATAATAAATATTTCGATATAAATTCTTCTCTTCTAAGAGGTAGACTAAAATAATATGGCTAAAAAGTAAGGATTATATGCATTACATCCCATAATAGGTCTCATTTTTCTACCATTTTTCAAGAATCATTGGCTATTTATAACTATTACCTTAACATAAGACAAGAGTTCGATTCAATATTTTATTTCTGGCCTAGTTGATCCTAATTCAATAATAAAAGTATATTGATTTTTTTTTTCAAAATTTGAATTTTTTTCTCTCTAAATACCACATATTGAATTTTATTCATAAATTTATTTTTTATCTATGAGTTCTAGTCTCAATAAAAATCTATCAAATGTCAATTTTATTTTTTATTGTAAATATAAAGGTATATTAGTATAAAGACTCAAACATTTGCGACTTTTGAAAATTTAATTCTATTTTATAATTTAAAAAAAAAAGGTTTCAATTTAAAACCATTTGGTCAACTTAAATAAAAAGTGTTGACACGAAAATTAAGAAGTTAAATTTACTTTGATAAGATTTTAAACTTATGAATGATTGTTGTTTTAATAAATTTTTAAAATTAGTATAATTTTTTATCTTTTCAAATTATGTATTTTTAACTGATTTTGAATTGATAATTATAAAATAATAATTAAAATTCAAATTATTTAGAGTAGTAATTTTTTATTTTTAATTATTATAATACCAATTATTTATAAATGTAATAATTTATTAATAGCAAATTTATTTCTTTTATTATTGTGTTTGTGCTTTTTATTTAATTTTAAATAAACAATTATTTGTAGTAGAACTAATTAAATTGGCTAAATTGAAATATTTTATCAAAATTTAAAAAATGGATAAAATTATCAAAATTTTAAATACTTGGATTTTTATACTAATGTATCATTATAAATTTAGTAATTTTAAAAATATAAATATATAATTCAATGTTTATAATTAATTTTCACCAAATAAATATTCATGCTAAAATACCAAATGTTTGATATATTAGGACATTATTATCAAAATTTAAAGATTAGAATAAATCATTAAAGATTATAAAGGTTTGCATTTTTTATAATCATAGTCCTTGTTTTGTAGTAAATATAAAAAATTACAATATTAAAATAGATTCAAAATTTTTATTAAATATATTATAAATTATTCAATAAATAACTTATTTTAATTTTTAATAAATAGTATTGATTTGTAATTTATATTGTTTAAATTTATTTCAGCTACAAGGACCTCACGAATAATAAGTGATATATTGAATTTTTTTGCTAAAATTCAGTTCAATTGCAAAATGGATCAAGTTCAAATTGAGAAAAAATCAATTCGATTATATATATATAAATAAAATCAAAATGTTTGATGAAATTATAAAACGAATGGTAAAGCTTGTGTAAATTTCTATCATAAAAGGCAAAAATGCTTATTTTTAAATTATATTCTCACCACTTCTGACTTTAGGGTTGATTTTTTTTTTCTTTTTTGGGTAGAAACTACAAATTACAAACAAGAAAATTAATAACATTATTAATAAATAAATAAATGCACTCTCCTATAACTCAAAATTGATGATTGATAACTTATTTTCTGGAACTCTTGAGTTTGAACCCTTGAAGTGATCAACAAATAGCAAAGTGAGAGGTGAGGAAGATCCCCACAAACCTTCCAATGCCTAAGTCAGAAGATATAAAGAGAATCTAGAGAGAGGAGGAGAACATTGAGAGCAAAAGAGAATATGATGAATGAGAATGAGAAATATGAGGTCCTATTTATAAGGATAGTGATGCTCAAACCTGAGAGGAGTAGGATTCCTCTTTGAAAAAGAGTCATAAGCAAATTAAGAGAGCGTTCCTTCTTTTTTGGGAGTCTCGATTTAGTAACCTTTTCCTACTTGTCTTTGGACGTCTTTCCTTTCCGAGTAACCTATATAGGAAAATAAAGGTCTTGTTTAAATAGGAATATATATATATATATATATGTGGTATCAAGAGTCCCCTCGTAAGTTTGTTTAGATATTTATGTCTGATACATCCGGGTTTATATAGAAATGTCATTCTTCTAGAGAGAGACTTATTGAATCATTGCATTTGATATGAAAGGCTGAGTTGAGGTGGCCAACTCCAATCATAGGAAAAGATAAAGCTTGGCCAACCCCAACCCCAATCATCGTACAAGAACATCGTTGAAGCGCTAACTGGACTTGAGTGCACAAGACCTGCAATAAAGAAGATGTAATGGATTAACCCGTCAGTACGAAGACAACATGATTGTCATGATCCATATTTTTTAATTATTTTATTTTAAAATGAGATATATAGTGTTAATAAGATTTGAAAAATTTTATTGATTTATTTTCGTTAGTTGTGATTAATTATTATTATTTTATGTTTAAATAAATTTCCTATGTTTGTTTTAATAATATTATTTCTATTATTGTTTTATCAAATTTCACTATTTATTTTGTTATTAAGTTATTTTATTATTTGTATTGTTATTATTTAGTGTTAATTCATTTTATGTATATACATATTAATGTATGTGTGTGTTTTATATATATATGTGTGTGTGTATATGTATATATGAGATATTTTATTATTGTGTGGTGAGAACATATATATATATATATATATATATATATATATATATATATGGTCAAAGCATTAGATTTAAATAGGGATAGGACAAAATATTGGGCCATTCTTTTCTTTTCTTCTTTTCTATCACAACATTTTTTTTCTTCTCTTTACTGCACTTCTTCACCTTCACCGTGCATCACCATTCACCTCACCGAAGCACCACCAACCACCACCACTTGTCATCATCAACTCCCCTTGTAAATGGTGGGGTTTAGCGCGCATTCAAAATTTTAGCAACCATGTCACTGTTTAAGCTCAGGGCTCTAGAGAACACACTAACCACTATCACAAAGACATGGCGTGGAGATGAGGAGTCGCCACCCAGACTAATAATTGGGACAAATTGAAAAGGTGGTACTCGATTCCCTAAAAGAAAACTAGCACCATAACCAGGAGATTCTAGATACGGAATACCAACTTTTTTCGGTCTTGTGTTCATTTAGAATTACTTTATGAATTACTATTTTATTCTCTATTTACATTCAATTTCATATAAACCCAAAACAATAAACTCCAAGGCAAACTAGTCATGAAATAGATAAATAAATAATGCATTCAATAAATCACATAATCCCTTAAGTTAGTCTAATATATATGGATTTTAAATAAATGAGTTAAATCTATATGTTTTAAATTATAAGTGAACCTAAAGACCTAATTCCTTTTGATTTTTATTAAATGAACCTAAATCTACTAATTTTAATAAAAATGGATCTAATTCTACATGTTATGAAGGTATTTAAATTAGTGGGTTTAATTCTACATGTTTTAATTAAATAATAATCTTAAATCTATAAATTATGAAAAAGGTTTAAATTAAGTGAGTTAAGTCTAAATTAATTAAATTAAATTAGGTGGGTCTATGTCTAATTAACTAAATGGGCTTAAGGATATTTCTAATCTAAAATCTAATTAATTATGGACCTAAAAATATATTTTAATTAATTAAACCTAATTAATTATTAAATGAGATGGGCTAAAAGAATTATCTAAACTTAAATAAATAGATTAAGGGCTAAAGTGGGCTTAAGGCCCCAAAACACACAAAAATAATAAATAAGCCCAAAAATAAATAAAAATACAAAAAACAATTAAATAAGATCAAACAAATAATTAAATTATTCCTTACTAAAACCCTAATTTTTATTAACAAGCAACCTAAATTAAACTGCTTCCTCCATTGATTTTAAATAATTACCTAATTGAAACCTAATTTTACTAACCAGGTTAATCAAAATAAACATGCAACCACATATATAATTTTATTACTATTCCCACTATTGGGGTTATTATATTAATTCATAAAATAATTAATAAAATAAAAATATAGTAATAAATAAAATAAAGATAAAAATAAATAAAACCCTAGAAACTAAGTCTCTACAAGGCTTTATCCATAGTTTTCCACAGCCTTCTCATGAATTCATCCTTCTCATATGATCACCATGCATTTTCCTCCATAATTACCATAAAAAAAATAAAATAATGATTAACAAATAAATTATGATAATAACTTGAAAGAATAATAATAAAAAATAATAATGTAAAATAATCAAATAAATAAATAAGTAAATAAATAAAGAATAGAAGAAGATGATATGCTTATGGATGGTTTAGGGTGCTCCTCAAATTGGTAGTTCATCGTTCTTGACAAATCTTTGAATTTTTTTTTCAAAAATTCTTCATGAGTATTGAATTAATTATTGAATCAAAAGGAATTTTTGTAAAATATTCATGAGAAAATCACGTTTTTTCCTTCTTCTCCTGTCTCTTCTCCTTCTTTCTCTTCTCTTTTCTTTTCTAGGCCCTTTTTTTTTTTGCTTTTTTCCTCCTCCCTCCTACTGCCTCCCTTCCTTTCTTTTTATAGTAGAACTAAGAAGCCTAATCCTAATGTGATTCTAATTCCTAAATTGTATTTAAGAATTTTAAACCGAGTAGGATTGAGTTAATTAGGAAGTTTAAACCAATTAAAACACTGAAGTGAAAATAATTAGAAATAGGAAAACATGGAAGAATTCAATTCAACCGGGATTGTGTAATTTCGATTGGAATTATACAATCCCGATCGGAATTATACAATTTCGATCAGAATTGTTGTATTTTCGGTCAAAATTACATAATTCCGGTAGGAATTATGGAATTCTGACACATTTTTTTAACATTTAATTACAAAAAGGCCCCCAAAAAAATTTAAATTTTGCAATTAGGTCCTAAAAAGAACTTTGTGATTTAGTCCCTGAAAACATTAAATCCTTCCTTTAAAAGCCCTTAGAATTTTTTAAAGATTAAATATCGAAGATATTTTCATCACTGGAGTCCTTTGCTACATCTATAACATATCATCTTGAAATTAGGTGTCTGCAGTTGCCCCCCTTTATCTCTGTTTGCTTGACAAATTACGGCAAAGCAAAATAGCACCCAATTTCTAAATTGAAAGTTATGATACTTACCTGCTCCTTGAAGTCTCTGCTTATGAATTTGCTATACTCAGATGTACAATATTTCAAATGACATATCATACTCGATCATATGATATTGATTAGTCTCGGTTGTATAACCTTGGGTGAATGAAACGTATTGTACTTGGCTGTACAATGTTTGACTACACTCGAACGTATAGTATTAGAAAAAATTACATTATACTTTGTCGTATGATGTCTATTATACTCAGTCGTATAATTAATTGAGGATACATTGCACTCGGTCATACAATGCTGACTACACTTGGTCGTATAGCATTAAAAAAAATTACATCATACTCGGTCGTATGATGCCGATTATACTTAGTCGTATAATTGATTGAGGATACATTGCACTCAGTCATACAATGCTGATTACACTCAGTCGTATAGCATTAGAAAAAATTACATCATACTCGGTCATATGATGCCGATTATACTCGGTCATATAATCAATTGAGAATACATTGCACTTGGTCGTACAATGCTGACTACACTCGGTCATATAGTTTGTTTTGATAAGAAACATCATACTCGATCATATGATGCTGATTATACTCAGTCGTATAATTGATTTAGGATTCATTGCACTCGGTAGTATAATGCTGACTACACTCAGTCGTATAGTCTGATAAAGAGACATCACACTTGGTCATATGATGCTGATTATACTCGGTCGTATAATTAATTGAGGATACATTGCACTCGATCGTACAATGCTGACTATACTTGGTCATATAGTCTGTTTTGATAAGAAACATCATAATCGATCGTATAATCGATTGAGGATAAATTGCACTCGGTCATACAATGCTAACTACACTCGATTATATAGTCTGTTTTGATAAGAAACATCATACTCGATCATATGATGCTGATTATACTCGGTCGTATAATCGATTGAGGATACATTGCACTCGGTCGTATAATGCTTACTACACTCGGTCGTATAGTCTGATAAAGAGACATCACACTCGGTTGTATGATGCTGATTATACTCGGTCGTATAATCAATTGAGGATACATTACACTCAGTTATACAATGCTGACTACACTCGGTCATATAGTCTATTTTGACAAGAAACATCATACTCGATCGTATGATGCTGATTATACTTGGTTGTATAATCAATTGAAGATACATTGATAGTTTTAACAATTCCCTAAATCGCTAAAATATAAAGCTTTACAATCTAAGACTAAACTGCATAGAATTAAAATGGACCTAAATATAAATGAAAGTTGAAGGACCAAATAGCATATTTTCCCCTTTATATATTTCATTCCTTCTTTTTTTGATCCATATTCTCTTTTTCCTATTCTTCTTCTCTTTTTTTCCTTTTCCTTTTCTCTTGATTTTCAAAATTTCTCTTTTCAATTAAACTCATCCGACATCCGATTTTGGATTTATCTGATCCTATGGCCCACCCACAATGTAGGCTATGCGGGAGCAGTTCCAGGCAATCAGATCCTATCACTTTGTGTCGACATTTTCCCTAAAATGATTTGGGACTTCATGAAGATGAAGAGATATTTCCATTGACCCACTTGCACCTCCACAGATGTTCGCAGGCTGGAAATGACGCAAATTTCTTATCCCTATTTTCAATTCCGCAATAAACATATTTATTTTAGTATATAAAATTAATGTTTATATGTATGCAATTTAATGGAAAAATTAGATGTAAATCATGAAAAATTGACAAATTAAAATCAAAATGTGTTAAATTTCACTGGGATTTTCATCAGAAGTCTAAATTTATGAATTGAAATCCTAGATTTCTGATCGAATTTCTCAAATTTTTGATTGGATATCAGGAAATCTGATTAGAATTCTGGATTTTTTATTAGAAATCTAGACTTTCGATTTGATTTTTTAATTTTTTATTTTTTTAAAAGGTGATGTAAAAAATCAAAAATTTAGGAAAGAAAATGATCTTGTTGTTTCTGCATTATTTTGAAACCCCTGAAAATCTCAGGTTATTTTCACTTGGCGTGAGAGTTGTTCAATGACATGTCTGGAGAGGTAGCACAACATGTCTGGGCATTCAGCTTTCGATGCTTTGTTGCTGCTTTACCGACTGCTTAAGGTAGGTCAGATCATTATTCCCTTTTTGCACTTATCGAGAGATGGATGGACACTACTCACACCTTCCACACACGAGTGGGTGAGCTAACCATTTTCCCGTTGAGTTTTTTTGCCATTACCGGGATTGCATTCGGAGGTACCCTAGTTCCCTTTGATGTCCATTACTATACTCTTCCAGAGGATGCTATGAGTCGTTATGTCCATGACCTACTCGAGTTTATTCCGACATGGAAGAATAAGAAGAACGTGCTTCTTTCTTCCCTTGTACAGGGTTTCAGGAGACTACCTACCACTACACCTCACCAAATTCTCCAAAAGGCAAAATGTTTCTTATTGATTCTACTTGGCACTACCCTCTTTTGTGAAACTGGTCATGAGGTTAGCATCGCTCTTCTTGGCCCTCTTCAGGATGTTTTTAGGGTCTCTACTTTGGATTGGGGGTCTGTAGCACTTGCTTACCTTTACTATAGATTGGATACTATTTATTGAGGTGCTGTGGCGATGTGCGGCTTCTGGCATGTCTTGCATGTATGCTTCTTATCCTTTTTTTTTTAAAAAATTTTTACTTACTTTCAGCTTCCCCTCTTTATTTCCTTCATTTTCCCTTTCTTCAAATTTGGGGTATTGAGACTGGAGTGATTCAAGGTTTCAGTGTCATTAGCTCCGACAGGAGTCTTCCCTTGATGTAGAGATGGGGTTCTTCTCGTCTTGCTAGCATTAAACATGATTTATAGACTTATTGGGATCAGCTAAACTCCTTAGAGTGGGACCTAGTGAGAAAATTTTAACTTTTAGTGTTCCATCAATTGTAAAAGTCTAACAAATTTAAATTTAAATGAATGAGTTCGCATATTAGATCAAATTAGTTGGCTGGCACTGAAGACATTCAACAATATGATTTTATGATTGTAGCTATAAGACTTGAGACTATAAGAGTTTTGCTTCTTGGTTATGGCTGCCAGATGTGGTATCTTGGTAAGCGTGTTTTATCACTGGCATGTGGGGCCTTCTAGGAGACGTGTCCCTTCTTTTATTCATCCCTCGATGTTATAGAGTAGTAGCATGACTGGCCCTGAGCTTAGAGTTGCTCTTGAGGGATATGTTGCTTCAACGATGCTTGAGCATTCTCGTCATTATCGGGAATATCTTCGAGAGAACCTCTTAGAGTAGGTTCCTACAGACTCGTCTGAGGTATGCTTTTTCTCACTACTTTACTTCAATTCTCTCATCATTATGGACATTTGATTCTCCGTATAGTTTGAAGGAGTCCCTGATGCTACTATGGAGGAGATTGGGGATGGTGTTAAAGAGACTGAGCAGGAGGTCGAGCCTATTCCTCATAATAGAACTGCTCATGGTGAGGCTCCCTCGAGTACTATCCTAGGTGATGTTCCCCCATTTGATAGGTCGATGTATTATTGGGCTCCCATGGTACAGACTCCTGTTGAGCGACACATGTATTTTGATACAGTTCAGATTCCTAGCTTCTCACCCCCTGATGCTTCATATGTAAGTTCGATTTGCTCCCTAGCCAACCCTACATAAACCTGCACTTGTTGCTGAGTTAGTAAAATTTATTTTATAGGTCCCTAAGACACAGGTAGAGTATTTGTATGGAATCGCCTCTTCCCAGAGATTGTTTACTGTATAAATTACAGATACTTGGAGGGTTAGTATTCACAACAAATATGCAAATGTATGCATGATATACATGATTATAACTAATTTCTGATGCAACAGAATTATGTCGGAGATTTGAAGTATAAGAATGAGAGGCTACGGTGACAACTTGCTAGCCTTAGTTTTGATGGACATGTTACTGGGACTTCTATGCCCCCAGATCAGAGTGATGATCTAGCTAGAGAGTGGAGCCCTTGGCTAGACACTGGAGCTCAGGAGGACTGACCTTCTTTAGGAATTGTATTAGTGTGACTGTACTTTGAGATATTTCATAACTGTCTCCTTTTATGCACAATGGACTTTTATTTTGGACCAAACTGTAATTTCCCCTTCCCTTTTTTTTGCCGACCAGTGTCCTAGATTTCCGGCCAGAAATCTAGAATTCTGATCGGAAATCCATAATTTTGATCCTTTTTTTTCACCAGCCGGTGTCTTAGATTTTCGATTGAAAATCTAGAATCCCGATTGGAATTATGGATTTCCAATTAGAAATCTAGAATCCCAATCGAAATTACGGATTTTCAATTGGAAATTTAGAATTCCGATCAGAATTATGGATTTCTGATCGGAAATCTAGAATTCTGATAAAAAATCTAGAATTCTGATAGGAAATCTCGGCTTCGATTTTGCTTGTTTTCCTTCTCCGACGTGGATTTGGTCCCTGAAACAATCCTAATCCTTTCTGTATTTAATTTGCGGCCTATATAAGAATAAGAATGATAAGACAAATACACTATGTTCATTCCATTCTTTGCCCCCATCATGGCACAAGCCACACTTATTTTGGTGAAGAAATTTCTCAAATCCCTTAATGGAGATGATTGGAATAAAATTCTGTCTTTTCATGCCAAACCCTTGAAGTCCCTTCAGCATCTGAAGATAGACAATAATTTCTTACACGCTACTGCCACTTTCTGATATGCTAGGGATCATGTATTTAGATTCAATGGACAAGAGCTGTGTCCCTTGATAGAGGAGTTTGCTGCTATTTTGGGATGTTTACTAAGTTCAACTACTACCATTGCTCTCCCAGATCTTGAGATTGAATTCCTAGGTAGATTAATAGCATTCTTTGATATGCACCCAGATATTATCTACATGCGCACACATAATGCTGAAACCATCAGTCTTCCCTTTTTGATTTCCTCATGTGGAACTAGAGACAAAACCAATATTGCTTGGATCAGGACTGTCACTTTCTGCCTATACGCTCAGTTTCTGCTGGTATCTTCTCATGGAGATGCTGATGTAAGAATTATTAGTATCTTAGAACAGGTAGAAGCTGGAGCTAATCCCGTGCCTATCATATTTGCTGAAACTATCAATGGGTTAGATAATTTCAAAGTTCAAAACTGACTCTCAAGCAGTTTACTTCTCCTTCAGGTATGTAACCCCGCCCCCCTTTTTTTTTTAAACTGCCCTTTCAGGTTTTTAGTTTTTTTTTTAAGATTTGGTTACTGGAGAAATTGAGTCTACTTGATGCTCCTCCCGATGCTTTGATTTATCAACCTCATCATCTACAATCTCGTCCTCTAAAGATAAAGGATAAGCACACTACGGATCAATGGGTTGATTGGATGAAAGGCATCGCTAATACTGAGATTACTTGGATCTGTCCTTGGTGGAGATTAAAATTCATAACCATAAACTTATATGACAATTGTGTCCCTATTCCTGGATTATACTTTTTGACCTTTCGTTCTCTTTTACGCCTCTGCCATCAGTATGGTTGCCCTTAATTCATTGTTGCTATTATGACTGACTTCAAAGGTTTCCTCTTGAGATAAGCTTTCTTGGACAAGGTGAAGAACTTGTGGTCTCGTGGAGCTTTGGAGTAAAATATGTGCTCGGATGCTGACATGACTACTAATGACAACTACAAGACTTGGGTTATTATACAATCTATAGAATCACCAAAACTTATTAAATACAAAAGGACTCAAATATTATTAGATAAGTCAAGAAAGAAACAAAAACACAAGTAGTGGTCTCATAAGTATGGTTTCTTATGTTTTATTTTTCCTTCAAGTATTTATGTCTTGTAATAAAGATAAAATATGCAATATTTAACAAAAATGTCTTTTCAATTCATTTCATTATCTAGGGAAAAAATGAGTGCATTTATTACATCACATGACACAACTCCTGTTATTAGTTAGTCCTTTCAGATTTTCTAATTGAACATTTTTCCTCTCATTTTCATTTCCTTAACTTCTGCCTGATAAGCCCTTAATGGGTTTTTCGAACAGCGAGAATGTCCTAACTTTTGCCTAACCAGCCTTTTTAGGTTTTCTAGTTATCAGACTCTTTTTTTTTAAAGGTAGTATTTCTTAAGGCGATCCAGGTTAATTGGCTCAGTGAACTCATTCCCTTCTAGATCTGATATCTTTGCGACTTGCTTGGGCAAGATTGTCTTGACTAAATATGGTCCTTCCCAATTTAGTCTGAATTTTCCTCTCAGGTCAAACACCATTGCCCTTGTGTGCTTTAATACCATATCTCCTGCTTTTATCTTTCCTGGTTTAACCTTTTATTGAACACTTTTACTATTCTTCTCTGATAAATCTGAGTGTGGAATAAAGCATCCATCCTTTTCTCATCTAGTGATACAAGGTAATCAAACCTCTTTTGCATCCATTCACTCTCGGGGATTTTTTCTTTCATAACCAGCCTTAAGGATTTAATTTTTATTTCTATGGGTAGAACTGCTTCACAACCATATACTAACAAGAATGGGGTTTGTCCCGTAGCCGTACGTGTTGTAGTTCTGTATTCCCACAAAGGAGAAGGGAGGTGTTTGGAATAGTCCTTACGTGTCTTCACAATCTTAGAGAGAATCTTCTTTATATTCTTATTAGCCGCTTCTACTGCTCTATTAGCCTGAGGTCGATAAGGTGAGGACTTATGATACTCAATCTTGTATCTTTATAACAACTCAGCAGTTTCTGGCTGAAAATGAACTCTATTGTCTGTTACAACATGATGTGGGACCCTATACTTACAGATGAGGTTCTTCTCAATGAACTTTGCCATCTGTCTAGCTTTGAAGGTGCCAAAGGATTCTGCTTCTATCCATCTTGAAAAGTAATCGATTGCGACTACTATATATTTATGCCTATTTGAAGCAGTTGGTTTTACTTCCCCTATTATATCTATTCCCCAGGCTGCAAAGGGTCATAGAGATGTTAAACTGTTTAGAACTATAGGGGGAAGGTGATCGAGGTTCCCATGTACTTGACATTGATGGCATTCTCTCACTATTCGGATGCAGTCCTTTTCTACACTCCCCCAATATTACCCTTGCTGAGTAATCTTCTTTGCCAGAATTATCCTATTCATATATAATCCACAAACTCCTGCATGAATCTCTCTTATCGCCTGCTCTACTTCATCCTTCTTGAGACATCTCAGCTGTATTCGTTTCGGCATCCTTCTGTATAATATCCCATCATGATTAGCATAATGACGTGCAAAAACACAAAGAGCATATCTATTTTTAGAAGTTGCTTCGTTTAGGTATTTTCTTTCCTCAATAAATCTTTGGATGTCATAAAACCATGGCTTTTCCTCTGGCCCTATCTGAATATTCATAACATGTTCTTTGCCATAACATGGAACTTGCATTTTCATTATCACCAAAGGTTTCATCATCGATCCCGTCGATTTATCCCATATTGAAGAAAGTGTTGCCAAAGCATTCGCCATTTGATTCTCATCTCTTAGTAAATGCATAAAAAGACATTTGATGAAATTATTTATTAGCTTTCTCAAATAATGGATGTAAGGTTTCAGTCTTTCTTCCTTTACTTCGCACTCTTCATTAGCCTGGATGATGACCAACGTGGAATCTCCATAAACCAATAGGTCTTTCGCTCTGACTGCCAATGCTGCTTCTATACTATAGATACATGCCTCGTACTCAGCCATATTATTGGTAACCTTGAAGTCAAATTTCTAGGCCATTGGGATGGTTTCTCCTTCTCGTGTGACAAGAATTACTCCTAACCCTGCTCCTCTATTATTCACTGCTCCATCAAAATAAAGTTTCCATTCTCGATGTTCTATTACTGCTAGGTTCTCATCTGGAAACTCTAGATTCCACTGCTCATTTCCTTCGACTGCATTCTGGGCTAGTGACATATTCTATATCGAACTCAGTTAAAAGTACCAACCATCTAGACATCTTTACAGTTAAAGCCAGTGTTTGGAACAAGTATTTTAAAGGATCTATCCTTGAAACGGCTTGTACTTTGTAGGATTGGAAGTAATGTCTTAACTTTTTTGTAGCCTAGATTATTATCAAACATGTATTTTCTATAAGATCGTACTTTTCTTCATATGGTAGGAACTTTTTACTGAGATAATATATAGCGTACTCCACCCCTTCAGGCCTTTCTTGTGCTAGCATTGCTCCCATCGCCTTTTCTTCTAAAGCTAAATATAAGATCAAAGGCTTACCTTGTTTTGGTGGCCTCAATACAAGCGGATTAATAAGGTATTGCTTAATCTTATCAAAGGCTTTCTGGCATTCTTCATTCCACTCCATATGTTTATTCTTCCTCAAGAGC
The DNA here is from genome assembly GCA_947683625.1 of Mallotus nudiflorus. NCBI lineage: Eukaryota > Viridiplantae > Streptophyta > Magnoliopsida > Malpighiales > Euphorbiaceae > Mallotus > Mallotus nudiflorus. The sequence continues at coordinate 4,147,235 of CANTUR010000152.1, forward strand.
TTGAAAACCGAGTCACAGACCATAGTAAGTCTCGGAATGAACCTGTTGATGTACTGCAGTTTTTTGATAAACCCTCATACTTCCTTCTCTATTTTTGGTGCTGGCATCTCTTGGATGGCTTTGATCTTGTCTAGATCAACTTCTATTCCTCTATTACTGATTATGTGCCCTAATAACTTTCCTGAAGTTACCCCAAAGATGCATTTCTTAGGATTAAGCCTTAGGTTATATTTTTCTATTCTTCCTAAGAACTTATCCAAAGCCTTAAAGTGTCCCTCTCTTGTTTTAAACTTAACTACCATGTCATTATCATAAACTTCCACTTCCTTATGCATCATATCATGAAATAAGGTAGCGGCTGCTCTTTGATAAGTTGCTCCTACGTTCTTTAATATAAAGGGCATAACCTTATAGCAGTACGTTCCCTATTCTATGATGAAAGCAGTCTTGATCTTGTCCATCATTGCCATCAAAATCTGATTATAACCTGAGAACCCATCCATAAACAAATACATCACACTAAATGATGCACTATACATAATCATATCAATATGGGGTAAAGGAAAATCATCCCTTGGACATGCCTTATTCAAGTCCCTGAAGTCCACACACATTCAAACTTTTCCATCTTTCTTGGGAACTGGTACTATATTTTCCAACCATTGAGGGTATTCCACAACTTCTAGAAAACCAGCTTGGATTTGCTTAACGACTTCTTCCCTTATCTTTTCTGTTCACTCGGGCCTTAACCTACGAAGTTTTTGCTTAACAGGGCCTTAACCTACGAAGGCTTCTTTTCACCCTAGTAGAACTTCTCATTTCCTTGCTTGATAAAGTTACCTTTTAAGGGTCTTACATTCGCTAGGCCATTCTCGTTGAAAAACCTTCTTCTTTCCCCTTTACTGCTAAACCCAGCTCTAGTATAGTCCAATCCTCTTGTGTCATTTTGGGTTTTGAAATCTGGCAGTTCTGGGCTTCCTTGCCCATTTTTCCTTAGTCCTTGTCCTGGTTAGTAATTCATCTTCTTGATCATGTTCATAACCCTTGGATCCATTGTGACTCCCTCTGAAATCATGGCCACCTGGTAACCTGGGGGAGTAACTACCTATTTTTGACTATCAATAACTGCGGACACTATTTTGCCCATACTAGCATCTAAAGTTACCACTTCCCTATCAAGTAAGAATTTCACCTTTTGATGCACGGTTGAAGGCACTCCTCCCAGGACATGATACCAAGGTCTACCCAGAAGAAGGGCATAAGTGATAGGAATATCTAGCACAGTGAATTCCACCATTGCTTCTATAGGTCCAATCTTCACAAAAGCCACAAAGGTTCCTTCTACACTCCTTGTGCTATAATTATAAGCCCTTATTACAAGGTCTGATTTTGCCATATCCTCCACCTTCACTCCTAAATTGGGTAGGATCTGTAGTGGACAAACATTAATTATGGACCCATCATCCACCATCATATAATTGGTCCTCTTCCCTCTTACTTCAATTGGGATGAATAGTGCTTTATTATGGTTCTTTCCTTCTTCAGGTAAATCCTCATCCGAGAAAGTAATGACCCCATGCTTTTTCTTAATAACCTTGGCCACCATTGCTTCAGGAGTTGCTATAATTTCAATGTTCATCTTAATCAAGGCCTTAACCAGAGCTCTTCTGTGGCTGCTTTAATGCATCAAGAGCTTCCAAATGATTACGTTGGCCTTTGCTTTTTTGAGTTGTTCAAGAATTAAGTCATCACACTATTCATTTAAGTCTTCTCCTTCAACAGCTTCTTCCCTCTCTATGGCTTTCTCTGCTAGCTTATAACCCTTTCCGCTTCTAGTAACATGGCTGACTTCAAGATTATTTACCCATACATCATACCCTTTAGTGCCTTCCTCATCTGAACTATACCAAATATTAATCATCCCTATAGTCTGACCTTTCTTCCCTTCTTTCCATACCTTGACCATACATGTTTCCTTTTTGACCAGTAATTTTTCATCATCGAACTCCTCACCCCATCCTGTAGGCTCGATTGTATCAATAGATATATTAAAAGAGGGTGGTTTGGAGTAAAACACCTTATAATAGAACTTGCCTGAGGGTTGACCCAGTAAGTCTTCTGCCACTTCCACACTTTTGGGAGTATTAGGAGATTTCTCAGTAGTTTTAAGGCTTAGATCCTCAAAAGAGTTTAGCACTTCTTCTTTGCTCACTCCTGAGTTAATCATCATGGTGGTTGGGGGTGGTACATTTTGATAATTTGGGAAAGGATTATTTCGGGTATTTGGGTTTGGGTTTGATTTTTTAGGGTCTGTGATCTTTCCAGAGTCTATGAGGTTTTGGATTTCATATTTAAAATGCATGCAAGAGTTAGTAAAGTGACCAATGACTTAATTAAATTTACAATAACTATTTTGATTAAAACCAAGGAGGTTTGGGTTTGGTGGTCTAAAAGGGGTTAAGGGTTGGTTAAAATTTGATAATCTCCTAGGTTGTTGGATGGCATGAACTCCTATAACTCAGCTGGTATTTCCTTACTACTTGCCCCTAGTTGGGTAATTTCTCACTTTAGTGTTCCTAGTGGCCTTCTTTTTCTTATTTTTGATCTTTTTAGCCTGTAATCCATCATCATAAAGGTCCATGAACATCTTGGAGTTCATTATTTGCAACCTCTCCACTAGGTTAGGTGACATGTTTCAAACTATCATTCTAACCTAGTCCTTCTCTGCCAATTTATTCTTCATCATTCCTGCCTTATTCATGAACCTGGTCAGAAAATCTGAAAATGATTCATTGGGCTTTTGCTTGGTTAGTTCCAGTTCTCTTATAAACACCTCAAGCCTAGTATTAAAGTTGTATTGATTTAGAAAAGCAGTGCACAACTCCTTCTAATATGCTCGAGTAGACTTCTCTAACCCATGATACCAGTTAACAACCATTCCTTCCAAGGATAGGACAAACAGCTTAGTAACCACGGCCAAAGGAGCCTTAGTGGTACTCATAGTAGTTGTGTATTGACTAAGATGAATCCTCATGTCCCCAGTACCATTAAACTTCTACAGCTGTGGCTTTTTGAATTTGTCAGGTAGTCTATCTTCCTCAAACTGCATCACGTCATCAAAGTCAAAAGGGTATCCTAGGCCTTGTCCCTTTATCAACTCCTCTATCTTAGACATCTTTTGAGTTAATGCCTTCATCTGTCTAGATTCCAGCTCTTGAACTTGCTCAAGTGATTCCTTTTTCACTTTTTCAACCATGTAACTCTCAACATCCTCGAGTTTCATATCTCCAACATGGTCATTGTTAATAGGTAGTGGACCCATAGTAGGTGGGTTGGCCGCGATGGGTGGTGCAGTAGCAGCAGGTGGTGGCATTAGTCCCACTAGAGCTTGCCTTAACTCGTCTTGCATCATTGCTCTCATATCATCCATCATTGCTCCTTTGACATCTTCTAAGGTCCAGTTTCCTCCCTTTTATTGTTCCATTCTTTTAGTTTGTTCAGGTTGTGTAGCTTCTAAATAGAGTGGATTAATGGGGGCTTTTTTCCAGTCTGCTAAGGATCTCTTTTACGATCGATTGGGGGCTTGAATCAATTCTCACCAGTCTGCCACCTTTTTAACTCTAAACACAGGAAGACCCTGATGAATCTATGATGGCTGCAAGATAAATTGTTAGTATGATGCACGAGATGCATGTATGCATAATGCATGTGCTATGTAACAAGTAGCAAGTAACAAGTTAGGTATACATACATCCTTCCAACCTTATTCCTCTTGCACATGTATTCAATGGTGAGTCTCTTTTCCTAGGATTTTTGGTCTTGGTCTTAATATTAATAGGGGATATCAGGGTCTGATGTGCATGCCAAATCTCTCAAAGCAATAGAAGCACAGAAATAACATTTTTAAGTGTAAAAGATTAGCCCAATCTTTGTTAACCTAAACGAGTTTCTAAAGTATGGGCTTAGGCCTTTACAGATAGAAATACCTCATGGCAACATTCACAAGCAATTTGGGTAGATCCTAGGGGAAATAACTAAGCCATTATATATGGTTAGGGTCTGGTAAAAAGATTAAGGTTCCCTTAGCAAGATGCTCTCCATTATGGACTTTAAGTTACAGGCCAAGGTCAGAGGGGCCCAGCATCCTTTGTAAACTCAAGAGAAGACTACCCCCCTTGAGGACTTGGGTTACAAGCTCTGGTCAAATGAGCTCGGTAATCTCTCTTGGATTGAGTTAAGGCTAAAAGTGATAGTTAGCCAATCTACAACCCCATGAAGCTAGTGGAATCATGGAATCATAAACCAACGCCATCGGTTAATAGGGACATGCAGAATGAATGCAAGAATAAAAATTTAATTAATAAAATAATTCTAAAGAACATAAATAGAATTAGTATGTTTTATCCCTAGTGGAGTCACCACTGTAGACGGCGGGGTTTAGTGCGCGTCTAAGATTTTAGCAACCACATTATTGTTTGAGCTCAGGTTTCTAGAGAACACACTAACTACTATCACAAAGACATGGCGTGGAGATAAGGAGTCACCACCCATGGTAATAATTGGGACAATTGAAAAGGTGGTACTCGATTCCCTAAAAAAAAGCTAGCACCACAACCAGGAGATTCTGGATACGAAATACCAACTTCTTTCAGTCTTGTGTTCATTTAGAATTACTTTATGAATTACTATCTTATTCTTTATTTACATGCAATTTCATATAAACCCAAAACAATAAACTCCAAGGCAAACTAGTCATGAAATATACAAGTAAATAATGCATTCAATAAATCACATAATCCCTTAAGTTAGTCTAATCTACATGGATTTTAAATAAATGAGTTAAATCTACATGTTTTAAATTATAAGTGAACCTAAAGACCTAATTCCTTTTGATTTTAATTAAATGAACCTAAATCTACTAATTTTAACAAAAATGGGCCTAATTCTACATGTTATTAAGGTATTTAAATTAGTGGGCTTAATTCTACATGTTTTAATTAAATAATGATCTTAAATCTGAAAATTATGAAAAAGACTTAAATTAAGTGAGCTAAGTCTAAATTAATTAAATTAAATTAGGTGGGCCTATGTCTAATTAACTAAATGGGCCTAAGGATATTTCTAATCTAAAATCTAATTAATTATGGACCTAAAAATATATTTTAATTATTTAAACCTAATTAATTATTAAATGAGATAGGCTAAAAGAATTACCTAAACGTAAATAAATAGATTAAGGGCTAAAGTGGGCTTAAGGCCCCAAAACACACAAAAATAATAAATAAGACCAAAAACAAATAAAAATACAAAAAACAATTAAATAAGATCAAATAAATAATTAAATTATTCCTTACTGAAACCCTAATTTTTATTAACATGCAACCTAAATTAATCTACTTCCTCCATTGATTTTAAATAATTACCTAATTGAAACCTAATTTTACTAACCAGGTTAATCAAAATAAATTGGGCCTATTACATTAATTCATAAAACAATTAATAAAATAAAAATACAGTAATAAATAAAATAAAGATAAAAATAAATAAAACCCTAGAAACTAAGTCTCTACAAGGCTTTATCTATAGTTTTCTGTGGACTTCTCATGAATTCATTATTCTCATATGATCACCATGCATTTTCCTCCATTATTACCACAAGAAAAAGATAAAATAATGATTAACGAATAAATTATGATAATAACTTGAAAGAATAATAATAAAAAATAATAATGTAAAATAATCAAATAAATAAATAAGTAAATAAAGAATAGAAGAAGATGATAAGCTTATGGATGATTTTGGGTGCTCCTCAGATTGGTAGTTCATCGTCCTTGATAAATCTTTGAATCTTTTCTACAAAAATTCTTCACAAGTCTTGAATTCATTGTTGAATCAAAAAGAATTTTTGCAAAAAATTCAAGAGAAAATCACGTTTTTTCCTTCTTCTCCCGTCTCTTCTCCTTCTTTCTCTTTTCTTTTCTTTTCTTTTCTAGGCCCTTTTTTTTCTACTTTTTTCCTCTCTCTTCCTACTGCCTCCCTTCTTTTCTTTTTATAGTAGAACCAGGAAGCTTAATCCTAATGTGATTTTAATTCCTAAAGTGTATTTAAGAATTTTAAACCGAGTAGGATTGAGTTTATTTTGAAGTTTAAACCAATTAAATATTGAATTGGAAATAATTAGAAATAGGAAAAATGGAAGAATTCAATTCCGACCAGGATTGTGTAATTCCAATCAAAATTATACAATCTTGATCAAAATTATACAATTCCAATTGGAATTGTTTTAATTCCGATTGGAATTACATAATTCCGATCAGAATTATAGAATTCCGACACATTTTTTTAACATTTAATTATAAAAAGGCCCGCAAAAAAATTTAAATTTTGCAATTAGGTCCTAAAAAGAACTTTGCGATTTAGTCCCTGAAAACATTAAATTCTTCCTTTAAAAGCCCTTAGAATTTTTTAAAGATTAAGTATCGAAGACATTTTCATCACTTAAGTCCTTTGTTGCATCCATAACATATCATCCCGAAAATTGGATGTCTACACCCCTCTTCTTCTGCTTCCTCTCCGTCACCTATCTGAGCATCGGAAGCCATTGGAAACCACCGGAGACAGAGACTACACCGAGAGGCTCCATGAACGCCAGTACCATTTCCAGTCACCATACCTCACACTTTTAAGCTTGCTGAAATCCTTGAGCTGTGTAGAAGCCATTTCCAAGCTTAGTCCAATCTCAAATTCGTCCATTTGTAAGTTTTGTTTAGATTTTAGTTTATGTCCATTTTCGTTTTTATTTTTTTTAAGCTTAATCTTGATGATTTAGACAATCTTCCTTCACAAAGTTGTTCCTGGAAGCTTAATCTACCTCTACATTTTTTTTGAATTTATTTTAATTTTTGTGAATTTGTGAATATTTTATTGTTATTTAATTAATTTTCATAAATTAATTTATTTAATTATAAAATTTGTTGATTTAATGTTTTTATGGGTTATTATTAATTTAGTGTTGAGATTATAATTTTTGTGATTTTATGTAATTTTTATAAATATTTTTAGTTTATGTCAATATTGGATAATTAGGTTATATGTGAGTTTTTATTGAAATTATTGATTAATAATGTGTTTTACTTAATGTTAGTAATATATATGTTGAGAAAATAATTTTTGTGCATTTATAGAATTTTTGAGTAATAATATTATATTATGTGTATTTTTGTATTATGGGGGTAAATGTGTAATTTTGTGTTAATTATAGTTAAATATTATGTTTTAGTTGGTTTTATAATTATTTAAGGTACTAAAATGATTTTTATAAATTATTTACTATTTTTAACTAATTAATACTAATTTTTGAAAATTGTTTTCAAATAATATATTATATATTATTTTGGTAATAAATTGGGCTTTTAGTAATTTTTAATATGTATTTAGGTTATTTTAGTTATTTGAATATATAAAGTGAATTTTTATTAATTTATATTGAATTATCGAGAAATTAGATTTTTAATAATATTATATTATTATTTTGGGATTTTTACATAATTATTGTGAAATTAAGTATATTTAATCTTTTAGTGTTAAATATGCTATATTTTGAGGATATTTATGCCATTTATTTATTTTTAGTATATTTATTATATTAGTTGGATTTTTTGGTGAATTGTGGACCTTGGTTGGGGAATTGTGTAGTTCGGGATCTCAACCGAGGGTTGTGTGAATTCTAGTTTTCAAAGTGTGTTTTTCTTACAGGATTGACTCTACTTTTTGGTAGAGAGATGTCTGTTTCACAGAGAAGGTTCTGTCAAATTTTTGATAGAATTCTCGTAAAATGTGACATCGGGTCAATTTTGAATTCTGTGTTCTATAATCTTAAATCGAGTCTATATAGAGCTTAAGTTAGATTCATTTTGATTTATGTAATTATTTTATTGTTTAGTTGCGCCGAGACTGAGGCCTAATGGACCGGGCCCATCGGACCAGTCTTATTGAACGCAAACCTGTGAGTTGTTATTTTATGTATACATTGCATTTAGGTTGCATGTTTTAGCCCATATACATGTTTTAAATGTAAATTTATTCATAATTATTTTATTAAACGATTAGTATATCTTAGGTATACTTTAAGGATATTTTTTGATAAATGCAAGTTATATTATTAATTTATACTTAAATTGTTTTTAAGTATATTAATGGTTTATTTTTGGTATATTTTATGATTGATTTGAATTTATCTGACATATATATATATATACTCGAAATATGTATCTACCGGTGTGATAGATTTTAGGGTTGAGTGTCACGACCCAAAACTAGGAGTCATGATTGGCGCTAAGGAACGAGAATTCTTTCGAATCTTGAACCTATAACAAGCCTTAGAAAATAAAAACATGCAATAAATAAATAAAAAGTACGACTAAATTAATTTTTTTTGAATCAATATATAAATTAGATACTCCAAATCTTTTCATAAATAAATATATTCATATAATATTCAAATACAACTCTCAAAGTACAAAATATCAAAACAAAACAATACTCTTATGATATAATAACACTATTATTGTAGTTTCTAAAATACAAATCAGAGTTCAAAATATACATTTACATAAAATAGTCAGGACGGAAGAACACCGGTGAAGAGTTCTACTACTAAGGTCTAACGATATAAGATCTCTTGAAAAAAAAAACAATTGAGGGTCAAACCTCATTGAATGAATTATTATATATATACATACATGGGTGCCTGATTGTTATGGTTTAGATTGCATGTATATATAGTATAATAATTCATTCAATGAGGTTTGACCCTTAATTATTTTTTTTTTCAAGAGATCTTATATCGTTAGACCTTAGTAGTAGAACTCTTCACCGGTGTTCTTCCGTCCTGACTATTTTATGTAAATGTATATTTTGAACTCTGATTTGTATTCTAGAAACTGCAATAATAGTGTTATTGTATCATAAGAGCATTGTTTTGTTTTGATATTTTGTACTTTGAGAGTTGTATTTGAATATTATATGAATATATTTATTTATGAAAAGATTTGGAGTATCTAATTTATATATCGATTAAAAAAAATTAATTTAGTCGTACTTTTTATTTATTTATTGCATGTTTTTATTTTCTAAGGCTTGTTATAGGTTCAGATTGCATATATATATATATACACACACGCGCGCATTACACATAAATGTCAAACTCTGCTTTTATATATATATATAATAAATGCAGAAAACATTTATTTGATACATGAAGGATAAAATATAACCCTATTAATCGCAACCTTAATAAACCATATCATCACTCTAGCCATATAGGTTCACTTAATTCCAAATAGATCACTTATTCCATTTTGGACAGTAGACTGACCCCGAGACACTAAGTCAATCGAGCTCCAGCAGTCTGATTGTCAGTGTGATTGGCCCCGAGATGCGTGGTCAACCGAGCTCCAGTAATCACACTATCAATCACATCACATCTCAATCAAATCATCTTAATCATATCATAATTACCACAAGTAATTCCTCACTCAAACCTAAATCTATTACACTAGTACGTACACGGTCCTAGTACTATCCACTAGGTAACATGTTCTATTGATATCCTTCATTTAAAATCATACATTTGGAAAATAAATAATGTAGAATGACATTCATAATAGTAGAATAAACCATATATATACCAGAAATATATGTAAAATAAACCAAGTATATTTTAGGTGTATATGTCAAATAAAGCATGAAATATACCAAAGATAAACCATTGATATACTTAAAAATAATTTAAGTGTAATTCAATAATCTACCATGCATTTACTTAGAAATATACCTAAAATATACTAAAAATATACCCTAAGTACACAAATCATTTAATAAAATAATTATGAATAAATATTTATTTAAAACATGTATATGTGCTAAAACATGCATTTAGTTTGACATATATCCAAAAATATACTAAAAATAAACCTAATTATCTAACATACATATATCAAAAATAAACCATAATATACCAATGATATAATAAATGTATATAGAAAATATGCAACCATATATATCAAGATATACTAAAAATAAAATGAAAATATACTGAATCATATTATAAATTAAATTAATTTTTAAAATCATATAATGAAAATGAAAAATCTTAAGTCATGCATCCTATCTGAAATGCATATATATACAGTATAATAACTCACTGATTTGTGCTCCACGAGACAAACTCAGCAGGCCTGGTCTGTTAGGCCTCGGTCTCGGCACAACTAAACAAACAAAATAATGATGAAATTAGAATAAATCTAACTTAAACCTTTGAAGAGACTCTATCTAAGATTACAGAACATCGACAGACACAGAATTGACTCGATGTCACGTTTTATAAGAATTCTACTGAAAATTCGACAGAACCTCCTCTGTAAAATAGACATCTCTCTACTAAAAAATAAGGTCGATCCTGTAAGAAGAATGCACTTCTTTTCTTCTTTGATTTGTTGCATTTTTGCTTCTTGCTATCTTAGTTGCTTCTTCTTTCTTATGCGTTATGTCATTAAGCTTTGTCTTAAGCAAAACTTACATTCTATAATCAAGTGAAAATTTTCTCCCTTTATACATTTCTTTTTTGCTTATTAGATAAATCCATGGCATTGACAGAATAAGTTAGTTATGATCTATTCATTTCTAGAGTAGATAAAGACTTGTTAGGGTGGTATTAGAGGCGCTTTAGTATTCTCGTCGATTTCACTTTGCACAATGTAGATAGGAAATTTAGAGTCCATACTCCAATGCTAGATCTCGCTAGGTTAATTATGTATTTTGACCAACTAGGGGGTGGTTTGAAGTTCCTTTTAGATCCTTTTGTGAAAAAGTTCTTGAATAGGTATAACATAGCACCCAGTCAACTTCATCCCAATTGTTACTAGATCCTGACTGGGTTTATAGAATTGATGCATGAGGAGGGTAGAGAGTTAGAATTACATTTCTTGAGATATATGTATAGTCTAAATAAGAAAACGAGGGAGCTGATGTTCTCACTATCAACCATCCCTAACCATAGCCTTTTTGTGAAGTTTTTGGACCTTCACAAGAAGTGGAGGCATAAATTTTTTATTATTAAGCACCACTCATACTTTGTGGATGTTCAACAAATATGGTCTGATGAGTGCCATAAGGTGAAGCGTCCTTTGAAATTATCCAACCAAGATACAAAGATGGTCCTAAGACTTCATCTTCATGGCCTAGCTAATGCTCGATCTGCCGAAGATGTATCCAGAAGATATCTTTGGAGAGTCTGCCCTTGTCATGACCCAAAATAGGGGCCATGACCGGCGCTAGGGAATGGGAATTCTTTTGAATCTAGAACCCGTAGCAAGCCTTAAAAATAAAATAAAAACATGCAATAGTAATAATAACAACACAATTAAGTAAAATATTATGTAGCGGAATAAAATTATAAATATCAAAATAATATTTCCACCAAATGAAATTAAATCAAATCCTTATCTCATATATAAATAACTTTTTAATACAAATCCAATTCAAATATTTAAAATATAAATCTCATACAAATATAATACAACAATCTCACAATTGACTATAACTACTACAGTGTCTAGATTAATAAAATAAAACTCAAGTGAGAAGTTTACATAATGAAGCCGGGGCGAAAGAAATTCGGCGTACAGGTCTGCTACTAAGGTCTGATGAAGATGACTCTCCTAAAAAAAATAGTCAACGGAGGGGAGTCAGACCTCACTGAGTGAATTACTATAATATATATATACATGCATACTAAATGTCAATGCACACAGTCAAAAATATATATAATAAATATATATACAAGCAAATACACACAGATGCAATAAAATCATTTTATATATTTTTGCTGAAAATCACCGTTTATGAAGGATCAAATAGAACCCTAGAATATCACAACCTCAAAATAGTGTTAGACACACTCTAGCCATATAGGCTTACTTATTCCAAATATATTCACTCGATCCATTTAGACAATAGACTGGCCCCGAGACACTAAGTAAACCGAGCTCCAGCAGTCTGACCGTCAGTGTGATTGGCCCCGAGACACTTAGTCAATAGAGCTCTAGCAATCACACTCCCAAATCATTTCTCACACATTAATCAAATCAATCAAGTTATAATCCAGAAATAGGTTAGTAATTTAACCTAAATTTTATCGGCGTATCGGTACGTACTCGATCTTAGTGCTGCCCACTAGGTAGCACGTTCTATTGATATCCTTTATTGAAATATAAAACATACATTCATAAAAATAAATGATGCATGAATTTAAATACAATAACAACAATAACAGTATATATACTAGAAGTATACCAAAAGTAAACCATGTATATTTCGAGTATATATACGTCAAATAAATCCAATTTAATTACAAAATAAACTAGAAATGTATTTGAAAACATTTTAAACATAATTCATTAGTAAACATGCATATAGTTTAAAATAAATCAAAAAATAAACCAAAAGTAAACTAAAATAAACTCAAGTACTAATTAATACCATTATGCATTTTAGTCAAAATAAAACATAGATTTCTAAAATCATGCACCCTAGAGCATATATACATAGAATAGTAACTCACAATTACTGTGCTCCTTGAGATAGGTCCGATGGGCCTGGTCCACTAGGCCTCGGTCTCGACATAACTAAACAAACAAATAATGACAAGAATCAGAATAAATCTAATGGAAGTTCTAAAGACTCAATCTAGAATACTAGAGACAGAATTAAAATGGGAATTCGACCGGACATCACATTTTACGAGAATTCTATCAAAAATTCAACAGAACCTCCCCTGTAAAATGGACATCTCTCTACTCAAAGAGTAGAGCCGGCCCTGCAAAGAAACACACTTTGAAAAATAGACACAGAATACAACCACAATCCCTCGATCGTACTGTAAACTACAGTTTACCGACCAAGGGCCACAATTCACATAATAATACAGAATTACCGAAAATACCCTTGTATCATAAAAATAAATTTTATAAGTCAAAATTACGTAATTAACCCTAAAACATAGTAAAAACCTATAAAAACTCATTTTATTAGAAAAATCGTATATTATATATATAATTGAAAATAATTTACGAAAAATAGTTTTAATTAGTTAAAAATACCAAATAATTTGTAGAAATCATTTTTATGCCCTAATTAACTATTAAAACCGATTTAATTACATTTTTAGTCAATTTAGTGTAAAATTACCAAAATACCCCTATATATATAAATATACTAAAATTAATTCAAAAATTCACCAAAAATCATATAATTACTTAAAATTAATTTTATTAACATATATATCAATAATATCACTAAATATACTTAATTAACCAATTAATTTAAATTAAACACATAATTAACCTTATTTTCTCAAAATTACATAAACTAATTAAATTCAAAATAAATACATAAAAATTCACAAAAATTCCAAATAAATTTCTATAATTCATTTTAACACCTATATTTACCATAAAACACAATTTCATAATTTGATTAATTAATTTTCGAAAATTAGAAAATAATAATAAAATAATCAAAAATACCCAAAAATCAAAATAATTTCCAAAAATTCTACAAAAATTCCCACATGAAGATTAAGCTAAGGGGAGAAACATTTATGAAGGAATTTTTACATGAATCACTCAAATTGAAACTCAAAAAAATCAAGAACCCTAATAGGTCGAAATTGTAAAATCGAAATCTAGGCAAATCTAGACCATTTTAAGTGAAACAAAGCTTGGAATCACACTCACCGGAGCTCAAGAAGAAGATAGAGATTGGCCGTGTTAAAAACGATGGCCGAAAATGCTGTGAACGACGGTGAGAAGAGTTTCGGGTTTTCGATGGTTTCGAGCTCCTCCGACGCCGGAAACGGCTGCAACTGGTGGCGAGGAAGGCTGAGGAAGAAGGTGGCATGCCGGGAGGCACACCAACGGCAAGAAAACAGTGTGACAGGCAATGGGTTGGCGAGGAGGGCAATCGGAGATGGTGAAGAGGAGTCGGGGGCATGAAGTGTAATTTTGGCAAACTATATATATATATATTCATAACTTTATTAATTTATATTAAAATATATTAATATTATACTTAGAAAAATTACACACCACATGTATAAAATAAACAATATATATACATATACACATGTTACTTATTTAATCAAAATTAATTTATATAATATATATATAAATATACATAATTAAAATAATTACTAAACCCTAATTTAATTTAAATACGTATACTTGCATGTATATGTATATATTTTAATACGACCCTTAAAAATCATGCATGAACTCATGAAATTTCGTAAATCTATTTAAAATAATCAATATTAAATAATTTATGTATCAATTTCCCCGAAAATAAAATTCTTGAAAATTTTTTACGTAAGGTACTTAAAATAATATAATCAATAAAAATTAGTTTTAATTAAATAACAAACTCATAAAATATCAAAAATATATACAAAAATTATTAACACTGCATATCTCGATGCAGTATAAAAATATTAAAAAACACAGGATATTACAGCCCTGATCATGTACAATCCACTGGTATGTTTTGAGCTTTAGGAGGTATTGTTTTGACTCTCGTATTTTCTATTTTTTTTTTTGTAGATGGCTGACTTTTTTTTCCTTTGCGAAGGGGATTTGGCTTGTAGATGATGAGCCCGAAGTACAAGAAAATGTTCGAATTCCTTCTCCATCACTCGAGCTTACCGTGCCAGCGGCACCTGTTGAAGATGCTAGTTTGAAGGGTAAATCCATTATTGGGTCCTCTCAGGGCAACAAGGATGAGGGGTGGAAGAAACATGCACTGGATAAAGATTTGGACACTGAGGAGTTATGCGAGGAAATATTCATTAAGTGTCTGAAGCTCTCTAAGTGTCCAGACATAAAGGCTTAGATCCTCAATAAGATGAAGCCTCCAAGAATCTCAAATGCTCAAGTTAGAGACCAATATGAAAAATCCTTGAGGCTGCCAGTTGACATGCAGCGCTGGATAGAAGAGGATAATGAGGAGTTATACAACTCTATGATTGGACACTCGTTGGAGGTAAGAGTATGATATTATATATCTTGTATTTTATGTTACCAGGGAATGACATTTGTTCTCTTTCTTAGATGGCTTAGGCTTTATTGTTGGCGAAAGATAATTACTACTACTTAAAGAGCCAGTATAACTTAAAGGAGACAGAGTTGGGTACCAAAGTAATTGACTTCAAAAAGAAGTTGGATAAAGCAAAGGTGATGCTGGAGCTCTACCAAAATAGACATGTAGAGGAAAGAGGCAAGTCGGAAGAAGGTGGCTAATCTAGAACACAATTAAGCTCAATTGACTTCTAAGATCGAGGAGCAAGACGCCCAGATCATCGCCCTAGAAAGGTAGCTAGGAGAAGCTGAGAAATCTTGTAAAGATGAAAAAAATATGTATCAAAATAGGGTTGGGGGATTTTTAAAGACATATAAGCCCAAGTGCTAAAGAGTTTTGCTTGCCCAAAATTGGGCATTAGACTTTTTAGACTTGGATAAGATAACTCTAGCTTTCCTAGGTAGGATTGCCTTTAAAGAGGATGCTCAAAGTAAAACCTCATCCTTTCGTGTGAAAAAAGCTAAGTCTACTGTTGTGGGATCGTCCTCCGAGCTTTAAACATCTGAGTCTTTACAATTGAATGTCCCTTCATCTGAGCCCTCTAATGCTTAGTTATTAGATTAGGATATGTGCTATTTTTTTTATAATATAAATTATTCTATAATGTAACCTTTACTGATTAATAAAGAAAAAAATTATTTGATAAGATCTCAAGTACATATATCGATAGAATTTTCGAAGACAATTCGAGTTTTAATACCGCTGTAGTTCTTTCCCATCTCTATCTTTGATCTTGTATGCCCCTTTAAACGTGCTCTCTATGATTTGGTAGGGACCTTCCCAATTAGGTCCGAGTTTTCTTGTACCTGCCTTGCCTGTGACAATGTTTGCCCTTCTAAGTACCCAATCTCCTACTTTAAAATGTCTTGGCCAAATGCACCAATGATGATATTCTGCAATCCGCCTCCTTTGTGCTTTTGTAACTATAGGAGCCCATTCTTATCTTTCTTCCAGTAGATCTAGGCATATCCGGGTGTTAATACTGTTGGTGTCTTGATCTAATTCTTTACTGACCTTGTAACTTGGTGATCTGATTTCTATTGGTATCACTGCGTCCATACCGTAGGTTAGTCTAAATGGGGGTTTCCCTTATGGATAATCTGGGTGTAGTCATATAAGCCCAGAGGACACTATTAAGTTCTTCAACCTAGTTTTCCTTTTTTTTGTTGAGCCTCTTCTTCAACCCTTGCATGATAATCTCGTTGGTGACCTCTATTTGCCCGTTTGTCTACGGGTGAGCTACTGAGGTGAAATAGAGCTTTATTTTGAGGTCAAAGTAAAACTTTATAAATTTCTCATTATCGAACAACTTTTTGTTATCTGTGATTAGGGTATGCAGTATTCCGAACCTGTAGATGATTTCTTTCTAAAAGAAGTGTTGAAGCTGGGCTTCTGTGATAGTCGATATAATGTCCACTTCTACCCATTTAGTGAAATGGTCTATGGCCACAATTAGGAATTTTTTTTGTGATGTTGAGGTTGGGAAGGGACCTAGGGTGTCCATTCCCCATATGGCGAAGGGCCAAGGGTTGTTAATCGGATGTTGAGGCTTGGAAGGCTTGTGATTGAGTCGGGTAAACTGCTAGCACTTGTGGCATTCCTGGGTTAGCTTCTGAGCATCCAAGGACATGGTGTGCCAGTAGTATCCTTACAATAATGCTTTCTTAGTTAATGAGTATTAAGATTCATGTTCTTCACAAATTCCTTTTTGGATTTCCTTAAATATGTAATTCGCTTCTTCTAGGGACACACATTTAGACCATGGGTGTGAGAGGGATCTTCTATAGAGTTCTCTATAATAGATAGAGTAGTGGGCCTCCTTTATCTTCAGTTTTTGAGCTTTCAATTTATCTTCTAGAAGTGTCCCATTTTCCATATATTAAATGATTGATTTCATCCATTTCGGGACTTCCTGTACATCCATGATTTCTGAATCCTCGGTGCTTGGTTTTATTAGTACTTCGATAAGCTCCATTCCTTTAAATGCTTGATTATCTTCAGCCACTAACCTGGCCAATAGGTCAGCCTTAGATTTTTCATTTTGGGGAATCTAGATTATTTTCAATTGTCCCCCATCTTGCTCGATCTTATTTAGTAGCTGCATAACTTTTCCAATGTATTTGGCGATGCTCAGATCTTTAATTTAGAATGTCGCTTTAAGTTGGTTCACTACCAATTGAGAGTCCAAGTGTACCGTGAGATGCTTAGCTTTGACCTTTGTGGCCAACTTTAGGCCTATGATGAGTGCTTTATATTTTGCAATATTATTGGTTGCATTATAATCTATTCGAATAACATATCTAATATGAACTTTATGTGGTCCTTTGAGGATAATCCCAGCACTGGATCCTTGGGTAGAGGATGCCCCATCAACATAGAGCCTCTATTTTAGTGCTTTGGAAGTGATGAGATCTTCTGGCATCATTTCCTATACAAAGTCTGCTAATGTTTGAGCCTTCACCTACTGTCGGGACTCATAGTCGATGTCGAATTCTCCAAGTAATATTGACCACTGAACCAACTTGCCAAATGTCTTAGGTCTTTGTAGAATTTTTCTCAAGGGGAAGTGGGACCTTACCACGATGGGATGAGCCTAGAAGTAGTTCCTAAGCTTTCAGGAGGCATGGATGACAACCATGGCCAATTTATTTAGTATTGGGTACCGAATCTCTTATCCATGAAGTACTTTGCTAAGTTAGTATACTGGAATTTACTGACTCTTATTCTCCCTCACTAGTACTGAAGCGAGGGATTCTTAGCCCATGGAGAGATATAAGTACAGTATTTCCTCTAAGATCAGTCTGCTAAGCCAAGGTGGCGAGGATATGAATTTTTTAATATCTTTAAAGGCTGCCTAGCAGTCTTCAGTCCAAACAAATTTTTTGGAATTTTTTAAAGCTCGAAATAGTAGTAGGCACTGTTTAGCTAAGGAAGAGGTGAAATGCCCCAAAGCCGTGATCCTTTCATTCAGTTTTTAAAGCTCGTGGATATTCTTTAAAGCTTTCATATTGAGAATGGCCTCTATATTTTTCAAGTTAGCTTCAATCCTTCTGTGGGATATCATGAATCCTAGGAAAATTCCTGCCTTAACTCCAAAGACACACTTCTCTATATTCAACTTAATCTGGGACTGGCTCAGCAATTTAAGGATTTGATGAAGGTTCGCAAGGTGTTGCTTTACATGCTTGCTTTTGATAAGAATGTCATCCACATATACTTCCATATTTTTCCCAATCTGGTTCTATAGTACATGAATAAGAAGAGTGTATTATATTAGAAATTATTATGTAATGGGTCCATGATGTGCTTTTCCTTTTTTTACACAACTCTATACATAAAGCAATATATATGTTTTAGTAAAAGGAGGCCTAGTTGTAAGAAAAAGGGAATTAAAAGTTACCACCCTATCAAACTATAATTGATGGAAAATTGAATTAGAGAAGGGGAAGAATGGAACAAGGGGCTAAAACATTAGAACAAATGTTAATAAGATCTTTTAATGGATGTAAGGGAATAAAAAGACATCATATAAGCGACACAATTAATGAAGATAAATGTGTTACCTTGTTAGTTTTACAGTAAGACTAAATTACATGTATGTGGGATTTCTTTCCTGCCATCAGTTAGCACATGTGTAAGCATTTGAATTAGGGTTAAAGGAGGGTAAATGTAACTCTTGTAATGCATTAATCCTCTTTAATCATGTTTGGCAAATTTTAGTTAATTAAAATTAATTGTTAACCCCTTTAACATTTAATCTCATTTATGTGTATTTTTGTTAATCTAACTAGGGGTAGAGCAAAGGTTCTTAAAAAATTATCTTTAATTTTCTATTATTTTATAAATTACTCATAGTCTCAATTTTTTTACATTAAAAAAACACAAATCAAAGTTATAAAAACATACATAAATCAATTTAGATTTTACAATGGTTTCATTATTTCTATTTTAATTTTATTATTGTCGCTAATTTACATTTTTTATTTTCAATTTTTTTTATATCAATTCTTATGAGAATGTTAATAAAGTAATCATATTAATATTGATTAAATATTATTTTCATAATTTTGAATTTAATACATGAGAAATCTTGTTAAATAACTGGTACATATCTTTTTATGACTAGCTATAGGACATAAACTAATTGTTACGAATAATTTTTTAATTTTATTCTTTATTAATTATATTGTATAAAATTTGTCGTAAAAATGTATAAAATATATTATGTAATTTTATTTTTATGATTTTTTAATAATTTTTTAGTTATTTGATATTTAAAAAAATTACTTTTATTGTTTATGAAAAGTTTAATTAATTATTTATTTATGTTATTTTGATTATTTCATATATATTACAATTCCTTTAAAAAATCAACTATACAACTTATACGTTATTCTTTATTTACCAAACAAGGTTAACAATAAAACTATTACACTTGTAATTGTTACTCACTTAATAGCTATTTTTTTAACTGCTGCACCCTATTTTTTTAACCCCAATTCAAATGCACCCTTAGTAGATATGGTCATAGTTTCATCCACTAAACTATTGCAAACAAATTATATTGAAAGTCAATAAAGTTATGTCAATTTATATAAATTAGCAATAGGAGCCACTAAATGGTTATGTGTATGTCAATTGTATAATGGTTATCTTGTAAGGGCCTTTAAGATTTATTTGAAGTAGTGGAGTAGTTTTATATAATTGATCTAAACATGTTGAAGTTACAACTTCATTATATGATGAATATGTTTGGAATGTAGCCTCAAACTTTTTTATGTCCATTATATAAGATTTTAGTGGTTTTGTCAGTATTTATGGAACATAATTATAGTGTAGTTGGCATTACTGGTTTTTATTGTGCAAAAATATTCATATAACTAAATGTGCATAATTGAGAGATTGATGCCTATTTTAATGTGGCTATGCATGGAAATTAAAAGAAGTATGAAGTGCTACGTATATCTACAAAAGTTATGTGTTATAGATAGTATACTTGAAAATAATTGATTATGCTAGTTAGGGTATTGTGAGCGACCAAATAATTTTAATGGAATCTTTTTTGAGAGTAAAGAAGAGAATGATTCGTTCTATTTATAGGATAGGAACAAATGTTTAGCCTCGAGAGAATGCAAGACATTTTATGTTTGTGGAGTCACCACTTGATTTCTTAAAAAAGTGTAAGGGATGACATCGTGTCACTCAATGAGTACCATCCCCAACATAGATTCCAGGTTCAGAAGATTGCATATATTTTTTGGCTATGTTGAATTATACAATACTAAATATTTGGCTATTGCATCACCTTAGTTTTAGAATGACATTTTATATATGCATTCATATCACATAATAGACGAAAAAGTAAATAAATAAATTATAATTATTTACATAGTTTTCCTAGTAAATACATTTGACAGAGAAAAAGAAGTATGAAAATATAAATCTAATTCTAGATCTAGAATACACCTTCAAAACAAGGGTTAGAACAACTATGTGCATTTATCCATTCACTTGAACATACATTAAGTAAGCTTAGAAAAATTGAAGCACTTAAAGAATGCAAATATAGTATAAGAATGATGCGAAATGATGGAAATCATTATGAGATATTAATATTTTCTAACAACTTAAAATATAAAGCGAAATGCTGATAAATGAAATAAAAAAAACACAATGAAAGCATCATTGGACCAAGAAATGAAGCTTTACTTAAAAATACGATCTAGATGATAAAAATGTATTTTTAAATGCAAATGAAGAAAATGTATTGTGTGAGAGTTAGTGAGTAATCTCCTTATGGGAAAATATATAGAGAGTGGGTTATCTTTTAGATTATATAGGGAATTTTATTGTATTCTCATAGGGGTATAGAGAGAAATATTTTGTAACTCTTATTATTTTTCATAGTGAAATTCTTCTAATTTTGCTCGTGGTTTTTCCCAAATTGTTTAGCGTTTTCCATATTAAATTTTGGTGTTCTCTTTCTTGTTGCTATTGTTGAGTTTAGTTATCGTAAATTATTGAGTTATTAAATTACTTGTCTCAGTAAAATTCTGTTTAAGTGTGTGGTATTTAAGTAGACCATTATGACCCATCACACTTTCTTGAGAATTTACCTTGTGGTTATTTTTAATACAATAGTTTAGATTATATTCACTTGTGCAATAGTTCTCAAAGTTGTGTTATATATTTTCTTTAATTTTATCATTTCAATTATTTTAGTTGTAATTTGCTTTATTTTATTTATAGTCTGATCCTCAATTTTTACAATAACCAGCCCAACCCACCTCCTCTTGCAATAACCACCACCTACTGCCTCTCCTAGTAAGCAATGCTACCTTCTCTTATACAATGACAATTGCTGCATCTTGCAGTAACCAAGTCGTTAATCATTGTTGCCTCTAATAGCAACTAGCTCACTTCCGACAGTAACCAATCTAACTTGCCTCCTCTCACTGCAATCTCTTGCATTGTTCCAGCTAGCTCGTCCACTCACCAACCTAGGTGAAATAGTTTAGGGGTTATTTTTTTTCCCCTAACAATAGAAGGCACCCTGATTCTCTCTGCCTAAACAAACCATACTCTCTATTTTATTTCTCTCCATTTGGCTCTATTGTTAAAACATTGAGGTTGTTAATATTTAAGATAAAGTTTGATATTTCCCTGCTATTGCAATCTATTGGTAATTTGAGCATAAGGTGTTTGTTTATTTTCCTCGAAGAAAAATATAACCATTATTTTTTGTATAATCTTTTCTGAATTACAGGAAAGGAAATGGGTATCATCACTTTAAAAAAAAAAAGAATTTTGAATGTTTTTAGAAATTCTAATTTCGTTTTTTTTCTTCATGGTTTCTTATCTTTTGTTTAATTTTTTAGTGTAATTGAATTTATTTGTTTTGGTTTTTACCAAATATTGAATCTTGATTAGTAGATTAGTGAAGTGAGTTAGGTTTTGATGGCTTTTATAGAGATTCTACTAGCTCAAAAAGTTTATAAAATGACAATGAACATATTTTTTTTAATCTTTTTTTTGTTAATTCTTATGATAAATTAAGAATTTATCTTATTAATTACATAGATATGCATAACTAGGAATATTAAAAATCCTTAAATGAAATTCAAAATTAGTAAATAATTTTTTTGAAATTATAATAATAATTGACACGAGTGCAAGAATCGGGAAAATTAATTTTTATATTTGTTAACTCATTTTATTTGTTTGCTAATAGTTATATAGTTTTATTTTATGTGCTTCACTTGCTTGTTCACTCTGCTAAAATTGGGGTGAATAGCCAAAATTGACATTTTTTGTGTGACAAAGCCAAAAAAGTTAGTTTTGGGGTTAATTTCACTTTGAATGATAGTTGAGGGGCAAATTGACACTTTAGCCCCAAATCTGATATAGCTGAATGCGGAAATCCCTGTTCCGCATCGCAGCCAGAACGTCAATCAGGGGGATTTCGAAACAGCAATCTATTAAATAAGTGTTGCTAGTGAAAATTTTCAGGCGTTCTAAAAGAAGATGCCGAAGCGGAGCAGAGATGTGAAAGTAAAGGAAGGAAGAGAGGATCCTTGCATTGAAAAGCCTGCAGTGTTGCCGCTGAAGGTGAGGTCCGGGTCTATATTTATATTGGAAAATGCCTCTATGAAAAAGGGCTACTTTCGAAAGAAGCAAAAGATGTTGAATTCAGAAGAAGACACTGATTTTGTACTGAGACAAGGGAAGAGTCCCAATGATTATCGTCCTGATATTGCCTTCGAGGCTCTCAAAGGAATTTTAGATAGCCGACTTAACAAATATGGTATGATTGGAGCTGTATATGTGCATACTGATTCTGGTCTTCTTTTCGAAGTCAAACCTCATGTTCGTATCCCTCGAACATGCAAACGTTTTTGTGGTATCATTTGTAAGTAGTTTCTTTTTTTTTTTTTTACTATCATCTTTCTAAGTGTTGTTTAAATATATCTTTAATGTAATATGTTTTCCCCTGAAATTTATCTAGTGGAATTATTCGAAAAGTCTTGCATTCGTGCTAAAGATACAGGGGATGTTCTTATGCGCGTTCTTGATGGACCTGTCACTCGCCATTTACCTAGCAATGCTCGTGTGATTGGTGAGTTTCATGGTTTCCCTTATTCAGAATCTAATTAATTGTTACTGCAGCAATGTACTGAAGGTGGTTTTATTTGACATTGCCAATGCAGGTTTATCATATAATTCCAAGAAATTAGTTGATATAGAAGATTATATTTCTGATGCATCTGATGATTTTAGCCCTGTTTTTGTGGTATACCTACATTATCCTCTTTCTCTTTGAACCTTTCCAGACTGCGATTTATAGTCTCACCCATTTGAACCTTTTTGAGGTCTGAAAATATTTTGGCTCATGTTGTTTTTAGGTGGGTGCAATGGTCCATGGCGAAATTACCAAGGAATACACCAATGACTTGATTTCTGGTAATTTCAAACTCAGTTGTATCAGTCACAATTATCATTCTTTCTAGATGTCTTCAACTGTATGCTTTCTGATGTCTGTGACAAAATGCAGAATCCCATATCATATACCAAAGGATGTATTATTCCTCAATTTATGCATAAAAAAATGTACATGTACAGTGATTGAAAGAATGAAAAAGAAAAATACAGACAAAAATGATACCCTTCTAAGTACATCCCTTTCAATTCCATCCTGTCCAAGCACTACTCCTAGGTGCATTATGATCCCTTCTAATTGTTTGTGCCCATTCAAACACTTTTATCTAGAATTGCAGCACAATCTTTTCCTTGCACGAATTCTTGATTTGATCATTAGTAGTTGTTTAGTTTTGATTTTTTAACACACATAGCTATTATTAGGCTCATATCCTTTTCCTCATACATGAATGAGTGAATATTGATCCAGCATTCAGGCTAATGCTTTTAGAGACCTTGATCATAAACTTATACACTCACATTCTAGATTATTTAGTTCAGGGATTTGGGCTCTCACATGAATTTTTGTAGTTGGTGCAAAGATCTATAGTGCATATCTCTTGTTCAACTTGTACTCGGTACCATCAACTGCTTAATGATTAATTCAATGCCAGATTATGGAAGACTTTGTTTTTGACACACGAAACTGCTATGATATAAAGTTGTTGAAGGATCACTTTGAAAGGTTTTGAATTGGTTGGTCAATGTAATCCCAATATCTTGATTTTGAACGGCAATGCTCCACCCAATATTGATATGCTGCCACCAATAAAATTATCACTTATCAGCATCGCTTCAACATGGAAGGATGTCTGTGTTCAATCCCTTCTTTTATTAGCCATTTGCTTTTCTTTCTTATGGAGCTTCTTAAGAATGCCAAACTACCGTGTCATGTTCTTGATAAAATTAAACCAAACAATTGAGGCTGATTATCGACTCTAAGAGTGTTGATGAGCTCTTTTTGGGAATCACCTTGGACTTAAAATGTTGACGTGCTAGTTTCCAAAGAAATTGGACGTCCCTTTCATTGTGATATGTCGTTTATAGTCTTGAATAATTAAATAATTTAGCTACCTCTACTTAGTTCAGGTGCTTTGTAGTGTTATACTTTTTTCGTTGTCATATTTTTCCCGGAGTAATTCCTTTGGTTTATACATATGCATATTTCTAGGTGGCATAGTTATTATTAAAGGTGCAAGGCACGGGAAGGAGCAAAGGGGTTGGTGTCTAGGCTTGAGTGATATGGGCCACAAAAGAGGATAAAATTAAAAATTAAAAAAATTCATTTCAATTTTGCATGAATAAATTGTTTAATGCTAGAGATATTTAAATGAAGAAGCAATTAAAGGAATTGGTAGGAGACAGTTGTGTAAACTAAAACATATTATTGGTTCAAAAAAAAAAAAAAATTATGGAGGCAAGTTCCTTATTAACATCACGTGCCTTTCAGTGTTTGAGGTGCTAAGGCTTGTGCCTCACAGCGCACTAGATATTTGCATGGGCATTATTTGCATTCTTGTTGGTTTGATTAGAATATACCAGGCTGTTAAGATCAAGTGTTGTTTTTTCCTTTGCTTGTTTGTTCAGTTTCGAAGTACCCACTGAGTGCTAGATGTTGCATAGGCATTATTTGTGGAGCAATCGAGCAGAAATACAAGCTTCATTGAATGTCAATCTTCTTGGAAAGGATCTGTGAAGAATGCAGAATGCATTTGAATTGTTTAACTGAATTAGAGTAAAAGTCTTATTTATTGAATGTCTGTCTTTGTAGCTCAACAAAATTTATTCTAGATACATTTAAATCTTTCATGTATTTTGATGAACGATTGCGGTCAGTTAATTTTTGATGAATATGCTAGAACCTTATACCTGTTTTACAAATTTTTCATTTTTGGTTAACCAGAGATAAAGCTTTTATATAAATTTTTTTGATGTTGGAGAGCGACATAATAATTAGAAATTTAAGTTTTGAAATTTTTTTTTTAAAAACACCTAAATCTTTTGAACCTTTTTAACAAATCAAATGGGTGAGTCGAGAAAATTTTTTAAATCAATTTTCTGAATTTTAATGGAATTTAGTTTTCAACACCCTTTTATTAGTTAATTAGGAAAAAGAAACTTTCACGCGATTCTGGTGGATTATAAAGTTGAATTGTAATGTTCATATGCTGGTGGTGCAAGTAATTGGCAAAAGTAAAGATTATGTCAGTAGTTGACTGAAATTTGGCGACTCACAATCTTCCGAGTTTTCTCCCGATAAGGAATGAACTAAGTTAAGTAAGTGGACATCAGTGGTATCTTCCTAGAGAGATAAGCCCTCTGTTGTAAAGGTTTTTAAGCTTTCCTCGCATGAGCAAAGAGCAAGCGGCTTACTTACCTAAGAAAAAAGGGCAGGATTTTATTTAGAAAACTCGTGGGTGGTTGGTTTGGGATGTCGGATGAGGGATTAGCTTCATTGAACTGAAAGGGCTGGTCGAAAGCTAAAGCAGTACAAGGAAGTTTGATAAAAAGGACAAGTAAGTTGGCTTCAAAAAGGTCTAGACTGGACAACAAAAAAAAGGACATTTAACCGAAGAGCCCTAGACCAATAGACCAATAGACCAAGTTACACGGCTAAAAGGAAAGTGCTCGGCTCGAGCCCTTCTCATGGGATCGGCTTGCCTCACTTTCAAGCTTCCACTGGATCAGAGATCTTTCTTCCCTTAGCGGCTGAGAAAGAACAGGAAGACCAATCCCTGAACGTAGTGCAACCTACGGTCCTTCTGAAGCCGAGAAGGAACTACTTCTTTCAATCCCTGCTGCCCGACACTGCTCCTCAAAACCACGCTAGCTGTTCAGCTTCTAGAACTAAGCTAAATAGAAGGGAAAACCCGGGACGGGAGACTGACTAGCTCGTCAAGTTCAACACAGTAAAAAAAAGTACTCTATAACAAGTTGGACCCTTTAGAATAATATTTAGTTTTTGCTCAACCACTAGTATTATTCTTGAGAATAAAATTAGGATCGGTCTCTAGTCTCCATGCTAGAGATGATGCTGATATTGATTTATACAGGGTAGGGGCACTTGAAATCACTAGTGATACAGAAAAATGAGAACCCGCGCTAGTATCCGCCATGCTAATTATGCCTTGTCTACATATTGTGCTGTCCTCACCGACTTTTAACTAGCAGAGGTCAAGCTGCAGTGTATAAACAACATGAAGCTATCACATAGGTGGTGGCCCCCTAGGTCTTATGGAATCCTCGTTGTTATATGGTTGAATTCGTAAAAGTTGTAAGGATATCCTACGGTGTTTTACTTACAAGAAAATAGAGTGACCTAGGAGAGCTAATACCTACATAACATAGGAAAATTGATCAGTAAAAATCTTAGGTTTTATTCAATATCACCCCTAGGGGTAAAAGAATTTAAAAAAACAAAAATGAGAACTTTTACTAGCATGCTAATATATACTCGACCTGTTGGTGTGACAGATAATTTTGCAGACTGAAATGCTATTATTTTTTTATAGGATGATTACTTTGTATAATATTTCTGACACATGATACCTAAGGAATGGCAATTGCTTTATGTTCAGCTCTTATCTTCCTAACGAGTTAATATTTGCAATATTTCAGTTTAACAAAATAAATAAATAAAGAACATCTGGCCCCCTTCCTGCCATTTAGGTTCTTTTCCATATATACTCAAAAAAGAAAAACAGGGAAGTTTATGTGCAACTAAAAAGCAAGAGCATTCATCTATCATACATTTAATAGATATTTTGCCAGCAAGACTGAAGCTTGATGCTACTTCTAATTTCACGTATGCTGATTTTTTTTTCAGTTCATGATAAATTCAATGTTTTTTGTTTGTCATAGCCCAATCCTCGTTAGCCCTTCTCATTATTATCTCAACTAAAACAAAAAGGAAAAATTTCACAGAATATCATTTAAAAATTTAAAGTTAAAATTTACATTATGAATTTAAATCACATATCAACATATATAATATAGTAAAACTCCATTAACAAGTTACTTGGGCGGATATCTTACATTCAGATTAGCTTCGGCAATTTTTTCAACCTGTACAGCCTTCCCACTTGCAATTGTTGCAGTCAATTCTGCTTTGGCTAGCTCCTGAAGCTTTTCATATTTGTTTCTGCTTCACTTTCCTGCAATTATAAAGAAATAGCAACTTGAATTGCTAAGTTACAAATACAGTACAAATAAAATAGTTAGTTTATAAATACCATACAAATAACATAGTTAAATTTAAATTACTAAACTTAGATAAAATTTAAAATTTTTAACCTCAATATAATTTTTTTTATTCTTAAACTGTTTTTAACCATGAATAGTTTGAATTTTTTCTTAATATAAATTTTTAAAAGTTCATTTTTATATAAAAAATTTATTTATATTGAAACTTGAGCTTTAGTTGAGTTTAATTTGAGTATATAAGATTTTTTTTTTAAACTTCAATGTTTTATATTACTTTAATGTCCAATTAATTTTTTTTTTTGTAAACTTCAATGTTTAATTAATTTTTCAATTCTTAATTAATAACTACTTTAATTTAGTTGGTTACTTTTATATTATTTTAGGCTATAATTATTTAGCCACTTATTGTTGAAATTAATTTTAATTTCATACAATTAAATAATTACTTATCATCTAACTATTTATTTAGTTCTTAACTAATAATCCCTCTATTTCATTCCAGTTGACATTTAAGGTTTTTGAATTTATTCCACTCCAATTGACATTTTTAGATTACCAATAAAAAATAAATTTTCTTTCCAACTTTACCCTTCTCTTAATTTTAGAGTAAATTTGAGTATTTAAGAAATACTTACAACTCCCAATTTTTTTTTCTTTTCCAACATGAATTGATAATTAGCAATTTCATTTTGCATCATAATGAAAAAAAATTACATATATATTCCAGCAAGAAATTAAAAAGATGTTAAAAAAAAAATGTAGAGATGCCAAGACTCCATAGATGAAGAGTTATATTTTAAATGAAAAGAAATGTAGCTATTGTTTAAAGAAATATATTGTGATTAAAACTATTCATAATAATACTTGGTAGAAAATTAAAACTGTTCATAATTTGTGATTGAAACTTTTGATGGGAGAAGAATTTTATTTTGAATAAAAATCACAATTTCAGTGGGGAGAACAATTTTATTTTGAATATAAAAGTTGCACAGATTACTAATAATAGGTAGATAAATGAGTTTAATTGAAGTAATTATAATTCATAATTTTTAATCTTTCTAAAAAAGGGTAATGTAGTCATTTGCACCTATAGTTATGTTTATTAAATGAGATTCTTAACCTGTTTGACCAAACCTTAAACGTCAATTGTCATGAAATGGAGAAAGTAAGTATTTAACTTTATAGGTTATTTTTATATTATTTAATATTTACTTGATTTTAAATGAATTGTTTTTAATAGAATGAAAAGACATAAATAGTTGTATTCTATTCTAAAATATAATTTCTATATAAGTTGCTCAAATAATAGATTATTGAGTGGTTATTATATTGACCATTAGAAAAGCAATATTTAGCTCGATATCATTTTAGCCTTCTTTTTTTCTTAATGCATGTTTGTTATATTTTTTTGATGGTTATGTTATATAACAATTAACTCAAGATATATTTAAAAAGAAAAAAGAAAAAAAATTCAAGATAAAATTTAACAATTTTTTCTACTTTATCTTAATTGATTATATTTTTAATAACAAATAAAATTAGGTCAAATGCATAGTTTCACTCCCTGAACTTTACTCAATTAACCTTTAGTACTCCTCAACTTTTATTTTGTTTTATTCAGCCTTTAAACTTTTATTTTGAACCTACTTAACTATGATAATATATAAAATTGAAGTATTTTATAAATTAATATTTTATAAAATTTTATGTTTAATTTTTTAAAATTTTTAAAATTTTATGTTCAAATGTGTGTGTATATATATATCTATTAAAATATATAAAATTGGGTTTTAAATTCGCACTAGTCATCTATAGTGAATAAATTTACCTTTGATTTCATCTTAATTTCAATGATGCCACCTCTATTTTGCCATGTGATTTATCGATTTTTTCCTTATGTGCAAGAGTCACCCTTAAAAGAAACAACGTCGTTTTACACGAATGATGTTATAGGCCCTCATGTTGTGTATTTTGATTCTGTCATGCCCGGGATTATTGTCATTTCGTCCCTATCTTATTTCATGCTCTAACCCTAAATGACATCTCTTTCATTTTCTTTTTACCCTTGTCGCTTTCTGCCTCCTATCCTTTCTTGCTTCTCTTCCTTCTCTGTCTTTTCTCTCATCTTTCTCTTCTAATTCTTTCTTTTGTTTGCTCTCATTTTACAAGATTGCTTCCTTCCCATCACCGATATGCCTTGTTATTAGCATTGGTTAACTTCCTTTTTTTTTCCTTTAATTCTTTCTTTTGTTTACTCTCATTCTACAAGATTGTGTCCTTCCCGTCACTAATCCGTCATGTTCTTAGCGACGGCTACCTTCCTTTTTTTAAAAAAGGAACTCACTGTGTTCATGCCATCATTCCCTCTCATTCTGCGAGATTGTGTTTATTCTGTTATTTATCCAACACGTTCTTAGCACTGACTACCTCTTTTTTTTCCTCTTATTCTGTGAGATTGTGTTGATTACGTCATCGATCCAACGTGTTCTTAGCACCTACTGCCTTTTGAAAAGAGTCCTAGAGGGGGGTGAATAGGACTATCAAATAAAAATAAGAAATTAAAAGAATTCTTTGTAAGAATTGAATGGAAGTTGAGAAGGAAGAATGAAGAACACAAGATTTAAGGAGTTCGGATTTAACAACAATCCTACATCTCCACCTAACTTATCCCTAAGTTAGGATTTTCAATCACCCACAATCTTATTTACAAGATTGAGATTATACAAGAGTTTTATGGCTCACTCTTATAGCCTTACAACATGAGTTTTCAAGGCTCACTAAAAAAAAAAAAAAAACCCAAGTGTTTCAATGGACAACACTTAAATCAATTCCTTTAAAAATAAATCTCAATTCCCTTCTAATCTAACCTAAGATTTAAGATGGAGAGAAATTCTATTTCTAACACACACCCAACTCTCACAAGAGTTATATAAACAAAGAATTGTTTCAGAGAATTTGAGAGCTCAATGAATGCTTAAGAAAGAATGAATGATAAATAAGTTACTTAACTTTCATTTAGCTTTAGAGGTATTTATACTAAAAAATATAGTTGTTGGAGGTGCAAATGATGCGTCTAAGGTCTATATTTTGAATAATTGAAAGTGATGCTATTAAACAACTATTCATGGATTGAAACCATGATTGGCTGCTTAAGACGTTTGAATTTTTCCACACTTTCTTCATATAAGCTTTAGATATTTGAATTATATTTCCATATCATTTTGAATCATCCAAATTTGACTTTTGTAGCTCAAGATATGTCCAAAATACTAAGAGCTATGCAATCTGAAATGCAAAATATTGTCAGACAGCTATATCCAAGTTGAACCTGTGATTTTCTATTAAAGAAATTTAAATTTTCCCATACTTTCTTCATGAAAATTTTAGATATTTGACTTATCTTTCTATATCATTTTTAATCACATAAATTTGACTTCTATAGCTAAGGATATGTCCAAAACATTAAGAGATATGCAATTTGAGATGGCAGACGTATACTGGATTTCAACTCAAAATTTTCATACCCAAATGAACTCATATTTTGAAAAATAAGCCCAATTCAAAAAGCTCAAGATGTCTAATTTAAATGTGAAGAAGATAACTTTCTCATTATAAAGCTCTAAGGATGTCAAAAGCCTCCTTGAATCTTAAAGGTCCAATCAGCCGAGGATAATCATACTTCATTTTAACTTCCAATAGAGTCTTAACTTATACACACTTAAATAAAAAAATTAAATGCTCAAAATTAAGTTTGTTATGATCAAAATTTAGATTGATTATTGTTAAGGTCAACAATCTCCCCCTTTTTGATATTGACAAACTTATTTTGAGTTTGATTAAAAAATAATACAAAGTAAAGTGTGTAATAATATTTGTAATAATAATGATACCAAATGTAATAAAATATATTTCTTTATTTCTCCCCCTACGAATATGG
Source organism: Mallotus nudiflorus (assembly GCA_947683625.1). Classification (NCBI taxonomy): domain Eukaryota; kingdom Viridiplantae; phylum Streptophyta; class Magnoliopsida; order Malpighiales; family Euphorbiaceae; genus Mallotus; species Mallotus nudiflorus. The sequence goes on from CANTUR010000152.1 coordinate 4,179,042, forward strand.
ACATGATAAGAAATATAAATTTATAGATTATTCCCCTTGATAAAAAAATATAAATAACTTAAAATATAGCAGGAGGAATAAAAACATGACATTCTTATAACAAATGTATTAAAAACATAAAATATGATAACATGATAATTTAAATAAATGTTAGGCAATGCGAGGAAATAATTTCGAACATATATGCATATAGTTTTCATGACCCAAACCGGGAGTCATGACTGGTGCTAGGGAATGAGAATTCTTTTGAATCTGAAACCCGTAGCAAGCCTTAAAAATAAAAGCACATGTAGTAAATAAATAAAAAGTACAATTGAATTAAAATTTTTTCAAATTATATATGAATATAAATACTCAATATCCTTTCATAAATAAAAAATGTTCATATAATATATCGGATACAAAGTATTAAGAATAAAAGAATACTCTTATAATACAATAACACTACTGCTGCAGTTTTCATAATACAAATCGGAGTTTAAATATAAATTTTACATGATCTAGCCGAGGCAGAAGAACACCGGCAAAGAGCAATACTACTAAGGTCTGACAACACAAAATCTCCTGAAAAAAAATAATTGAGGGGGGTCAGACCTCACTGAGTGAATTATTATAATATATATACATGAAATCTAAACCATATACAACCAGGCATCTGTATATATATATACATATACACGCATTTCACGTAAATACCAAACTCTGCTTTTATATATATAATAAATGCAAAAAACATTTATTTTAATATATGAAGGATCAAATAGAACCCTATTTAGTCGCAACCTCAATCAATAACAACTATCTAGTCATACAGGCTCACTTAATTCCAAATCAATTCACTTATTACATTATGGACAGTAGACTAGCCCCGAGACACTAAGTCAATCGAGCTCCAACAGTCTAACTGTCAGTGTGATTGGCCTCGAGACACTAGGTCAACCGAGCTCCAGCAACCACACTATCAATCATATCACATCTCAATCAAATAAATCAAATCATTCTCAATCAAATCATAATTACCACAAGTAATCCTCACTCAACCCTAAATCTATCGCATCGATATGTACACGGTCCTAGTGCTGCCCACTAGGTAGCATGTTCTATCGATATCCTTCATTTAAAATAAAACATTCATACAGAAAAATAAATAATGCATAATATCATTCAATAATGACAAAATAAATCATATATATACTAGAAATATACCTAAAATAAACTAAGTATATTTCAAGAATATATATGCTAAATAAATTCGAAATTAACCATAAAAATATACCAATTAAAAATCAATAATATACTAAAACATTCTAAGTATATATATCAAAAAATATACTAAAAGTATACCTAATTATATAACATGCATGTATCAAAATAAACCCTAAACATACCAAAGATATACTAAAAATAAACCGAAAATATAATGAATCATTTAATACATAAATCACATTTAGACATAAAATAAAATGTAAAATCCTTATTCATACATCCTAAATGCATTGCATATATAGTATAATAACTTACTAATTCACGCTCCATGAGATAGACTCGGCGGGCCTGGTTCGATAGGTCTCAGTCTCGGTGCAGCTAAAAAATAAAAAATAATAAAATATTTGAATAAACTTCTAACTCTACGCTTCTAGGATTACTATAGAAAGACTCAATCAAAATTTCAAAACTAGACTTGGATCAGTTGTCATATTTTATGAGAAATCTACCAAAAATTCGACAGAGTCTCCTTTGTAAAATGGACGTCTCCCTACAAAAGTAGGGTCAATCCTGCACATAAAATATACTTCTAAAATCACAAGGTACAACACCTCGGGTTGGGACCCCAAACTCCATAAATTCCCAACCGAGGTTCACAAAACACAAACCAACAATATTAAATAATAAAATAATAAAAATCATCAAAAAATCCATAAAATACTATAAACCTTTATTTTTCCAACTAAAACATAAAATTCTAATTTTTAAATAATATTTGGTAATAAAATTCATAAATGGAATAAAATTCCTATTTTAAAATTAAATTAACATAAATTGTAAATAATATTTAAAATCATAATTTAACATCATAAAAATAATAAAATACCCATTTAAACTCAAAATAATAAATAAATTTATTATTTACATAATATTCCAAAATTATCACAAATTAATTAATAAAATCTCAACTATTATACAATATTAATGAAAACCAACTTTTCAAATAATTAACCTAAAATGGTTAAATTCACGATTAACTATGTAAATAGTTCAATTATATAATAAAATTAATTTAAAACCCATTTTTATCACTAAAATTATAAAAAATATATATATGAATATAATTTTCAAAAATTAATATTAATTGGTTAAAAATTAAAAATAATTTATAAAAAATATTTTAATACTCTATATAATTATAGAATCATTTAAAATATAATATTTGACTATATTTTTAGCAAAAATCCATAATTAACCTATATTCAAAAATTACATAATACAAATAATTTTCTCAAAAATTATATAAAATCAAAAAAATAATTTTATCAATATATAATATCATAACATTACTAAAAGCATACAATTAACCAATATTTTAACAAAAAATAAAAATCTAACATAGAATTCTAATATTTCCATAATACAAAAATATTTCTAAAAATTATATAATATATCAAAAAATTATTTTCTCAACATTATAATTACTAACATACTATAATAACACTAAATTAACCAAATTCATAATTAAAATAATTAATTAACCTAATTAACAATAATTCATTTTTAATTATTAAAATATTCAATAATTAACCAAAAATCAAATAATCTCAAAAAAAATAAAAAATAAAAATATGTATGAGTATATTAAGATGCATAGATCAATATTTAAAAAGGAATTTATCAAGAATTAACCAAACTTAAGTTAAAAAAAATAAAAACGAAATTAGACATAAACCAAAAATCAAATAAAACTTATAATCAGACAAATTTGAGCTTCAACCAAGCTTAGGATCGTCTTCCCCATAGCTCAAGAAGTCAACCAAGACAAGCAACTCAAGCCCTCATCGATTGGAGCATCTCCGATGACTGAATATGCAGTTACTACTGTTGCTATTGCTTCGCACGATCCGACGATGTGCTACAACCCTGTTAATGGCGGTAATGACGGGAAGAAGATGAGAAGATGATGATGACGACAGGTTGAAGCTATGGTAGCTTTGACATGAGGGTGAGGGGTGATCTGTCGCAGAGAAGAAAGAAGAAAGAACATGGGAAAAAAAATGGGGAAAGGAAGAAGAGAGAATAGTTGATCTGATTTTGGCTTTTGACCATATATATATATAAACTAACTTTACGTTAATCAATAATAGCCACATGTATATATATATATATACACACACACACACACCCCACATGGACACACACACACATGCACCAATACAATTAAATATAATACAACAATTGAAATTAATAATATTACTAAAATAATTGAATAATAAAAATAATATTCCTAATAATATTAAACAACAATAATAAAAATAATAATAAAAATAATAACCATGATTATAATAACACACAATATTTATAATAATAACCCACATAAAATAGCAATGACAATAATAATATTAATAATAGTAGTGGAATAATTTAAAAATATTAATAATACTCATAATAATAACAAACAACAACAATAATAATAATACACTTATCAATCATAAAATAATAGTAACACTATTGAAAATAACAACAATAATAGTAACTTTAATATTTGAATGATAAACTCCAAAAATAATTATTTTACATGAGAAAATATATATACGTAAAATAACGATAGTTAACTACAAATAATAATAATAATATAAATCCCGCATAAATAAATTATTTTACATAAATAATTCTTTTAAAATAAAATACATAATTAACATTAGTAATTAATAATAATAATGTATGATTAAACTTTAAAATTATTAATACTGCATATCCCAAAATATATATTTATAATTTAAAAACAAGGGTCATTACAATAGTCCTACTAAAATGCATCACTTTCTATGGGAACAAAACAAAGATACACCAAATTTTTGTAAAAATATTCATATCTTATCAAAGATCAAAACAATTCCTAAGAAGATATTCATGCCTTATCAAAGATAAAAACTATTCCTAAGAAGAAATTATACATGAATTATGCATGTATAAACACAATAATAAAATATTATACACATGTATAGTAATGCATGCCTTATTAAAGATAAAAACAATTTCTAAGAAGATATTTATGTGTTATCAAAGATAAAAAACCATTCCTAAGAAGAAATTATATATGAATTATGCATGTACAAATATAATAATAAAATATTATACACATGTATAGTAATAAATAACAAACTAAAATATGTTTCTTCTCCTTTTTCAAAAGCAAAAACAAAAGAGAGAAAAATATAAAGGGAAAATGAAAAACAAAGATACTCAAAATCTTTATAAAATCTATGTCATACAAATGTAAGCAAAATAAAACCTTTTGTAACATATGATGTACGACAAAATTAATCATAATGTTAATATGCGTGCAAAAATTTAAACAAAATTTCTGCCCTTATATCAAATAAACATATAATATGTCACTAACATAAACACATTTTTTAAGGGAGTTTTGAAATTAAAATCAAACTAAGTATACATGTTAAAAAATAATTAACTAGGTACACATGCAAACTTAAATTATTTCTCCTCCTTTGACAAAATGCAAAAGGAAATTTAACAAGATAAACCAAATATAAGTTGATGACTAAAAAAAATTTTAAGATCAAAATCGAAATATTTATCAATCAAGGTAATCAATAAGCATGACATGATTTCACATAAAAATAATTCAACATCAATTAAATATAAAATCAAGATAAACTAGAACCATCAATCATGTCTAGTTCATGCTTAATGAAATTTAATCTCTCTTCATTGAGAGGTTTGGTGAAGATATCTACAAGTTGATTATTTGTATCAACAAATTCAAGTGAATATCACCAATTTGAACATGATCATGCAAGAAATGATCTCTAATGTCTATATGCTTATTTCTAGAATGTTGAATGGGATTTTTGTTAATTTTAATAGCCCTTGTATTGTCACATTTGATTGGAATGTGATAAATTTTTGCAACATAGTTTAACAACTATTGTTTTTGCCATAAAACTTGTGAACAACAAAGACTTGCTGCAATATATTTAGCTTCAGTAGTGGACAAGGCAACTGAAACTTGTTTCTTGATAAACTAAGAAGATAAACATTGTCCTAAAACTTGACCAATTCCAGAAGTGCTTTTTATATCTAGTAAACTACTAGTAAAGTCTACATTAGAATAACTAATCAAGTCAAATAATGAAATCTTAGGATACTAAAGTCCTAATGTATTGTACCACAAAGATATTTGAAAATTCTTTTGATAGCATTCAAATGAGACTCTCTAGGACTTGATTGAAATCTAGCATATAAGCAAGTAGCAAACATAATATCGAGTCTACTAGTAATTAAATAAAGAAGAGATCCAATCATACCTCTGAATCCCTTTTCATCAACCGGTTTGCCATTCTCATCTTTATTAAGTTTGGTTATGGTGCTCATTAGAGTTTCACTTATCTTAGCTCCATCCATGCCAATCTTCTTAAGAACATCTCTTGCATACCTGGTTTGATTGATGAAAATCTCATTTTTGCATTTCTTGATTTGTAGTCCAAGAAAGAATTTGAGTTTACCCATCATACTCATCTCAAATTCTCCTTGCATTAAATTAGAGAATTCCTCACACAAGCAATGGTTAGTAGCATTGAATATAATGTCATCAACATATATTTGAACAATTAATAAATCATGCTTGGATTTCTTTATGAAAAGAGTTGTATCAACTTTTCCTTTAGAGAAACCTTTCTCTAATAAAAAGTTGCTCAATCTTTCATACCAAGCTTTAGGAGCTTGTTTCAATCCATATAATGCTTTAGAAAGTTTGAATACATGATTTGAAAATCAAAGCTTTCAAAACCTGAAGGTTGTTCAACATACACCTCTTCTTCAATAAAACCACTTAAAAATGCACTTTTAACATCCATTTGATAAATTTTGAAATCCATGAATGATGCAAATGTAAGTAGCATCCTAATAGCTTCTAACCTTGCAATGGGAGCAAAGGTTTCATCATAATCAATGCCTTCCTCTTAATTATAACCTTTAGCTACTAGTTTAGCTTTATTCCTATTTATGACACCTTGTTCATTCATCTTATTTCTAAACACCCATTTAGTGCCTATAATAGGATAGTGTTTAGGTCTAGGAACCAAGGTCTAAACCTTGTTTCTCTCAAATTGATTTAACTCTTCTTGCATACCAAGGACCCAAAATTCATCATACAAAGCATTATCAATATTTTTGGGTTCAATTTGAGAAATAAAGGATAAATTAATAATAGAATTTAATTGAGATCTAGTAGTTACCCCTTTTGTAGTGTCACCTATAATGAGGTCTTGGGGGTGAGCTTTTTTGAATTGCTAATCCTTTGGAAGTTCATCCTTAAAGGTAGGTTGAGATGTCTCCTCATTTTCCTCCTTGCTTGGATCTTCAATTTCCAAAGGCTTACTAGCATTTTCTTCTTATGTTTCCACAATCTTGTTATTACCTACAAGATCATCAATACTACAAACATCCTTTCTAGGATCAAGATAGTTTGATTCATTAAATACCATATGTATTGACTATTCAACTATTAGAGTTCTCTTATTAAAGACCCTATATGGTTTACTAAAAGTAGAATAGCTTAGGAAAATTATTTCATTGGCTTTAGAATCAAATTTTCCAAGATTGTCCTTGGTGTTTAATATAAAGCACTTGTATCTAAATACTCTTAGATATGATATTTTAGGTTTTCTATTGTTCCATAGCTCATAAGATGTTTTATTTAAAATTAGTCTTTTGAAAACTTGATTTGAAATATAATAAGATGTGTTAACATCTTCTGCCCAAAAGTATAGAGGCAAATTATACTTATGAAGCATTGTTCTAGCCATTTCCATAGGAGTTCTATTTTTCTTTTCAACTACCCCATTTTGTTAAGGAGTTATAGGAGATGAAAATGTATGAGAAATACCATTTTCATTAAAATAGTTTTTGAAAAATTTATTTTCAAATTCGGTTCCATGATCACTTCTAATAGATATAAAAGTATTTTTCTTTTTCAACTTTTTTTGCAAAATTTTCAAACGTTTTAAATGCATCATTCTTATAAGCAAGGAAACATACCTATGTAAATCTAGAGTAATCATCAACCAATATATATGCATAGTGCATTCCACTGAGACTATTAACTCTAATTAGTCCAAATAAATCCATATGTATAAGTTCAAGTGGCCTAGAGGTGGACACTATATTTTTTAGCTTAAATGAGGACTTGGATTGTTTTCCCTTTTGGCAAGCATCACAAGGTTTATCCTTAGTGAATTTAAGCTTAGGTAAACCAATCATAAGTTCATATTTATAAAGATTATTCAAAAGCTTAAAATTTGCATGTCCTAACCTTCTATACCATGTCCATATGTCATGGGAGATAGACACTAAGCATTTTATGTCTTTGTTATCAATTTTATTCAAATCAATGACATAAACATTGTCTACTCTTTCGCCACTAAAAATAACTTTGTTTTCATCAAGACTACTAATAAAGTAATTTTTAGGATAAAAAGTTACTTTATTTCCCATATCATATAATTGACTTATACTAAGAAAATTATGTTTAAGACCATCAACAAAAAACACAAAATGTGTAGATAAGGATTAAGGATTACATATTTCTCCAATGCCAATAATTTTTCCTTTTGCATTATCTCCTAAAGTAACGTATCCTTCATCCTTAGCATCAAGTTTGTTGAATTGCTCTTTATCTCATGTCATGTGCCGTGAACATCCACTATCAAGATACCATTTGCTTTTTATTCTTATGGATTTCAAGCACATCTACATAATACAATTTAAGTGTTCTTTTGGACCCAAACCTTTCTTGGTTTAGGTTGATTAGTTTCAAGATAATCCATAGGAAGTAAATTCATATGCAGTCTTCTATAGAAGAACAAATTATTAGTATGTCCTTTGATCATGCAATAAGAACATATAATATTTTTGAATTTATTCCTCTTAGAATGAAATGCTTTCCTAGTGTGTGCAATATGCCTTTGGTGTTGTGTGTATCTCCCATGGTTTTGTGTCATTAAGTGAGACATGCATTGGTAATGGTGATGTGAATTTTAATAATTTTGTGCAACATGTTTATGTTCATTGTATTGTGTAGCATGCCTATTATTATTGTGTCTAATATACATATAAGCATGCTTGGGTTTAGGTGCTATAGTTTGAGTCTTACCTTTTTGTGTTAATAAGGATGAATCTTATAAGACTTTTCCTTGCTATTTAACACATGAGATCTTTTAGCTTTAAAAGCTTGAGTCTCATTTGATTTGGAGGTTGAAGGAGTGGAATCATATGAAGCTTTTACAAAATTAATATGTGATAAAGATGATGAAGACATTCCATTCTTATAACTAATTCCATGGGTATCTTTATGAAATTTTTAAGAGTTAAGAAGACTATCTAAAGTTTCTTTTCCTCTTTTAAATTTAGCAATGGAATTATTTAATTCTAAGACCTCCTTAGAAAGCTTATAATTTTCATCATTTGCTTTCTTAAGTTGATCTTCCAAAGAATTAGAAGATTTTGCATCACTAACAAGTTTTTCTTTTCATTCAATAAGTTTAGAAAAATTAATTTTTAAAATTTCTAATTCTCTATTTAAGCTACCTAACTCATGCTTATAATGTTTATTCTTAGATAATAAACTTTTGCATTTAACAAGTAATTTGCTCATAATAGAGCTCTCATCATCATCATCATCATTATCACAATAATTATCATAATCATCAAAGGAAGAATAAGAAGTAGATGGTACCTCATTTTCATTTTCAAGGGCCATAAAGCAAAGATTGGCCACCTCTTGTTGTTCCTCTTCCTCTTCGAATTTAGAGGAATCATCCCAAGTACCTTTGAATGTCTTCTTCTTATCTTTTGCTCCCTTATTCTTGAATTTGAGTTTAGGACACTCACTTCTAATATGTCCCGGTTTCTTACATTCATAGTAAGTAACCTCCTTAGTTTTCTTCTTCCCATCTCTTTTGAACTTCTTATTGAAGTCCCTTATTCTTGAGAAGTTTTTCTTTCTTAAAAACTTCTTGAAGTTCCTAGTGAGCATGGCAATGTCACCATCTTCATCACTAGAATATTTGATGCTTTTCTCTTCACTATTTTCTTGAAGAGCTTTTAGAGAAATGCTCTTTTTCTTTTATTCTTTCTCTTTTTGTTCTTCACCTCTTTACTTAATAGTGAGCTCATGTGTTAAGAGCTTACTAATGAGCACATCGATTGATAAAGTGGAGAGGTCTTAAGCTTCCTCAATTAAAGTAACATGAGATTCCCAATCCTTCTTAGGTAGGATTCTTAGAATCTTGTTGTTTACTTCTTCCTTAGAGAAATATTTTTCAAGTTTCTTAAGGGTTGTAAGGAGAGCATTGAGATGATTTGTCATCTCCATGATTGATTCATGAGGCTTCATTTTAAAAGTTCATATTCATACATATGAAGTTAAACCTTCTTGCTTCTTACTTGAATGTTGCCTTCGTTGTGGTTTTTTAAGGTCTCCTATATTTCTTTGGCCAACATACAATGTTGAAGCTTGCCTCCTTCTTCTCTTGTCATTGTGGAGACTAGAGTAATCATAGTTTTTTTATTTTTGCAATTTTCTTCCTTTGATCAATACTCTATTGGCTTCTTACAAGAGTGGTTACCACACCATCAATAATAGTTGTAGGTGGTTCCCAAACTTTTAGGACAATGTCCTAAAGTTTGATGGAATCACAATCAAGATATAATTCCATTTTGAATTTTCAATGTGGATAGTCACTACCATCAAATAATGGTCTAAGAGAATAGATTTTTTATAATTCACTTCCCATAATCTTGTATTCTAGCAATGAAGTACCTAGAATTCAAGTTAAAGAGTCCTAGAGGGGGGGTGAATAGGACTATTAAATAAAAATGAGAAATTAAAAGAATTCTTTGCAAGAATTGAATGAAAGTTGAGAAGGAAGAATGAAGAACACAAAGATTTAAGGAGTTTAGATTCAATAACAATCCTATGTCTCCACCTAACTTATCCCCAAGTTAGGATATTCAATCACCCATAATCTTATTCATAAGATTGAGATTACATAAGAGTTTTATGGCTCACTCTTATAACCTTACAACATGAGTTTTCAAGGCTCACTAAAAAAAAAACCCAAGTGTTTTAATGGACAACACTTAAACCAATTCCTTTAAAAATAAATCTCACTTTCCTTCTAATCTAACTTAAGATTTAAGATGAAGAGAAATTCTATTTCTAACACACGCCCAACTCTCATAAGAGTTATATAAATAAAGAATTATTTAAGAGAATTTGAGAGCTTAATGAATGCTTAAGAAAGAATGAATGATAAACAAGTTACTTAACTTCCATTCAACTTTAGAAGTATTTATACTAAAAAATATAGTTGTTAGAGGTGCAAATGGTGTGTCCAACATCTATATTTTGAATCATTGAAAGTGATGCTATCAGACAACTATTCATGGATTGAAACTATGATTGGCTACTCAAAACGTTTGAATTTGCCCATACTTTATTCATAGAAGCTTTAGATATTTGAATTATACTTCCATATCATTTTGAATCATCCAAATTTGACTTTTGTAGCTCAAGATATGTCCAAAATACTAAGATCTATGCAATCTGAATTGCAGAATACTATCAGACAACTATATTCAAGTTGAACCCATAATTTTCTATTGAATAAATTTGAATTTGCCCATACTTTCTTCATTAAAGTTTTAGATATTTTAATTATATTTCTATATCATTTTTAATCACATAAATTGGACTTCTGTAGCTAAGGATATGTCCAAAATAGTAAGAGATGTGCAATCTGAGATGGCAAACGTATACGTGGATTTTGACTCAAAATTTGCATACCCAAATGAACTCAGATTTTGACAAATAAGCCTAATTTAGAAAGCTTAAGATGTCTACTTCAAATGTAAAGAAGATAAATTTCTCATTATAAAGCTCTAAGAATGTCAAAAGCCTCCTTGAATCTCAAAGGTCCAATCAACTCAAGATAATCATATTTCATTTTAACTTCCAATAGAGTCCTAACTTATACACACTTAAATAAATAAATTAAATGCTCAAAATTAATTTTTTTATAATCAAAATTAAGATTCATTATTACTAAAGTCAACGCCTTCCTTTTCTTTTTTAAAAAAATCTTACTTTCTTTTTGTCATTTTAAGGATCAATTTTCCATGCTCATTTTTGGCCAATTTATCTTTGAGCATGCAATCTTTGATTTCAGTTTTTCTTTGTTTAAAAATCTTAATAAGTAGGGTTCCTTTTTTTTATTTAGGTTAAGATGTTTTTACTAGTTGCTTTTATGTCTGCGATCTAGGGAGATCTCATTGCTGATGAGAAAGAGGGCCATAAAATGGAAGAAAATGGTTGAAGGTTATCTCCTTCCACTTCTTATTTCCTATTTTTTAATGTGATTTTTTAAAAAAATAGCCTATTTTTGTATGTTTTTCTTGCACTATCAATTGATTCCTATGTTTCCTTTGAATCTCAAGTATCGTTTGGTGTAGGTTGGAGAAGATTGTTATCCAGTTTCGAGGCCTTAAGGGTAGGACTTTCTATTTCATTATCCTTTTTTTTTTTTTGCTTTTAATTTTATATGTATTCAGTATGGCTAAATTGTCTTTTTTTCCTCTTTACTTCTATGCCTAATCTGTGCCACGCTTGAAATCACCTATTCATTAAGCTATAACATCGCCTGATTATGGGAGTGATCCAACACAAAGTGTAACATTTTTGTTGTTGTTCTGTCTTCGTATCAAGTTATCTTTAATTGTCTTCATTTTTTTATAGTCTTTTCTGCCTTTTCTATTTCTCTAATTGCATGTTTTTCTTTGGATATGGTGTTTCCATTTTCTTGCCCTCTGCTTGGTCATTTTTTTCCTTTTTAATTATTTGTCTGCACATGTGTCTGAAGTGCAATAAGTTGGCCATTTAAGTCTACATTTTTTCTTTGCATTTTGTTGCCTTGTCTTTGGTATTTTTTTTATTTCCCTTTTAAATTATTTTGTTGTCACTATGGGTGTAGTGCAATAGCCTGTGTCGAAGTCATTTTGTGCCCACTTGAATCGTGCCAAAATATTATATTTTATTGGCCATATAACATGTTTCTAGCTGTTTCTTAATTAAATAAGGTGATTTTTAAAAATGTTGTATTTGGTTTCCTTAAAATGTTGCATAAAAGTTTTATCGTTAGTTTTGTCTGTGGTTTATAAGAGTTAGTTTCTCCTATGTCTATACATGAACTCAATAGTTTTTGCTATTTTTGTAATTCTAGTTTATTTGCTTCTCTTTCTATTTAGCCTTCCTTGATTTCCTATTTGATGCTTGAAAATTATGAATTATGTCTGAAATTTTGAATTAGTTTTTAAACTAGATTGAGTATGATTGAATTACAATTTATTGGTGTCATGTGATTGCAATATGCTCTTTTAAAAAATGTGAGTAAAAAATTTGCTTGTGCTATTTTTAAATGTTAATTTCACTATCCCCCTCAACATTCAGTTCAACCTCCATCTTTGTTTTCATTTTTTGGTTAGGTGATATAATTTTTTTTCCTCTTCTTTTATAATACGTATTTTTAAGCACCCAATTTTAGGATGCATTTGTACATGAATACGACAAAAGCCTCTATGATGAAAATTTAGTAAAAAATTGACCTCTAGTGTTAAGTTTTGTGATTTCAAGGAATAAATTGCAATGTTTTTTTGGTTTAATTGTAAAAAAATGAATTTTGTAGGGGCATATTTGAAAATGTGCATAATGCTAGTTTGCATTACATAATGTTGATCAGCATTACGTAATGCCAATTGACATTACGTAACGCCAATCAATATTACATAATGTTGATTGGCATTACACAATGCCAATCGGCATTACACAATGTCGGTTCACATTTTACAATGCTGAGGTGATAAAAATTTTCAGTAAAATTTTTTTTACTATGATTGGTCCAAATTTAATTTATTTTTAATAAATAAATTAATTTTGGTATTTATCTATAAGGGTTTTGCTTCTAGTACACGTCTCTTGTGAGTATAATTTTTTTTGAAATTAAAACTCTTAACTTGTTTGTTTTTGGGAAGGAAGGGATCAGAGCTACTATGATCATGCAACTCCTATAATCATGTAAGTGGTTAGCTTAGGAGCATGATATAAAAAGAAAAGATTGGTAGAGAAGAGAGGGGGCTATGTAAAAAAGAGAGAGAGGAAAAAACCTAATTAGTTATTGCGAAAAAAAGGGTTAATTGAAAAAACACAGAGGGAAAAAAAAGACCTAACCTTATACTGTAGGTTTCAAAAAAACCTTTTCAAAGAAAAAAAATATGTTCTTTTCAAAGTCTAGAAATCTAGAAAACACAGAGTCAATTTTCTCAAAACGGTGAAATCTCATTATGAGGGGCATTCAAACAGCATCTGCACAACATTTTTCATCTTCTACTCCTTTCTTTTTATTAGTTCTTTTCTTTTATATCATTATTTTCTTTTTATTATTTTTTATTTTATTATTTCTATGTTTTTATTCAGGTTTTATTTTCATTATTTTGTTTTTTTGTTCATTAATTCTAATCTTATTTTCTTTTTTTTATTCTTTGTGTTTCATGATTCTAGTGACGAATACATGATTGAACCAAGGAAACTCACGAGGAATCCATAAATGAAAGCCAAGAGTCAAGATCCCAAATTTAATTTAATTTTGCTTAGTTTAGTTTAGTTTTCTTTTTTAGGTTTTGAATTTGTTTAATTTGTCTTCTTGAGGGTTGTATTTTAATTTAATTTTATTTATTATTTTGGTAGATTTTTTAATAGCCTCGATAGTGGGAATAATGAAAATTTAGTTCTCTTGTTCTTAAAAATTAATTAGAAAATTAGGTTCAATTTGTTAAACCTTAATTAAAATCAATAGAGGCAGTAGATTAATTTAGGTTGCATGTTAATTAAAATTAGGGTTTTTTAGAAGAAATAATTTAATTGCATGGTCGATCTTTTTTATTTGTTAGTTTTGATTCTTTTTTATTTGTTAGTTTTGATTTCTTTATGTTTTTGGTTTTTTTTTTTTTGGTGTTTTGGGCCCTAAACCCATGTTTAAGCTCTAACCCATTTAATAAATAGGCTTTTAATTGGATTTTTAGGTTTAATTTTAAAAATCAATGTAGGCCCATTTAGGTTAATTTAGACATAGGCCCACTTAATTTAATTAATTTAGACTTAGCCTATTTAATTTAAGTATTTTCCATAATTTATAAATTTAAGGTCACTTTAGAATTAAAACATGTAGAATTAGGCCCATTAATTTAAATACTTCATAAGTTATAGATTTAGGCCCTTTTTTAGAATTAGAATTAATAGAATTACGTTCACTTAATTAAAATTAAATAAGAATTAGACCTATTAGTCTTTAGGCTCACTTACAAATTAAAACATGTAGATTTAGCTTATTTAATTAAAATCAATGTAAATTAGACTAACATAAGGATTATGATGAATGCATTGTTTACATGTATTTTCGTGACTAGTTTGCCTGGAGTTAATTGTTTTAAATAAGGGACTATATGAAATTGCATGTAAATAGAGGATAACATAGTAATTTATAAAGTAATTCTAAATGAACACAAGATTAAAAGAAGTTGGTATTTTGTATCCAGAATTTCCTGGTTGTGGTGCTAGCTTATTTTTAGAGAATCGAGTACCACCATTTTTATTTGTCCCAATTATTACCCTAGGTGGTGACTTCTTATCTCCATTCCATGTCTTTATGATAATGGTTACTGTGTTCTTTAGAGCCCTGAGCTCAAATAGTGTCTTTATGATGGAGTCGCCACTATAGATGGCGGGGTTTAGCGCACGCCCAAGATTTTAGCAACCGCGACATTGTTTGAGTTTAGGGCTCTAGTGAACACACTAACCATTGTCACAAAGACATAGCGTGGAGATGAGAAGTCGCCACCCAGGGTAATAACTGGGACAAATAAAAATGGTGGTACTCGATTCTCTAAAAAAAAGCTAACACCACAACTAGGAGATTTTGGATACGGAATACTAACTTCTTTCAGTCTTGTGTTCATTTAAAATTGCTTTATAAATTACTATGTTATTCTCTATTTACATGCAATTTCATATAAACCCTTATTTAAAACAATTAACTCCAAGCAAACTAGTCATGAAAATACATGTAAACAATGCATTCATCACAATGCCTAGGTTAGTCTAATCTATATTGATTTTAATTAAATGATTTAAATCTACATGTTTTAATTTATAAGTGAGCCTAAAGATTAATCGGCCTAAGTCTTATTTAATTTTAATTAAGTGAACCCAAGTCTATTTATTTTAATTCTAAAAATGGGCCTAAATCTACAACTTATGAATTATTTAAATTAATGGGTCTAATTCTACATTTTTTAATTCTAAAGTGATCTTAAATCTATAAATTATGGAAAAGGCTTAAATTAAAAGGGCTAAGTCTAAATTAATTAAATTAATTGAGCCTATGTCTAAATTAACCTAAATGGGCCTAAATTGATTTTAAAATTAATTAAAATTAAAAATCCAATTAAAAGTCTATTTATTGAATGGGTTAGAATCTAACGTGGGCTTAGGGCCTAAAACACACAAAAATCAACAAACAAGCCCAAAAATATAAAGAAATCAAAATTGACAAATAAAAAAGATCAAACATGTAATTAAATTATTTCTTCTAAAAAAACCTAATTTTAATTAACATGCAACCTAAATGAATCTATTGCCTCCATTGATTTTAATTAGGGTTTACCAAATTGAACCTAATTTACTAATTAATTTTTAAGAACAAGAGAACTAAATTTTTAATTATTCCCACTATTGGAGCTATTACAAAATCTACCAAAATAATAAATAAAATTAAATTAAAATACAACCCTTAAGAAGACAAATTAAACAAATTCAAAACCCAAAAAAAAAAAAAACTAAACTAAACTAAGCTAAACATAGCAAAATAAAATTAAATTGGGATCTTGACTCTTGGCTTTCATTCATGGATTTTCCATGAGTTTCCTTGGTTCAATAATGTATTCATCACTAGAATCATGAAACACAAAGAATCATAAAAAAAAAAAGATTAGAATGAATGAATGAACAAAGAAAATAAAATAATGAAAATAAAACTTGAATAAAAACACGAAAATAATAAAATCAAAATAATAAAAAGAAAATAATGATATAAAAGAAAAGAACTAATAAAAAGAAAGGAGTAGAAGATGAGAAATGTTGTGCAGATGCTGTTTAAATGCCCCTCAGAATGGGATTTCATTGTTTTGAGAAAATTGACTCCGCACTTTCTTGATTTCTGGACTTTTAAAAGAACATAGTTTGTTTCTTTCTTTAAAAAAAAGGTTTTTTTTTTTGAAATCATAGTATTAGGTTAGGTCTCCTATCTTTTTTTCTCTCTGTGCTTTTTTCAATCAATTTTTTTACGTAGTAGAGATTAGGGTTTTTTTCTCTCTTTTTTTAGTCAGTCCCCTCTCTTCTCTACCAATCGTTTCTTTTTATATCTCATTCCTAAGCTAACCACTTACATGATCACAGTAGCTTTGATCCCTTCCTTCCTAAAAATAAACAAGATAAGAGTTTTAATTTTGAAAAAAATTATACGCGCAAGAGACGTATACTAGAAGCAGAACCCTTCAGATAAATGGCAAAATTAATTAATTTATTAAAAATAAATTAAATTTGGACCAATTACAGTAAAAAAAGATTTTTACTAAAAATTTTTAGTGCCTCAACATTGCAAAATGTCTACCGACATTGTGTAATGTCAATTGGTATTATGTAAGGCCAATTGGCATTACATAATGCCGATTGGCATTGTGTAATGCTAATTAGCATTGTGTAATGCCGATTAGCATTGTGTTATGCCGATTGACATTACATAATGCCGATCAATATTATGTAATACCGATTGGCATTATGCACATTTTCAAATATGGCCATGCAAAATTCAATTTTTTACAATTAAACCCAAAAAACATTGCAATTTAGTCCTTAAAATTATGAAACTTAACACTAGAGGTCAATTTTTGACTAAATTTTCATTATAGAGGCTTTCGTCACATTCATGCACAAATGCATCTTGAAATTAGGTGCTTACAATTGGCCCCCTTTGTCACTATTTGCTTGACAAATTACGGCAAAGCAATAGAAGCACACAATTTTGAAGGAAAGAATAAGGGTACTTAATTGCATCCTAATTGATGGATTGATGCTTAAATTGATGTGCAATTTTAAGTAAGATGCTATGTTTAGCATGCTTCACTATATTTCTTATAGAACATTTAGTGAGATATATACAAATGAGTTTCACTATATTCCCTATGGGACGTTTAACGTTTCATGATTTGAGAACATGCTATAGCTCTTGTGGAACATCTAGCAATAATACCATAACTACTATGTAGTGTCTGGTGAATTGCACTATATTCCCTTTGGGACGTCTAGTGATAATGGATTTCATTATACTCCCTGTGAGACGTTTAATGAAATATATGTAATGATTCTCGCTATATTCCTTGTGGGATGTTTAGCATTTCATGATTTAAGAACAAGCTATAGCTCCTATGGAATGTCTAATAATAATACCATAACTACTGTGTTGTGTCTGGTGAACTACACTATATTCCCTTTAGGACATTTAGCGATTATACTGCAATCCATAATTGCTCGTGATTAGTTGCAACCCTTTCATTGCTCACTAATGATGTTGCAATCCGTAATTGCTTGTGATTAGTTATAACTCTTTCATTGCTCACTGATGATGATGTAATCCATAATTGCTCACGATCAACTGCAACCCTTTCATCGCTCACCGATGATGTTGTAATCCATAATTGATCGCGATTAGCTACAACCCTTACATTACTCACCTTTGATAATGCTACAGTCCATAACTACTTGCTGATGATGCTGTAATATATAATTGCTTGCAAATTGACTACAATCCTTTTATTGCTCGCCTTTGATGCTACAGTCTATAACTGCTCATTGATTTTAATTTACTGCAACCCTCTCGTTGCTCGCCTTTGATGCTGCAATCCACAATTGCTCGCAATTTTTATCTTTGGTTGTTTGATCCAAATGCTTTGAATTCTTTGTGCTGATTGATTAGCATTTTTGCTAACTGACTTTGAATTTTACTATATTGACTGATTAGTATTCCTCTGCTAACTAATTTTAATTCCGTTGTGTTAACCAACTCTATAAGTTGGATGCACTTCCTTTTGGATTTGCAATTCTTATAGACTTGTTAAAGTTAGTTTCAATCATGATGAATGTACAAAAGTACATTATAATGTTGAAAATTTATGAGAAAATTCATCATTTTATCATGAGATAGTGTGCACTCTCGTTAATTTTTTATTTTTATGACTATCATTTATTTGCCATTTATAAAGGTTAGAGGCATTGTTAACCATCTTATGCTAAGAGCATATCTTTTACCAAGTGAAGAGCTTACTTCCACACCTAATTTTAGGGAGAATTTACTAAACAAAACCCATGAAATTTGAGTATAAACAAATCAAATTATGAGTATCAAAATAGTCTTTGAATTATTTTTGTGCTTTTCTTCCTTATATGAGTATTCCCCTACCTTTCGTATATTACTCAATGTGGATACCATTGGAAATGTCCTTTGGATACTCATACTCTTACAAAGCATTAGAGTAAATATAATAGTTTTTGGCATGGTTCTCTTTTAGTATTCCCCCGCCTTTCTTGTATTACTCAGCGTGGATACTGCCAAAAGTTTCATATGGATACTTTTACTCATTTATGAGCATTAGAGTAAATTATGCTTGCTCTTTTTTGATTCTCCTCTTAGTATTCCCCTGCCTTTCTTATATTACTCAGCATGGATACCGTCAAGGGATTTTGTACTTATACTTATTTTTGAGCTTTGGAGTAGATTATATGCACATTTATTATTCAAAAGACTAAAAACATACTCTAAAATTCAAGCAATTTATACTGTAAGTCTGCAGGTTTTATCTTTGCATTTGCTTCCCCTCATTCGGGTGCAAAGCAAGCATTATAGTTTATAAACTCTCAATATCAAACTGTTAATTACTCATATGAATTCTACAAGGTTAATAAAAGAAAGCCACTATGATCAAAGGTCATAAGATAGGCTTTTCACACATGATCTCATGAAGTGGATAAATTTACTTTCAATTTATGGATTTTATCATTGAGATGGTATTTATTATAGAATCTAAAGAAAGAGAGTTATGTAACTTCCCTTTATTATCTTGATGAGTGTTTGCCATACAAGATGACACTCTAATGAATGATTAGCATTTGCAACCTTTCCTATTCTTATTGATGCGCTAATTTCTTTCCCCTTCTTCATTCTCTTTTATTTTTCCATGCACAAAATACCATAAGTTAATATGGTCTATTTACAAGTGAAGAAATTTTATTAAAATACAATATTATTCTTTTTGCATTCTACCCTTTTGATTGTGGTGATGATGTCTCTGATCAAGAAGGTCATGATACTCCACTATTGAAGTTGTGGCTTTAGGCTACATTTGTATTTCTGCCGTTCCATTAATGTTAATGTAAAGGACTTCATTCCTCTTCTTGATATCTCATACAAAAAAGGTTCAAGAGTTAAAGATATTATTTTATGATCAAATAAATTTTCAAAGTGCATTCATTTTAGGTTTTGAGTGCATCCTTCCCTTTTATAGGGCCGACAAAAGTATTGCTGACATGTTGGACCTTCTTATCACCATATTCCATACCCTACACTAGATTGATTATTATGGAGAGATATTCCATATGAGACTATGGAGATGGATGTTGAATCTAAGGTTCTTGAGTGTTCTATCCAACCTCTTAAGGTCGCTAGGATGATGCTTTTACAAGTGTCACTATCGGTGATATTCACTTATTGGATAGGCTTATGATTTATTGGGCTCCTGAGGTCTAAAGTCCCATTAAGTACCAGGTTCACCTTGATAGTGTTCCCCTTTTCCTTCATATGTGAACATTCTGACTACCTTTTTGCACTTTTATAACATTAATTTTGAATGTTAATAGTAAAGTATTTGCACAATCTCGCCTAAGCTCAAAGAATTTATTATGCAAAGCAGGTATATCACAACATATGTATGCAAATGTATGCACGTTATGTATGACATGCATGATCCTAATAGGTCTTGGTGGCTACATGGCAGCTGACAGAGAGACGAGTGTTGCTCTATGGCCTTATTGGTAGAGTGTGGTATTTAGGCGAGCGAGTCCATCATTGGTGGGATGGCCCATATATGAGGAGAGTTCCCGTCCCTCCTCTTAGTGACATGTTCTTAGGTCATGAGCTTTATAGTGATGATCTTGCTACTGTTACGATGGGATTCCCCTCTAACAGCCTCTTTGAGAGCACGAGTTTGCCTTATATTAATGATGTAGCTAGTGTGACCTTTCTTTCACCTCCACCTTCTCAGGTAGATGTATCTCATCTTTCGGGTTCAAGGATTAGGCCATCATGTGGGTCATCAAGAGTTGCTTCTTCTGATCCGGTAAGCCTTTATTCCTATTTTAGTGCAAGCATGTAGCAAACTTTATTAGTAAGAAAATGTAATTAATTTGCATTGTGAGAACTTATCTACAGTAACACTAGAGGAGATCCATATCTCATTTTGAGGAGGATAAGGGCACGTCCCGTACTGAGGCGACTAGCCATGCTAGTGGTGTGGCTTCTGGTGGTACTACTCTTGGGGACTTGACAGTTCAGCCGTCTTTGTCTTTACTTGGGATGGATATGCTTGGTAGAGTAGTGAGTTTCAAATTGCCTAGACCTGGCTTTCCTTGGTCGAGTATTGCTCCTGTTGATGCTACCCATTTTCATGTTCTCTATTTATTCTTGCTTGTGTTTCATTTATTTAGTAAGTGGCAGTTAAATTATTTGCTTGCTTTTGTAGATTCCTATCTCCTCTAGTCAGTACTAGTATACTGTTGCAAGGAGTGCATAGTAATGCTTTTTGGAGTTTACTACCACTCAAATGGTATGCCTTCTTTATTATACCTATTTATTTTATGCTCATGTTTTATGTATGAGTGTATGATATGCAATATGTAATGTAGGTTGAGCACTGTCTTGCTAGTCATGAATGGGAGAGAGAGCGTGCAACTTATCATGACCGTATCAGTGAGCTGGAGTCATGACTATTATCCTTTGCGATGAATGATAATGAGTCAGGACTAGACAAAGGGGATGCTTGAGTAGGATTAGTGCTTGCTTCTGATGGCAGCCATGACCAATGTAGTTGTTTTAGGAGCTAGGTGTAGGGCTTTTGGCTTGTGGTTTGCTTTATTGTATTATTTTCCTGAGGTTGTGGACTCTAGGTGTTATATATGGGCATTTGTCTCGCATGTTGTATGATGCTTGTATGATGATGATTGTATATGCTTTTTGCTGTGTATCAATGATGATGATGTTTGCCATTACTATTGTCTACCTCTGTTCCCTTTTTTGCCTAAGGCATCTCCTTTTGGAGCTTTTCGCGCTTAGCAGGGTTTTTTTTTCCTTTTTTGCCTAGGGTGTTTCCCTTCAAAGCTTTTCATGCCTAGCTAGGCCTTTTTTTGCTTCAATAATAGTGGCTGATCTTGAAGAAATAGCTCAGAGAGGATGGTAAGAACCATGGTCATATAATGAAAGAAAATGCAAAGCATGCTTGATGCAATTCATGATGATAAAATGTGTTGCACTTTTCAAAGACATTATGGATAAATTGGCAATCATTCTCATTTTAGTATAATCATTTAAGAAAAACACAGGTGCATTCTTATGAATTTCAATCTTGAGGTTACCTCGTCCTTAACTAGCATTCTCAGGTTTTCTAGTTAAGTATTTTCTCTCTTTCCCTAATTTTTGCCTGAGATGCTATTTTTAGGTTTTTAACTCAATGAGAAGTCCCTAACTTTTGCCTGAGCTACCATTTTTAGGTTTTCAACTCAATAGGATTTTTTTATGCCTTAGATGTAGTACTTTTTTAGACGGTATGTATTGATAGGTTCAGAGAATTCGTTGCCTTCAGAATCCATCAACTTGACTACTTCTTTCGATAAGACATGTTTGACCAGGTATGAGCCTTCCCATTTTGTCTGAATTTCCTTTTAGGTTCTGGAACGTTCTGTTTTGCTTACTTTAGCACCTAATCTCCTACTTTCACACTCTTATGTTTTACTCTTCTGTTGAAGGTCTTGGCTACTTGAGCTTAATACAAATGTGTGTGGTATAGAGCCTTGAGCCTTTGGCTATTTACGAGAGTGAGATTGTCATGCCTTTGTCAAGCTCACTATACTTCTAGCAATTCAGATTTGACCGTTACCCAAAGAGACTTGATTTCTATTTTAATTGGAAGAACTACTTCTGATCTATACACTAGTGAGAAAGGAGTTACTCCTGTTGAAGTTTTGACTATTATTTGGTACCCCCGTAAGGCATGTGGTAATCTGTCTACCTAATCTCAGTAAGTCTAAGTCATCTTTGATAAGATCTTTTTTATGTTATTATTTGCAGCTTCGATGGCCCCATTTATTTATGGTCGGTAAGGAGAAGGTTTGTGATATTCTACTTTATAACTCCTTAGTAGCTCTCTAACTTTCCCTTGGAATTAGACACCGTTGTCAGAGATAATATGATGGGGGATCCCATATCGATAGAATAGGTTTCTTTTGATGAACTTAGCCACTTGCTTGGCTCCTATCCTTGCCAATGATTTTTCTTTGACCCATTTTGTAAAGTAATCCATTGCCACTAGGATGAACCTATATCCATTTGAGGCTGTCAGTTGGATTTCCTCAATTATGTCTAGTCCCCATACTGAGAAGGGCCATGGAGAGGAGATGTAGTATGGTTCTATTGGGGGAAGGTGACTGACATTCCTATGGATCTGACACTTATGGCATTTCCATACAAATTTGATGCAGTCTTCCATTATCATCATCCAAAAGAACCCTTGTCTGATTAACTTCTTAGCCATTATTGCTCTATTCATGTGTGGATCATAAACACCCTCGTGTACTTCTTCTACTACTCCTATAGCCTTAGTTTCATCTAGACATCAGAGTTGTAAACCATCTAAGGTTCTCCTGTATAACACACTTGATGTGATGTGAAATTTGATGCTTAGTCATTGAATAACTACTTTGTCTCTTTCATCTGCTCGATCAAAATAGGCTCGTTCCTTCAGATATCTCTAGATGTCATAGAACCATGACTTTTTAGCTATTTCTATCTTTGTTATTCTATAATTTTTATGACAAGGCTATCCTAATTTGAGTAGAAATAGAGGCTTTATGGGCATTTTAGATGGTCCTTCCCATACTAATACTAGGGAAGCAAGTGCATCTACCATCTGATTGTGATTCTTAGGGAGATGAATGAATTTGCATTTTTGGAAGGGCTTGGTAAGTAGCCTCAAGTGGTCCAAGTAAGGCCTTAAGTGATACTGTTTCAGTTCCCACTCTTTCATGGCATGATTGATTACTAGCAAGGAATCTCCAAAGATTTCAACTTTTGTAACATTTAGGGCTATCGATGCTTTTATTCTAAGTGTGCATGCCTCATATTTTGCTTCATTTTTTATGACTTTGAACTTGAGCTTTTTAGCAATTGGTACTACTTCACCTTTTAGAGATTGTAGTATGACACTGACTCCTGTGACGAATGATTAACTGCTCCGTCAAAGTACATGCACCATCCTTGGATTTCAATGGTTGAGTTGAGGTTGTCTAGAAGTCTGATTGGATTTCTTTTGAGTCTGGAATGGGGTTGAGAGCTAGAATTTTTAGCCACTGCTCTCCCTTTTATTGCCTTATTAGTTAGATATTGTACGTCAAATTCTATTAGCAGTATGAGCCACTTGGCAAGTTTCCCCACTAGAGAGGGAGCTTTATAGAGGTACTTTATTGGGTCCATTTTAGACGTGACCTAAAAAGTAGTGTCTAAGTTTCTTCATGCCCATACCATTGCCAGGAATATATGTTCGACTTGGCTGTACTTCTCCTCATATGGCAATATTTTCTTGCTTAAGTAATAGATTGTGTGTTTTGTTTTTATTTCTCCTTCCTAGGCTAACATTGCACTGATTGCATTCCCTTCAATGGCTAGATATAGGGTTAGAGGTATCCTTGGCTTAGGTGGTCTTAGAACCGATGGGTTGGCTAGGTAGCTTCTTATCTTGTTAAATGCTAGCTGATACTATTCATTCCATTCAACCGGTTGATCTTTTATGAGTAGGTTGAAGATCAATTCACACATTGCTATCAACTTAGCAATGAATCTACTGATGAACTGTAGTTTCCCTAGAAACCCTCTAATTTCTTTCTCTATTTTTGGCATTGGCATCTCTCTAATGGCTTTTACTTTGTCTGGATTCATTTCAATCCCATTCTGACTGACAACATATCCCAACATCTTTCCTGAAGTGACCCTAAATATGCATTTCTTTGGATTTAGCCTAAGATTGTACTTTTCAACCCTTCTAAGGAACTTTTTGAGATCAGAGGGGTGTTATTCCTTAGTTCTTGACTTGACCATCATGTCGTCAATGTATACGTCCACTTCTTTATGTATCATGTCATGGAACATTGCAGTTGCCATTCTCTGGTAGGCTGCCCTTGCATTCTTTAGTCCAAAAGTCATTACTCTGTAGTAGTAAGTACCCTATTCTGTTATGAAAGATGTCTTTTCTTTGTCAATAATGGCCATTAGGATCTGATTGTACCTAGAGAATCCATCTATAAAGGAGTACATTGCACATATGGTGGCACTATTAACTAGTATGTCTATGTAGGGTAATAGGAAATCATCCTTTGAGCAGGCCTTGTTCAGATCTCTGTAGTCAACGTAGATGCTAACCCTCCCATCTTTCTTTGGTACTAGCACCACATTTGCTAACCATTCTAGATAGTCTATTACCTCTAAAAATTTTTCCTTGATTTGTTTCTCAATGTCTTCTTTCACTAGTTGGGCCTATTATAGTCTGAGTCTTCTCTATTTTTGCTTTACCAGTTTGCACTCATCTTTGGCAGGAATAAAGTGTTAAGCAATGTCTCTGTCAATACCAGGCATATCATCCTATGTCCAGACAAATACTTTTGAATATGTTATTAATATTTTTTCAATTTCTCTCCTCTCTTCAGGGGTAACATCTTTCAAAATATGCAAAATGCGTGGTTCAAATTCCATGCCAATGTTAAATGATTCATTGCATATGGAATGAATGTCAAATATACTAATGTTTTCATCAATGCAATGCACACTACCATTAGGAAAGACATCAAACAATTTAGCAAAATTAGATTTCATTGCATTAACTTTAGAGTTCATTACATCATCATTTTCAAACAAAGAAAAAGTATAGAGATCATCATCAGCAATGTCTTCAAACAGGATGTCATTAATGCTCGATTCGAGGATGGTAGCAACTTTAGCATGATTGATAGCTTCAGTCTCATATTCTATCTTCATGTTTTTTAGCAGTTCATAGATGTTAGTCTCGATGATCATGTCTAGTAAGTGTTTCTCCTTAAGGGTGTCATTGAAGATCTCGAACCTAAGTTTCTTGATTTCGTTGCTCATCCATTCCTCAACTTGTCCTTGATAGACTTAGGTTAAACTTTTAGCCATAAAAGAGGTTGATTTCTTAGCCCTAGTATCCTTTTCAGGATTATACCTTAGACTGTTTCTGTTGGTTAAAAGTCAGAGAATTCTATAACTCCAATGTTTCTTCCTCCTAATCCTATTCTAGGCAGATATTGCATGTTCTTCATTATAGCAGCAACTTTGGGATCGACATGACTGGCACTAATCATAGAAACCTGGAATTTTGGTGGGACTATATTTAGACAGGCAATAATATTGTTTGTTTTAGCAGGGATGGTAACAAACTTTCCACTTAGAGGGAACTTGATCTTCTAATGCACAGTGGAAGGTATGCCCCTTAATGGGTGGAACCAAGGTCTTCCTAGCAATAGGGCAAAAGTCGAAGGGATGTCTAGGACAGTAAATTTTGTTACTAATTCAATATCTCCTATTGTAACTACTGCTTTGAAAGTGTTGATGACTGGCTTCTTGGAATCATTATAAGCTCGTATGACTACATTGGATTCTTCCAAGTTTTCAACATTCATCTTAAACTTATATAGCAACCTTAGGGGGCAAACATTAATGGCAAACCCATCATCTACTATAACACATGGAGTCTTCTTAGTCTTGATAATTGCTTGTATAAAGAGAGGATGATTGTAGACCCTTCCCTCGAGGGGTAAATCTTCATCTTAAAAGGTGATTGCATTTAAAAGAGCTTTCATTAAAGAGGCTATCATTTCATAAGGTAAGGCATTAATGGCATCTTTGCTTCATTTAGTGCTTTGACTAGGGCATCTCTGTGCTTCTTGGATGCCATGAGTAGGTCCTAGATACTAGCTTGTGCCAGAGTTTTCTTGAGTTGTTTAAGGATAGTGTCTTCCTCTTTGACTGGAGCTTGATCTCTTACTACTTCTTTCTCCTTAGAGGGTTCCTTTTCTTTCTCAGGAGATTGATATACTCACCCGCTAGGAGTTACATGATTAACTACTAGTAAGGGCTTCTCAACTGCTTGCTTATCTATTTTTGTACTACTATTCTGCTCCCAGACAATGATTTTAGGATCATTAGAGTCATACCAGATGTCTATCCATGTGACTTGCAAGTTCTGAAGCTAAATAGTACTGACCATCCCATCTTTGTTGTCAAATTCTTCTCCCCAACCTGAGGGTACTATGTCTTCTAAAAGTGTGTGGGTAGCAGGAGGTGCTGTATATTTAACTTTGTAGTCGAACTTCCTAGATGGTTGGCCCAATAAATCCCATATCTCATGGTCACTGCTGAAATTTTTGTCTATGTCTACTTCTTCTAAGTAAGGGCAATCAATCACTTCATTATTCATAGGGAGAGCTACATCCTTGGCTCATTTTTGCACCATCAAGTGGGGAAGGAATTTTTAAGGCATTAGAATGTATTCAAAGGTAGAAGGTCATTGCTCATCTTCACTAGAATCATGAGGCTCAAGAATGGGATTTGAGGGTTTGTTCCCTAAGGGCTTATCTTAGGTTTCTTATATTGCTTGGATTGATTGTTCAACCAAGTCTTCTGGTAGATTGAAGGAGATCATTTTGATGGTTGGTGGAGGCATGTTTTGATAGTTTGGGAGAGAATTAGTCTTGATACTAGGTCATCAATTTTTCCAAAGTTAATAAGGTCTTGGATTGCATTTTTTAGAGTTTTGCATGTATCAGTGGTGTGGCCATGTATCTGGTGAAAGTGGTAGAACAAGTTTTGGTTAATATGAGGTGGCAGTGGGTTTGAAAGAGGCCTAGGCTCTTATAGCTGTAGGAAGTTCTTTTGTTGAAGCCTCTAAAATACTTTGGATAGCGAGAGGTTAAAGTTTGAGAATTTTCTTAGTGGTTTAATGACATTGATAGATGGTGAGCTATGGGTGTTGTGTTAGATCATGTTTATTTCTGCGGCTCTAGTGAAGGTGTTTTGGATGTTTGGTTGGGTGTTGCGATGAAAAGTGTTTCTGGCTTGCTTAGGTTCCTTATCCTTAATTCTGATCCTAACGTGATGGAATGCTCTGAAGTCAGGATAATAAGCAAAGATCATCTTTTTTCTAAAGTATGGTAGTGCCCCTTTAACTATCAACTCTATTTGTTCATCCTCAAGAGGATGGTTTCTCATCTTAATTGCCTTTCCCTGCCCTCTGGTGACATAATCAGACAAAGCTTCACCTTGTGGTCTTAAGGTCCCTTCAAGTGATGTCTAACTAAGTGTTGTATTCATACTACTTGATAAACTTCTAAGTTAGCAATAGCCAATCACTTTTGATTTTATCTTTAAGGTAAAATAACGATGCCCTTGGTCCTTCCTCTAGTGATGTGAAGAAGAATCGAATAATCTGTGATACTGTAAGCTTTATGGTAGCCATGAAGGTAGTATATTGCCTTAGATGGACCCTCAGATACCTTATTCCATCAAACTTAGCAGAGTTTAGTAGCTTAAAATCATTTAGAAGTGGCTTATCTTTGAATAGTGCCAAGTCAGTGAAGCTTTTGGAGCCATAAGTTCCCTTATCTTTAAAGGAAAATTCCAACTAAGCCATCCTATTGGCCAATAGTTTAACCTCCCATGTCAATTCAGGCTTGGTCATGTTAGCAATTTTTGCAGCTTTTGGTGCATCCCTAAGATCTTGGTAGTAGTCATTGTCATCATCAGCTTGAACTAGAGTGCAAGGAATTCCCTTTGCCTTATTTACCCTTAGGTGAACAGATGAAGATGCTTCATTTAGTGGTGTGCTATTCCCATCTCGAGCTCTTTTGGCTTTGATTTGGGCTTGGAGGATTTCAACTATGGTGCCATCAGTGAGCAACTTTTGGATCCCCTCTTTTAGCTTGTCTTCGAATTGCTAATAGGAGGTATCTTCTTAGTCACTCATGTTTGGATGTCGTATTTATGTACATTTATGAGGGTTAGCTAAATGAATGATGCATGGCATGTGCTTGCAAAAGAAAAGGGTGAGCATGTATGCATGGAGTGGATGCAGAATCCTATAATGAAAGATGATTATTCTTATAAGAAATAGTGGTTAATATGTGCTATCTACATTTATATGATGTATGCATGATTAAAGTTGGTTAGTTTTTCTTGCATAGTGAATAAACCAATCACAAGCAAGCTCTCATTCCCAACCTTATTTCTCTATGAGGTCATTCAGTCTCTTTCCTATGTGGGTTTTAAACCTATAGTCATCAGGGGACTATGGTTTCACTTTTGGAACTAGGCTGTTTCGATTTATGTTGGTCAGAACCAAAAGGGAAATTAAGGAACAATACTTAAATATGCTTAAGATAATCACATGATGTTAATGTGCTGGTCAATTGCTAGGCTTCAAATGATGTCCAAAGCTCATATGTGCTCGTATGCATAAGACCAAGGTCAATCAAAGGGAGTTTGAGTTCTTACCCCCATATCGATATTCAATATGTTTATCAAGAGTTATGAAAGTATCGTTTGATAGTTTATAGTTTGATTTTGTCGACATAAAGGTCCATAGTCTAGTTGGGTCTTAACCTATTCATTTGATTTGATAAGGATAAATGAATGAAAACTCGTAGGTTCTATTATCGAGAGATGTAGTTATTTGTTAATTTGCATAGACTATTCAAGCTGAGGACATGATTCTTATCATTTCTCATGCTTCGAGCTTACATAAAGTAGATAAGAATCATATGGTCTTGAGCATAAATTTTCTATAAAAACTAACATTATGATGTCATTCAATGATAGACACTAGGAGGGTCATGTCATTTACGAATATCAGGTCAAACAGATAGTGTTAGGACAAGGATGGCATGCATAGCTTGGTCGAATCCTAGTGGATGTTGCTAATGGTTTATCTATATGAGCTAAGTCAGGGTGAAAGGCTAAGGGTTCCTTTAGCAAGAATGCCCCCATATGACTAGGGTTATGGACTCCGGTTAGTGAGTCTAGCATTCTTTTGATAACTCAGTCACCCCCTTTAAGGACTTGGGTTGCAGACTCTAGTTAGATGAGTCAGGCGAATGCATGAGTAAAGACTAAAGGTGATAATACCATATCTTCATTGCCCCATGACTCGAGTGGAATTATAGTGGCAATGTCATTTAGTATTATCGAGGCTTTTAGTAACAAGTGGTGCACGTGTGACGTGTAGTGAAAATATGGTGGTGGAGGGATTTATACAATTAAGTATTGTATAATGAGAATAGTTGTTTTCAAGTTGATCTCTCTTACTTAGAATTCCCTAGTGGAGTTGCCACTGTGAGTGACCGGTTTTTTTTATTTTTCCCTTTCGGGCCTTTTTTTTTTATAGCAGTAGGTTTTTGTGGGGCATTGTTTAGGTCTTTCCATTTCTACGGGACATGGAAACTTTATCAAATAGGAACAAATGATTGGTCTCGAGGTAGCGAGACGCTTTTGATTTTGTGGAGTCACCACCCCATTTTTATAAAATTAGGAAAAGAAAGGGACAACATCGGGTCACTCAGCAAGTATTGTCCCCAGTAGAGATTTTTGGGTTCGGGAGATCGCATATACTTTTTGACTATTTCTCATTATATGATATTCAACGTATAACTACCGCAATACCCTAGTTTTGGTAATGACAGTTTGTAAAGCATTCATATAGTACATCAAATAGTGGCAGATAATAAAGCTAGAAATATTATTACATTGCTTTCCTGATAAAATTCATATGAAAAGGGAAAGATTACGGAAAAGTAAATGTAATATGATTGATTTGCAAGAATAACACGACCATTTACACAGCTTGCTCGATTTCATGAATGATAGGGTGACCATGTTTGCAATGATTATCTATGCTATGGTGATGCATGACGATAATATAAAGGATGCATAAGGTCATCACTAGATCGAGAGCATGATGACTCTATTATGGGACATGAACTTTTCACATTATTAATATTGACAATGTGATTTCATGATTTCAAAAATAGAGGATGCAGAATGATGATATGAAATGAGCATAATAAAGCATATATTATTCATATAGCATGCAAGATTTCCAGTCTCATCACACAAGCACAACAGTATTCCTAAATTCTAGTGATAGTAAAATAAAATGCAATGTCATAAAATAAACGTGCTAAAATAATTGTGTGGTCCTTAGACATGACTAAGCTTATGTGAGCTTTAAAACTTTAGCTTTGAAAGATTATCAAGCTTTTCTCATTGAGAAGTTCAAAATGATAGTAGAATGATGCTAAATTGTATACCTTTGAAGCGTTCTTTGACAAAAATGAGGCTTGGTTTGGTAGAAAAGTGATTTAACAACCTAAGGGAAAGGTTGTGGGAGAGCAAAAAACTATCTAAAAAGGGGTTTCCAACACTTTCGGTTGGACTAATTTTTTGAGTGAGTGTGTGTGTTTCCACTTGCTCCCCCCTCTAAAATGGGGTGTGAGGGGGTCTATTTATAGGGAAAATTGGGTAGAATAGGGTGGTAGGGGCATGGACACACATGTATTATAAGGATTTTGCACGTGGCCATGCCAAGTACGCGTTGTCGCGCACAGTGTGTGCATGGTCACGCACTTGGTGCATGACCACGCACACACACATGCTCTTTCATGCACACTTCGATGCTCTACGAACACTTCCCGGCTTTTTACATGCACTATTCTGGGGCTGGTTTGTAAGGTTTTTAGGCCTTCCAAACATGTTTCCAGAGTCTATTTTGCCAAATTCAGCCTCAATTTTAGCACATGACACCTATAGCCATTTACACACACTTTTAAGTGATACACGCTGATGTTCGGGTTGTGTCAGACCATTTTGGGACCACTTCCAAAGATTTTAGAGCCTTTTGAAAGTGTTTCGAAAGTCTATTTTATCAAAATCAATTTTTGTTTTTTCACAAAGCTAGCTCCCAGTCTAACGAAATGCGCACTGGCCCAATGAGTTGAGTATTTTAAGAGGAGTTTTCTCAAAATAAACATCTCATTGTTTTGATAATTCATATTTCATAAGGTTAAAGCATAACTTAATGGCTCGATGATTGATTTTTGCACACTGGTGGGGTCGATTAGGTTTTTTAAGGTTGCACACTTTAGAAGTGTTATGAATGAGCAGACTCTAGTCATCTTAGGGATTTATTTCATCATTGGACCTTTTTAGGGACAATCAAATTTGAGGTATGACAGTTGGATATTCCTGTATTGCCTAATCCTTATATGTGAATAGGTCGATATCGAGCTTAATTTAAACCTTCTTAAATACTTGTTCATGTTCAGCAAGAAGAGCTAGTACTAGCATTTATTCGGTCGTCCTAACAGGGCCTTATTTTTAGGGCTTCCTAAGGTTAAAAAATCATGGTTCAATGGATAGGGTGTTCTCCCTTGCGTATAGGTTGATGACACCTTCAAAGGAGATAGGAAAATTGTATTGAATGCTTGAAGGGTCTGTGGGATCTGTCTTTATGATTCATCTTTGCACTTTTACTTTCTAGTTCTAATATCATTTCCATTTTTATCTATAGGGAAATCCTTAAAGGACTTACTTCATTTTCTGGTAACTCTGATTACAAATGTCCTCTCAAGATTTGGCTACGAAAGGATTTGAGTCCTTCTCACATTCCTTTAAAGAAAATGTTGAGCTATTTAATCCTTTTGAGGTTATGATGATAAATTC
Source organism: Mallotus nudiflorus (assembly GCA_947683625.1). Lineage (NCBI taxonomy): Eukaryota > Viridiplantae > Streptophyta > Magnoliopsida > Malpighiales > Euphorbiaceae > Mallotus > Mallotus nudiflorus. The sequence continues at coordinate 4,211,543 of CANTUR010000152.1, forward strand.
TCCACCTCAAGATGCACCTGATAGCAAATGCCCTTGTTTAGGGTCGGTTCCACTAGAGGTACATTTTGAGGGTTTGTCTATGTCAGATCTTGAAGAGATAGTAGCCTAAGCAATTGAGGAGCTTCATTCCTGACTTGCTATGAAGCATGAAAAATTTTGCCCTTTTATAATGCGATCTTGCATTAGTGTAGATTTAGCATGGGTATGCCTTTTCCCAAGTGACAAGGATTTATGGAGTCTTGTGAAACTGGATATTGACATTGGACATTATCAACAGCTGGCCACTATCCAGGCACATATTTGTTATGAGATATTCCATGTTGTTATTCTTCACTCATGATTTAACTTTTCCTTTTCTTTCTTCTATTAATCCTATCTTATCAAAATAACTATTTACAAAGGAGTTTGGAAGCCTGTTTAGCTAAATAAAGGAGGCCCCGCTCTCTCACACTTATTTTTTTTACAGATGATATGTTAATTTTTGTAGAAGCATTAGTTCACCAAGAAAAAGTGGTTCAATATTGCCTCAATGAGTTTTGTAAAGATTCAGGGCAAAACTAAAACCCGTATATTCTTCTATAAAGGGACACCATAAGGAAGAAAAAAATGACATTTACAACTTAATGGAATTCACTAGATTTGGGGGGCTAGAGTGATTCATGAAAGGGTGGACCACAAAACCTTTAAGAATGTTGTTGACAAAGTGAAGATGGGATTATTGAGTTGGAAAGAGCAAAATTTTTTGCTTATAGGGGGAGTCACGTTAGCATCTTTAGTTTTATAAGAAATAACCATTCATCCTATACTTACGATAAAGTTTCTTATTTATAGCTGCCAAGAAATAGACAAAATTTTTTGAAATTTTGTTTAGGGTTCATCAGAGAACAACAGGAAAATGCACTTAGTGAGTTAGGAGAAAATCTATATGCCAAAATAATAGTGTGGACTAGGAATTTGAATAGCAAGTGCTATGAATAAGATTCTTTTGATGAAATTAAGTTGCAATTTCCTCACCAAATCGTAAGCTATGAGGTACAAATTTTAAAAAGCAATTGCTCTAAACATCAAGCTTCCCCTTTAGAGGTTACTACCACTCTAAGAAGCTCAAATACATGGAAAGGGATTTCCTTAGTTTGGAACTTAGTTATAAAGGGCATCTCTTGGAATATTGGTGATGGTGAAAAAATAAGATTTTGGAATGATAATTGATTGAAAGGAATTGGGCCTCTTCATAAGGTTATGATCCGAGAGAACAATGACACTAATAATGACAAAAAGCTTACAAATTACATCACTACATCAAGAGGATGAAAATGGAGAGAATTTCATCACCTTCTTCCTTCGCACGTTTTCTATAGAATAGCAAACACTATCCATCTCTTTATCGAGGAATTATATAGAATTTTTTTAAAATAGGTTAATTCAATACTAACTCTGCTTATAATTTTATTTCAGTTGTGACTTTGACTCCTTTGACTCCACTTTGGAATTTCATTCATAAGTAGATAAGCCCTTAGAGAATTAGGACTTACTTATGGCTAGTTACTAAAGACAAAATCCTTACAAATTATCTATGTTGGAAGAGACAAATCAAACATTCTCCTATTTGTCCTAGATGTAGTAAAAAAGATGATACTACTCTCCATATAGTTTGGGATTCTAACTTTGTCAAAATGATCTGGGTAAGATTAACCCCTACGAATAGAACTTAATAATTCTTTGCCTTTAATATATCTGAATGGATCACCAAAAACTTGGCCAAGAATAATGATGATTTCATGTTGATAAATTGGAGTATAGCATTTGGAGATACAACGTGGTGTTTATGGCAATGGCGCAACCAATATTATTTTGAAGGGTTTGATATATTAAAAGCAGACCCCATACAAACTATTAAAAAAATATGTGAAGAAATCTGACAAAGTATTACTAATGGCTTTCAATGAGAGACATCCAACACTAGAGTAGATGGATCATCCAGCTGGAAACCTCCGGGAGAAGGGGTGGTTAAGCTTAATGTAGATGTTGTTTACAAGCATGCTTCATAGATGATGGCAACATGTGGCATCCTGAGAAATTCAAGATTTCTTACTCGCATAGCATTTAGGGTCTTACTCGCATAGCATTTGGGGTCTTACTCATATAGCATTTGGGGTCTTACTCGCATAGCACCTCCCCCTTCAGAAATTCAAGAACTTGTTTCTAAAGATCTAGTTATTTATTCAAGTAACCATGATATGGTGTAGTTTCTTTATTTTCTAGCCTTGCCCAACATATATTGAAAAAAATTAATTTTATATATTTCTTATAATATTTTTTTAGTTATGTAAATTAGTTTAAAATTGTATACTATGAGAAATAATAATCTATTATTTTTTATTTGTATATGTTGTTAAAATTATTAATAGATTTCATTTAAAAATGAGCTTTAAAATATAGATTTTATTTGCATAAAATTTTCAAATAATTATTGCTATAATTATTCTAATTATTTAATTACTATTTATAATTTAAAAATATTTATTTTGTTATGAATTATAAAAAATTAATTGTACACATTTAATTTAAATGAAGTTATTTGTTATTAGTTATTTTTAATAAAGGTAAAATTATTCAACTAAAAATGAATATGTGAACATTGTCAGTTTGATTGACCTGCAACAAAAGCCTAATGATGAGAAAGTTCGAGTTTTGAATGCAAGAGGAGCCCGAGACTTCTCTAAAATTGACTCTGAAAGCCTAAACACTAAACCAAGCCCATAAAAAACCATATCCAAGCCCAAAATAGAAGCCCAAGCCCATCGCCTCTTCACACCCACTCTCTGTAGTATTAAATGCCATTAATGGCAGTGGTTGGAAGTCCACCTACAAGGATTTGGTCATTTTTGGATGTAAAGGAAAGAAGAAAAAGGCAGGAAAGAGCCTAGGGAATGAAATAAGGCAATAAGAGGGGGTGAGAATGGATTTTTGGGAAATTGAAAAAAGAAAAAAGGGTGAGAGGCTTTAAAAGGGAATGTGAGAGCATAAGAGAGGAGGTTGGCTAGTTGTTACAAAGAAGGGTCTGGAGAGAAAACAGAGAGAAAGAGGAAAAGAAAAAGAAAAGAAAAGGAGAAAGGAGGAAGAGGAAGGGAGGAGACTTGGAAGCTTAAAGTACTTAATTCTTAAAAAGAAGAGGGAACCTTCCTTGCATTCAAGGCCACTCCTCCATCAGCCAAGCTTTGAGGGCTTAGTTAGGAGCATCAAGTACGTGCAAGTCAGTGAGTTTCTCTATTTGTAAGCTTTGGGTTTTTATCTTCATTAAAAGCTTTGATTTATTGTTATTTTATGTGTTTTTTAGTTATATTACTTATTTTAAGCTTATAGAGGAGCATGGTTGCATGATATATTGAATATTGATTGTTAATATTGGTATATTTGCATTTATTTCTTGTTTATTAACATGATCGTCATGTTTCTTAGAATGTAAGAAATGTAGAATGTTCCTGCCTCTATTGAAGAGGCGACGTCTCTTCATAGAGGCATCGCCCCTTCACAAAGAGGCAATGGAGGCATCGCCTCTTGGTCAGAAGAGGCGACGCCTCTTTGACAGAACTCTGCCTTTTTATGTTATAATTTTCCATAGGTATTATGCATGTTTGGCATGATTTTCGTGTTTAATTTGTTATATTTCTTGAAATTATGCATGATTCCTATGTTGATTGATATTGTTCCCATGTTATTTCCCTTTTTATGATATTTAGTGGACTATTTTATAAGTTTATTATCATTTATTTTTTTGCACACTATGTGTTGATGATTTGTAAATATTATTGTTGTTATTGTATGAAATTAATTTATATGTGTTGCAGGAATTATTTGGTGATTTTTAATCATTAGTTGTTTGCTTTATTTATTTTTAGAGTATTAATTTGTATAATTAATTAATTTATTGTTGGTTTATGGTTTATTTTTAGTATTTTTAAGTTTATTTACATCAAAAAGTTATAATCCTTAATCCTTTCCCCCTTTTTATTTAGAATGTATGGTTGTAAATTATTTTTATTTGTTTATTTATTTATTTATGATTGAATGTCGAAGATATAAGCTTGAAATGGGACTAATGTGTAAACTTGGAATAAAATATAAAATTAGAAACCAATTGCAATTTGCATGTCAATAAGGAAATAAATTAATAATCAAAGATAATGAAATACAAAACACACACGGAGGCCAACTGTAAGGTTGGGTGGACATTCCAAAAGCCTATACCCAATTTTCGAACCCGTTCTCTGATGATGGCTTTTGGGAACCTTCGTGGAATCCAGTTACTATATAATGTGTCCCGATTTTCATCTGGGTGGTGACTCCATCTCCATTTTAGGCCCCCAAGCCCACTATGTGTTTCCTAGTGAGCCCTGAGCTCACACAGTGTCATTGTCGCCAACACTTGGGTGTGCGACCAAACCTCGCTGCCTACAGAATAAAAATTAGCTATTAGCTAATGAAAATGACTATAGTATAGGGTTAATTGCAAATGAGGTGTTGGTGAATTTTTTGACAAACTGGGTTCAATATGCAAGCATGCTAGAGGAGATTTTCATCAATGATTTCTAACTTCTTTCAAATGATTTTATAGATTCCTAAACTCCTTTACCACAATTTGTTTGGATTCTGACAAGATTTTTACAAATTTAAATAAAGTGTGTTGTAGAGATAATAAAAAAAGAGATTTTGTATTTATAAAAAACTATTACAAACTGAATATAATAACAAAGATATAAAGTATGGCTCTATAAATATGAAAGGAAATGTGATTACTATTTTGGTTAATTATGACTAATAATTGTTGAATTGGTTGATTGTTTGATTATTGGGAATGATGATCATGCCCTAATGATTTCCTATGCCTCTATTTATAATCACAATATTTACTTCCCCAATTAATTTTTCTTTTCAAAGGTTTTTATTTATTTTTAGAGAAATAAATGTTGTAACTCTAGTATGTGATCCTCTTCCCTAATCTACCTCTTCAACAATCTTTAACATTAAGTTACAATGATATAGGCTGGGCTTTCAATAATTTTGGGCTTTAAAATTTTAACTAAATCAAACTGGGTCAATAATTAATGGGCTTAGTATTTTTTTATCCTAAAATCAAATATGGGCCTAAATAATGCCCCCCTACATGTACTTAGCTTTGGTTAAGCTGAAGGCTAATTTACATACAAAGAAAGACCCATGCTTATGTATTTTGCTTAAAATTCTTTATTTCCCTTGATTTTCACTTTCACTCTCTTCTCTTCTATGTTCATGCCAAGACCAAAGGTGAAATTTGGTGAGCTTGATGGGTACTATTGGAAAGTATAAGACCCAATTTACAAGCAAAAAAGTGTTGAGGAATGTCATCGAAGGCATGCCCAATACCACCATCATCAATTTTTATCAAAGCGGCAAAAATGAGCTGTAAAATATTTTGATACTTCATGCACTTCCCCAAGATCTCAACCAAGTTCTTCTTCTTCTTTAAAAAATTAAAATTGAAATTTTATGGAAATTAATAAGAATCAATCACTTAATTACTCATTAATTCCATCAACTCCCTAAGAAAACCCAGTATTCCTTCACTTAATTCTTCTCAATCCTTGCTTTCTTCCCTAAATTATTTTCAAAATTAAAATGCCTAGTCAATTTATTGCTTAAAATCTACTACACCCAATTTAAGTTTTTCAATTTCTCTCAACACTTATAACCCACAAATCATTAGTTTTTATTTTCCTTAAAATTTTCCTTTCTCTTCTCCCTTTTTTCTTTATTCTTATTCTACTCTCCCTAGCTTTATTACTGAAATGTTTCAAACCTATACCATTAACCAAGCTGTTGTTGGACCTCCGCCTCACGTCATCATCTCGTCACCTTTGCTTGCTTCAATACCATCTTTGCCCATAATGAGCAATGTTCCTACTGCTGCTTCCTCGGCCGAAACTAGTTGACCAACTGGATTTAGTACCTTTGCAATATGTTCCATTAACTTTTAGTTAATTCTTCAAAGCAAATCCAACCTTAAAACCTATTTCAAAAGAATTAAAAGAGGTATTTTTTTATTTTCTTTGTGTAATTTTGAATGGATTTGTTTTCTTGTGAATTAATTTTGAGATTGATTGCAATTTCAATGTGAGTTTATGTGGTTTGTGACTTGGAAGCTTGGTATTGCTTTGTGGACAATTTTGATAATGGAATTTGTGTCTTTTGTTCTTTAAGGAATGAGTATATGCTTGAGAGCATTAGGAATTTGTTAATCAAATTTTGGTTAGTTGAACAATTCAAATGTTTTAATTGACATTGCTCAAAGAACTTTGATTAGCATTTAGATGCACTTGAATTATTTTGAATCTAGCAAAAAATTTCATGCATTAATTTTAATATATATTTCAGCTATTTTTCTAAATTTATTTTATGGATGTTAATGCATAGTTTACATTATTGGTGGTGATGTTGAAAGTGAATTTTGCATTTTTATTCTTGAGAAAATTCAATCTTATTTGAGAAAATCAATGTTTGATGTTGATGATTGAGTCAATTAATCGACTTTACTTCAAAAATTAGTTTGGCATTTTTGCTTAATAATTTTAGTGCTCTTGAACTTATGCACTTCATTCTATTTTAGCCAAAAATTTCAATTAATTTTACCTTAATTCGGGTATCAACCATTATTTAACAGCTTGGAATTTGGAATTTTTTATTTTGCTTGTTTTATGATCTTAGAGAGAAAACATGTATTTTTTTTTGTCAAAATAAAAATCACTCATGATTATTAGATACAACTCACAAGATTTTGAATGATCTTGTATTGGTAATGTTTGATGAACTTGGAGTATATAATTATAATCTTGCTTGAAGCTTTTAATAATGTTATTTGTCATAGCCTAGATGTTGGTAATGCTAAGCTTATCCAAGTTTAATTTTGTGAGACATTATAATTTATTTAGCGGAATTAAATATAGAGAGATTTTCAACTATTTTGTCAAGCTAGCTTTATAATTTATGTTTGTTGTTCCATAAGAAATCAAGACTTCCAATAAGCTTTATTTTGATAATTATGCAATTTTAATAACGTTTTAGCAAAAATGCCAAAACAATAATTTGGTACAAATAAACATGACCTTCTAGTTTAATAAACCAAAAGTAATTCCTTATTCTTGTCATAATTTTGGAATCAAAATAAAATGCACACCTTGTCCTAAAAATAATAATTCTTGGACCTTGTTTTATTTGGACAAAATTTATTACCACCTTATTGCTTTTAAAAATTTTGGCAATCGTTTAATTTTCATGATGCCAAAATGTACCCTTTCCTTTTTTTGTTACTCTTTTATGCCAAATCCATGATTTGTAAAACTACTTTTTGATTAATGCCAAAATTCAATATATTTTTAACAAAATTTGATGGATTCAACTAATTCCTCGCCCATTTTTTAAGTGTTTTAATTCTAGCATTATTCTTTTTTTCTCATGCCACTTGAGCATTGACTCTCCAAGTTAATCTTCTTAGATTGCAAATAATAGCCAAACCAAAATTGTCACAACTCTTGGCCCAATTAAATTCTTTTTTTTTGGTCAAAAAATTTGGCACAAGTGTTTAGCACCATATTGTATTATAAATCTTCTCAAGGCCTTTTATAATATCCTGACTCTAGGTTATTAAAAAAATGTTGATAAATGAATTAATAAATAATTTAATTTGTAGAATAAATAACTAAATAGAGTTAAGCAGTTATATAAGGAAAGTTGAGGGATTACAAGTGTAAAAATACAAAGATTTTGCTAGGATTTGATTATGTGGCAACACTTGATTATTTTTAAAAAATTAAATAATAATAATAGAAATGTGCTAGAATTTATGTATGTGGCAACCATCAAAATAATTTAAAAAATGAATTATATAAAGGAGAAATGATTGGGAAGAGAGTGGCATCAGTGGCTTTTAACAAAAGGGATTGTCTTGCTCTGAAAAAATAAAATAAAATGATGGTATTTAGAAGAAGAAGAAGAGGGCTACCTCAATTATCCTTAAATTTCCACCATTGAAATTTCATTTCCTCAAGCCTTATCATCTTTAACATCAAAGTTTCATTCCTTATCACTTGGGTATTTGGTTTTCTTGAATTCATTGTAAAAATGAGGATTTCAAGCACTTGGGGCCATTTAACTCAATCATTTTAGGCATTGGGTGTAGTTATGTTCTAAGGGATCATAATGGTCAATTATTGGCTATGCGATTAAAACCTTTGGGTGGTGCTACTTCCTTTAGAGATGCTGAAGTTTTGTCTATGAGTGAGGCTCTTAGCTGGGTGAAGAAATTTTATTTCCCCTCTATTATTGTTAAAGTGGATCCTTTGGTTGTTGTTTCTAGACTTAATAATCCGGTGGGGGACTCTCCTTTTGATCTTGTTATTTTAGATTGCTTGTATTTGGCTAAGTTGTTTTCTAATGTCAAATTTATATTTGTTAGAAGATCAACTAAAGAGTTGGCTCATAAACTTGCCAAACTTACTCTTGCTTCAGCTGATTCTCAAAATGGATGTATTCTCCTGATAGTGTACGGGATGTTTTGGCTAGAGATAGCCATTTTGAGTAATGCTATTTCTTTCTTTTAGTTTCAAAAAAAATTAATCATTTTAGGTAAGTTATTTCTTTAACCTTAAATTAATTTTTTATTGTAGAAGTTCATTTGTGAGTTAAGTGGTTTGGCTAATTCGATTGATTTTAAACCCTTGGTTTTATGGTTTAGTCCTAAATGTAATAATGGAAGTAAATTATTAAAAAAAAAAGGATTTTAGCATTGTAGAAGTGAATTTCATATTTGTTTTCTAGCTATATATATCTATATATATAATTGGGAAATTTATATGATTTTTTAGTTTAAAAATGGTTATTACTACTACTACTACTATTGGTTGTTGTTGTTGAAGTTATGGAATAAATGAGTATTTAAAAAAAATATTGAGCAACCCGAGTTTGGGCAATTGTATTGGAAATAAATATTGGTTGTGTTGAGAATTTTTGGGAGGCATTTGTATATACCAAAATGCTACAAAATTTTTTATAAAATAAAAATTTTTTAATTTTTGGGAGGCATTTGCAAACCAAAATTTGCTTGCATTAATTCATATCAACACTCATTTTCATATCATATAGATTATAGTGAAGTTAAGCTGAGGCTTGTCTTTTAATTTAGTATTTCATGTTTCTTCTTTTAAGTAAAGAACTATCTTTTAGTGTAGACAATTGTACAGCTCCTCCTAGCTATGATTTTCGTTTGTCCATTCTAAGCAAGTAGACAATGGTATAACATTATAGTTTTGAATATACTATATATATGTTGGATAAATGATTTTTATTTAAAATCTCTTTTATATAGTGATTTCAAAAATGTATTTTCAAGTAAACTTAGGAACATATAATGTTAATTTGGTTTAATGCTACTATATTAGAAATGAGTTTAAATGATATTTAGAATAATAATATACACTTAGTGATGTTGCCTATGAAATCATACCTTGAATGTCAGGTGCTTAAAAGAAAATATATTATCACCCTTTAAGGGTATTATCTTTGCCCATACGTATGACAAGGATTTTCACTTTAGGTTGTGAGGTGAGACATTTTGCACCCAAATTTGCTAGGGATTTATAAGGCACAACCATGAGTGTATATAAGTTGATGTTTGACTATGCTTACTTGGTTTTGATTTAAGCTCTCAACAAGATTAAGTTTTGTGATAGAATTGCTCAGAAGAGCTAACTGACGATCTTAATGACATTCTAATGTATTCATAACATGATTTAAGAATGAGTTGTGAATTGATTTGACTTAAAATATGTTTGATGAACCCATCGTTGTTTTGGTTTATTTACTAAGATTCAAGTCATTTAAAGTGATTTAAGTTTGTTTTATACGAAATAATTTAATTTTTAATAAATGATATAATAACTAATTGTATAGTCCCCTTTGTTATACTTTTATATTCTCATTGATTAATTGTACTCATTCCCTCCATTTTATCATTTTTCAGACTCTTTTTATGGATTAATATATCTTTTCACAATGTTGTTCTTGAGTGCACTTTAATTATCAGCTTTAGTGGAGGTTGAGACAATAAACTCTAGCAGTTTTTGATAATTTTTCTTAGACTAGCCATAAAGGCTATTGTATAGTTAAATAAATAGTTAATTAATCTTAACTATATCTAGTGCACAGTAAGCCTTGTAATGATACCAAGTAGTATTTTGTTTATAGTGATTTTATTTTTTCCAAAAGTTTTAGTTTATAGTCATACTTATTCTTATGATGAAGGATGGAGTGTGACATTTATTGGTATCATAGCATAGGTTATTGGTTTTATAGACACCATTAGATAAAATAGCTTTTCTAGTTATTGATCCTTGCCTTCTAAATATGGTATAGGTTAATGCCTCCTAAAGCTATAAATGGTAGAGGTTGTGGTGGCTAATGCCACAATAGTTGAGGCCATCGTCATCGAATTATAAGATTATAAGATGTCATAAGGATCCTACTCTATCTTTTATCTATAGAAGGGATGGATGAGCATGAGTTGCCTGAAAGTAGTGAGTCAGTAGATGATACTGCCTCATAAAAAGAAAATTTTAGGGCACACCATCCTCTTTTGTTTTTTTGTTTTGTTGTGTTTCTTAAAGTTACCTTGCTTTACTAATCTTGTATTAGATTCTAGCAACCCATTTGCACCTTTCTTTATATCATCTTAATATTTCCTTGGTTCTTTCTTTATGGTGAAGATGAATCCACTTTCTTCGAGTGTTTTAGATCTTTCTTCAATCCCTTTATCTTTAGATGCACGAGACATAATTCTTATAGTGGAGCATGTGCTAATTTTCATTATTTTTTTCTTTTTATTCATATTAAGCTTTTATGATCTCATGTATGTATGGAATTTTTCATAGACTACTCCTGTCTTTAAGGACTGTTTGAGATTCAAGGAATTCTACCAATAGGCTACATCTTTTAGATGATGATCTGGACGAGATTGAGGTATTTCATAAACTTTCAATTATATGCCCGTTACCTAAAAATCATTACCTAATTTGTATATATTCACAAGAATTAAAGCTTGTTATCATCAAAGATTCACCCATAACTACTTGCCCTAACCTTTTTAAGATAAGGTAATCTTCATTCCTGTATTTTCTTACACAATTTCTTTATATTTTTGTTGCTAGCTTTTTAACTTCAAATTTCAAGTTGTTCTCCTATAGTAGCAATGATTGATCACCTCTCACTCTTCTACTTATAGCCCCTTCTACAATGCTCATAAAATTTCCTTTTTTGCCTTACCCTATCTCTTGTTCCTAAGACTTCATCTTCAAAAGGGAATGTCAATTACCTCCTTCTTTCCTTAAGTGTTGGGCCAAGCACTCTAACCTTTAGGACAAATGGGTTGATAGATTATTTCCTCACTTTAGCTTTTCATGGGAGAAGCTAGGTATCTCTCAGTTTGTTAAGATGACTAGACAACTTATTTTTTATCAGCCTACTTTGGTTACCACTGCCCTTGGGTTCTATTCCTCTTCTTATAACTATTTTCTTTTCCCCTTTAGTTATATGATAATTACTTTGTTGGATGTTTTCATTCTTACCAAACTCCTTATTTTTATAGATGATTTTATTTCTTGATTTATGAGTCCAAATATGTATAAACAAATGTTTATTCTAGGACCTTTGAGAATTACCCTACGATTATCAATCATTACTCTTCTTGCTCCAAGACTTCTTCTCATAAGGAGCATATTGATTTCCTATAAGACTTGCTTTCTAAGTACTTCTTCTATCCTATTTCTAGGAGACCTAGTGTTGAGTACCTCCCCTTAGCCAAAGCTCTAGCCAATAGTGACCATATTGCTCTAGGTTGTGTGTTTTTTAGGAGCTTATAATGTAATATTAGTGTAAAGACCTTAATTTTTAATTATTAATATTAAATGTGGATTATTAAGTTTAATTATTATGAGATTAGTAATATTTGTGTAATTTTAGTAAATTTTATTTTTAATTAATTATTAAAGAGTGTGTGTGTGTGTGTGTGTGTATATATATATATATATATATATATATATAAGTGTGTGTAAATAATTAAAGAGGAGATATTATTATTTTTAAAATAATTATTTTGTACTTTTGTATTATATTAAAAAATGCAAAAGCTTTTTTGTTTTGCCTTTTTCTTTTCCCTCCCATTTCTTTTTTCTTTCCCTCCCTCACTTCCCATGTTGCCACCACCCACCACCATCACTGCCGGCATTGACCACTTCTATAGCAACATCCCAGCCATCGGCGATAGCCACTAGTAGCTCCACCTTCCCAGCAACATCACCTCTTACCTCTCTTTCTTCTTCTTTTTTCAATTTCTTTTATGGTCGGTTTGCTTTGAACATCGCTGACATCGCCTCTGGCCACTCCAAGGCTCACTATCGGTCCTAAAACACTCCTTATCCTTTAAGCTTCAAAAGCCCTCCATCAATTTCATACTCCAACTCCGGTAAGCCCCTAAATTTTGAGCAGTTGATTTTAGGCTATTTTTAGTTAATTGGTTAAATTGAGCTTTAATTTGATTTTATTAGATATAGTTACTTTAAGATGAAATGATTTAAAGGTTGTGATCTTACTTGCTGTGATTTTTATTTAATTTTTTAGGTGTCGAGTACTATTCATAACACTGTTCCAAACAGTGCCGGGTCGGGTAATTTTTATATTTTTATTAATTGTATATATTATGTAGATTAAACTTCATGAAGAAAGTTTTGTATAAAATTTAATATATAAAATTTAAGATACGAAATTTTAAAGTTTCTGTATAAATATGTATTTTTGAGAAATTATTGGAAAATTCATAGCAATTCTCTCTCATTTCCACTCAGGGTTCATAAGAGATTGAAGTTTCCTAGAAGGCTTCTGATGCTCAGTTTTCACCTACTGGCAAGTTAAACACTTAGAAACATAATCAGCTACATCCCTCTTCAATCCATCCCATTAGTACTGATCCTTAATACTGTGGTACATCTTGGTAACATCTTGATGTACACTGTAAGCTCATTTCACAGCTTATATAGAATCTCTTTTCTTAAATTTCCAATATCAACCCTATTTAATTAACTTGTGCATCTCTTTCCAAAAGATCATTCTATGATGAAATGCCATGATAACATGTTATGATGAAATGTTATGATGAAATGCTAGAATGAAATGTCATGATGAAATGCTGGAATGAGATGCTATGATGATATGATGAAATACTGTAACGATGTTAGATCTTATCCTCTAAAGCTCATGTAATCCCTTGGATTAACGGTCTTCTTCAGCAATTGAAAACTGTTCTAGCAAACATCTAGCCATATAACTTCATATTCTTCTGAGTTAAGCAGGTCATAGGAGCTGCAATTCTAGAAAATTCTGCTAAGATCTCCTATAATGCCCTGCTAAACCTAGAAAATTACAAATCTCAATAACTGTAATCAATATAGGCTATTCAAACACTGCCTCAACCTCAAATCAATCTTAGAAAGGAACTGTGCACCTTGAAGTTGATCAAACAGATTATTTATCCTCAGAAGAGGATACTCGTTCAGTTCTATATAATTAATGCACAGTCTATGTGTCACCAACAGGACTAGTGCACCTCAAGGAAAGACACAAGATCTGACAAAACCCTTGTCCAATAAATCTTGCAACTGCTACTTTAGCTCAGCAAGAGCCATTCTGTAGGGCTGTGATGAAATAGAAGCTATATTGGGGACCACATCAATACATAATTCAGTCTCTACGAGGTGGTAAACCTGGCAACCCATAAGCTACAGGGACGTCTGAAACAGAGGTCTTCTTTACTGTAGTGTCTTTGACTACTATTAAATGTCCTAGACAACCTTTTCTTACTATTCTCCTAGCAGTGATAGTGAAGATGAGATTCTAAGGTGCAGAACTCTTGTCACCCATAAATCTAAATTCTTCTTCAAGAATTCTGAAAATGACCTCTTTACTCCAACAGCCAACCACTGCATAGTGCTAAAATAACCCATTCATATCTTATCAAAATCAATTACACCCAAAAGACTGAATTCACAAATAACTCACTAAATTCCAGTTCTCAATTCGGATGCCAATGTATATCGAACTTAATCTTATTTTACCAGTCTCTTCTCTTACTCTATAGAATAACAGCTATAAGTAATTATCCCTCCTTATAAATGGATGGAAATATCTTAAAATTCACTCCTTAACTCCAACCATGAACTATAGTCAGAACTAACAACTTTGCCATCAAAAGTACAAAAGGTGATTTGTCTTCATTAGACATCTTCCAATTCCTTCATTAAAGCATACTCAAACAACTATCAGGCTTGGCTAAATGCTATCAAGCTCTTACAAATCTTGGTTATCCTAGCCATAATTACTACTTATTCGAGTTCAAAAGGCTACTTGTACCTCTAACAACAACTACTTCGGCCTTAGATTATAATTACCTCAGACATACCCCTATACTAGATAGGTGTAGTAAAGTGAAAAATATAACCACAACTTTAACTTGAAAAGACTGCTTATCAGTATTGTCTCTATAGAAGAAACAATTTGCATTCACCACGCTGAAAAGACATGGAAAATCAACAAGATTCAGAACATAGAATATATGCAGAATTGATGTATCCTAAGTTCTCTGCTGAAATAGACGTTACATCTACTGTACGATCAAAGGTATCGATTACACCCAGTGAAACTCCTATTGCATAAGCAACATTATCGCAATGCTAAGCCACAAGCTCCTCATCTGTTGTTCCCACTGTCTACGGCGATCATCTGGCTTTCTAAATCCATCTCTACCCCTACACCTAACAGGCTACACAGGGGGTAGAACCTCATGCTCATAAATCTATCTATTATTAATCTTATCGACCAATGGAGTGACTCACGCTCAAGGCAATCAGGAAAGAATAAAAACAAAATAAGTAATTTAAGCAATCACAATCATTAATAGACACCCTAACGGTTACACGGAATTCCTAATGCAAGGAAGACTTTTTGAAGACATGATTGAACCTAATTTAACTACAGTAGTTCCAAAGAAAACATGACTCGATAACCTAGGTCCATAACTTAAAACCTAAACTCTGATACCAACTTTGTCACGACCCAAAACTAGGAGTCACAACCGGCACTACGGAATGGGAATTCTTTCGAATCCGGAACCCGTAGCAAGCCTTAGAAAATAAAAACATGCAATAAATAAATAAAAAGTACAACTAAATTAAACTTTTTCAAAATCGATATATAAAATAGATATTTTGAATCCTTTCATAAAGAAATATATATATTCATACAATGTTCAAAAACAACTCTCAGAATATAAAGTATTAAACAAAATAATACTCTTCTGATATAATAACACTACTACTGTAGTTTCTAGAATCAAATCAAAGTTCAAGATATAAATTTATACAATCTAGCTGGGGCAGAAGAACACTGGCTAAGAACTCTACTACTAAGGTTTGACAATATAAGATCTCTTGAAAAAAAAAATTGAGGGGGGTCAGACCTCACTGAGTGAATTATTATACTATATATACATGCAATCTAACCATATCCAGTCAAGCATTCTTATATATATATGCATATACACGCATTTCACACAAATGCCAAACTCTACTTTAATAAATATAATAAGTATATAAAACATTTCTTTTAATACATGAAGGACCAAATAAAACCCTATTAATCGTAACCTCAATTAACTATATCATCACTCTAGCCATACAGGTTAACTTAAATCCAAATAGATCACTTATTCCATTTTGGACAGTAGACTGGCCCCGAGACACTAAGTCAACCGAGCTCCAGAAATCTGACTATCAGTGTGATTGGCCTCGAGACACTAGGTCAATCGAGCTCTAGCAATCACACCATCAATCATATCACATCTCAATCAAATCAATCAAATCATCTCAGTCATTGTAATATCCCGTGTTTTTAAAAATATTTTTACACTGTACCGGGATATGCAGTGTCAATGATTTCTGTATTTTATATGATATTTTTACGAGTTAATATGTATTTTAGACCTATTTTAATTATTGTGTATTATTTTCAGTGTTTTACGTAAAATTTTCCCGGGACTTGCATTTTCGGGGAAATTTTCACGTAAACAATTTATTATTAATTATTTTAGATGTATTTACGGACTTGCATGAACTCATACATATTTTTAAATTATTAAATAAAGTCGGTGTGTGTATATTTATTTAATTAGGGTTTATTAATTCCCTAATATTTTATTAAGTATTTAATTGTTTTAATTGTTATTTAATTAATTTTATTTGGTATAAATTATTAAAATATTAATATTTTAATGTGTGTGGTGTATATTTGATGTGTGTAATTTAATATTATTTTAATATATAGTATAAAGCATATATATATACATATATACATTAAAATTACAAAAGTTTGCAAAATTACATTTTTGCCCCCGACAGTTTTTTTTCTTCTTCTTCTTCTCCGATCGTCCCATCACCATTTCCGTCGCCTGTCACGCCGTTCCTTCACCGTGGGTGTGCCGTCCGGTGTGCCACCATCTTCCCCGACCAGTTTCGCCGCCTGTGGAGGCCGTTTCCGGCGTCGGGAGAGTGATTTTGGCCGGAGAAGCCGAAAATCAACTCACCGTCGATCACGTCGATTTCGACCACCGTTTTCGACACCGCCGGTCTCTTTCTTCTCCTTGAGCTCCGGTGAGTGTGATTCTAGCTTTGGTTTGAGCTAAAATGGTCTAGAATTGCTTAGTTTTCGATTTGTCAATTTCGGCCTATTAGGGTTTTTGATTTTTTTGAGCTTCGAATTGATTGATTCATGGAAAATTCCTTCACAAATGTTGTTCCTAGTAGCTTAATCTTCATGTATGAATTTTTGTAGAATTTTTGGAGATTGTTTGGATTTTTGGGTATTTTTGAATATTTTAATATTATTTTCTAATTTTCGGAAATTAATTATTTAAATTCTGAAATTGGAGTTTATGGTTGAATTAGGTGTTGAAATGAATTATAGGAATTTATTTGGAATTTTTATGAATTTCTAAGTATTTATTTTGAATTAATTGAGTTTATGTAATTTTGGAAAAATTAGGTTAAATGTGTTTTTAAATGGAAATTAATTGGTTAATTGAGTTTAAATATTGATATTATTGATAAATATGTTGAGAAAATTAATTTTGAATAATTGTATGATTTTTGGTGAATTTTTGAAGTAATTTAGGTATATTTATATATATAAGGGTATTTTGGTAATTTTACCCTAAATTGTCTAAAAATGTAATTTAATTGGTTTTAATATTTATTTAAGGTATAAAAATGATTTCTACAAATTATTTAGTATTTTTAACTAATTAAAACTATTTTTTGGGAATTATTTTCAATTATATATAATATACGGTTTTTCTAATAAAATGAGTTTTAATCGGTTTTTATAGTGTTTCAAGGTCAATTATGTAATTTTTATTTATAAAATGTATTTCTGTGATTTACGGATATTTTTGGTATTTCCTGAATTGTTCTGTGTTTGTGGACCCCGGTCGGTGGACTGTAGTTTGGAGTCCGACCGTGGGATTTTGATTGTGTTGAGCTCGTTTTTCGAAGTGTGTTTCCTTGCAGGGTCGGCTCTACTCTTTTAAGTAGAGAGATGTCCGTTTTACAGGGGAGGTTCTGTCAGATTTTCGGTAGAATTCTCGTAAAACGTGATGTCCAGTCGAACCCTAATTCTGTTTTCGTATTTTAATACTCTAGATTGAATTCTAGGATTTCTGTTAGGTTTATTCTAATGTCGGTTATTTATTGCTTGTTTAGTTGCGCCGAGACCGAGGGCTAGTGGACCAGGCCCGTCGGACCTGTCTCGTGGAGCGCATTAGGTGAGTTACTATATTATATATATATGCTTAGGATGCATGATTTAGAAAATGCATGTTTTATTTTGACTGAATATGCATAAATAATGTGATTTATATTCAAGTATATTTTTGGTATATAATAAATTATATACATGTTTTGTTAATAAAATATATTTAAAATGTTTTTAAATATATTTTTAGTTTAATTCATGATTTGATTGGATTTATTTGACATATATATACTCAAAATATACCTGGTTTATGTTTGGTATATTTTCGGTATATATATGGTTTATATTGTTGTTTTATTTACATTCATGCATCATTTATTGTGAATGAATGATTTATATTATTAATGAAGGATATCTATAGAACGTGCTACCTAGTGGGCAGCACTAGGACCGAGTACGTACCGGTACGCCTATAGCTTTAGGCTTTATTACTGACTATTTGTGGATATTGAATTGATTATGATTATTGATATATGTGAGATGTGGTTTGTGGGTGTGATTGCTGGAGCTCGGTTGACCAAGTGTCTCGGGGCCAATCACACTGGCAGTCAGACTGCTGGAGCTCGGTTGACTTAGTGTCTCGGGGCCAGTCTACTGTCCAAATGGATTAAGTGGATATATTTGGATTAAGTGAGCCTGTATGGCTAGAGTGTTGTTTAACACTATTTTTCTGAGGTTGCGATATTCTAGGGTTCTATGTGATCCTTCATAAATTGGGATTTTTCAGTAAAATATATAAAAAATGATTTTTCTGCATTTGTGTGTATTTGCCTGTATATATATTAGGTATATATATACTGTTGACTGTATGCATTATCACTTAGAGTGTATGTATATATATTATAGTAATTCACTCAGTGAGGTCTGACTCCCCTCCGTTGACTATTTTTCAGGAGAGTCAACTTCCTCAGACCTCAGTAGTAGGTCGATACGCCGGATTTCTTCCGCCCCGGCTTCTTTATGTAAATTGTCTACTTGAGTCTTATTTATTTTATCTAGACACTGCAGTAGTTGTAAATTAAAGTATTGAATTTCGTGTATTTTGTTTTAAAGGAGATATATTATGTTAAAACTGGATTGTATTAAAGAGATTTTATGTATGAGATAAGATTTTTATTTAATCCAGTTGATATGGGTAATATTATGATATTATGATTTTTATTTTCCGCTGCATATTATATGATTATTGTTGTTATGGCGTGCTTTATTTTATTTTTAGGCTTGCTACGGGTTCCGGATTCGAAAGAATTCCCGTTCCCTAGCGCCGGTCATAGCCCCTGTTTTGGGTCGTGACAAAGTTGGTATCAGAGCGAAGTTCGTATCAGAATGGAGTTCTGTGTCAGGGCTTAGTTATGTGAGTTGTGGCCCTAGTTTTAAAGTTGTGTTTTCTGTTGGACTACTGCAGTGTATTAGGTTCGAGTATGTCTTGATGAGTATTCCTTGCTGTAGTTTTCAGCGTTATTCCTCCGTTGTCTGTTTTGTCTGAATCTTTCCGTTTGTCTTTTCAGAATGAGGAGGCGAGCGCGTGTCGCTCCACCGGTCGTTGAGGCCGAGGATGATGAGTCTTTTCAGGATGAGGTTTTACCTCCTGAGCCGCCAGTTAGGCGTAGAGGTCGTGGCAGGGGTAGACCTCGAGGAGCGGTAGGTCGCCGTAGGCAGAGAGAGTTACAGAACGAGGAGCCTGTTGAGCCTGAGTTTGATGTTCCTGTTCCTCCTGTTGTTCAGCCTGCCTATCAGCAGGGTATGTCTGACCCTGAGGCAGCTTTGTTCTATGCCAGAGTTGGCAGGATTGCTTTTGATGGTACTTCTGATCCTTTAGATTTTCTGCATGCGATTGAGACTAGGACTCGGACTGCTCATACCGAGTACTAGAGGATCATGATCATTGAGTTGTCTGTCGAGGGACCAGCCTTGGATTGGTTTATTCAGATGATCCAGCCTTATATGATGACGATGACATGGGTTCAGTTTCGAGAGCGATTCATGAGGAGATTTTGTCCAGAGCCTCTTCGTTTGAGCTATCGTCTCCGTTTGACTAGTATTTCTCGTGGAGATCGATCAGTAGAGGAGTATACCCGAGAGTTCCTTCATCTGGGTAGATATGCTGAGGATCTGATGCGAGATCAGTATTTTGCTGTTACTACGTATGTTACTGGTTTGGGTTCAGCTTTTGCTGGTATGCCTACAGCAGGTCTTACTCTGGAGTCTGTGATTGAGCTAGCTAAGGAGATCGAGCTGAGGTTAGTTAGGCAGGGAGCGATGCCTGATTATTACCAGTTGGGAGTTCAGTCGAGTGGATCGCAGGCTACTCCATATTCGAGTTTTCATGTTGGTTCGAGTAGTCAGCAGTGAGGTTCGACTCAGCAGAGTCAGAGACAGCAGCAGCGAGTGCATCGGAGCAGTAGACATGGTCGTGGAGGTCAGCGTAGATCATTCAGATTTGGGTCAGGTGCTTCGAGCAGCAGCAGTGGTCGTAGTTCTGGATCAGCGGCCAGTGTTTGTCAGACTTGTGGTAGAGTCCATCAGGGACCGTGTTATCTGACACCGTTGACATGTTTCAGATGCGGGCAGACAGGACATTTTGCC
Source organism: Mallotus nudiflorus (assembly GCA_947683625.1). Lineage (NCBI taxonomy): Eukaryota > Viridiplantae > Streptophyta > Magnoliopsida > Malpighiales > Euphorbiaceae > Mallotus > Mallotus nudiflorus. Next base: position 4,232,069 of record CANTUR010000152.1, read on the forward strand.
AGATCGTGTCCTTACCCCGGATATCAGCAGCAGCAGATTCCGCGATTCCCACAGCAGTCGATTGCTAGTGCAGCACCCGTGCCATTTCAGTTGCCACCAGCTCAGCATCAGAGTTCTACTCAGTTTGTTCCACAGCAGAGTCGTGGTAGAGGTACGAGAGGAGGTACCCGAGGTGTTGGCCAGGCTTCTACCAGTCAGTAGGGAGGTCGAGGCCAGGCCAGAGTCTTCCATCTGACTCAGCAGGATGCTCAGGCATCTAATGCAGTCGTGGCAGGTATTCTTTCTGTTTGTTACCTGGATGCTTTGGTTTTGTTTGATCCGGGTGCCATGCATTCATTTGTTTCTCCTATTTTTGCTTCTAAATCTTGTTGGCAAGCTTCGAGGATGGTTTTTCCTTTGTCTGTTGCCACTCCTCTGAGCGATTCTTTGGACGCCGATATTGTTCTTTCTGGTTGTCCAGTTCTCGTGGGAGATAGAGAATTATCCGTCGATTTGATTTTGTTGGATGTGATGGAATTTGATGTTATTCTGGGAATGGATTGGTTATCTCAGCACTATGTCGTGGTAGATTGCAGGAATAAGGAGGTGACTTTTAGAATTCCTGGTGAAGAAGATTTTAAGTTTGTTGGTGATAGGAGTTCAGCACCTCGGAATCTTATTTCTGCTATTTCAGCTAGGAAGTTGTTGAGGAAAGGTTGTCAGGGGTTTTTGGCATTGGTTAGGGATACGTCAGTGGAGAAGTTGTCACTCACAGATGTTCCTGTTGCTTGTGAGTTTCCTGATGTTTTTCCCGAGGAGTTCCCAGGTTTACCACCTCATAAAGAGATTGAGTTCTGTATAGATGTGGTACCAGGTACTACTCCTATATCTATGCCACCCTATCGTATGGCTCCTACAGAGTTGAGAGAGTTGAAGGAGCAATTGCAAGAGTTGTTGGATAAGGGTTTCATCAGACCTAGTGTTTCCCCTTGGGGTGCACCAGTCTTGTTTGTGAAGAAGAAGGATGGTACCCTGAGACTGTGCATTGACTATAGAGAGCTGAATAAGGTGACAGTGAAGAACAAGTATCCTCTCCCGAGGATAGATGATTTGTTTGATCAGCTACAAGGTGCACAGTTCTTTTCTAAGGTCGACTTGAGGTCAGGTTATCATCAGCTGCGGATTAGTGAAGCTGATATTCCTAAGATAGCTTTCCGCACTAGATATGGCCATTATGAGTTTCTGGTGATGTCTTTTGGTTTGACTAATGCACCAGCAGCTTTTATGTACCTGATGAACAGAGTATTCAGACCGTATGTGGATCAGTTTGTAGTAGTCTTCATTGATGATATACTAGTATATTCAAGGAGTATGGAAGAGCACGTATATCATTTGAGGATTGTACTACAGACACTGAGAGATCATCAGCTTTATGCTAAATTCTCGAAGTGTGATTTCTGGATGGAGAGTGTTTCTTTTCTTGGACACGTAGTGTCTAAAGAAGGTATTCAGGTTGATCCACAGAAGGTTGAAGCAGTATTTGAGTGGCCTAGACCTACTTCAGTTACTAAGATTCGGAGTTTTCTGGGTTTAGCCGGGTATTATAGGCGGTTTGTGCAGGATTTTTCCAGGATTGCAGCCCCTATGACTCGCTTGACTCAGAAGAATGTTAGATTCGAGTGGTCAGAAGCTTGTGAGAATAGTTTTCAGTTGTTGAAGGAGAAGTTGACCACAGCGCCAGTATTAGCTTTGCCTAATAGTGTGGATAAGTTCACAGTTTACTGTGATGCCTCTAGAATTGGTCTTGGTTGTGTGTTGATGCAGAATGGAAGGGTGATAGCCTATGCTTCGAGGCAGTTGAAGAAGCATGAGCAGAACTATCCTACACATGATCTTGAGATGGCTGCAGTGATCTTTGCTTTGAAGATTTGGAGACATTATTTGTACGGGGTGACTTGTGAGATATTTACTGATCACAAGAGCCTTAAGTACATTTTCCAGCAGCGAGATCTGAATTTGAGGCAAAGACGATGGTTGGAACTGTTGAAGGATTATGATTGCGAGATTCTTTACCATCCGGGTAAAGCTAATGTGGTAGCAGATGCCTTGAGTAGGAAGTCCTCAGGTAGTCTTGCTCACATCAGTGTGGAGAGGAGACCATTGATCCAAGAATTGCATCTGATGGTGGATCAAGGTCTGATGATGAAGATTAGTAGATCAGGTGGACTGTTAGCTCAGTTTAAAGTACGATCTGTACTAAGGGATAGGATTAAAGCAGCTCAGAGCCGAGATCCTATTCTAGGAGAGCTTGCAGAGAATGTCAGAGCAGGGAAGTTCACTGATTTCACACTTGATGATGATGGTGTGTTGTGGATCAGTGGTAGATTGTGTGTTCCTGATGTGGATGATTTGAGAGAGGAGATTTTAGAGGAAGCACATTCTACAGCCTACAGCGTTCATCCAGGTGTCACTAAGATGTACCACAGTATCAGAGATTTATACTGGTGGGATGGATTGAAGAAGGATGTTGCTGATTATGTTGCTAAGTGCTTGACGTGTCAGCAAGTGAAAGCCGAACATCAGAAGCCTTCTGGGAAGCTTCAGCCTCTTCCTATTCCCGAGTGGAAGTGGGAAAGGATAGCTATGGATTTTGTGGTCGGTTTACCTCGTTCGAAGGATGGATACGATTCCATCTGGGTGATTGTAGACAGATTGACGAAGTCTGCACATTTCTTGCCTGTGAAAGCCACATATTCAGTTGCTAGATTGGCGAAGTTGTACGTGAAGCATATTGTATGCCTTCATGGAGTACCTGTGTCCATTGTGTCAGATAGAGGTTCGGTGTTTACTTCTCGTTTTTGGCAGAAGTTGCAGGAAGCGATGGGCACTAGGTTGGATTTCAGTACTGCTTTTCATCCTCAGACAGATGGTCAGTCTGAGAGGACGATCCAGACACTGGAAGATATGTTGAGGATGTGTGTCTTGGATTTGGGAGGTAGCTGGGATGATCATTTGTCGCTTGTTGAGTTTGCATATAATAACAGCTACCATAGCATTATTGGCATGACACCGTATGAGGCGTTGTATGGAAGGAAGTGTAGATCCCCGTTGAGTTGGGATGAGATTGGTGAGAGAGCTTTGACTGGACCAAAGATGGTTCAGGATGCTGCAGAGAAAGTCGTCGTGATTAAGCGGAGATTAGAGATCGCAGTTAGCAGACAGAAGAGTTATGCGGATCCTAGGCGCAGAGATGTGGAGTTTCAGGTTGGAGATTTCGTTTTTCTGAAGGTATCTCCAATGAAGGGTGTGATGAGATTTGGCAGGAAGGGTAAGTTAGCACCGAGATACATTGGACCGTTTGAGATTCTGGAGAGAGTTGGCACTGTTGCATATCGGGTGGATTTGCCTCCGAGTATGTCACAGGTGCATCCAGTATTTCATATCTCGATGTTGAGGAAGTATATCTCAGATCCTTCACACGTGTTGCAGCCTGACAGTGTAGAAGTGACTGAAAATTTGACGTTTGTGGAAGAACCTGTGGCAATCGTAGATTTTCAAGTTCGACAATTGCGATCGAAGCAGATTCCGATGGTCAAGGTTTTGTGGCGTAGCGACAGAGTTGAAGAGTATACGTGGGAGACTGAAGCTGAGATGCGAGCTTCTTACCCGTATCTCTTTCCTTCCTGATTTTGTAATCTTGTTTTTGGAATTCGGGGATGAATTCTTGTAAGGGGGGAAGACTGTAATATCCCGTGTTTTTAAAAATATTTTTACACTGTACCGGGATATGCAGTGTCAATGATTTCTGTATTTTATATGATATTTTTACGAGTTAATATGTATTTTAGACCTATTTTAATTATTGTGTATTATTTTCAGTGTTTTACGTAAAATTTTCCCGGGACTTGCATTTTCGGGGAAATTTTCACGTAAACAATTTATTATTAATTATTTTAGATGTATTTACGGACTTGCATGAACTCATACATATTTTTAAATTATTAAATAAAGTCGGTGTGTGTATATTTATTTAATTAGGGTTTATTAATTCCCTAATATTTTATTAAGTATTTAATTGTTTTAATTGTTATTTAATTAATTTTATTTGGTATAAATTATTAAAATATTAATATTTTAATGTGTGTGGTGTATATTTGATGTGTGTAATTTAATATTATTTTAATATATAGTATAAAGCATATATATATACATATATACATTAAAATTACAAAAGTTTGCAAAATTACATTTTTGCCCCCGACAGTTTTTTTTCTTCTTCTTCTTCTCCGATCATCCCATCACCATTTCCGTCGCCTGTCACGCCGTTCCTTCACCGTGGGTGTGCCGTCCGGTGTGCCACCATCTTCCCCGACCAGTTTCGCCGCCTGTGGAGGCCGTTTCCGGCGTCGGGAGAGTGATTTTGGCCGGAGAAGCCGAAAATCAACTCACCGTCGATCACGTCGATTTCGGCCACCGTTTTCGACACCGCCGGTCTCTTTCTTCTCCTTGAGCTCCGGTGAGTGTGATTCTAGCTTTGGTTTGAGCTAAAATGGTCTAGAATTGCTTAGTTTTCGATTTGTCAATTTCGGCCTATTAGGGTTTTTGATTTTTTTGAGCTTCGAATTGATTGATTCATGGAAAATTCCTTCACAAATGTTGTTCCTAGTAGCTTAATCTTCATGTATGAATTTTTGTAGAATTTTTGGAGATTGTTTGGATTTTTGGGTATTTTTGAATATTTTAATATTATTTTCTAATTTTCGGAAATTAATTATTTAAATTATAAAATTGGAGTTTATGGTTGAATTAGGTGTTGAAATGAATTATAGGAATTTATTTGGAATTTTTATGAATTTCTAAGTATTTATTTTGAATTAATTGAGTTTATGTAATTTTGGAAAAATTAGGTTAAATGTGTTTTTAATGGAAATTAATTGGTTAATTGAGTTTAAATATTGATATTATTGATAAATATGTTGAGAAAATTAATTTTGAATAATTGTATGATTTTTGGTGAATTTTTGAAGTAATTTAGGTATATTTATATATATAAGGGTATTTTGGTAATTTTACCCTAAATTGTCTAAAAATGTAATTTAATTGGTTTTAATATTTATTTAAGGTATAAAAATGATTTCTACAAATTATTTAGTATTTTTAACTAATTAAAACTATTTTTCGGGAATTATTTTCAATTATATATAATATACGGTTTTTCTAATAAAATGAGTTTTAATCGATTTTTATAGTGTTTCAAGGTCAATTATGTAATTTTTATTTATAAAATGTATTTCTGTGATTTACGGATATTTTTGGTATTTCCTGAATTGTTCTGTGTTTGTGGACCCCGGTCGGTGGACTGTAGTTTGGAGTCCGACCGTGGGATTTTGAATGTGTTGAGCTCGTTTTTCGAAGTGTGTTTCCTTGCAGGGTCGGCTCTACTCTTTTGAGTAGAGAGATGTCCGTTTTACAGGGGAGGTTCTGTCGAATTTTCGGTAGAATTCTCGTAAAACGTGATGTCCAGTCGAACCCTAATTCTGTTTTCGTATTTTAATACTCTAGATTGAATTCTAGGATTTCCTATGTAAAACGGATATCTCTTTATCCAAGTAAAGTCATTCCTGCATAAAAACAACACTTCTAATAATCTCACAACTTAACAACTTGAGTTGGACCCCCACATTACATTTATGCCCAACTGAGAACCACAATTCACAACATGTATAAAAATAATATAATTTTGTCAAATCACCAAAATATATCATAAAAATATTAAATAAATTATTTTCCAAATAAATAATAAAATTCTATTTTATAAATAATATTTTACTAATAAAATCCATTAATGGAATAAAATTTTCTTTTTACAATTAAATTAGCATAAATTGTAAATAATTAACAAAATCACTCAATCATATCATAAAAATAATAAAATGCTCATTTAAGCTCAAAAATAATAAATAAATTTATTATTCGTTTAGTTTTCCAAAATTACTACTAATTAACTAATAATTGAAAATTAATTATAAAAATTATTTTTATACTTTTATTATTCAAAATAATCTAAAACAGAATAATTAACAATAATTTCAATTAAAATTAAATAATTTATTAATTTCCAACAATTTCTCAAAAATACATATTTATACATAAACTTTAAAAATTCATATCTTAAATTTTATACATAATTTCACAAAACTTTCTTCATGAAGTTTAATCTATGTAATATATAAAATTTACTAAAAATATGATCTGAGACTGTCCAGAACAAGGTCATGAACAATACCCAACACCCAAAAAATTTGAAAAATTAAATAAAAATCATAGCAAGCAAGATCACAACCTCTAGATCATTTCATCTCAAAGAAAATATATCTAAAAAAATTAAATTAAAGCTCAATTTAACTAAATATAGCCTAAAATCAATTATTCAAAATTAAAGGGAGTACAAGAGTTGGAGTTCAAAATTGAGGGAGAGCTTTTGAAGCTCAGAGGAAGAGGAGCATTTTAGAATCGGTGACAAGCCTTGGAGTGGCCGAAGGTGACACTGGCAACGTTCCAAGCAAATCGACAATAAAAGAAACCTAAAAAGGAAGAAGAAAGAGAGGGAGCAGGTGTTGTCATCGGGAAGGAGGAGCTGCTGGGGGGGTGCCACCGGTCACGAGGATACTATAGTGGTGGTGGTCGACATTGGCAATAATGGTGGTGGGTGGTGGCAGCGTGGGAATTTGAGGGAGGAAGAAAGAAGAAGGGGAAATAAAAAAGAAAAATGAGGGAAAGGGAAAAGGAAAAGAAAAAAGGACAAAAAAAACTTTTTTATTTTTTTTAATCTAGTATAAAAGTACAAATTAAGTATTTTAAAAATAATAATATCTCCCTTTAATTATTCACACACACTTAAACATAATATATATATATATATATTAACAATTAATTAAAATAATAATTAAACTTAATAATTCATATTTAATAATAATAATTAAAAATTTAAGTCTTTACACTCATCCCCCCAATAAAAATTCATCCTCGAATTTTAACAAAAATAAAAAATGTAAAAGTTTTACTAATGAAAAAGGTAAGGGTATGCTACTCACATCATTGCCTCGGACTCCTAAGTACAATCCTCCACCACATGGTTGCTCCACAATACTTTAACCATAGGGCTTTCTTTGGTGCAGAGCTGACGAACCTGTCAATCCACTATCGCCATAGGGTACTCCTCATAAGTCAAGTCTTCGTTGAACTCCACTACCTGAGGCTGAAGAACGTGTAAAGGATCGAAGATGTACTTCTGCAATATCATTATGTGAAACACTAGATGAATACGCGACAACTCTAGTGGTAACACCAATTTGTAAGCCACATCTCCTACCCTTGAATGAATTTTGAAGGGTCCAATATATCTGGGATACTATAAGTATAAAATTGTAGAATTCATTAGGAAATTCTTAATGCTATATATGAATGTAAATTATTTGATTATGAATTTGGATCAAATCGCTTAACAACTATATGAATTTGTATTAAATGAGGTTCAAAGAAAATCTTTAATAGATTTAAGCTAAAATTACAATATAAACCGTTGTTTGACCAAATTTTTTGAAAATTATAGATTTTTTTCCACTTACACCTCTGTGTGTTTTCATAAATACTTCTTTTTTTTTTTTTGAATTTTTTGTTGTCACTTCATCATCATCATCATCTTCTTCATCTCTTTATCATCTTCTCTTGATTTTTTATTTTTATTCTATTCATTTTTTTCACTTTGTTCTCTTCTTCTTGTTATTAATATTGTTCTTCTTGCTCTTCTTCTTCATCATCATCACCATCTCTTCATCTTTTTCTTCATCAAATTTTTGCATGTCATTATTAAAAAATAAAAAATCTAACTCATGAAATAGAATTTCAATATCAATGTTTCTTCTTCTTCTTCTTCTTCTTTTTATGATTTTGTTTTTGGATTTATGTTTTTAGTGCTATGGGTGTTAAAAGATTTTTGGTAATCCATGAGTTCTTTTTAATTTAGTGAGTGGGTATCTTTTTTTCTTTTCTTTTCTTGGTTATTGGCACTTAAGTGATTTTTAGATTCTATTCTTTTTTCATTTTGATTTTGGATTTATGTTTTTGGTGCTGTGGGTTTTGTTAGACTTTTGGCAATTCATGAGTTCTCATTAATTTTGGTGAGTATATTATGATTTTTTTATTATTTTAGTTATTTTTAGTTGTATATTTCATGCATTTATAGTTTGGTTGTTGCATGGGTTTTTTTTTTTTTTGAGGTTTTTGTTCTACAAGTTAATGCATGAGTTGTTTTTTTGTTGTTTTTGAGTTATTTAGGGCTTATGTTCTATGAATTTATGGTTTGATTACTCATGGGTTATTTTTTATTTTTTTGAATTGTTTTTAATTTTCTATTCTACAGGTTTATGGTTTAGCTACTACAAGAGTTATTTTTGGTTGTTCTGAGTTGTTTTAAGGTTTCTATTTTGTGGATTTATAGTTGTAATAACCCTTATTTTTTAAAAATTATTTAAATATAAATTGAGATATGCATTGTTAATAAAATTTAAATGTTATATTTATTTATTTTATTATTTGTGATTAATAATTGTTATTTTATGATAAAATATATTTTCTATGTAAATATTTATTTTTAGAAACTTATTATTTTAAGCATTTAATTTATCTTATTAACGTTATTTTTCGGATAGTATTATTTTAATAATATTAATTTTAGTGCATTATTATTTCTATTATTGTTTTTATTAATTTACATTATTTGTATTATTATTAAATTATTTAATAAATATTATGTATATTATTGTTAGTATGTGTGTGTGTCTATATATATATAGGGATATATTAATGTGTGGTGTAGATTAATTTAAGATAAAGTTTTATTATATTATAAAGTTTTAATAATATATATATATATATATATATATATATATATATATATATATATATATATATATATATATATATATATATATATATATATATATATATATATATATATATATATATATATATATATATATATATACACACACACACAAATATCAAAAACAAAATCATCTCCTTCCTCTCTCGCACGCTGCAACCCGAGCCCCCTACCGTTACTGTGCCTTTTCCCTCATCTAGTCAGACTGCCTCTCACCACCACCAGCCGTCGCCAATCTCTTCCTCCTTCTTCCCTCTTCCTCCCGACATCGTCTGACAACCAGCAGCTCATCGAAACGTCTAGAATTACAGTGGCAGTAAGATGAGTTTCTCACCATTGATCACTCCTCCGGCTACCAAATTGAGTGATGCCGGTGTCGTTCAACTCCTGGAGCTTTAAAGAGGCTAAATCCAAGCTCCTTTCAAGCTTGAAGTAGATTGTTGGTTGTAATTTCAGAGGCCTTTCTCTGAATATTGTATAATATATTTTATTTTATGATATCATAGAAGTTTTTATTATTATATTGATTTAAGATTTTAATTATGGTGCATATTTTTTTTAATTATTGCATACTTTTATTTTTTTAAGGCTTGCTATGGGTTTCAGATTTGAAAGAATTTCCATTCCCTAGCACCGGTCATGACTCCCAGTTTAGGTCATGACAAAGTTGGTATTAGAGCGAAGTTTGTATCAAGACCTAGGCTATTAGAGTTATGGACCTAGGTTTTTTAAAGTTGTGTTTTCTTTGAAACTACTGTAGTTTAATTAGGTTCAAGTATGTCTTCAATAAGTTTTCCTTGATTTAGTATTTCGCGTAATCGTTAGTTGTCTGTTTTGTCTAAATCTTTCTGTTTGTCTTTTCAGAATGAGGAGGCGAGCACATGTCGCTCTGCCGATCATTGAGGCCAAGGATGATGAGTCCTTTTAAGATGAGGTTTTACCTTTTAAGCCGCTAGTGAGACGCAGAGGTTGAGGTAGAGGTAGACCTCGAGGAGTGGCAGGTTACAGTAGACAGCATGAGCTACAAGATAAGGAACCTGTAGAGCCTGAGTACAAGGATGCTCCTATACCTCTAGTTGCACTACCAATTCAGCTTGTCTATCAGTAGGGTATATCTGACCCTGAGGCAATATTTTTCTATGCTAGAGTTGGCGGATAGCTTTCGATGGGACATCAGACCCATTGGATTTTCTTTATATGATTGAGATGAGGACTCGGACTGCTCACACTGAGTACCAGTGGATCATGATCGTAGAGTTATCAGTAGAGGGACCAACCCTGAATTGGTATATATAAATGATTTAGCCGTACATAACTATAATGACATAGGCACAGTTTAGAGAGCGATTTATGAGGAGATTCTGCCAAGAACCACTTCGTATGAGCTATAGACTCCAGCTAACGAGTATCACCAGAGGTGACAGATCTGTTAAGGACTACACCAGAGAGTTTCTTTGACTTAACAAATATGCAGAGGACCTTATGAGAGATCAGTATTTCACGGTCACCATATATGTTACTAGTTTGGGTTCTACTTTTATTGGGATGCCTACATCAAACCTTACTCTGGAGTCGGTGATAGAGTTGGCTAAGGAGATTAAGCTAAGGCTAGTCAGGCAAGGAGCTATGCTTGATTATTACCAATTGGGCATTCAGTTAAGAGGATTTCAAACTACTCCTCATTCAAGCTTTCAAATTGGTTTGAGTATTTAGTAGAGAGGCCTAATACAGCAGAGCCAGAGACAATAGTAGAGAGTGCACAGGAGTAGTAGACATGGCCATGGGGGTTTGCACAAATCGATCAGATTTGGGTTAGGTGCTTCCAGCAGCAGTAGTGGTCATAGTTCTGGGTCAACAGCCAATGTTTGCCAAACGTGTGGTAAAGTTCATTAAGGATCGTGTTACATGGTGCCGCTGACTTATTTTTGATGATGACAGACAAGACACTATGCTAGATCATGTCCCTATTCTGGTTATCAACCACAGTAGTTCCGTAGTTTCCACAATAGTCGATTGCTAATGCAGCACCAGTTCCTTTTCAATTACCTCCATCGTAGCACCCGAGTTTGACTTAGATTGATGCTCAACAGGGATGTGGTAGAGGTACTAGAGGAGGTGCCAGAGGTTTTGGCTAGGCTTCTACCAGTTAGCAGGGAGGTCGAGGTCAGGACAGAGTTTTCCACCTCATTCAGCAGGATGCTCAAGCATCTAATGCCATTGTGGCAAGTATTATTCCTGTTTATTACCTAGATGCATGGGTTTTGTTTGATTCAGGTGCCATACATTCCTTTGTATCTCCTATTTTTGCTTTGAAATCTTATTGATAAGCTTCGAGGATGGCTTTTCCTTTGTCTATCACCACTCTTGTAAGTGATTCTTTGGACACCGACTTTGTTCTTTCTAGTTGTTTAATTTTTTTTAAAGGTAGAGAATTGCTAGCAGAGTTAGTGTTGTTGGATGTGATGGAATTTGATATTATCCTGGGTATGGATTGGTTGTCTCAGCATTATGTCATTGTAGATTATCGGAGTAAATAGGTGATTTTCAGAATTCCTAATGAAGAAGAGTTTAAGTTTATTGGTGATAAGAGTTTTACACCTTAAAATCTCATCTCCGCTATCATGGTTAGGAAGATGCTAAGGAAGGGTTGTCAGGGTTATTTGGCATTAGTTAGGGATACTTCAATGGAGAAGTTGTCACTCATAAATGTTCCTGTTACTTATGAGTTTCTTTATGTTTTTTTTTTAGGAGTTGTCAAGTTTACCACCTCATAAAGAGATTGAGTTATGTATAGATGTGGTTCCAGGCACTACCCCTATTTTGATGCCACCCTACAGAATGGCTCTTGTAGAGTTAAAAGAGTTAATGGAGTAGTTACAGGAATTATTGGATAAGGGTTTTATCAGACCTAATGTTTCTCCTTGGGGTGCACTAGTCCTATTTATGAGGAAGAAGGAAGGTACCCTGAGACTGTGCATAGACTATAAAGAGCTGAATAAGGTGACAATGAAGAACAAGTATCCTCTTCTAAGGATAAATGATTTATTTGATTAGCTTCAGGGTGCAAAATTCTTTTCTAAGATTAATTTGAGGTCGGGTTATCATCAGTTGTGGATCAGTGAAGCCAATGTTCCTAAAATGGCATTTCGCACTCATTATGGGCACTATGAGTTTCTGGTGATGTCATTTGGCTTGACTAATGCACCAGCAGCTTTCATGGATCTGATGAATAGGGTATTCATACCATACGTGGATCAATTTGTTATAGTCTTCATTGATGATATACTGGTGTATTCGAAGAGTATGGAAGAGCACGTCTATCACTTGAGGACTATACTGCAGACACTGAGAGAACATCAGCTTTATGCTAAATTCTTAAAGTGTAATTTCTGGTTAGAGAGTGTTGCATCCTTGGACACATGGTGTCTAAAGATGGTATCCAGGTTGATCCATAAAAGATTAAGGTAGTGTCTAAGTGGCCTAGACCGACTATAATTACAAAGATTCATAGTTTTCTAGGTTTAACTGGGTATTATAGGAGATTTATATAAGATTTTTTCCAGAATTGCAACTCCTATGATTCGTTTGACTTAGAAGAATGTGAAGTTTGAGTGGTTAAATGCTTGTGAGAACATTTTTCAGTTGCTAAAGGAGAAGTTAACCACAACTCTAATTTTGGCTTTGCCTAATGGAGTGGATAAGTTCACAGTGTATTGTGATGCCTCTAGAGTTAGCCTAGGTTGTGTGTTAATGTAAAATGGTAAGGTAATAGCTTATGCTTTGAGGCAGTTGAAGAAGCATGAACAAAATTATCCTACCCATGACCTAGAGATGGCTGCAGTGATCTTTGCTCTCAATATCTGGAGACATTATCTGTACGAGGTGACTTGTGAGATTTTTACTAATCACAAGAGCCTTAAGTACATTTTTCAACAAAGAGATATGAATTTGAGGCAGAGGAGATAGTTGAAACTCTTGAAAGATTATAACTGTGAGATCCTTTATCATCCAGGCAAGGCTAATGTGGTAGTAGATGCCTTGAGTAGGAAGTCCTTAGGTAGTCTTGCTCATATTAGTGTGGAGAAGAGATCATTGATCTAAGAGTTGCATGAGTTATTGGATTAAGGTCTGATGATGAAGGTGAGTAGATTTGGTGGACTGTTAGCTTAGTTCAAGGTTCGATCTGTGTTGAGAGATAGGATTAAGGAAACTCAGGGCCGAGATCCTATTCTAGAAGAGCTTGCAGAGAATGTTCGAGTAGGGAAGTTCACTGATTTTACACTTAATGATGAAGGTGTTTTGTGATCAATGGTAGATTGTGTGTTCCTGATATGGATAATTTGAGAGAAGAGATCCTTGAGGAAGCACATTCTATAGCCTACAACACACATCCAGGTGTTATTAAGATGTACCACAGTATTAGAGACTTGTACTGGTAGGATGGACTAAAGAACGATGTAGCTGATTATGTTGCTAAGTGTTTGACGTGTCAGCAGGTGAAAGCTAAACATCAGAAGCCTTCTAAGAAGCTTCAGCCTCTTCCTATTCCTGAGTGGAAGTGGGAAAGGATTGCTATGAATTTTTTTATTGGTTTACCTCATTCTAAGGATGGATACAATTCCATTTGGATAATTGTGGATAGGTTGACCAAGTCTGCTCATTTCTTGCCTGTGAAAGCCACTTATTCTGTAACTAGATTTACGAAGCTATATGTTAAGCATATTGTGTGCCTTCATGGAGTACCTATGTCCATTGTATTTGATAGAGGTTCAGTGTTTACTTCTCATTTTTGGTAGAAGTTACAGGAAGCGATGGACACAAAGCTTAATTTCAATACTGCTTTTCACCCTTAAACAGATGGTTAGTATGAGAGGATGATCCAGACATTGGAAGATATGTTGAGGATGTGTGTTTTGGATCTGAGAGGTAGCTAGGATGATCATTTTCTGCTTGTGGAATTCGCTTATAACAAAAGCTACAATAGCAATATTAGGATGACACCATATGAGGCTTTGTATGAAAGGAAGTGTAGATCCCCTCTGAGTTGGGATGAGATTGGGGAGAGAGCATTGACTGGACTTGAGATGGTTCAAGGTTGTTGTGATTAAGAGGAGGCTAAAGATCGCAGTTAGCAGATAGAATAGCTATATGGATATGAGATGTAGAGATGTGGAGTTCCAGGTAGGAGACTATGTGTTCCTGAAGGTGTCTCCGATGAAGGGTGTAATGAGATTTGGCAAGAAGGGTAAGCTAGCACCGAGGTATATTGGATCGTTTGAGATTTTGAAGAGAGTGGGCACTATTGCATATCGGTTGGCTTTGCCTTTGAGTTTGTCTCAAGTGCATCTAGTGTTCTATATCTCGATGCTAAGGAAGTATATTTCAAACCCTTTACACGTGTTGTAGCCCAATAGTATGGAAATGAATGAAGACTTGACAATTGTGGAAGAACCTATTAAGATCGTAGACTATCAAGTTCAACAGTTGCGTTCAAAGCAGATTCTGATGGTTAAGGTGTTGTGGCGAAGCAACAATGTAAAAGAGCATACCTAGGAGACCGAAGTTGAGATGCAAGCTTTTTACCCGTATCTCTTTTCTCGTTGATTCTTGTAATTATTCTTTTCTTTGAATTCAAGGACGAATTCCTATAAGGAGGGGAGACTGTAATAACCCTTATTTTTTAAAAATTATTTAAATATAAATTGAGATATGTAGTGTTAATAAAATTTAAAAGTTATATTTATTTATTTTATTATTTGTGATTAATAATTGTTATTTTATGATAAAATATATTTTCTACGTAAATATTTATTTTAGAAACTTATTATTTTAAGCATTTAATTTATATTATTAACATTATTTTTTGGATAGTATTATTTTAATAATATTAATTTTAGTGCATTATTATTTCTATTATTGTTTTTATTAATTTACATTATTTGTATTATTATTAAATTATTTATTAAATATTGTGTATATTATTGTTAGTATGTGTGAGTGTCTATATATATATATACACATACACACAAATATCAAAAACAGAATCATCTCCTTCCTCTCCCACACGCTGCAACCCAAGCCCCTTATTGTCACTGTGCCTCTTCTCTTAGCTCGTTGGACAGCCACCAGCTGCCACCAATCCCTTCCTACTTCTTCCCTCTTCCTCCTCGACATCATCTAAAAGCCAACAGCTCGCCGGAACATCTAGAATTGCAGCGGTAGCAAGGTGAGTTTCTCATCGTTGATCACTCCTCCGGCCACCAAATCGAGTGCTGCTAGTGCCGTTCAACTCCTGGAGCTTCAAGGAGGCCGAATCCAAGCTCCTTTCAAGCTTGAAATTGATCATTTGTGAGTTTTCTTAGATTTTTGGTTTTGAGTTTTTAGGGTTTTCTATTTTTTTAGGTTGATTCTTCTCCCTTAACAAATAATGATTATGGTAGCTTAATCTTCATGAATATATATTTTTTATTTTTGGAATTTATTTGAATTTTGGTGAATTTTTTATTATTTTATTATTATTTATTGAATTTTCATAAATTAATTATTTTAATTATAAATTTGGTTGATTTGGTGTTATTATATTTTGTTATTAATTTTAGTGTTAAGAATATAATTTTTGAGAATATTATGTAATTTTTAAAAATATTTTTATATTATGTTTATATTGGAATATTAGGTTAAATGTATATTTTTGTTGAAATTATTGGTTAATTATGTGTTTTAGATAATATTAAAATAATATATGTTGATAGAATAATTTTAATGATTTTATATAATTTTTAAGGAAATTATTTAGTATTTTGAATTATTGGGTTAATTGTGAGTTTTTGTTAAAATTTAGTTAAATATTGTGTTTAAAATGGTTTTATAATTATTTAAGGTAATAAAATAATTTTTATAAATTATTTACTATATTTAACTAATTAATACTAATTTTTGAAAATTATTTTCAAATAATATATTATTTACTAAATTGGTTATTAAATGGATTTTTAATAACTTTTAATATATATTTAGGCTATTTAAGCTATTTGAATATATAAAAGTGAATTTTTACTATTTAATATTGAATTATTAAGAAATTTGATTTTTTAATAATATTATATTATTATTTTGGGATTTTTATTTAATTATTGTGAAATAATTATATTGACTGTTTTAATGTTTATATATGCTATATTTTGATATTTTGAGGATATTTGTGGAATTTATTGATTTTTAATATATTTATTATATTAAATGTATTTTTGGTGAAATTGTGGACTTCGATTGGAAAATTATGTAGTTCGGGGTTCCAACCGAAGGTGTTGTATATTTCGTGATTTGAAGTGTGTTTTCTTACAGGACCGACTCTACTTTTTAGTAGAGAGATGTCCGTTTTACAGAGGAAGTTCTGTCAAATTTTTGGTAAAATTCTCGTAAAACGTGACGTCGTGTCGATCCTGAGTTTTCAATTTTGTTTGAGTTTCATATTTCTAGATCGAGTCTCTTTAAAAGTATAAGTTAGCTTTATTTTGATTTTTGTTATTATTATTTTATTTTTTTAGTTGCGCCGAGACCAAGGCTTAGTGGACCAGACTGGTCAAGCCAGTCTTGAGGAGCTTAAACTTGTGATTTGTTATTTTATATATACATCGCATTTAGGTTGCACGTTTTAGAATATGCATGTTTTTAATATGTATTTGTTCATAAATTGTTTTATTAAATGTATATGTTAGGTATATTTTAAGTATATATTTTATATATTTGAAAATAAATGCATGTTATATTTTTTATTAATACTTAAAATGTCTTTAGTATATTATTGGTTTATATTTGCATATTTTATGGTTGATTTGAATTTATTTAACATATATATACTTGAAATATACTTAGTTTATTTTAGGTATATTTTTGGTATATATTTTGTTATTATGAATGTTATTATGCATTATTTATTTTTCCATATGAATGTTTAATTTAAAATAAAGGATATCGATAGAATGCTACCTAGTGGGCAACACTAGGACCATGTACGTACCAGTGTGATAGATTTAAGGTTGAGTAAGAATCACTTAAGGTAATTAATGAATTGATTGATTGATTAAGATTTGATGTGATTGAGTAGTGTGATTGTGGGAGTTTGGTTGACTTAGTGTCTCGGGGCCAATCACACTGACAGTGAGACTGCTGGAGCTCAGTTGTCTTAGTGTCTCGGGGCTAGTCTACTGTCCATAATGGAATAAGTGAATTAATTTGAAATTAAGTGAGTCTGTATGGCTAGAGAGATATTGTTGATTGAGGTTGCGATTTAAATAGGGTTCTATTTTATCCTTAAACAAATAATGTTTTTTAGCATTTATCTATAAAGTGATTTCAGCATTTGTGTGAAATGCTTGTATATCTATTTATTATATATATATATGGATGATTGAGTGCATATGACATTAAGAGATACATGTATATATAATATAATAATTCACTCAGTGAGGTCTGACTCCCCTCAGTTGTGATTTTTCAGGAGATTCTTTTTCCTCAGACCTTAGTAGGAGGCCCATCTGCCAGACTTCTTCAGCCCCGGCTATTTTGTGTAAATTACTTACTTAATTTTATCGTACTCTAGAAAACTATAGTAGTTGTTGTATTTGGTATTTATAGATTGTTGATTGTAATTTCAAAGGCCTTTCTCTGAATATTGTATAATATATTTTATTTTATGATATGACAGAAGTTTTTATTATTATATTGATTTAAGATTTTAATTGTGGTGCATATATTTTTTTAATTATTGCATGCTTTTATTTTTTTAAGGCTTGCTACGAGTTCCAAATTCGAAAGAATTCCCATTCCTTAGCACCGATAATAACTCCCGGTTTGGGTTATGACAATAGTCTAGTTGTTGCATGGGTTGTTTTTGGTTGTTTTGAGGTTTCCATTCTATAGGTTTATGAGCTAGTTACTACATGGGTTTTTTTTTTGTTTTGAGTTATTTCGGTTGTTTGGTTGTTTAAAACACCTTCAAGGGGATGATCCTCGATGTATTTTAAGCTTGATAACATCTGAAGACCCATAAAAAATTAATATAAACAAATGATGGCAGTTTATTCCTAACTTATACAAACAAAAGTAAATTTTTAATTGTTCATCCACTATTCCATACACATTATGGTTTCATATGCATAATTTCTATTTTTACCATTTTTTAAACTACAACATGCAAGAAACATACAAAATAAACATCACAATATTTTTTATAATTACTTGACACATTCAATTAGTTTTCCTTTCTATAACTAAAGTTATTTTTATTATATCATCAGTTTTTTCCATTTTAAGCACACTCATATATGATTCAAACTTACAGTAGACGCATTATAGTTGCCAGTTAGGTCACAATCTTGTGAGATGGCTTCATTGATCTCCTTATTTGTTCATGTAACCATTTTTGGAGTCATGTGCTATCTAATAGGATACCTAATGTTAATGTGGTTGAATACAACAACTTCATATTGATATACAAAGTAATGCATGCTTATTATGGTAAATTATACAAACAATAAAAATTAAAAATACACTATAAGGCAATTGATGACTACTATAATTCATGATGTAGTAATAGTAGACAACAATGAGTAGTTCTCACCACAAGGAATAATATGCATCCACCCATTGCAAATGAACTCCATATTAATTCAATAATTGTCTTCAACTTCCTAGCAGTTTTAATCAACCACCTAAATACAAACTCGACCCAGTTTACTATTGTACACAACCACGTTCCTCTCTTACTTTGGGGAAAGGTGCAAGGAACAACAGGATCAATGTGATATCGGGGCATGTAGGCTAATGGTGACCATTTACCGGTTTGTTATTGATATGGGAGGGTCTACCTTAATATGCCTTATAGATTTGAGTCGCCACCTTTAATCGGGAGAAAGTGAATTAAGAACCCACTTTCCTAACTAGAAATTCCAGGTTCGAGGAGTAGGAGTTACTTATCATGTTTCTTATTATACATTGCTTAATTATCCATTACTTTACCATAGTTATGGTTTGATGATGCATTTACCAAATTTGGTTATTAGTCAAATAAAACTGTAAATTAGAACGTAGGATAGTTGTATTTAGCACGCATAATAAACATTCACCCATTACATCAATTGGTAAGTAATAATGCAAACAAGTAAGCACGTAACAAATAGCACACAATCATGCAAGAAATAATGAAACAAAATAAACACACAAATAAACAAAATAAAAAGAAATGGGAAAGGGATTAAGGATTAGAACCCTTGGAAAAAGAAGTCTATTCTAATAAATACATCCAAAATATAAAATAAAGACGGCGAAGTCGGGTTTAGGGATTACATCGCCTTAGAAATTCCCTATTCTATTAATTACATCAAAATGGGAAATTAAAGTAAAATTTCCAATTCTAATAAACTTGCAAAACAAAGGTTAGCTTTCATACACATGCAAGCACACATCTCACTTAGAGTAATTTTATATTTTCCACTCATCCATAATTGACATAATAAAAAAGTAATTAAACAAATAAGCAAATAAGGATGCTAATGAAAATGCATGATGTAAGATTTGAAAATCTAAGTATTTTTTTGTGTAGAGTCATCATTTTTATTATAAAAATAGGATTTTCATGACAAGAATATATAAAAATAATCAATTTACCAAAGAAGATAATTAAGACAATAAAAAGCAATATAAAAAGCATAAATGAGATAAATAAACAAATGATGAAAGATACTATTTGCACCATAAAAATATTAACTTTATGATAAAAATAGTAAATTTATCAAGAGAATAAAATGAAAATAATCACAAATAACAAAAATGTAATAGAATAATAAAAGTGATAAAAATATTATTTTCACCATAAAAATGTAAACTTTACGATAAAAATAATACGATAAAAATAATAAATTTATCAAGAAGGAAAATAAAAAAGTGACAAGAATAATAAACATACAAAAATAATAGTAATAACAAAAATGATAAAAGTGCTACTTTCAACATAAAAATGTGAACTTTATGATAAAAATAACAAATTTATCAAAAATAAAATAAAATGGCATAAATAAATAAAAACACAATAAATAATAAAAATGCAGAATTAAAATAATAAAGGTGATAAAAACGGAATATTTATCATAAAAATATCAATTTTATGATAAAAATGACAAATTTATCCAAAGGGAAAATAAAAAAACAAAAATAGCAAAAATACAGTTAACATGATAAAAATAATAAATGTGCAGAATTGAATTAATAAAAAGTGATAAAAATGCAATTTTTACCATAAAAACATTAATTTTATTATAAAAATAGCAAATTTATCAAAGATGAAAATAAAAGTAAGAAAAATAATAAAAAAGCAACAAATAAAAAATAATAATAATAATGCAACAAATATAATAAAATAATAAATATGAAGAAATAAAATAATAACAGTGATAAAAATGCAATTTTTACCATAAAAACATTAACTTTATTATAAAAGTAGCAAATTTATCAAAGATGAAAATAAAACCTCTAGGTCTGAAACCAACTCTGAAGAGTTTTTAGAATAACATTATCCCCAGGTAGATGAAATAGCAACTACCTCCTCTTTTAATTCTGAAACAAATTCTAGTATTGAAGCTAAGCAACTCAACATACTTACTAAATAACAAAACTTGATTTTAGATGTCGTTCAACATATAAATGACTTTGATATCTAGAAAAAATATCTTGAACAACTTACGCAAGCTTTAAAGAAAGAACTTGAACCTAAGACTATTGAGTTACCTTCCACTAGTACAGGTATGTATGACCTTACCACCATTCTTAATAGAAAGAAGCTTAGTAAGAAACCTTTAGGTGAAATCTAGGAACTTCAAGGTGAGATAAAGACCATAAAGTTAGAAATAAAGCAGTTAAAAGATAAGTAACAAAAGGATTATGATCTAATCAAATTCCTTATCACTAAACTAGTTGAAGAGTCTAGTGATAGTAATAAGACTAAGGAATTAGAACCTCAATCCTAGCTAATTTAGATAATGTCCCATAAGACTTTATTTGTGCTCTAAATTAGATTACCTCAAGAAAATATTATAAAGATTTCTATTGCTTTTTATAAAGATTTTCAACTTGATACTATAGGTTTGTTTGACACGTGTGCTTATTTAAGTGGTAGAAAAACCAACATGGTTCCAAATTGTTTTAAAAAATGAACTATCGAAAAGCTTTCCTTTGTAAATAGTTCAAAAATACATATAGATAGTAAAACAAAAGATAGTGTTTTAAATAATGGATTTTTGTTAAAACTTATTTTGTTTTAGTTTCTAATATTAGTTATACAATGATTATAGGGATGCCATTCATTGATTTGATAACTCCTTACCTAACCACTTATAACTCCATTAATTTTCAAGATGATAAAGTCCACATAACTTTCCTTTTTCTTAATAAACTAAAAACCTGATATTTAAATCTTGTTAAAGCACATTCTATATATAAGAATGAGATAAATGCTTTGATAAAGGGTAAAGAAACAAATCTGCATGAATTGAAATAAAATGTTCATTTTCAAAAAATTGAACAATAATTAAAGTCTGGTTTGGTAAAAACTAAGATTTATGAATTTCAAAAAATTATTAACAAAAAGTCTGTTATGATTTACCAAATGCTTGTTAGAAAAGAAAACAACATATAGTTAATTTTCCATATGAACCAAGATTTAATGAGAGATATTCTTACCAAAGGAAAACCAATTCAGATGAATGTTGAACTGGAACAACATTGTAAAGAAGAAATCCAGGATCTCAAATGTAAAGGATTAATCTTAAAATCTAGGTCTCTATAGAGTTGTGCAACTTTTTATGTCAATAAAGCTTCTGAAATTAGGTATCCAATTCCAAATAAAAAAAAATCTTTTGCAAAAACTTCATTTTGCATTTGTATTTTAAAAATTTGATATGAAATAAGGATTTTGGCAAATATGAATTGATAAAGAGCATTGATACAAGACAACTTTCACCATCCTTTTTGGACAATATGAATAGAATGTTATGTTATTTAGTTTGAAAAATGCACCATCAGAATTCCAAAGGATAATGAATGATATTTTCAATCCTTACTCAGAATTCTGCATTGTTTATATAGATGATGTGCTTATTTTTTTGAACTCCATTGAACAACATTTGAAACATTTAAAGACTTTTATCTATATTGTTAAAGCTAATGGACTTATTGTTTTTGCCAAGAAAGTATCTCTTTTCCAAACTAGAGTCAGATTCTCAAGACATTATATTTATTGTGGTACCATCATTCCTATTGATAGGTCTCTAGAATTTTATAGCAAGTTCCCTAATAAAATTCTTGATAAAGTTTAATTAAAAAGGTTTTTAGAAATTCTAAATTATGTTTTAGATTTTTGTCCTAATATAAATAGGATTGCCAAACCTTTGCATAATTAGTTAAAGAAAAACCTAGTTCCTTCGACTAATGAACATACTAAAGTTATACAACAAATAAAGAGATAAGTCCTTGAAATCCCTTACCTTCATCTAGTTGATCCTAGTCTCCTTAAAATTATTGAGATAGATGCTAGTGTTCTAGGTTATAGTGGGATACTAAAATAAGTTTTTAATGGGAAGGAAGTAGTAGTTCAGAAGGTCACTGGAATGATCCATACAGAAACTACTCTACTATAAAAAAAAGTCCTCTCTGTTATTTTATGCATAACAACATTTTAATCTGAGTTACTAAATCAAAAGTTTTTACTTTGTATTAATTGTAAATCTGTAAAAGAAATTTTGCAAAAAGATGTTCAAAATATTGCATCAAAATAAATTTTTACTAGATGATAAGCTAATTTGAGTATTTTTTATTTTGATATAAAATTTATTAAAGGAGATACAAATTCTTTATCAAATTTTCCAACTAGAGAATTTTTATAAAGCAGACAAAGTTACCCCAAAAAAAGAAAGATAAAGATAAGTTAGAAACATCTTATCCTCTTCCCCTTTCTACCACTAAACCTATAAAGTCTTGGTTTTATATTGTTAACCAAGAAGATAAAGATGAATCTATTAAAGCCAACTAAATCCAGCAATGGATTGATTCTATCTCATAAACCTATAAACTTCTTAAAGCTATCTAGGATACCTTTAAACCTTTAGAAACTAAGCATTATGTCACTTATGCTGATAAAAGGTATTCTAGGTATGGCTCCTCAACTGATTTTGAAAACTAAGAAAGGAGAATCTTCTTCTCAAAAAACCCTTTCTCAAGAAGATTTAAAGATTGTGACTACTCCAAGTAGTTCATAAATTATCTATTCTCAATCAAAAACTTCTTAATTTTTTTATAAAGAACTCAACCCAAAATATTTTAACTATTGAAGATGGATCATTTTCCATAAAATTTGTTAAGCCTTGGGATCTTTCCAAACCCTAAGAATATTATCAAACAATTTTGGAATTTATTAGTTCTACAAAATTCAAACACTTCTTCCATAAAGGCTACTTAAAACCCTTTTACTCCACCTACAAAATTCTTAAAGTCATCCATCCCTCTCAATGAGAATAAGAAATTTTTAGGCCTAAAGCTTTCCCTATAAACTTTAAATCAAAATTAGACTTTTGCCACTCATTTTCCTATTAGGATTATGAACAAGCATGGTTTAATTCTTTTCTTATCCAAAACCATTATAACACCCATACATGGTTATTTTTCCTTAGTGATCATGTTGATTTATCAAAATTCTCTGCATGGTTTACTAGATGGTGGAATAATTATGGATTTATCCCTAATATCCTTCCCCGTGATATCCGTCAAGATTTTTATCTTTTTTGCACCCACTATAAACCTACTTCCCTTGAGAAAAAGTTCACTCTCTTATGCCTATATTGTTCAAAATTCTTTGTCTCTTGGGTATCTTAATAATACCTTGATTTTTATTTTAATAATGATATAATTATGCTCCAAAGGAGATTTAAAATGAAATAATGGAACTCATATAAAATTCCACAAAAAATCTCAAAGTCTGCAATCTCTATATGGCTCTAATACCATGGATTTTTTGGACCCTCTATACCTTAATTCTAAGCACAATCCAATTTTTTTGCTTAAAAGTCTTATGTCGCTACCCTCCTTGTAGCTGCTAAAATTGCAGAAGAATATTTGAGTATTATGAAGCAACTCATACAATCACAAGTGTCTTCTTTAGCAAATTCCAACAGCTTTGAAGGATCAAAACCCTTAGTTAATTTGGGTAATGATAATGAAGATGATTATTTTTAAATTTTTCCTTCTATAAAGCCTAAAGGCTTATAAGCCTTATATTGTCTTTGTATATATCTCATTCCAATTGTATGTTTGTATTTAGTCCGATGGGTTAAAAATCCTTTTAGGATGGCCTATGCAAATGTTAGGGTAGTAAAAAAAGTATTTTAATATAACAATTTGCTCCTTTACAGGAAATGTCCTTAATTAACAACGGGACCTTCTCAAATAGCCTTTAGGAAAGTTATACTACTTTATCAAATATTCTCCTCCTCCTACAACTCATATCCCACTCCATTCTATCATCCCACATGGCTGGGGGCTTGCTTTTCACTTTCAAGACCTGATGCGGTTATCTTTACATTAAAAGAAAGATTTAACAAAAGCATATACATAAAATGAAATTATTGGCAAACAGAATCCTGTTCATAACCAACTAAAGTTCATAGATAAAGATAGAAGTAATGGAGAACCTATCATTTTATTTTTTCAAACTCTTTCTCTCCATTGCAACCTTATGGCTCTACAACTCCCTCCAAGGCTTATATATATTAGAGCCTTTTCTCCTATAGAAGCATAACATAATTTTAGGAAAAATTTTAGAGAACTAAAGTTTCCCTCTTTGAAAGAAACTTTAAAATTGTATCTCCTAAATAAATTTATATTTATATTTTATGTTTTAAAAATTCCTTTACTATTCTGGATGTAAAACTTTTATAATCCTCTATACTTGGATTAATAAAGTACTATCTTTGTACGTTCATATCTCTTATTCTTTTAAAGTTTTATTTTAATTTTATTTTTTTAAATTTTATTTTAAGTAGCAAAATGTATGCTTTGTGCTTGCCTAAGAAATTAGGATCCTACACTTAAAAAAGCTTTATTGCATTTAGTTCGGTAACCTCTGTTTACAGGGTGTAAAATTAAACATGGTGTTTTATTATCATCCTTGTATTCATATTCATGAAAAGTATACCCTTTGATCCTTGGCATTAGCGTGATGGGTTGAAAATCCTTTCAAGACGGCCCATGCAAAAGTTAGGGTAGTAAAAAAAAGTATTTTGATATAAAAATTTACTCCTTTACAACAAATGTCCTTAATCAACAGTAGGACCTTGTCGGATAGCCTTTATCAAAGTTAGCTAAGGATTGAGGTTCAAATTGCTTGGTCTCATTATTATCACTAGACTCTTCAACTAGTTTAGTGACAAAGAATTAGATTATATCATAATACTTTTTACTACTTATCTTTCAACTACTTTATTTTTAACTTTATAGTCTTCATCTCACCTTGAAGTTCCTGGATATCACCTAAAGGTTTTTTACTGAGCTTCCTTCTATTAAGAATGGTGTTAAGGTCATATATACATGTATTAGTGGAGGGTAACTCAATAGTTTTAGGTTCAAGTTCTTTCTCTAAAGATTACTTAAGCTATTCAAGATATTTTTTCTAGATATCATGGTCATTTATATGTTTAATGACATCTAGAATTAAGGATTGTTCTTTAGTAAGCATGTTAAGTTGCTTAGCTCCAATACTAGAATCTGTTTCAGAATCAAAAGAGGAGGTAGTTACTATTTCATTTACTAAGGATGATGTTGTCCTAAAAACTCTTTAGAGTTGGTTTCAGACTCAAAGGTTTATATTAACAAAGTTGTAAGCTTGTTCAAGGTTCCTTCTTCTAAGTCTAACTCTTAGACTTTCTTGAAGACTTCATAGTATTTAAAGATATATCCCTTTTTGTCATATTTATGGTAGGGTACATCTTTCATATTGGATTTTCTTGCTTTATAAACTTTAGTATTCCTATTCCTAAAGGTTTTCATAAGGTTTCTTGTAGTAAGTTTCTTCAGTATCCTTTCTCTTAGAAAATTTTCTATATTTCTTAGAAAATTTCCTAGACAAAGGTTTTGAAGATTTTTTACTACAATCTCCTTTATAATAGGGATTTTGGGTGAAATTATAGCCAAACTATTTGTAAAAAGTTCCTAATTCCTGTCTGGTCTTTCTCAACTCCCACTTTATATGTTTTTAGAGTTTTAAGTCCTAATAGATCTTAAGACCTTCCTTTTGGGTGGTGCTAATCAACTCACTATAGGTAAGCTAGTTATAAGGAATGATATGGGTGCTTGAGGATTGTCTAATGGCGTTTCTAACTCTTTCTCTTAAAAGTGTTGGTAACCCTGTAAGGAATTTTTCTTTCCAAAAAGATTGATTAAAATCTTCTCTAACCATAACCCTAGTGAGAAAAGTTAATCTATACCACTGAAAGTCACTTAATTTCTTACATCTGAGGTTAAAGAGAATATTAGCGATTTTCTCTTTCAGATAAGAGGAATCTCCTACAAAATGTAGTGTTATAGTTAATATCAAGGAAGACACTACATCCTGAATAGGGTTTCCTATTTGGTCTAAGATGGGTAGACCTTAATCATTTGTTTGGATTGCATGCAAGATATCTAGCTATTGTTGCTTAGTGAGATGATAATCCCACTAGCCTTTTAGCTAACCAGAGAAACCTGCAATGATAAGTTCCCCAATAAACCTATCAGAGGTTCCTGTTTGGGCTTTATAAGCATTAAGTGCCATAGTCATATATTGAAGAGAATTAAGGATTTAATATTCAAACATGCCATCTATATTCCATTCATAAATAAAATTTGCACTAAACTTAGGTTGGACAAGAGCACTGGGTTGACTGTCTAACTCTAGTTCTAGTAACCTACTCTAGACATATCCTGAATAACTTGGATAAACAATAGGCCAATGAAGTTTAGCAGTCTCAGAAGATCGTTCTTAGAAAGCACTATCTTTACAGATGGAATCAAGATCTTTATCAAGAATACTAATACTCTAGTTAACAAATTGTAGAGTGTCAAAGACAATAAGTTCTCTAGTAGCACTAGAAGGACATATATATATATACCTTGGTTTCAAAACAAAGTGCGCAAAATTATCAAAATTTATGAAAAACATAAAAATTTTACTTTACTTTTTGTGAAATAATAATATTTTTCATAAATATAAGAATTATAATTTTTTATTATAACTTGATATATATATTTTTTGTTAAATCATTACTTTGTATAAAATTCAATAATTTTTTGTTGAATTAGTTGTTGTGATTATTGAATGTTTTATATATATATATTATTGTACTTTATCAATTGAAAATGTCTTTTTAGATTGGTATTTTTTTTAAAGAAAAAAATATTAATTTAGAAAGTTTTTTATTCATAAAAAATGTGAAAAGATTATTTTTTTTGTGAAATAACATTATATTTCCTACATGTAAAAATTAATATTTTTTATTATAACTTGATATATTTTCATAAACTATTACTATTTTCGTTAATTTAAAATAATTTTACGTAAAATTTGTTAAAATAATTTCAATTTATATAATTATATAAACTATAAAAATTAATTTCATAAGAAGTGATTTATTTTTTATAGTGCAATAATTTAATGTAAAATATATCATGTTATAATAGAAAAATACTTTAATTTTTATATTTACAGAAAATGTTGTTATTTTACAAAAAAAAAAATACAACAGTTTTCACATTTTTTTGTTAATTTAAATAAATTTTCTTAAACAAAATATATTACTTTGTTTTAAAACAAAGTAAGCATAGAAAACACCTATATATATATATATATATATATATATGGTTTATTTTTTATAGTGCAATAATTTAATATAAAATATATCATGTTATAATAGAATAATACTTTAATTTTTATATTTACAGAAAATGGTGTTATTTTACAAAAAAAAAACAATATAAAATTTTTCACATTTTTCATAAATTTAAATAAATTTTCTTACACAAAGTATATTAATTTATTTTAAAACAAAGTAAGCGTAGAAAACACACACACACACACATATATATATATATATGACCCAAAATTATGTAGTATTATATTTTATATTTTTGTTTAGTTTTGTAAAGAGATGAGGTGGGATTTGTTGATTTTTTGCATATCACTTTTCTTGTTTTCTAATCTAATTTGGGGCCCTTCTAAATTATGGAGCCCTAGGCACAAGCCTTAGTTGCCTTAGCCTAGGGCCGGGCCTAGTAACCACACATCAAAAATAGAAGTTTAAGTTTTTTCCTTAACAATAACAAGATAAAATAATTTATGTTGCTTATAATTAAAATTGATTTTCTCAAACACTTCTTTCTATCAACATATACCCACAAATAAAACTTAGAGAGAATAAGAGAAGATTTATAGCATGTAAGGGAGGCCTTGCCAATTACCAAATTCTCCTTCATCGATAGTATTAATGCACCATATGTAATTTATATTTAGGTACTCCTTATTCATATGCTAGGACTCGTCCAATATTTTTGTTCCTTCGCAAAAGAATAAACATATCACATGAAGCTATATGTACCGTTAACCATCATTTTTTTGTGGTTGTAATTAGCTTCACTTTTTTTTACAGGTCGGTGATGGTGTTAATGGAGGTGTTAGTTGAGGCAGAATCAAAGGCATATCTGAGATTTAACTTGATGATGGGTCCACTCTTACCACAATTAGTAAAAACAGTAATTGGTGTAGCCCACTTTAGCTATATCAACAAAAAGAAACAATGTTATTAAATGATCTTTAATGTTAAGGTCCAATTTATTTATATATTGAAAACAATTCCAATTTGGCCCAAAAAAATCATTAGGGACAAAAAGTGAGGATTCAATTTAATATATATATATATATATATATATGATTTATTAAAATCACTTAAATAATTTTTAAATCTCATTCATTTAAAACTAATTTATTAATATATTCAATTTATTTTAATTTTTATTTTAGAATAATATAATAAAAATATATTAATTTATAAGAGTCATTCTATTTTATTTAAATCAATTTATAATTTTATTTTATTTAAATTATTTAATTGATATATTTAAATTATTTTATAGTATGTATTTTTAAAGTTATTAAACAAAATAAGGATAAATCTATCCGCTATAATCTAGCCACTTTTTTTTGCTAGAAAGGATAGTTATGTCATCTTGGGTAGGAAATAAGGGAGTGTAATTCCAATAGTATCCTTTTTAGGAAAAAAAAAGTAGGGGAGAGAGAGAGAGAGGAAGAATAAAAAATAATAAATAAAAAAGAAAAGAAACTCTCACCACTTCTAACATTAATGTTGTCTTCCTCGCCGTCATCAACTCG
Organism: Mallotus nudiflorus; assembly: GCA_947683625.1. Taxonomy (NCBI): domain Eukaryota; kingdom Viridiplantae; phylum Streptophyta; class Magnoliopsida; order Malpighiales; family Euphorbiaceae; genus Mallotus; species Mallotus nudiflorus. The sequence continues at coordinate 4,261,456 of CANTUR010000152.1, forward strand.
TACGGTACCTTCAACCATGTCCACCGCCCATACTTTGATTGCCTTTTTCAACGTTGCCCCTCCTCACCTTCATCAGTGATGTTATTGCTACTACTACTTCTTTTATTTTTGCATCTGACTCACCACCTCCCACATTGTGCTACTTCTTTTATTTTTGCATTCAACTCACCACCTCCCACATTATGCCTCTACTGACTTATCAATGTTATCTTCGCCTCCACCCACCACCTCTTATGTTGTCACCGCCCACCTCAACTGGTGTTGCCTCTAATCCACCTTCATCATCACTGCCTTTACCTACCTCTATAAATAATGATATATTACTACTAGCTTTTTTTTTTCTTAACTAACACTAACCTCAAGATATAATTAACATTGTCTTTACTCATAATTAATGGGTAAATCTATTTAAACAGTAGTGGTAGGTAGTAATTAGATTACTGTTATTAGTAATTATTAAATTGTGAGGGTTATGCAATTATTAATTGGATAATTTTACTTTTCCTATTGTTGATATTGTTATTGCTTTCATGTAAAGCTACATTTGTGGTAGCTTTAAGGAGTTTACAGACACATTAAGCTTGGCACAACATGCCTTCACATCTTGTAAAGTTGGTTCCAAGCTGGAGCATTTGGATTTGGCAAAGCACTTTGTGTGATTATAGGATGGAATAGCCAAATAGTTCCAAATCATCGATGGATTCAATAAATGTTGCTTGCCATTAAAGCCTCATCATTGAAAGAGGACCTCATCATCAAGCCTTTAGTTGTCTCATTCATAATAGTTCTATAGCAAATAACAATGTAGATAAGCGAATGATTGTAAGTATTAAAGGATATCCATAGAGGTATGTTAATATTAATGCTAATTACTGATCCTAGGTTACTTTTTTTATTCTCAAAGTACTCCCATTTACTAGTGAACATATGGCTATATGATTTTCATCTTTTGCATTCCAATTGGGAAACAAAATGTTCATAATCAAATTCATTTTTTATCTTATATTTTAGTAAATTTTTAACATCCTTTATGAATTTCAATATTTTGACCATTCCCATAATAACTTTCATATTCTCAATTAAGCTGATGCATTTCATGCATGCTTAAAATCCCATAGCTTATTTTTTTCCTTAGATACCATTATCACAACAGTTTTTTCTTTTAAATTTTAATTGGTTTGTTGTTATTATTCATTAATTTGGAACTTGGAGGAGAGTATGTGCTCAAGGTTCTATGTGGAGCTAGTGCATTTGTCATTTGATATACTTCACCTGTATGGAAATTGACTTGATGTGCTTCTGACCTTTACAATAACCTTTGATTTTGTAGCTAATGCTAAAAAATCTAGTTGGCACTTATTGATTTTATTGTGTAGCATCTTCTTTTATGTGGTGATGCAGATTTTGTCCTTCTTATTTCTTGTATTTTCTTTGCATGTAATTACAGGTATAATATGTGACCAAAGGATGACCAATCTTTGTCATGGGAAAGCTGTAGATTATAATACTATGGCAATGACCTTCAGTAGTATCTTTTCTGGATTATAAGAATCTGAAAGGTTTCACTAGCTTTTTGGTGACAATAAACATAAAAGGGAAGAGTTCCAACAAATCAGTTTTAGTGGTCGTAAAAAGAATTGTCAAGAGACATAAAAAGCTCTAGTATATAAGGTAAAAAGTATTCTATATGGTTGTTTGGGGATAGCAAGTGACCTGTACAAGGTTGACTTTGGAACCAAGAAGTGGTATGTAGTGAAGAGCAAGAAGGAGATTGTAGTAATTGCAGATGCTTCTCCAAATAGTAGATGAGAAAATGGTCAGCTGGATATATTTACATTGTGGACTGCAACCTCTTCTACTTTTAGTACAGAAACACAAGTATAGTTCATCTAATTTTGTCTTTTTATTTATGCAGTATATGTTCTTTTTTGGGGTCTTTTTAAAAGTGCTTCCCGTTGGTTTATATTGATAAGGGTGCAATGATCTGTTTGTAAATGTAGGTAACTGACAAGATATGTTTTTGAGTTTTCATATATATATATATATATATATAGTTGTTAATTATGTGTTTTTTTATTATTAATTTTGTTGGTGGGTAATTGATTATGGTGGTAGCATTAAATTTGGTGGTGGAATTGAGTAGTGGTGGTGTTTAAATTTGGTGGTAGTGATGGTGTTGATTATGCCGATAGCTAGCTGTTGATGGTGGTGGTAGTGTTGAGACAATGAGAAATTTTTTTAATTTGGTGGTGGGCATTGTTGATGGGTGGTAATGATGGATGGTAGCAGCACCGAATGTACTAGTCCTTGTTAATAGTGGCAGAGGTAACTATTGATGGTGGTGGTGGTGTTGAGGCAATGAGAATTTTTTTTAATCTAGTGATGGGCATTGTTGATGGGTGCAGGGGTGTACATCGGACGAGTTCAGGTCTGGTCGAGTTTTATTTTTTTTTTTCAAAATTCAAAATCAACTCGAACCAAAGTTATTTGGTTGGATACCCATTAGTTTTCGGGCTAGCCTAATAATATTAAATATAATAAAATAAATAAAAAAAAAGGAGTTGCGGTAGCCAAATGGCTAAAGCATGCCCCCTTCCTCTTGGAGACCCAAGCTCGACCCTGGACAATATATTTTATGAGGGTTTTATAAGTTTTTGTCAAATGAAAATTAAAAAATAAAACTTTGATGGCGAAGAATCAAACCTCTATGTTTAAATACAAGTTTATCGCCTCTACTACTTTGCTAAACCAATTATATTACCATATTTTAGGGTAAAGATATATATAATATAATAAAATTCGGCTTTACAGTCGGGTTGGTATTCAATCGAAATTTGCAGAAACTCTAAAATCAAAACTAAACTAACTTGGGTCAATTCAATTCCTGGTCAGTTGGGTTTTGCACACCCCTAAATGGGTGGTAGTGATGATTGATGATTATGTTGCAGGTGGTGGCGTGGACAGGGGTGTTGTCGATAATGGTAGTTTTGGATGGTGGAGGTGGGGGTGGTGGGTAGTGTTTTTTCTAATTAAGATGAAATTTAATTTTATGGATAAATAGGAAAAAGAATTTCTATTTTCATTCTATACATCTCACTTGATATGGTATGTGTTAAAAAAAAAAATCACATATAAGACTAGGTTTTTAAGTAACATTTATAGATAAGGTCATATTAAACTTTTTATCTTTTCTAGCCAAAAAAGTTTTGGCTAGATTCTAGTCATTTAACATTGCTCATAAAATAAAAGGTTAATTATTATAACATTCATGAGGTTTAACCTATTATACTACTAGGTGCTTGTGTTTTCAATAGCTTTTATAACAACCTAGGGTTTTGTTTCATTAAACTATTACATTCCATTTGTTTAATTTATCATTAAATGGAACAACATGAAAAATTAAAAGTTCTTTTTGATCCATGAACTTATAATATAGTTTTACATTCATCCAATTTTTTTTATTAAATTAATTCATTCAGAGTTTTTAACTTATTTTGTTTTTATTACTATAACAATTATAAATTAATTTTTTTGGGAAGAAATAATTTTTATTTTTAACATCAAAATCAATTTAAAACATATTGATTTAAAATCAATACCACTCCAATAAGAATATGTAATCAACACTTTGTTAGTTAGGATTTATTATGTTGACATGAACTCAATTTCACTAACTGTTATCGTACTAGTACGACTTATATAATCTATGTTACACTAATTATAATTTATCATATTAGCATGTACTCAATTTCTTAATTGACACTTACTAGTGTGATTTATGTAATTAGTGTCATTAATTGAGTTTTATCATATTAATATGAGCTCAATTTATGATTGATACTGGGTCTTGAATGAGGCTTGCTCTACTGAAATAAATGTTTTAATAAGATTTGATAATTGTAATAAGATTTGTAAACAACATTTATATATATATATATATTAACGAGTAATTGAATCGACTAAACTAACTTAACAATAAATTTAAACCATTTTGATAGTCTTGTTAAGGATAAATAAGACTTTGAATCAACCGAATCAAATTCAGTTTGATTTATTTACATTATTTTTTTTATTTTTATGAACCAAAATTAAAATTTGGTTTGATTTTATACTTAAAAGTTTGGATTAATTTAGTTTGGTTAGAAAATTATACTTACCTCTACCTAGGACTATAACAGGTGAAATGGTACAGTAATTAACGTGCCGTCCGCCCGCGCTAGTTAAATATAAAAAATATAATTCAGTTGATAATTTAGGTAAAAAATGATGATTATTCCGTTAATTTCTTGAGCAACGGAGGCACAGAGCCTTTTTTCTTGTCAACCGATGAAAGAAGAGCCGCTTCATGCGTTCACCAATTCCAGCAACATCAAAGCTTCAGCGATTGTCTTGGATTGACTCTAATCTGATTCTGAGGTCATCTTATAGTTTTAATTTTGTTTTCTAGCTTCGTGTTTGTTTCCTGAGAAATTATTAGCTTTTCTCTGTTTTTTTTTTTTTTTATCACAGATTTGGTCTTTTTTTTTTGGGGGGGGGGTTAACGTCAGTGTTTGATGCAACAAATTCATGTCTCAAATAATAATCCTTTAATTGTGTTGCTCATGTATCTCCGCCATTGCATCCGTAAGGTTATTGTTTCAGAACTTATTGGACATAGGTTTTGGTTGAGTTTCTAAAGATAAGTGTTCGGAATTTTCACATCATTCCTTCTCTATAAGTTTCTGGGTTTGTTGGCCGCTCAGCAACTTTTTTTTTTGGCTATATGGTTTCAATTTAATGTGCATCCTTGGCATTATACGTATATATAGTTGGGCTAGAAAGGGTCCGTTTTAATCTCATTATTGCTGCTATAATTTGTAATTTTAAGGTCTAAGATAACAAGTTTCGATCTAATTTTTATATGATAGATACGGAGCTGACATAGTTGAAGCACTTGTTTGCACAACCGTTTGGCTATTTGCAGAAGTTAGTGTTTAGAATAAAAAGGTAGAAAATTATAGAAAAGGAAAGGAGAGATGGGAGTGAAACAGGCAATAAAGAGTATAGATGCATTTCCTCGTGCAGAAGAGCACCTGTTAAAGAAAACACGATCCGGAGCTCTTGGTATTTCTTTCTTTTCTCTTCTTTTTTCGATTCTACTTCTTCTGATCAATATAGAACTTATGAATTGGTTGATTGCATAGTTTGATGTCATTTGTTTTTTGGCATTACATATGATGTCATTTGTTTTTTGGTATTACATATGATGTCATATGCTTAAAAATTTCATGCATGTGTATTATTATCTCTTAGAGCCCTTGATGACCTGAAATGTAGGTTCTCTACATTAGGTTTTTATATTGTTAACTTTTGGGTTTTTTGGTTTTTGTAGTCTCCATCATTGGTCTTGTAATAGTGGTTACATTGTTCTTGCATGAGCTCACATATTATCTCTCAACGTACACTGTTAATCAGGTTGGTCTCAATTTACTCGTTTCACATTGATGAAATTCTTCTATTTCACCTAACTTTGATATTCTATTATTTACCTTGTGATGGGTACCAAATTGTTTTTGTTCTTTTCTTTGATAGATGTCCGTAGACTTGAAACGCGGAGAAACTCTTCCAATTCACATAAATATGACATTTCCTTCATTACCTTGTGATGGTTAGCAATCCAGTTTAGCTTTTATATTAACTGCCGCTCATACTTGTTTTTTTATTTCAGTTTATAGAGACTTTCAAACTTGATATTGGTTTTCTATTGTAATTTGCCTCTGAAACTTAACCTTTGCAGTCTTGAGTGTGGATGCAATTGACATGTCTGGCAAGCACGAAGTGGATCTTAATACAAACATGTGGAAAGTGAGATAATTTTTATTCCCTTTAAAATGTTTGGTTGCGCTCGTTTGGTGGAAAGTACTTCATTTTCTGAATAATGCATTATTAGAATCAGTATATGAATAACACTTTTCTGGTAAAAGGCTAAACTGTGTTTCTTTTTGAAAGATTGAATATCTCCATTTTCGGATATCTATGAACTCAAAGCGAGTGGACTTAAAACAAAAATAGATAGGCACATATAACCATGTTCTGATAATAATTGTAAACCTTTATCATTCATCACTATCACTGCTAACTCTTACAGTTTAGCAATTCTTTTCATGTTGTCTCTCTTCAATTCAAGTAGGAAATTAAAATTTTTTTTCTTAATATGTTTCGAAAGTCAGAAATAATACAGTTGATGTTCACTATCATAATCACTAATTAAACATAAACTATATTTATTTTCCAGAAAATAGTTTACAAAACAATTCAACAGGGATGTTTCGCAACACAGATAGAACCTTAAAGCTTCATTTAACTTTGGATGGGAAGTTGACTGCAAATAGTCATATTGGAAACTATTGTAATTATAGAATTTGAAGCACTTTTTGTAGCTTTGATATGTGTTTCAAAATATTTATATGTTAACTTTTTTATGAAGCTTTGTTAAGTACTTATGCATGTTTATCATGTGTGCATATATGTGCATGTGTGTTATTATGACCATCAATTGTTTCCTTGAAACTGCTGGATCTTATGCTGAGTGTCTGTGCAGCTTCGCCTTAACAGCTATGGTCATATAATTGGCACTGAATACTTGTCAGACCTTGTGGAGAAGGAACATGCTGCTCAGAAACATGGTAATGTCCTTGATGGGCTAATGTATCTATATCCTGTTTAATAGATTTTTTTTTTTCCTGACTTCAGCATTTAAAAGTTATATATGCATGTGGTATGTATGATCTGGTTTTCTTTCATGACCATGTAGTATTGGTTTTTTTCATATCTGTAGCATTATTTTCTATGGGTGACATTTTGATGATAATTTCTTTGAAAATAGAATAGAATTTGATATGAAAGTAAGGTTCAGAAATTTTAACTGAAAAGCATTTAACAGTTCTGTAAATCAGCACGGCTAAAAATGTCAATAACTAGTTTTTATCCATAGTTATTCACAAACATGAGCTTCTTTCGCAAGGATTTTTTCATTGTATTTAAAAACTTAAAATTACCTTAGACAGCTAACTAACAAAAGGCTATTTAAATAAGCCATCAAAAAGCCAGTTAAAGGACAGAATCTACTTGCATCATGTGCTATGTTGAAAAACTTATCATGAATTGGAAGTTGTCATTTCACCATTTATTAAGCTATAATTTGTACTTTGTACTCACGGTCCTCATTGTTTTGGGCTCTGAGCATGCAAAGCTTTTCTATGTGTGCATCATCTTTTTAACAATACTATCTCTTGCATAGTTATTGGGATTGGAGAAGTTTTTGAGTTGGAGCAGCAATCTAATGTTCTTCTAGTTTGTAACCATATCAGCTCAAATTTGTTTTTATTGCTTTTATTACTAATAATATGCTAACCAATTCATGTTACAAATTGAATCATTTTGTCCTTAATCACATCCTTCATTAAAAGTATGGATCTAGGCTATCAACCTTGGAACCCTAATGATTATATTCAATCCATAATTTGTGCTACATGCTTGTGTCCTTGTATACTGGCATCTTCACAAACTCCGTCACCGAACCTATGCCCAATAGTCCCTGTATTCCATCAAATGCAAAATTTCTCCTCAATTTAAATGTACTATATTATGACCTCTCCTCTCAATTTGAAGTTGATTTTTTTTTAGGAGTTTTCTTCTCACAATGTTGTGATAGCTTGACTAAAATAATTTGTTTTGATATGATCAAATGACTTGCCACCAAGTGGTTTTGGTTAAATCATTTATCGTGGGAAGATGATATAGAGCATCCAGGTATTTGTGGTTGACTTAGAAGGGAAGGACAATATTCAAACCTCATAGTAGGGAAAAAAAATATGGAAAGAAAAAATTAGAGATTTCATGTTTCACAGTTAGAACTGAGTAGGCATCACACCAGAAATAAGGCCTGTGTCACCATTTCCAACAAGTAAAAATTGTTGGAATTTAATTGAAATGTCATAATAAAATTACCACCATCAGGATTTATGTACACAAAACTACTGTTAAGAGAAAAATCCTCTTTTATTGGACTACTAGATTGATGAATGATGAGGACCATTAATAACATTAGAATTTAAATCTGCATAAGAGCATATCTCAGTTATCATTGCAAAACAAAAAAAAATAGCATATCTCAACTATCATTGCAAAACATAAAAATATAAAATTACCTTGGTATAAAAACTCCCTCTACTATTGGATACATAAAATGATTGATGCAATTCTCATATAAATCATCCCCCTAGGAATCATTACCCACCAAATTAAAGTTTGAAATTGATAAATTGCTAATTCTTTTTTCGTTAACTTTCAACTGATTATCAAGACATACAAGTTTAGACTAGTGCTTGATTTCTGAATGAATAGTAATTAAACAACACTATGGAATTTATTCTTAACTAGGGTAGCAGCTTAGGTCTTTCAGGATCTTAAAGCATGGTGATTAGTACTTACTAAATAAACTGTATATATAACTGAACAGTTGCTAAGCTATTTTGTGAAATGAGCTATCGTAAGAAAATAAGACTGTTATAAGAAGTGTAAGCAATTATAAACCAGCAAATGATTTTAATGTGAATGGGAAAACATTAAATTGTGTGTCTGCAATTCTTTGGTAGTTTAAACTTCAACATGCAGGCTGATAACTTGTATGGTGGAATACTTGGCAGACACATATAACATTCTTTTACCTTTAAATATAATGGTATTGATTCTTGCTAAACTAAAGAGTTCAGAATTTTCAGGATGCTCTAGGCATAATAACAATCATACTTACATTACAAAGAGTAGAAAAGAAAATTCACATGTAACAGAAACAGTGGATACGCTATCATGAGCAATGAGCTACTGTAACTGTAACCAAGCAAAGGATTGAACAAAAATACAAGTGCTAATGGTAAATGATTATTATATTAAACTTAAAAGACATTAAATTTGTACCTGCAAATTGCTTGTTATAGTTCAGATTCCGACATATCAGTTGATAGTACAGAGTATATAAAATACTTGGTGCACACATGCAATACTTTTATTCTTTGGAACCTAGGTTTTCATACTGGTTGATGCAGTCCTAGTGTTACATTGAAGTTGGAGAGCTTGCGATGATCAACTAGCAACAACAATAGTGGGCTAGTTACTTGTATATATTATAGCGATCAACAGGCAGGTGGAAAAACCTTTCTATGTAATTCTAGATGACAACTTAGAAAGATTGAGAAGGGTATCTAAGTTCATATTTAGATTAATTACAATTATGAAATCAAATATGTTGTACAGCTTAAAAGTAATTTCAAAATAGGCTGACCACAAATTTAGAAAATTAAAAAAGCTAGATAGAATCAGGATGCTTGTGGCTTCAGCTTGGGGGTTTGGTTTGATTGTTTCAAAGAGATTTTAACATGGAAACAAAACTAGAGATATTTATGGTACAGAAACTTAAGATACCCATGAGTAACTTTCTGTCAGCTTTGATAGGTTTCAGGTAGCAAAGTTGAAAAGAAAGAAAACATTTTTTAGCAGGCCATCTAAGCCTTCCCTGACCATATTCACTCCTACAACTAGCATTTGGAAATGATGGTAAATGGAGAAATACACAGAGGCTAGAAAAAAAAATAGAGAAAGAATGAAAGAGGGAGAGTGAACAATGGTAAACAAGAAACTAATTGCTAAAACTCAGGATCATCTCAGCAGAATCCTTCAATCAACATGTAAGATAAAAACTAGAGACCTCTAAACAAAATGCTAAAATTGTAAATTAAGTTCTATCATTTAGCAGCAGGTCTGCAAATTAGCTCAAGTTGTTTTAGTATTTTCCCAAGGTAATGGTTAGCTTAAAGATTGTTATTATCTTCTGTAAGATCATTAACATCTGAAAAAAAACATGATCAGATGGAGATAAAGATCATCATGAAGATGCTGATACAAAAATCCGTACGCATGGCTTTGATGAAGCTGCTGAAAACATGATCAAGAAGGTTAAGCAAGCTTTGGCAAATGGAGAAGGATGCAGGGTATTCCTTTTCCAAGACTATCAAAATTATGAGAGAGTTTATTATTTAATTTTTAAAAAAAGGTTTAATAAATATTTTGTCTACTGTCTTCTGCAGGTCTATGGTATTCTAGATGTCCAAAGGGTTGCTGGCAACTTTCATATTTCAGTTCATGGCTTGAACATTTTTGTTGCCCAAATGGTCTGTCCTGCCTATTTCATTTTATGTAGGAAATATAAGTGCCTACTTTGCCTCTGTTTTGGTTTATACATTTGCCTTGCCAACTACAAGGGTTATGCTTGGTAGTTCATGAAAATGGGGAAAAATTTTTCAACTTCCTTTCCTTCTCCTTCAACCTTATTTTGTGAACTGCCAGTGTGGGGAAAAAATAAGATATTTTTTCTTATTTTGGCAGTTTCTGTGTTTTACAGATCAGAAAATCTTCTTCACCATATTTTCTTGTCTTTCTTCTGAAAATTGTTTTGTTCTTTTACATTGTCCAATTTGCAATTAAAATCATGAGGCTTGATCATGGTGGTGGTGGTGGTGCATGAAAAATGTTTTAATGTGAGTTGACGTGTTTGGGAAAAACACGTTTTATGGTTTGTAATTTTTTCAGGGAGTGGTGTGGCTGGTGGGGATGGGTGCATTGTAATTAAAATCAATTGGCATTTATGGAGGTGGTTTGAGATTCCTTTTTGTTATTATTGCACATAATTGTCATTATTGCATTCTAACTCATTTTTTCTTTTCTTATTCCAGATTTTTGAAGGAGCCACACATGTCAATATAAGTCATGTAATTCATGATTTGTCATTTGGACCAAAGTATCCAGGGATTCACAACCCCCTTGATGGGACGGTCCGAATTCTGCATGATACAAGTGGAACATTCAAATATTACATTAAGGTTTGATTTAAAGGCTGTCATGAGTCATTTTTGGATCTTGATCCATGTTTATGTTTGTAGCTAGCAGTCAACAGAAAGTCTTACTCTAATTGAAATTGTTAAAGCTAGGTTGTAGATGAACTTTAACTATGATCCAAGTGAAATCCAGGTTAATCGGTATTTCCTTGACTTACCTTTCCTGAAATGTCTTTTGTTTATAAATCTCATCTATTTTGTCACGCTGATGAGTGAAGGAGAGAGATGCCTTATTTCCAGTAGCGGATACTGGAAACATAGATTATTTGGAAGTTAACACCAGGTGATCTACTGATGGTCAAATGCCCTTCCTCTGCACCTCCTTCCCTTGTTACTCTTTCCCCTTCATACAATGGAGAATTAAAATTTAGCCATTTAGTTGTAACTGGTTTGTTGCTAATGATATGACTATAGGAGGGAAAGAGATAAAGGTTAGGTGTTGAGCAGGAGAATTTTTGGAAAGCATGCTTTTATATTTTAGCATGCCATGAGGAGAGCCATTTTTCTTTTGGCAATACAACTACCTTTTTTTCTCTTTTTCTTTTCTTTTCTTTTTGTTTTTTCTTTTTCTTTCTTTGAGGGTGAGCCTTGGTGCAACTGGTAAGGTGACTTCTTTGGTGATCTCAATCTCATGGCAGAGGAGGGCTGTGTATGTATATGCCCACCCTCCCCCAAATCCTGCACTAAGCTAGGGAGCACTTTATGCATTGGATGGCCCTTCTTTTTTCTTCTTTCTTTCTTTCTTTCTTCCCTTCTCTGGTAATGTGGAAATTTTGTTTGTTTTCAGCTTTAAGGATTCTGTTTGTTGTATCCTTAAGACATGACTATATTTAGGAACTGTCTTATGGCTTGCAGATTGTTCCAACTGAATATAGATACATCTCAAAAGAAGTTCTGCCAACTAACCAGTTCTCTGTCACTGAATATTTTTCGCCCATGGGTGAATCTGATAGGACATGGCCAGGTTGGTTGGATACTTTGATTTATGAAAAATTTATTTACTTTGTCCCAAATTTATTCTTGGTACTGAGCTTTTATCCCTGTATGCAGCTGTTTACTTCTTGTATGATTTGTCACCCATCACCGTGACTATTAAAGAAGAGCGGCGAAGCTTTCTTCATTTTATCACTCGGCTTTGTGCAGTTTTAGGTGGTACATTTGCTTTGACAGGTTGGTATTTCTTCAATATCACGAATTTAAAATTGTTCATGAAGTTTAAATGTGCTGAAGTGAGACTTAGAAATGGTGGTAATGCAACGTGGGAAAGACGTTGCTGTCAAAACAACTATTGATAAATTTTTTAATCATTTAATTGGATAGTTTAACCAACTACTGATAAATTTTTTGCTGTCAAAACAATGGAAATTCAGCACGGTAGTAAAATATTGGCTTTGTTCTTTGCTGTAGTTTTTTTGGTTTAATGTCCTATTTTGAGCTTAAAATTTGGCGTCATTGTTTTTTTGGAAATTATAAATGTATTGTAGTTATGTTCGAAGTGAAAGTCATTCAGTTTCCTCCTCCTGGAGACCGCCAAGTTGCTTTGCTTTCATGTTTATGCTTTTTTTTTTTTTTGGTTTTTTGGAAGATGTGCTGCTTCTGAAATTTTCACTTGTTCCATTGACAGGAATGCTAGACAGGTGGATGTACAGGCTTCTTGAGGTGGCAACTAAACCAAATAAACGCTAGATTGCAGTAGTGGTGGGAACCATGATTGCAGTAGTGGTGGGAACCATGCTGTATCATTACTCTAACTACAGCGAGCAAGGAATTCTACAAAAATACAAGGGTGTTGCTTTGTTGACAACATTTTCAGCCATGAGCTCGTTCTGGTTAAAGATTGTGAAATTAATTAAAACAAAATGTATGAGAGTGTGCTAGGAATATTGGAAGAACATTTAAATTTTTGGTTACTGATTAGTTAGGCTTCAACACTAGGGATGAGTACCTGTCCGTTCTGTTGAAAATTATACAAAACCGATTTGCATTGAAAATATTTTAAAAAAATAACTGAATTGAACATAACTGTTTGGTTTTAGAGGTTTGGGCCTTTAGAATTTTGACTTATTTGGATTTTTATAATTTTGTATTATTTTAATAATATTTATGAGACTTATTTTAAATTTTTCTACTTAATTAATTTATTTTTAGGAAACCAACCAATCAATTATCTAAATTGAATTATCTAGTTTGGAATATTAGTGTTGATGTAATCGTACAATGAAGGCATATAAATTAATAATATTTTAGGAATCGGTTTAATAATGTTTTTAAAATTGAATAAAATTAATTTATAAATTAAATTGTTGGTTCGGTTTTTTGATTTTCAGTCATTTTTTTTCATTCTCATTCAATATTGTTGCTTAATATGCGGTGGTAAATATATGGATTAATGGTCAAATTGCCCCCGGAACTTGAAGCGGAATGCAATAAATCGAATTTTAACTTCTGTTGAAAAATTGGGACAACTTTTATTTTTAGGGCCATTTTACTCTAAATTTGAATGAAAATAGGAGTGTGTGCTGCACTCCTAAAACAAGGAAGTGGATGATATTTTTGTCAATAAAAGCTAATTTTTTAAACTAAATCAAATAAACAAAAAATTGTTAATTATCTTAGAAAACCCACTTTTAAAACTGATTGCCGACCACCACTTATTTGATGGAAAAGCCAATTAAGATTCAGTTTTGAAATTGAGAATTGATTTTGTACTAGATATTTGTTGGGTATGATTAAAGAAAGGAAAAATTATAATTTGTTAGGTATGATTTGAAGAGGAAAGATAGAATTCATGTCCATGGGGATGTTGGCTATCATAGGGGTAAATTTTCAAGTCTCGCAGATAGCTCCTATGCAGCAATCAAGTCCCCACTTGACTCAGCCTACCAACACTTACGCAGTAATGCTCAATAATAGAGGTTCGAATAAGCAATATTCAATGAAATTAAAGGCAACAAGAGGCAGCAACGTATAGGCATAAAGTCTGCTATGTTATTATACAAAACATAGTAATTTATAGTCTAAAGGACTTCCTCAAAGCACCCACACTTGGTGTCTTTTCGTCCAGGTTTACAGCCACTATTTATATCGTTGAATGGGCATTTTACATGGAAGTTATATGGTAGTTTTCTGCCTAAATTCTAGCCTAGTGTGCAGTTGACACCCCCAATTGCCTAGGGCTGAATCTTGTGCTAATTGTGCCAGCAATGCATGCCCATAACTGTTGCATCTTGAGTCAGCCACACAACTTACATTTTCAGCCTTGAATATAGGTAATTGTCGATAACTGCCTCGCACATGTGTGTGCATGTCTGCTTGCCACGCATGCCTTACATTCACCCACGTAAACCAACCAGCTTGCCTACTCTAATTGACTACTTAGCCACCAGCCAATGCTAGTCAACCATCTGAACCATGCCCAAGCCACTCCGAGCCACTTAGGCCATTGACAGCCCACCTAAGCTGTCCATGCCACTACTTTTCTTGGCCATTGCAAGTATGCCTCGGCCTCACTCCAAGAATCAGTGTGCCACGCCTTGGACAATCTCTGCACTGAAACTTAGCCACTCAAGTTTGTCTCCTGCAGACTTGTGCTAGGTAGTCCCATTAGCTGCCCATGTTTCGCCACCGCTGCTTTGACATGCCTATCTCTGTATGCCTTTATTTGCTTAGCTTGCTAGGAGTAACATCCATCCTCGCAACTAGCCCCATGTCAAGGAATTAAGGGTGTAACAGTGGCCATAGTGGATTTCAGTGAAGTAGGTGATGGAAACTGAAGGAAACTGTTTTGATTTATTTTAGGTAAGGTGTTGATAAAAATTATAAAATAATAAAATTGAAAAGGAAAATAATAATAAATAAATTTTTATTATTTTAGTTTATTTATAAGGAGTGGATTCCACGCGCATGGCTTCACTGAATTTGGGATAAAATGGCCCCAAAAATAAAAACTTTGTCCCAATTTGTCAAAAAAATTAAAATTAGACTTATTTGCAATTTCTCTACAAGTTCAAGGGTAATTTGGCCATTAGTCCGTAAATATATAATCAGTAGCCAAAGTATTGATTTCTTTCTTTCATTTTAAAAGGTTACTATTATTTGTTATTTAAAATCCACCATAATTAAATTCTACATTAAAAGTTATTTTGATAAATTATAATTATTTTTTTAGAAAATAAATTATAATTAGTTAATAATAATTTTAATTGAAAATTTGATGGAAGAGCGAATGAAAATTTTTTCCAAATGTCAAGAGGTGTAATATGAAAAAATAGAGGGGTTATGCATACGTACAAAAAATATGTAACTTGCCATTAAACTCTATTTTTTTGAATTTTAAGAATATGGGGTTTTATTTTACATGCATTTTAGTACTTAATATCATTATTATTTTATGATAAAATGTTAATATAATATTAATTGCTAATAATAAAATTGTTTTATATGTGGTTTATTTTCAATTTATCTACTTGTATATTTTTAAATAGTTTTATTTTAAAAATTACTTTTATAATAAAAGTAAAAATAAATATGTAAACAACGAGTTTATCACGCGTCTAAGTATTTATTGATTATGACATTATACGGGCTGAAGGCCTATTAAAAAATATGACTACGAGTTACGAAACTTAAATCGGAGATGAAAGTTATCTCAGGTGAAATTCAAAATGAGAAAATAATTATTTTAATATCTTAACTTATTAAAATTATTAGTATTTCAACTTTTAGTTATTACAATTAAGCCTATCACTCTGTTAAAAAATTACAATTAAATATTTTTTACAGGTAAACAAACAGTTGCCAGTTAAAAATTATTGAGGTGTTAGAATTGTTGAATAAACTTCCTGACATGCCTTTGCATATGTGAAGCATGTGAGTTATTGATATGAAAAGATAATAATGTCCTTGTACTATATATCTCTTAATAAAAATGTTAAAAAAACGAATGGAACTGCAATATAAAATCCCCTGGCATTGAAAATTGAATCCCCAACCCTCATGACTTTTGCCCCCTTCTTCCAAAAATCTGCCACTACAGCTAAGGCTGCCGAAATCAGCAACGTCACTGGTACCACCGACGTAAGCAATTCTAGTGATCACACATGAATGGAAGAGTAAACCCAAACCTACCCTCAACCTTAACGCCACCCTCAACCTGAAACTCATCTCCAATCGCAACCTCAATCCCTACCAGAATTAAACCCAAAAGTGGGAAACAAGCTGCTACCCTGTCTATTCTTTGGATTTAGCTAAGAATTTGAGGTTGTTTATTTTTTTCTATTGGTTCTTTGGGTTAATTGTTCTTCTTCTTTATTGTCTACCCAAAAGTGGTATTCTTATTCTTTGTTTTGTCATGGTGTATTGCAGTTTATATTTTGGTTCTTTTGTTCAATTTTTGGGAAGCGTTTAAAGTTGAGAATTAAGATTTTAAGGTCTTGTGTTATTCAGGCTGTGAGCAGAGGCTGTTATTATCGTGGTGGTAGGCTTTGGTCATTTGGGTCAATGAGTGTAATGGTGGCAGCTACGCTGGTGCTGCTATGCTTGACAGTGTAGAGACAACATTGATAATGCTTGCACAAGGTTCAAACTTTGGACCATTCTCATGAACCGGAGACAACCGAGTGAGGAGGTTGTTGGAGATGGCTCAGTCGAAGACACTTGTGCTGGTTGCTTCGATTTAATGAGAACACCGTGGGTAGCACATCTGACATCCAACCTAATAAAATCGAATCCAATCAGCAAACAAGTCATAACTAGGAAAATAGGTCTTCAAATACATTACAGAAACAAGCCTAAGATGCAGAAAAAAATGAACTTTCTGGGCAACCAAATCAATCATGATTGGAAAAGAAAATAAAAGAGAAAGAAAAAGAAAAAGGAAGAAGATGAAGAAGTAAACCTGTAGCAGTGGACAGGCAATGGAAAAGCATGAGGAAAAGGAATTGGAAGTCCTAACACCCATATAATGACATGAAAACCCACATGGAGATGGAAAGAGTTGAAATTAGAAGGCATACCAATTTATTCTGAACTAATTATATTTTTACTTTTTCATGTATAAAGAGCATGGTTTTTTCATCATTTAGTCTTTAGTTTAAGTTCATGTGCAATTTGCATGCTTCACCTTCATCAGCTTGTTTGTGAATATTAGCAACGGATGGTGACCGATAAATTGCCATGTCATTTGTTATCTTCAAAAATTTTGAATTGTTATTTATTAACATTTTCACATACTTAATTATAATAAATAAAAGTTAGGACAATCAATTGTAAAATTTTGAAAATATTGGATATCAAAATAGTCATTATCCCAATCTAAAATACACTTTACAATAATTGAATTCTATGGAATGGAAGGTTAGGAAGTTTTCCTCAAAAATTGGGTTCAAAACTGAGTATGAATTTTGGAACTATCCACCCACCCTCAAGGTTGACCTTTATTTGTGTTTATATTTATTATTTTTAATTATTTAATTATTTTTTTTACATGTGAATATGCAATTCCATTCAACTATACAACTGTGCGACAATCATATGAGCCTTTAGAGAGAATGAGTTTGAAAATTGGGTATGCAACAATCAAGTGAGCCTTAAGTGTTATTGGTTTGCATAATGCTCTTACACTTGATTGCTTAATGTCTGTGTTGCCACTTTTGTTGTTGACCACTTGATGCTTTTGTTAGTGATTACTGGACGTTTGTGCTATATATGTTGTTGATTGATAAACATCTAATTTGTACATTGATTATTCCAAAAAAACCCTTATTTTACACCTCATTGCTAACATCATGTCAATCATGTCCATTTTTTTATGACTACTCCTTCGTTATAATTAGACATGCTACATTATTCTTGTTATTGATAAACCATTTTGTGATTTTTCTAACAAACTATTTTTCAGCTTACTATCAGCGGAAATTTTATTTTGAAACTTCAAGATTGGTCTCGCTTGTAATTGAGAGTGACTCGAGAAGGTGGGTGCTGGGAAAAAACTTTTAAAGAGTTACACATAATTGACTTTTTTAAATAAGAGTGGCATAAACAAGGATATTTCCTCTTTTCTTTTCTTTCTCTTCTTTCCTCTTCCTATTTTCATTTTATTTTTTCCTTTATTTATTTTCTTTTTTTTTTCTCTCTCTTTTCTTATGGATATGGTATGGATGTGGTCAATTTATTACATATGAAGAAAAAACTAAGGTTTATAATGACCGAAGAAAAAATTGAAAATTGATTCCAACATCTAGCCCTCTTATTTGATGTGGGTATTTTGTTCCTTTTTTTTTTTTGGTTAAATCTCTCTCATTCAACTATAACGTGGCATGCATAATGAGAAAAAATTCATAATTATGTAAATTAGGCAATTTGATATTTATTAGCATAAAACAATGTTGCAGCAAAAGATTGTTCTAAATTATTACAACTACAAAAGACAATGTCTAGAATTTTTCATGAGTATTCATTTTCAAGTCAGCTTTGATCTCCACTCCAAAGTGATACAACTCTTTAAAGTTTCTTATACCTATATTTTTCATGTTAGAGGTGGAATACAGACTTCCTTGGCTATGAGCAATTGATTTAATTCTGTAGGTCTATACTTTATTTAGGCTGACTTCTCCCTCTATTTAGTCACAAAGCACATGAAGGATTCATTAGATCATTACTTTGTACTTTGTAACTCTTAAATGGAGACTTTAAATTGAGAATTCAACTCACACTACTTGATGAGGGCTGAACACAATTCCCACCAGTCTTTTTAAACATGTGCATCAAGAGTATAGTATCACTTAATAATAACTCCTTCCAAAGACATAAAAAATTGTTTGATAATTTTCCCTTTAATTAATCCAGTGGGTCTTATGAAAGAAATGCATTGTCAAAGTTAAAGGTGAGGGTCTTCAGTCTTATCATACTTTTTAATGTCTGGTAATTTGAATTTCGAGGACAATGGTTCCTCTTCCTTTAGATCTAGGTTAGCAAAGTCATGGTTGAGCTCATTCTTCTTTATTGTAGTTTGCAAATGATCCACTTTCTTTTTCATGTCTTTCATCCATTTTAGTTTAGATGAATTTTCTAGTGGCTCATGAATAATGGACCTAGTCACAAAATATTTATTAATAGGCCTCTTTCCTGCTACCTTAGCAACCATGTTAATAAGAATTTATTGCATCTCATTTCTAATATCTTTTAAAATCTCATGCTTGAAAGATCTAAGAGCAAAATTGGAGGCCCAACATTTTACTTCCTTAGGATGTGGTCTCAATAGATTAATTGGATGTTTGATATTGGTGGGTCAAATTACCTTCGATTTACTTCGAAACAATGAGAGACTTATGGTTCTAAAAAATGTATTTAAACAATTACAATAAGTGTCATATATGCATGAAATACATGTTATTTATAATTATTTGCAGTCAATCAAATAATACAAGTTACAAACACATAGTCTTCTAACCTTATTCTTATCATATATGTGATCAATGGTGAGTCTCTTGTCCAAGGATTTTTGGTTTGGGCTTTGATTATCAAAACGGGATATTATAAATTATCTTTTAAAGCAATCTTTTAAACAAGTAGCAAATCTTAAGAATAAAATAAAAGTCCAACCTAATGGGCCATAATAAGTCAGTCCCAACCTAAAATAGTCCATCATTAGTGGGTTTGAGCTTTATAAATGAGACTACTGTATGATATCAAATACATGCATTTTAGGAAAGAACCTAAGGGAAGTTACTAAGTTACTACATGCGTTAAGTCTTAGATGAAAGGCTTAGGTTTCCACAATGTTGGACTAGCCTAAATGTCTCCTCACTTAAGGGTCCAAGTGATAGAGTATAATGCATAATGTGAGTGATAATAGCTATATGTACCACCACCAAGTTTGAATGAAATACAGGTAGTAGTGTAACAAATACCATCGAGTAATTCGAAACCAAGTGCATAGAATGTAAAAAGTGTTTGTAAAATGCAAAAGAAATAATAAAATAACTAAAAATAATAAAATATAAAATACTGGAATCATTTTCTCTATTTCTTATGGAGTTGACATTGTAGGCGAAACACCCAAGTGTTTGGCTATCATGGCATTGTGCATGCTCAATGCCAACTAGAGAATATGACCATGGGTTATGAAACCTAGAACTGAGATAGGAGTCGCCACCTGAGTGAAATTCAGGACACACAATAACTAAATCCCATGGAGCACCCAACAGTTGTCCTTATAAACTAGGTTTCAAAGCTAGGTACAGGCTTTCAAAATGCTCACCTAACCTTGTGTTTAGCCTCTATTTGTATGTCATGTTTTATTATTTTTAATTAATTAATTAAATATGTGTAATGACCCATATTTTTAATTATTAAATTAAATATGGATTTTAAAGTGTTAAATATTATTTTTTATGGAATTATTGCTAAATGAGTATTTTAGTAAATTTATTAATTATTAAGAGTATATTTTATATTTATGTATACTATGTGTATAAATATTTAGGAGAAGTTTTATTATTATTATTATTATTATTATTATTATTATTATTATTATTATTATTATTATTATTATTATTATTATAATAAAAATGTGGCTTTTTTTTTCTTCTTATTCCTCTCTCCCTTCCTTCCCCACTCGACACCACCACCATCCTTACTGCCAGCACCACCTAGCCACCACTGGACAACCCATGTCACTGCTTAGCTCCTCCTCCCTCATCCTTCCTCCTCCTTTCTCTTTCTTTCTCTGTTTTCTTTTCTTTGTCAGATTGGGAAGAAGCTTATCAGTGTCGACTCTAGCCACCCTTGGACGTGCCGCTAGTGTCATTTGACTCCTCTCTTCCTAGTTTTTATTTTCCCTAAGTCAATTTGACCGGGTAACACCGTAAATAACTTAATTTCGGGTAATTTGATTTTAAGGTTTTATGTTTAATTTTTTAAATTGAGTTTGAATTTGGTTAAATTGGACTATATTGTAGTTATATGAAATGAAATTAAGATTGAGATCTTACTAAATATGATTTTTATTTATGTTTTTGTATTTTTGTACTTTTCCAGGCGTTCGGTTACTTCTCACATTATTGTTTTGAGCTCGAGAAATTTTTATATTTTTAATAAATTCTATTAAATCAAAATTCTATTAGTGAAGGAAGTTTTGTGAAATTCTTTATAGAATTTAAGTTATGAATATTAAAAGGTTATGTTTAAATATGTATTTTTTTTTTGGAAAAATTATTGAAATTAGTAAATTATTGTTTTTTTATTCTGATTTAAATTATTTTTAAATAATAAAAGTATGAAAAATATTTTTTATAATTAATTTTCAATTATTAGTTAACTAGTAGTAATTTTGGGAAAAATAAATGAATAATAAATTTATTTATTATTTTCAAGATTAAATGAGTCTTGTATTATTTTTATGATATAATTGAGTGATTTTAATAGTTATTTATAATTAATGTTAATTTGGTTGTGAAAATGAAAGTTTGATTTCCATTAGTGATATTTTATTTATAAACAATAATTTTTATTATTTATTTGAAAATAAATTATTTTATATTTTTTATTATACAAATAAATTAAATTTTGGTAGTAAACTGAATTTTTATGATATATCAGGATTTGAGAAAAAAATTATATTATTTTTATATATGTTACTATATTGGTTCTTGGATGGGCATAACGTGTAGTTTGGGAGCTTAACTCGAGATGTAGAGTTGTGAGTAGTATTGAAGTGCAGTTTTGTATAGGAATGACTCCACTTTTAGTAGAGAGATGTCCGTTTACAGAGGAGACTCTGCTAGATTTCTCGTAAAACATGACATCGGGTTTGTGTTGAGTTTTGAGTTTTATTAGAGTCACGTCTTAGATTGAGTTTTTCCTTATAAATCTAGAATGTTTAAGGTTAGAATTTATAATCCTAATTATTTTTATTATTTTCCTATAGCTGCACCAAGAGCAGCGCCTTTAGGTCGAGCCCAATCAAGTCAGTATTGAGGAGTGCATCCTACCTGTGAGTTATTATTATATGTATGCATTACATTTAGAAAATATTATTGACATCCATATTTTGAATAAATATGAATTTTATTATGCTATATTGCATTAAATGTTAATTATTATTTTTATTATATATATGTTTTCATATATATATAAAGGCGAATGTTAATTGTGATTATTGGATGTTGTATACATTTTATGATGATTTTATCACTTTATTTTTGATATAATGTTTTGGAGGATAGCCGTAGAACATGCTACCTAGTGGCCTACACTAGGACTATTGCGCAACAGTACACTAGTTGCTAGGTTATGATATGTTGATTGATATGAGATTATATGGTATAAGATATGAATAAATGATTATTAAGATTTGTGGATAGAGAGTGGTGTGGACAGGAGCTCGGTTGACCTGTAGTGTCTCAGGGCTAGTCATGCCGGTAGGCGGGTTGTGGTAGCTCAGTTGACCTTTCTATGTCTCACGGCCAACTCACTGCCAAATTGGAAAAGAGAAATATTTTTGGATTCAAGAAAGTCTATTCATTAGTGAGGTATAGTAATTGAGGTTATGAAATTCTTAAGGTTCTACTCTGATCCTCCATTTTTTTTTCATCCGTTGCATTGATATGAAAAATGTTATTAAGTATTTGCATGAAATGCATGTATACACTAAATAAATATAAATATATAAACATTATGTTGGTGCTTGTATGCTTAGGTTGCATGCATATATATAATAATAATTCACTCAGTAATGTCTGATCCCTCTCAATTATATTTTTCAGGATTCCTTTCTATAGACCTCCCCCAGTTATCCTCTTTGTCGGATCCTTTCTTCATTGGCTGATTTATGTAAATTTTAAGCTATCATTTCCTTTGTATCTATTAGACATTGCAGTAGTAGTATGTACCTATTGTAGTATGTTAGATTGAGTTAACAGTGGTTGTGCACTCGAATATTTATAAAAATATTTTTATTATGATATGATATGGAAAGATTTCTTATGCTTTAAGAAGTTTTAATTCTTTGGTATATTTATAATTGTGTTTGGTGTGAACTAGTGTTTTAGGCTTACTACAGGTTTTGAATTCGTGTGAATTCCTGTTCCCTAGCACCAGTCATGATTCCTGGGTTTAGGTCATGACAAAGTTGGTATCAGAGCCTAGGTTTAGTATTATGTGACCTAGGTTGGTAGAGTTTGAGTTTTCTTTGGAATTACTATAGTAATTAGGTTTGATTATGTCCTTGAATAGTCTACCTTGCTTTTAGATTTTTGCATAACCATTAGGATATATGTTGTTTTCTGAATTGTGTGGTTTATTCTCTTTCTTTTAGAATGAGGAGAGAGCGAATTACTTTACTAGCCGACGAGGTCGATGATGGAGAGTCTTACCAGGATGAGATTATACCCCTTATGTTGCTAGTTAGGCTTAGGGGTAAAGGTAGAGGTAGACCCAGAGGAGCAATAGGTCACCATAGACAGCAAAAATAGTAGGATAAGGAGCCTGCGGGTCAAGATTATGATGATGCTACCTATGTACTAGGAGTTTAGTAGGGTGCAGCAGTTATGCCTCAGGCTGTACCGCCTATGCAGCCTTTATTTCAATAGGGAGTTTAGGGTATGTCAACCCTAGAGGTAGCATTATTTTATGCCAGAGTTGGCAAGATTTCTTTTGATGGGACTTTAGTCCCACTAGATTTTCTCCATGCGATTGAGTCGAGGACTCATATTGTGCACACTAAATATTAGAGGATATGCATTGTCAAGTTATCAATTCAGGGGCCTGCATTGGACTTGTTTGTTTAAGTGATTCAGCCCAATATGACTATGTTCACTTGGGCTCAGTTTAGGGAGCAGAATATGAGATGATTCTGCCAAGAGCCGATGAGGATGAGTTACAGACGTCGGTTGACCAATATTTCCAGAGGTGATAGGTCAGTAGAGGAGTATACTAGAGAGTTTCTTAGATTGTCCAAATATGTTAAGGATATGATAAGGGACCATTACTTCACCATCACCACTTATGTCACTGGTTTGCGTTCTGCATTTACTGGGATGCCTACTATAGGTTTAATTCTTGAGTTAGTGACTGAGTTAGCTAAGGAGATTGAGCTCAGGCTTATCAAGCAGGGAGTTATGCCTGACTACTATCATATTGGAGGTGTTAGAGTAGGAGGATATTAGGGTACTCAATATACGATGTTTTAAATAAGCTCTAGCAGTCAGTCTAGAGAATATGTTTAGCAGGGTAAGAGACCTTAGCACAAGATTCATAGGAGTAGTAGAGATGGCCGCAGTGGAGCTTGCAGACCTATCAGATTTGGTTTAGGTGCTTCTAGTAGCAGCAGTGGTCAGAGCGCAAGATATAGTAGCGTAAGATTTACAGTTAGTTCTTGTCAAAAATATAGGAGAGTCTATCAAGGACCTTGCTATATTGGGAGTGTGCTTTAGATGTGGTCAGATATGGTATTTTGCTAGGTCATGCCCTTATTCTGGTTTTCAGTAGCAATTCCCTCAGTCGTCTTCAGCTACTGTAGCTCTAGCTCATTTTTAGCTGCCACCATTTTAGTACCTGAGCACCTCTCAGTATATAGCCCAGTAAAGGCAAGGCAGAGGAGGTAGAGGTAGTGGTAGAGGATTTAAACAGGCTTCTACTAGTTAATAAGGAGGCAAATGATAGGCAGAGTTTTCACTCTCATGTAGTAGGATGCTCAGGCATCTAATGCAGTGGTAGCACGTACAGTCCTAGTAAGTTATCTTGATGCTAAAGTTTTTATTGATCTAAGTGCTACCCATTCCTTTATATCTCTTATTTTTTTCTTCGAAATTGGGTTGGCAAGTTGCAAGGATGACAATTCTTTTATTAATTGCTATACCTTTAAGTGATTCTTTAGACACTAATGTTATTCTTTTTGGATGTCCTGTGTTGGTAGGAGGCAGAGAATTACCAGTAGACTTGGTGTTGCTAGATGTGATGGACTTTAATGTAATCCTGGGAATGGATTGATTGTCTATGCATTATGCCACTGTGGATTATTGTAGCAAAGAGGTAATTTTTAAAATTCTGGGTGAATCAAAATTTAAGTTCATGGGTGATAAGAGTTTTGCACCTCAGAATCTTATCTCTGCTATTATGGTAAGAAAGATGTTGAGAAAAGGATATCAAGGATACTTGGCATTGGAAAAGGATACAACAACAAAATAGACATCCATCTCAGATGTTCATGTAGCTTATGAATTTCCTAATGTCTTTCTAGATGAATTGCTAGGTTTCCCACCTCACAGGGAGATAAAATTTTTCATTGATATAATTCCAGGCGCAACTCCTATCTTTATACCACCTTATAGGATGGCTTTTGCCGAGTTAAAAGAGTTAAATGAGCAGTTGCAAGAGTTGCTGGATAAAGGTTTCATAAGACCCATGACTTCTGCTTAAGGTCCACCAATCTTATTTGTGTAGAAGAAGGATGACACACTTAGACTGTGCATTGATTATAGAGAATTAAATAAGATGACTATAAAAAATAAGTATCCCTTTATGAGGATAGATGGTTTGTTTGATCAGCATCGAGGTGTACAATTCTTCTCTAAGATTGACTTAAGGTCAGACTATCATAAGTTACGGATCAGAGAAGCTAACATTCCTAAAATGGCATTTCATACTAGATGTGGCCGTTATAAGTTTATGATGATGTCCTTCAGATTAACCAATGCACCATCAACTTTTATGAATATATTGAATAGGGTGTTCAAACCATTTATGGATAAGTTTTTAGTGGTATTCATTCATGATATATTGGTGTATTTGAAGAGCATGTGTATCACTTGAGGATAGTGATACAGACACTAAAGGAGCATTAACTTTATGCTAAGTTCTCAAAGTATGATTTTTGGCTTGAAAGTGTGGCATTCCTTAGGTATGCAGTGTCTAAGAATGGCATTCAGGTTGATCCATAGAAGATTGAGGTACTATCTGAGTGGCCTAGACCAACATCAGTTATGGAGATTCAGAGTTTCTTGGGTTTGGTAGGATATTATAGGAGCTTTGTTTAGGATTTCTAAAGGATTGCAGCACCTATGACTCATCTAACTCAGAAGAATGTGAGGTTCATGTGGTTAGAAGCATGTGAGAATAGTTTTCAACTACTAAAGGAGAAGTTAATTATAGCTCTAGTGTTGACTTTGCCTAATGGAGAAGACAAGTTTACAGTGTATTGTGATGCTTCTAGAGTTGGCTTAGGCTGTTTGTTGATGCAAAATGGTAGGGTAGTGGCTTACACTTCCAGATAAATAAAGAAGCATGAGCAGAACTATCCTACTAATGACCTAAAGATGGCCACTATTATCTTTGCTCTCAAGATTTGAAGGCATTATCTATATGGGGTGACATGTAAAATTTACACTAATCATAAAGTCTGAAGTATATCTTTAAATCTGAATCTCAAATAAAGAAAATGGCTAGAACTTTTGAAAGATTATGATTGTGATATCTTGTACCACCCAGGCAAGGCTAATATGGTAGCAGATGCCTTAAGTAGGAAGTCCTCGAGTAGTCTTGCTCGTATTAGTGTGGAAATAGGACCTTTGATCTAAGAGATGCATAAGTTAGTGGACCAAGGGTTGATGATAAAGATAACCAAGTCAAGAGGATTGTTAGCTCAATTCAGAGTCAGATCAATATTGAGGGATAAGATCAAAACAGCTTAAAGTTGAGATCCTAATTTAGTAAAGCTTATGGAGAGAGTTAATGAAGGAAAGTTCACTAATTTTAATCTCGATGATGAAGGTGTTTTGTGAATTATTGGAAGATTGTATGTTCCTGATGTGAACAATTTGAGAGAAGATATTTTAGAAGAAGCTTATTATGTAGTTTATAGTGTACATCTTGGTTCTACCAAGTTGTACCATAATATAAAGGATATTTATTGGTGGGATAGAATGAAGAAAGATGTAGCAGAGTTTATTTCCAAGTGCTTGACATATCAGCAAGTGAAAGTAGGGCATCATAAACCTTCTGGAAAACTTCAGCCTCTTCCAATTCCTAAGTGGAAATGGGAGAGAGTCACCATGGTTTTTATAACAGGGTTGCCTCATTCAAATGATGGATACGATTCCATCTGGGTGATAGTGGATAATTTAACTAAATTAGCTCACTTTCTACCAGTTAAAGCTACTTATCCAATGGCTAAATTGGCTAGGTTGTACATCAAGCATATTATGTTTTTATAGGGTACTTGTTTTTATTATTTCAGATAGAGGTTTAGTGTTTACCTTCGATTTTGGCAGAAGTTGCAGGAAGCAATGGGTACCAAGCTCAATTTTAATACTGCTTTTCATCCTCAAATGGGTGGTCAGTCTGAGAGAATGATCCAAACACTTGAAGATATGTTGAGAATGTGTGTAATAGATTTTGGAGGTAGTTGGGATGATCATTTGCCATTGGTAGAGTTTGATTATAACAACGGTTACCATAGCAGTATTGAGATAACACTATATGAAGCTCTATATGGAAGGAAATGTAGATCCCCTTTTGTGTTAGAATGAAATTAGAGAAAGAGAGCTAACTAGACAAAAAATTATTCAGGGTGCATTTGAGAAAGTCACTTTAATCATATAGAGATTGGAAATGGTAGCTAGCAGATAAAAGAGTTATGTAGACCCAAAGCGCAAAGATCTAGAATTTCAAATTGGGGATTATATATTTTTAAAGGTGTCACCAATGAAAGGTGTTATGAGATTTAGTAAGAAAGGAAAGTTGACATTGAGGTACATAGGGCCTTTTGAGATTTTAGAGAGAGTTGACATGATTGCATATTGGCTGGCTTGGCCTCCGAATTTGTCTTAAGTGCATCAAGTGTTCCATGTTTTGATGCTTAGGAAGTGTATTTTGGATCCTTCGCATGTTTTGCAGCCTTAAAGTATGGAAGTGAATAAAGATTTGATGTATGAGGAAAAACCATTTGCTATCGTTAATTACCAAGTTCATTAGTTGCATTCTAAACAGATTCTGATGATCAAAGTCTTATGGAGGAACAATAATGCAAAAGAGCACACATAGGAGACTGAGGTAGAGATGCGGGTGGCATATCCATATCTTTTTCCTCGATGAAATTTTGTACTCCTTTCTATTTATTGAAATTTGAGTATAAATTTTTGTAAGGGGAGAAGATTGTAATGATCCATATTTTTTAATGTTAAATTAAATATGAATTTTAAAATGTTAAATATTATTTTTATGGAATTATTGTTAAATGAGTATCTTAGCAAATTTATTGATTATTAAGAGTATATATTTTTTTATATATGTGTATACTTGTATAAATATTTAGGAGGAGTTTTATTATTATTACAATTTGACTGGATAACACTAGGAACAACTTCAATTTCGGGTAATTTGATTTTAAGATTTTATGTTTAATTTATTGAATTGAGTTTGAATTCGTTTAAATTGGACTATGTTGTAGTTATATAAAATGAAATTGAGATTGAGATCTTGCTAAATATGATTTTTATTTATTTTTCTATATTTTTGAAATTTTTTGGGTGTTTGATTACTATTCATGTTATTGTTCTGAGCTTGAGAAATTTATATATTTTTAATGAATTCCATTAATTATGTAGAGTAAATTTTGTGAAGGAAGTTTTGTGAAATTCTTTATAGAATTTAAGTTATGAATTTTTAAAGGTTATGTTTGAATATGTATTTTTTGGAAAAATTATTAGATATTAGTAAATTATTTAATTTTAATTAAATTATTAATATTTTTTCTATTTTAGATTATTTTTAAATAATAAAAGTATGAAAAATATTTTTTATAATTAATTTTCAATTATTAGTTAATTAGTAGTAATTTTGGGGAAAATAAATGAATAATAAATTTATTTATTATTTTCAAGCTTAAATAAGTCTTTTACTATTTTTATAATATAATTGAGTGATTTTAATATTTATTTATAATTAATGTTAATTTGGTTGTGAAAATGAAAATTTGATTTCCGATAACGATATTTTATTTATAAACAAGAATTGATGTTATTTATTTGGAAATAAATTCTTTTATATTTTTATTATATAAATAAATTAAAATTTGGTAGTAAACTAAATTTTTATGATATGTTGGGATTGAGAAAAAAATTATATATTTTTTATATGTATTATTGTGTTGGTTCTCGGTTGCACATAGTGTGTATGGATAGTGTGTAGTTCGGAGCCCCAACTCGAGATGTAAAGTTGTGAGTATTATTGAAGTGCTATTTTGTGCAAAAATAAATCTACTTTTAGTAGAGAGATGTTCGTTTTACAAAGAAGACTCTACCGAATTTTTCGATAGATTTCTTATAAAATGTGACATCAGGTTTATGTTGAGTTTTGAGTTTTATTAGAGTCGTGTCTTAGATTGAGTCTTTCCTTATAAATCTAGAATGTTTAAAGTTAGAATTTTTAATCCTAATTATTTTTATTATTTTCCTATAGCTGAACCGAGAACAGCGCTTTAGGTCAAGGCTAATCAAGTAAGTATCGAGGAGCACATCCTACCTGTAAGTTATTATTATATGTATGCATTGCATGTAGAAAATATTATTGGCATCAATATTTTGAATAGATATGAATTTTATTATGCTATATTGCATTAAATGTTACTTGTTATTGTTATTGTATATATATTTTCATATATATAAAGGTGAATGTTAATTGTGATTATAGGATACTGTGGATATTTTAAGATTTTTTATCATTTTATTTTTTATATAATATTTTGGAAGATAGCCGTAAAACATGCTACCTAGTGGGCTACACTAGGATTGTTGTGTAACAATATGCTAGTTTCTAGGTTATGATATGTTGATTGATACAAAATTATATGGTATGAGGGAGCTTAGTTAACCTGCAGTTCTCGAGGCTAGTCATGTCGGTAGGGGGACTACGGTAAGTCGATTGACCTTTTTATGTCTCGGGGCTAGTCCATTGCTAAATTGGAAGAGGAAAATATTTTTGAATTCAAGAAAGTCTATTTATTAGTAAGGTATAATAATGAGGTTACATAATTCTTAGGGTTCTGCTCTAATCCTCCACTTGTTTTCATTCGTTGCATTGATATGAAAAATGTTTTTGAGCATTTTCATGAAATGCGTGCATAAACTAAATAAATATAAATATAAATATAAATATATAAACATTATATTGGTGGTTGGTTGCTTGTATGCTTAGGTTGCATGCATATATATAATAATAATTCACTCAGTGAAGTTTGATCCCTCTCAATTATATTTTTCAGGATTCCTTTCTATAAACCTCCTCCAATTATCCTCTTCATCGGAACTTTTCTTCATCGGCTGATTTATATAAATTTTAAACTATCATTTCTTTGTGTCTATTAGATGTTGCAATAGTAGTATGTACCTATTGTAGTATGTTATGCTGAGTTAACAGTGGTTGTGTACTTGAATATTTGTAAAAATATTTTTATTATGATATGATATGGAAAGATTTCTTATGATTTAAAATTTTTTAATTCTTTAGTATATTTATGATTGTGTTTGTTGCGAACTACTGTTTTAGGCTTACTACAAGTTCCAAATTCGTGTGAATTCTCATTCCTTAGCGCCGGTCATGACTCGTGGGTTTGGGTTGTGATAATATGAATATGCAATTCCATTTGAAATTTATCAAATTTTACAATTTAGTCCAATATATTTTAACCACTTTTTTGTAGTTAAATAACATCCATCATGTCACACAATTTTTTCATTTAATAGATGAAAAAAGAAAATAAAGTGCATATACAAAGAAATAGTGAAAGAAGAAATGATTACACCCTTTTGTACACAAAATGTAATAAGAAATCAAAATGAAAAGAAATATTATAATAATCATATCTTCGTTTACTAAATCTGAAAAGTAAAATAACATGAGTCCATTTAGAAAGGAAATAAGATCTATAAAAAAGAAGAGTTAGTACAAATAATAATGAAATGATATAAAAATCAATAAATAAATTTTACCAAAATATGTTAAATTAATTTCAGAGATAAAATGATGAAAAAGAATTATTAATAAAATCTAAAATGAATAAAATTGAAAGCAAAATTAATGAAAAAAAAAAAGAAATTAGTTAAGCCTAATTTGAATTTTGGGCTACAAATAAAGTAAGGGGCCCATAAAATTCATGTCTCATTCATTAAACCCAAAATTATAGAGAAGCCTTGGACTTTATAATTTGGTGATTAAGATAGAATTTATGGATGGAAACATTTTTTAACAGTGAGGAAGTTAGGGAAGTAGCTTGTGGGTTAAAGGTTACCTGAATTTAATCTCCCCAACAGATGAGTGACGAAGAGAGAAGATTAATTAGGGAATTAGTGACTATGATTATAAAAGTTAATGAGTATCAACCAACCAGGGGAATCAATCATTCATTATTAATAATCATCAATCATCAACATCAACTTTCCAAGACATTCAACTTAGTAAAGCCTTGTTTTTCATGAGTTATTTTATTTTCTATATTCTAGAGCTTGTAATAAACCTCATCAGTACAAAAATTCCCTTTTCATCATTTACAAAAACTTTCTTTTGCATAATTCAATTAAAATTACAAGAATCTTGTTGGACTTTAAACGAATTAAAGTAAGGAGTTTGGGAACTCGCAAATTTGTTTGATAGAATTCAAAATTTTTTGAAGAATTAATTCCTTTAGCACACTAAACCTAGTTCAATAGAAATTGGAGCAACATTTTTTTTGCACACTCAGTTAGAATAAGTCCAACTAGATGACAGAATTATTGAGTGAAAAAAACCCTCTAAATTTGGAGATTCATTCGATAACTCGCTTATGAACTTTTCTTATGCTTAAGAATATTGTTATTGAGTTGAATAAAGGTGAAATATTGAATGGAAATAATTATGAAATATGGAGTTTAAAAATTTAGTATGTCACAGAAGAGTAAAAGGATTTTAAAGTTTTGAATCATATCTTGAATAAGCTTGAGGATGACAGTATGACCCAACATTATAGGGACCATAAGGCTTATGAATCCTAGGAGAAGAAGATTTCACTAGCTTGCATTACATTACTGAGTAGCATGGAAAATGATCCCACATGTGAGTTCAAGAATTATGATATTACCAGGAAAATATTGCTAGCTCTAAAGTTTAAGATATGTGGAACTTTTATTACCAAATTTAGAAAAGTCACAATCAAGTTTAATACGTATAAGAAATGTCCTAATAATAATATAAGAAACACTTGAGGGAAATGTCCAATATGATTAATGAGTTGAATGAAGCCAACCACACTCTTACTAATAAACAACAGGTTTGGGCTGTTATTTGATCACTTCCTCATAACTTGGAGCATATAAAGGTGCATCTTACCTATAATGAAATCATTAAGACTCTTAATAATGATGCACATCATTTAGAATTAGAACAAGATTGCAACAAGACTTAATACTGATGTGTATATAGCTAGCTCAAACTTAAAAGGTGGTAAGTACTTTAAGTGCAAGTCATATAGTGGGTACAAGGGGAAAGGATCCAAAAGGCACAAAGGTGGCCACTTTAGAAATAATAATGACAATAAGGCAAAAGGAAAGGCACCTATGGCTTGTCTTAAAAAGAAAAAAAAGTGAAGATTATTGTTATAATTATAGTAAGAAGGGTCACTTTTCTCGTGAGTGTAACGAGCCAAAGAAGGTATAAACCTTTGAAATACTTTCAATAGTTCTTTTCTTATGTTTCTGAAATTGCCCTTTATTTTTCTAGTTTATTTATTTAACTGGATTTCATCCTTTATGGGCTATAGGCTTAGGCGCTACTAACCATGCAATTAAATATCATGATATGTTTGTGATTTTTTTTGCAATTTATATGAATCAAAATGGCTTTATATGGTTAAAGTCAAAGGAGTTGACATCTATAAGTTAAGCATGCAGGGTGGATGAACTCTAATCCTACATGATGTTTTATTTGCTCTATATATTCAATGTAATTTAGTTTTTGTTATTATTTTAATGTAGTTTGGAAATGGTTTTAAACTTTTCTAGTACTTGTATGAAAGTTTTCTTTAAAAGACTTTTTATGGATTTGGTTATTTACTAGATGCTTTTCCTATAATGGATATGAATAATGTTTTTTTTTATCTTAATAGCAATATTTTTTCCTTATCACATCTTCAAATGTTTTTAATAATGATATGGATATTTAGCATGTCCGACTTGGTCACATGGGACAACAAAGAATGGATAAATTAGCAAAAGAATATTTACTTAGTTAAATTGAAAAGGTTAAATCTATTAACTTATAAAAATCGTCTAGTAGGAAAAAGGGATAGAAAACCATTAGGTAAAGGAACTAAAGCTAAATTTTCATTAGAATTAATTCATTTTGACATTTGTGGGCCATTGAATGCTGAAGCCCAACATGGAGATGTTTTTCATTAATTTTATAGATAATTGTATATTTTGGTTATGTTTATTTGATTTCCCATAAATTTGAAGCTCTTGTGTGCTTTAGAAATTATATAGATTTAGTTGAGAATCAATTAAATAAAAAGATTAAAATGTTAAGAACTAACCAAGAATGTGAATATTTGTCCAATGAGTTCAAACAATTATGTAATGAAAAAGGGAATAGATAGACAATTGACAATTTCATGAATTCCTCAACAAAATGGAGTAGCAAAAAGAAAAAATAAATCTCTCCTAAAAATGGTTAGGCTAATTTACTTATCACTTTTCGAGGTGATGCATTGTTAATTGCTACCTATATACTTAATAAAGTATCATTTTAAATTAGTAATTTCCACTTATTATAAGGTATAAACTAAGAAAAAGCTTGATTTAAGTAAATTAAGGCCTTAGGGTTATGTAGCCTATATTCATAAATAGAATCATCAACAAGGAAAATTAGGTCATATTTATAAGATACTTTGAACATTCAAAAAATATGTGTTTATTAGTGAACAACGTAGTGGGAGTGTAACTGAGTTTGAATATCGAGATGTTACTTTCATGGAAAATGACTTTCCAACTAAAGGCTAGATCAATCAATAATTATCCTTTTATAAGATTAGAGATCCAAATGATTTGATTATTGTAAATCATTTAATGCATGTATCATATGAACATCCATTTGTATTTCATCTAAGTGGGAGAAAGACTATATATAAGCTTATAGCATCACAAATTAGGCATAATTGTCATGGATTTATTTTGAAATTATATTTCTATTGATAGAGAAAGTTTTATGATTACAGTGAAAGATGATGAAGAGCCAAAGAACCTTAATGAACCTTTTACTTACTTTGCTAAGAAAAAGTGGTTAAAAGCAATGAAAGAGAAAATAGTCTATGAGATTAAACAATGTATAGAAATTGGTTGATCTTCCTCAAGGATGTAAAATGATTAAAAATAAATGGATTCTCAAAATCAATCATAAGGCTGATGGTTTAATAGAAAGATACAAGGCACGTCTAGTAGCTAAAAGGTATACACAACAAGAGGGAATTAATTATGAAGAAATCTTCTCCCCTATTATGAGATTTACCTTTATATGCTTGATTCTAGCCATAGTTAAATGTTTAGATTTGGAGTTACATCAAATAGATACTAAAATTGCATTTTTAAATAGAGAACTGGAAGAGGAAATCTATATGAAACAACTAATAGGTTTCTTTGTTAAATGTCAAGAAGACTAAATATGTAGATTATTATGATTAGTTTATAGACTTGAACAATCTTCCAAATAATGGTATTTAAAGTTTGATTAAGTAATAATTTCATATGATTTTTCTTGAAAATGATAAAGATTACTTGTTAACTATGAAAGTATGGATGTCCTTCTAATTTTGAGATTAAGGACATGGGAATTGCCTACATACTAGGCATGGGAATAACTAAGGATCATTCTAAGAGGATGTTAGCTCTTTCTTGAGAGAATCATACATCAAGAAAAGTATTAAAGGATTTCATATGTATGATTGCAAGCCCATTGCTACTCCTATCATAAATGATCAAGTTTTAAGTTTGAAATTTTCTTTAAAGACTCCATAAGAAAAGGAACAAATGGCAAAAGTTCTTTACTTAAGTTCTTTCGAAAGCTTAACATATGTCATGATGTGCACAAGGCTTGATATTGGCTTTGTTATTAGAACGGTTAGCATATTTAATATAATCTATGACAAACCCATTGGAAAGCTATCAAAAGGATACTTCAATATCTTAAAGGCATTGAAAACTATTAATTATGCTATCAAGTAAATGATCTACATCTTATGTGTTATATGAATGCTGATTGGGGAGGAGATTTGGATGAAAGAAAATCAACCAATGGATATGTTTTCTTACTAAATAATGTAGCAATTTCATATAATAGTAAGAAACAATAATGTATAGCCTTATTTATGATGGAAGCTAAACTTATGGCATTGTTCAGTGGCAGTGTAAAAAACTATT
This sequence comes from Mallotus nudiflorus, assembly GCA_947683625.1. NCBI lineage: Eukaryota > Viridiplantae > Streptophyta > Magnoliopsida > Malpighiales > Euphorbiaceae > Mallotus > Mallotus nudiflorus. Next base: position 4,296,824 of record CANTUR010000152.1, read on the forward strand.
TAGCTTAAGAGTTTTTTGAGTCATTTGGAAATCAAAGAAGATGCATTGGATCTAATATAATTAATTGTGATAGTTAAGCTGAAATTGCATTCATGAAAGATTTCAAGTATCACTCAAAGATCAAACATATTAACATTAAGTATAATTTTGTAAGAGATATGGTTGCATAAAAGGAAATTAGCATACAATATATCTATGCACAAGATGGTTGCAGATCTTTTTACTAAGCTCATACTTAGAGATATTTTAATTATTCATATTAGATCTTTAAGAATGTGTAGATTCTTATGTAAATAAACTATACTATATGGAAGAAAATTTGTAGTTCTTTCTGTTTATATTTAAATTTGACAATGCCGATTAATTTTTAATACTAATGAATATTAAGTTCAATACTTTTTTCATATAGTATACACACATATTTATGTTAAGTACATGAAAATAAAAGTACGTTAAAAAGATATAAGATTGGCCTCCTTACATGTGCAATTGCCTCTATTACTTTGTGTAAATGAAGATGAGACAAATTCCAACTTAATTATCTAGGTGATAATAGAGAGCTAAAGTTTAAATATGAATTTTTCCAATGTATTAATAGATTTAACCATTAGTGAATATTAAAAAACATCACTTTGTTAGTGTTGACGCCAGCGGGACCGACTCGACACTCTTTCGATCATAAACCTTTTTTTCTTATTATAGAAAAATAAAGAGTAGTGAGGGGAGTACTAAAAGAGCTTAGGGATGACATAAATTCACTTATAACCCTCCACTCAAGTAGGAGAAAAAGGGAGTCACCACTCGGTATCACTTAAGAAATTGTCTGTTTTAGGAACTTAGGTAAACTCAGATCCTTTACTTGGAACCACATTCACCCATTGGATAAAGCATCGGGTTCAGATTTTGATGTCAGTAAGATTAAGCTATTTTGTTTGAGGCATCTCCATACCGCACGAATGTTGAACACTACGGGCCTTACTTTATGTACAATGTTTCCAAGAATTATGTACTATTATACATCAACATCTACATGCAAATGCAAACACAACATATATACACAAGCATAAAAGATAATGACATAATGATGCATGAACATGGCATAACAACATAAAATGATGCATGATCATGGTATATGTTAAATTTACATACATAACATATCACATATAGTGAAACATGGCATAACATTAAAAAACATGGAAAATAATAAAACATGTAAACATGGTAAAAAAAACATGTTAAGGAAATGGCATCCAACATAAAACATGATACATGACAAGATATTATTTATGCACATATTATAAATATGCAAATAAAGCAATAAAAAGATAAACAATTAACCCATGGCATGGCAATTATGACAAATTTATGAATAAACAAATGCATGCTAAATAAGAAAATATGAAAAATAAATAAAGTAATGAAAAGTAATAAATTAGAAAGAGAAGGAATTTGAGAATGGCTAACACATTTCACGAATATCCTCTCCATTATTGCTCCATATTCTGAGTTTCGGGGCAATAAAACATTTTATTTGAAAATTAAATGAAAAATAACTTTAAAATCCGAAGAAATAATTAGAAAAATATCTTGATAATGAAAATGTTTATGAATAACTTAAAATATAAAAAAAATAACTTGAAAATTAAAAGAAAGAAAGGATATTTGAAAAATGGATTTTAAATTAAAAATAGTTTAGAAAAACATTTAAAAATGACATTTCAATAATAATGTGAACAATTAATTCACAATATGATTTTCAATCAAGTTAGGTCTCAAAATGTGAATTTTTTAACTTGGATGATCATTCCCCATATCAAAAATTATTGAACACATAACCAAATCATTTATTTAAAAAAGTAGTAAAATAAAGAAATTATGATCCACATCCTTGCATTTACATGATTTTTGTGATCAAAAAAGGACACAACTAAAATACAAATAAAGCATAAAAACATGTTAATTAAAAATAAACTTACCATGGAAATGATAAATTTTTATTAAAGATAATGCAAAATTCTATATTTAAATAAGAATAAAGAAAAGGGTCTATTTGTTGAGAAATAAGTGCAAAAATTGCTATTTTATTAACCATAAGAAAATAGAAGATTAATTACTCAATAAAGAACAAAAACAATTTGATTTATTTTTGGTATATTTATAGTTTATAAAACCAAATTAAACATAAAAACAAAAAGGCAATTTGATGTAATTCATAAGATAAAGCATAAACAATATTAAAAAGGACATGTAATAATCAAATTATAAATTAAAACATATAAATAAAGAAGGTGGGGTAGGAGTAGAGATTGTAAATAATAAAATAAAAAATGACAAGAACATAAATAAAACATAAAAATAAAGGGAAATGAAAGTTGAGTGTAGAGATTGAGATCATGATGGAAATTGATATAACACAAGAATATACAACATGAATTAATATCCAAAATAGGCAAATAATAAGAAAAAGGTTAGAAAATAAACAACAACAATAATAAATGTTAGTAAAAGTTAGTAGAGTTAGAAAAGTTAGTAGCTTTAGATTGGGATTTTGAGATAGATAATAAGAGATATATGAAATGCAATGGATGATGCTAATGCAATGCATGCTCATATAAGCATTAATTAAATCCAAGGTGTATGCAAAGTATGATGCATGATGCAAGCTAAGAAGCATGCAAGTATGCATCTAAAGGATATAAAATGAGCACAAATATGATAATGATAGGCATCAAGCAAATGATATGTACGAAGGCACATGAATGCATGAAAATGCAATAATGCAAAAGAAATTGAGGGAGAAGTAGAGGATTGTAGTATAGTATATATAAGAGTAGAGAAAAGGTTAGTAGAGGCAAGAAAACAACATTAAATACAAATGGATACTAACAAACAAGACTCTATTTAAGTTAGAGACACCAAATAGAGATAAATGACATTTAAAAGTAAAATTGATACTCAATTAAACATGAACACATAAATTGTTTTAAAATAGACTTAATCAAAAGCATAAAATATGCAAATTGAAACTCATAAGACTCAAACATTGAAAGAAAAACATAAAAACTAAACCTAAACATCAAGAGCACAAGTTATGCATATTAAAGCTCATAAATCAACAAAAAAATTATAAAATGCATAAATAATGATCTATAATAAAAAAAAAAACCAAAATGACCCGTAAATGATAAAAACCCTAAATTAGGACACAAATTATGCAAGTTACATCACAATAATAACAAATCAATAACCAAAGCATATTAGAGCATAATTAAGCAACATATATGCATATTACACATAAAATAAGAGGTTTAAACATGTATTCATACCAAATTAAACACAAATGTCAAATAAAATCAATAAAATATTTAATAAAATTCACACGAACATCAACAAACACAATCACAATCATCAAACCAAAACAAGAATAAGGATCACACTTAAAAGCATTTAAAATATAGTTTTAGGAAATAAAAGGAAAATAATTGAAAAATTATTTTAAAATATAAAAATAAGTTAAAATACTTTAATTCTATCATCCTAGGATCTTAGGGAAGGTTTAGAATCATGCTTAAGCAAGTATGAACCCTTTTGGACCCTAAAAACTATCATTGGAGTCATTTGGGATGAAGTGGGATGAATAGTCAGAATAGCCTCTTGAATAGCCATATTTGAGGTTTGTTTAGCCATTTTGGGACTTCTAATAGCCATTCTAAGAGGCTTTATAACCAGATTTGGGGGTATGAATAGCCAGTATGGCTATTAATAAGCCAAATCTAGCTATTCATTATTGTACAACATGAGTTTGTAACTCTTTGCTTCCAAAACCCCAAACCCTATAAATGAGATAAGAATCAATGAGAGTGATGTTTTAAAAAGTGTTTAGCTTTAGAATTTGGCAAGAATCATCAAGAAACACCAATTGATTAAAGAGGATTGAGATTAGAACTTAAAGAGTAAAGTGCGCTTTTAGTGAGTTTAGGTGAGAATTTGGTTTTGATTTGTGTAAAATTGATTTGCTGGAGCTAGGTTTGGTATTTGGGTGATTGATTTAGATATTTTTAAGAGGAATTTAAGAAGAAAGAAATTAGATATAGAGAAAAATTTTAGCATAGTTTCCCCTTATTTTCCTAATTTTCCTTAATTTCTAAAGGCTTTTAGAGAGAATCATTTGGTAATATTTTTAGGTTTTTGTGCTGGAATTTTCTCTATTATGAAGTGATTCATCTCCCCTAAAAAAGTCCCTTAAAGCTTTCCTTAAAGCTTCTATATATAGGCACTTAAGGTTTGTGACGTTTATTGTAAATATCGTTGAATATTCAAGGTTATTAGGTAATAGTATATACTCTCCCTTTAAGAAGTTGACATTTGTCTTAGTATATTCCAAATTTGGAATATTCTAAACTTAGAGAGCACCTTTTTTAACAAGTGTCCTTTTTTGGATAAGGATAAGGAGAGGGAGATAGTTATGGGACCCAGTTTGACTACTGAAGGTCAAAATTTGACTTTTTGATAAATAGGACCCACTGACACAGTGAAATTTGAAAAGATAGTTTTAGACTGAAATTTAACTCTAAGAACTCTGTTTGACGACTGAAAAGTTTTGTTGACCAAAGTTTGACTTTTATTCTTAGGGCTTCTAAAGGTTAAACTAAGACTTCAAGAATCATAACCAAACAAAAAACTATAAAATACAAACTGTAAACAGCCCTTACATAGGATTGTATTTATTGGTTTAGAAGACATGACTCAGGTGCACTTCTCTCTTATTATTCTTCTTAATGCCAAAATGCTAGGTTTAGGGTTTAATTGGGGTTTGGTTAGGTCTTGAAGTGATATAATTAGTGATCAGGTAAGGTTTTAGTGGTTCAGTGGGTTTTGAAATGGTTTGAATATCATTTCTCTTCATTAAATTGATTGTCTGATGAGACATTTTAGCTTTTTCATCATTGGATACTAGGGTTTTGAAAAATGACCCCAACAATTAGTTTAATTTCTAGGTTTGAATTTTGATGAGAAATAGAATGAGAATGTATGTAAATTCAAGTTAGACATTAGATATGTCTGAACTATAATTTTTACAGTATTCAAAGAAGAAAAGATATACATTATATGAGAAAGAAGAAAAATATTGTTACATATGATTCATACTATATATGCAAAAACTCAACCAAAAGGATAATAAAAGTGTAGATCTCAACAATATTATTGTGTGAGACCCTTGAGATCGTAAAGAATCTCATTTTTGGTACCTTCATAACTCTTATTTGTTTCTCAAAATTTATATTTAATGTTTGCTATCTTAAAATGTTGTCAAAAGATCATGTATGATTCAATCTACTGAAACTAGCGAGTTAAGTAAAAATTGTGAGCGAAAAAGGAAAAAAAATCATAGTTCATGATAATTATCACACTAAGTTATATTTATAGGTCAACCAATTATACTTAAATTTCTGATAAAATATACTTATGAATACAAAATAATATAATTACAAATGAGATCATAGGAAATAAAAAGTGTAATATATAATCTATGGTCCAACACATAAAACATCCTAAAATATTTCCTTGTTGAACAAACTAGATTCCTAATAGATATATATCAAATGAATAATAATTTATTATTATTATTATTGTTGTTGTTGTTGTTGTTGTTATTATTATTCAATTGACAAGTAAAAATATGAAATGTCTATTATATTAAAATTTAAATTTAAAATATGAAATTAAAAAAAATTCATATTGCATAGTTTCAAATAGTTCAATTAATAAATAAAAATGTGAAATATCCATTACAATATAATTTAAACTTAATATATGAGAAATAAGAAAATTGTTATTGTTATAAACAAATAAAAATGTGGAATGCCCGTTATACTTCAATTTGAACTAAAAATATGACAATAAGAAAATTAACATTTTATGATTACAAATTGTATAATTTATTAATTAAAATATATTATCATTATTATATTTGACAACTTATTAATTCTTATTTTTATTAATTAATATAATTTTATTGATTTTATTTAAAATTAATGAGCAAAATACTATTATTATAATTATTATTTTTATTGCATATTAATATATAGACATATATTATAGATAGTCAAAACGACACAGTTTTGCCAAATTATGTCATTTTGATTGAAGTAAGTAATGATATTACAAATAAAAAAACAAGAGCAGGATCATTTTTATTAATTTAAATATATTGTTATTGTTTTGTTTAATAACTTATTAATTATTATCATTGTTAAGTGATTTAATCTTATTGATATTAATTAAAATTAATGAGGTAATTAGAATTAGTATAATTATTACATACTCCCTCCATTCCATTCCAATTGACGTTTAAGGTTTTTGAATTTGTTTCACTCCAATTAACGTTTTTAGATTACCAATAAAGAACAAACTCTTTTCTCCAATTTTACCCATATCTTGATTTTAGAGTAAGTTTTCTGTCATGACCCGAACCCGAGGGCACGTGACCGACATTAGGGAATTGGAAGGTATAAGGCCCCCGAAACCCGTAGTAAGCCTAAAAGAAAAGATAAACAACATCTTACAATTTAAAACTTTATTTTAAAATAGAACACAATAACAAACTGATTTTTCTAAAATTTAAAACATAATTGAATACATAATTAACATATTTTCAGCGTCACATATATAAATCAAACTTAAATCATTATACATAAACGTGGTGCATATAAATAAAATACCCAAATACACTTAAGTCATACAATTCATAGTACATTTACTACTGCAACTACCTAGAACATTATGATAGTACAACTTACAATGACCTACATAAAATTGCCGGTGATGAAGAAATATGACGTGGAGGTAGTCTGAGGTTGAACTCCCAAGCTCTTGAAAAAATATAAATTGAGAGGAATCAGACCTCACTGAGTAAGTCAATGAAAAGAGCTGTACGGTTTGAAAACCTTTTTAAAAATTATATATATTTATAATGAAAATAATTTATAATGTATAGGTATAACTTTTGAAAAATCTCGGTAGAACCCTAAACCCAAAAATCTAAATGGCCAACTGGGCCCACTTATTCCAACTAGATTATCGGTCCCCGAGAGCAAAGGCATCAATCGAGGCACCAAGTCGTAGTCATTCACTTAATCCAAATATATGGCACTGGCGGTCCTCGAAAGCTAGGGCATCAATCGAGGCACCCATCCCAGTCCATTTTTAACCTTACAATCATTGGCGGTCCCCGAGAGCAAAGGCTTCCACCAAGGCACCCGTCCCATTTTAACATCCACTAGTCATATATATATCGGATCCATCTCTCAATCTCTACCATGTGCACATAGTCCTAGTGAAGCCCACCAGGTATCCCGTTCTACCAAAATTTCTCAAAATCGACTTTTAAATAAATAAAAAATGCATTTTAAATCTTAAATAACAATATTAAATTAAATAAAATCATATAATCAGTATTAAAAATATGAGCACATGCATTCTTTAAATAAACACACGCACAGATCGTTCTATTGACTTATAAGATGAATGCGAAGGCTGACGACCACGTGTCTGCCTCGATCTCACGACTTCTGCTCTGATATGCTCTAGAAAGAAATAACAAATCGATTTTAAAACATGACTATGAAATAAAATTGAAAATCAACAAAACAGTGAATTTCCAGGCTGACTCGAGGAAGACTGGACAAGACTCGATAGATAGGATAAAACCTAACTAACAGTAGAAATTATTATGAATATCACGTTTTATGAAAAATCTACTGAAATTTCAACAGAGTCTCCTCTGTAAAATGGACATCTCTCTACCAAAGGTAGAGCTAAACCTGCATAGAAAATGCACTTCTAATAACCACAGACATACACACTCGAGTCGGACTTCAAAAACTACACTTAGCCCCGACTCAGATCACAACTCAACAAAACATCAAGAAATGATATCATTTATTTTCCAAAATACATATATACTAAAAATATATAAAATCTCAATTATTCAAAAATTAAACAACTCACTTTGCATTTCATTATCAAAATATAATTATGACCTAAATTAAAACCATTACATCAAACATACTAAATACAACCTTATATTCAGTTTTTTTGTTACCAAAATAATGTATTATAAATATATATAATATTTGGAATTAATATTCAAAATTAACATTACTTAATTAAAATATCAATTAATTTATAAAAATCCACTAAACCTCTTAAATATTAATAAAACTAGCTAAAATATATGTTTAACTATAATTAACATAAAATTACATTTGTACCCCTAAATACATAAATTACATAATGTACTATTAATACTAAAAAAATTCCTTAAAATTATTTAATCATCTAAAAATTATTTTCTCAAAATTAAATTTCTTAATATAATTAAAACATAAAATCAACTAATAATTTCTTCTAAAAAAATATAATTTAACCTAATAATCACATTTGATATAAACTCAAAAATATTTATAAAAATAGTATAAAAATTATAATTTGAGTTCTAAAATTAATAACATTTAATAATAACCTCAATTATTAAAATTTTATAATTCTTTTCACAATAATTTTCAAAATTAATAAAAATATTAATTAAATACCCAAAATTTACAAAAACTTATAATTAACACCAAAATTCCTAAAACCTTAAAACAATCAAAACATGACAAATATATAACCTTAATTTACTCTAATTTACTAATTAACCAAAGAAAAATCCAATAAATTCAAATAAAATTAAATAAAATTATACAAAAATTTTGTAAATCAGGAAAAATTCAGAACGATGCTTAAAAAATTTGAATTTGAACAACCAAATGGTATAACTCAACATTTAGCTTAGAACAACCTAAAAACAACACCTAGTTCCATTCAATAACCATAAAACAACCCTAGAACAACCCAGAACAACTCACCTTCAACCTCTAATTTCGATGCATGAGGTGAGTTGCAGTGGCGGTTTCCGGCTTGGATTGACGCCTGAGAAGATGAGGGAAGCTGGGGAAGCTTCGGTGGCGTCGGATCAACTCGGATCGAAGGTGACAGAAGGAGAAGAAGAAGGACAGCAGCAGCGGAAACACCTGGAAGCTTCAAGCTCACAGTGGTGATGGAGTCTTGGTGGTGGAGGAGGAAATGGCACGGTGAGAGCGAAGACGGGGGCTGTGGGCAAGCGGAGATGGAGGATGACAGCAGCTTGGGTCATTTTCTGGAGGGGAGGTAAGCTTTCTTTCCTTTCTCTCTCTCTCTCTCTCTCTCTCTCTCTATATATATATATATATATATATATATATATATATATATATATACATACATATATATGTATATATATACATATATGAACTAGCAACACATAAAACAACTATGAATTTCATATAGTTAATAATAATAATAATAATAATAATAATAATAATAATATAGCTAGCTAATTAACAACTATTTAATATAATTTAAAATTATTTGCTAATAATGCAAATTAAATGTTTATTTATATAAAATGTAGGGTATTACATTTTCTATTGGAGTAATTGTAATTCACATTTACTTTTAGTATTTTCTAAAAGAGGGTTACATAGTTATTTGCACCTATAATTATGTTTATTAAATATGATTCTTAATATTTGTGAAACTAACTTAAACGACAATTGGAATGGAACGAAGGAAGTATATAATAATTATTCTAATGATTGTTTACACTTAAGTACTCTATGGCATTTATTAAGGATCATGGTTTGTTTTGGCATTTAAGTACTCTATGCTTCACATTTGTTTACAGTTTAGTACCATTCTAACTAATATCATCATTATTTTATGAGAAAACATTCATATAATAATAAATTTCAATGATAAATTTATTCTATATATGATTTATGATCAATCTAACCAATTTGTTATTTTTAAAAATATTGTAAATTTATTTTAAACATCATTTCTTTTTATTCATGATTAAATTAAAAACACCTTTAAATGTGATTTTTTTTGTGAGTTTATTATAGTTAGCTGAATGATATATATATATATATATATATATATATATATATATATATGTGGGATAAGTACATTTTGGATCATTGTAGTTTTTCCTTTTTGCAAAACCACTCTTGTGGTTTGTTTTGGCATTTAAGTACTCTATGCTTCATATTTGTTTACACTTTAGTACCATTCTAACTAATATCATCATTATTTTATGGAAAACATTCATATAATAATAAATTTCAATGGTAAATTTATTTTATATATGATTTTTGATCAATCTAACCAATTTGTTATTTTAAAAAATATTGTAAATTTATTTTAACCACCATTTCTTTTTATTCATGATTAAATTAAAAATACATATAAATTTAATTTTTTATGAGTTTATTGTAGTTAGCTAAATGATATATTATTCGTTATATGATTTTAACATTGAAAATGCATATTATTTTTACATTAAAGTATACATTTTAAACAATATTTATTAGAAGGGTACTAAAGTGTAAACAAAATGTGACACACAAGGTAGTTAACACAACATTGGCAAAACCCCATGAACCAAAATTGTATTTATCCCTATATAATATGCATTTTCAACCCTATATTATATGTAGATAACAAAAATGACATAGTTTTATCGAACATTATGTCATTTTGATTAAAGTAAGTAGTAATCTTACATATAAAAATGAGAGGGGTAATATATATATATATATATATATATATATATATATATATATATATATATATATATATATATATATATATATATATATATATATATATACACACACACACACACGATTGTCAAAAAATATATATAATATAGGGTTAAGCATACACAATAATTTTGCTGATAATATGTATTAAATATATGTTCATACAAAAATATATAAACAAACATAAAATTTTACTATTTACTTCTTGGTAATAAATATAAATTCAATCAATAGTATAAATTTGTATATAATATAAATTTCTAAATTTCCTTTTTGAACCGTACCATACCAATCTGTTTCGAAATAACCGAATCTTAATACCGAACTATCCCCAAAAATAGGATGGTACTGTTATAGAGATTTTGAATTTGGTATTGGTACTGGAGATTTTATTCTGGATATTTTAAATTTTCAAATTTTTAGATTTATTTAATTAGTGGAAAAATAAATTTAAGGTTGTTTACTTTTACTAATATAATTATTTTAAATATATAGAAAAAAGAAAAAAATATATAAAAATAACACGGAGAAATTATGTAAATATTAAAAAAAAGTTTCAAAAATGTATACAAATATAAAAACTAAGAAATATATAGATAATTTTAATCCCATATTAAGCGTTAAAAAATATTGTTTATTCAAATAAATATTACAATAAAAAACTATTTAATAATTAAGTCATTAAAAATATAATTTTTTATCAATTTTTAAAAAAATTATCGATTAGTTCTTTCGTTCACAATTTTAAATTAAGGAAACATGAGTTTTTGTTTTTAGTAAAATTGGATTTTTAATTTTATAACTGATAAAAATAACGCTCAAACATTTCTTGAAACTTTTGGAACCAATACATTTGCAAAATATGAAAACATAGACAAAATGGAGTTTCCATGCATCATGGATTTTATACAATACCTTAAGGGTATTGCTACCTTTAAAAAATATTAATTTGAAACAAAAAAGTTACTTTGTTACGTTAAGTTAACTGGTTATAAGTTTAAAAAAATTACAATTATAGTTTAAAATTTAAATTAAACGTTTGTGATCCACCATACATTATTTTATGGTCAAATATAAATTGTAGAGTTAACACATTAAATTAAAATATAATTTTATATATAACAAAATAAAATTATTATATAACAAAAATTTCAATTGAAAAAATAGTACAATCAATTTAATTTTTTACTGTTTAACAAATTATAATATCCCGTATTTTTAAATATTTTAATATTGCATCGGGATATGCAGTGTTAATAATTTTTGTATATATTTATGATATTTCATGAGTTGCTATTTAATTAAAATTGATTTTTAATTGTTTTATATTATTTTAAGTACTTTACGTAAAATTTTCCCGGAACTTGCATTTTTAAAAAAATTGACACGTAAATTATTTATTATTAATTATTTTAAATAGATTTTCGCATTTGCATGAACTCATATATATTTTTAAAAGTACTAGATAGAGTGTATATGTGTGTATTTATTTATTTAACTAGGGTTTAATTAATTACCCTAATATTTTTATTTATTATTTATTAATTAGTTTAATATTATTTAATTATTTTTGGTATATAAATTATTAAAATATTAAATTATATGTGTGTGGTGTATATTTAATGTGTGTGAGTTTATATTATTTTAATATATAGTGTAAAAGTATATATATATATACATATACATTTAATATTAAACAAAAATATAAAGTTTGATTAATTTACGGTTTTGTCATTCTCCCCTCTTCTCCCTCCCGATCGCTTCCATCGCCGTTCCACCACCTGCCATCCTGTTTTCCCACCGTCGATGCGCCTCCCAGCATGCCACCTCCTTCCTCCAGCTGTTCCGACGCCAGCAAAGTCCATTTCCGACGTCAGGAAGCTCGTTTTGACCGGAGATGCCAAAACTTTTCTCACCGTCGTTCACGGTGATTTCGGCCACCATTTTCGACACCGTTGGTCTCTTTCTTCTCCTTGAGCTCCGGTGAGTGTGATTTCAAGCTTTGTTTGACTTAAAATGGTCTTGATTTGCTTAGGTTTTGATTTTGGTAATTCAACCATTTTAGGGTTCTTGATTTTTTTTGAACTTTGAATTGATTGATTCATGAAAAATTCCTTCACAAATGTTGTTCCCCTTATCTTAATCTACATATGTAAATTTTTTTAGAATTTTTGGAAATTATTTTGATTTTTGGGTATTTTTGAATATTTTTGTATTATTTTCTAATTTTCGAAAATTAATTAAATAAATTATGAAATTATGTTTTATGATAATTATAGGTGTTTAAATGAATTATATAAATTTATTTGGAATTTTTATATATTTATTTTGAATTTATATAGTTTATGTAATTTTGAGAAAATAGGGTTAATTGTGTTTTAATTGAAATTAATTAATTAATTGAGTTTATTTATTGATATTATTGATATATATGTTGAGAAAATTAATTTTGTGCAATTATATTATTTTTGGTGAATTTTTGGAATAATTTTAGTATATATATATATATATATAGGGGTATTTTGGTAATTTTACCCTAAATTGGCTAAAAATGTAATTAAATTGGTTTTAATAGTTATTTAAGGTATAAAAATGATTTCTACAAATGATTTAGTATTTTTAACTAATTAAAACTATTTTTCGTGAATTATTTTTAAATTATATATATAATATACGATTTTTCTAAATAAATGAGTTTTATCGGTTTTTACTGTGTTTTAGGATTAATTATGTAATTTCTACTTATTAAATATATTTCTATGATATAAGGGTATTTTCGATATTTTTATATTGTTCTGTGAATTGTGGACCTTGGTCGTTGATTTGTAGTTTGGAGTCCGACCGAGGGATTTTGATTGTGTTTTGTGTTTATTTTTGAAGTGTGTTTCTTTGCAGGGCCGGCTCTACTCTTTGAGTAGAGAGATGTCCATTTTACAGGGGAGGTTCTGTCAGATTTTTGGTAGAATTCTCGTAAAATGTGATATCTGGTCGAACCTTAATTTTAATTTTGTGTCCAATATTCTAGACTGAGTTTCTAGGATTTTCTGTTAGATTTATTCTGATGTCTATTATTTTTGTATGTTTAGTTGCGCTGAGACCGAGGCCTAGTGGACCAGGTCTGTCGGACCCATCTCGAGGAGCACACTAAGTGTGAGTTACTATTATATATATATATGCTTTAGGGTGCATGATTTAGAAATATATGTTTTATTTTGATTAATTATGCATAAATAATTCAATTAGTATTTATGTTTATTTTTAGTTTATATTCGGTATATTTTGGTATATTTTCAATTTATTATGCATGTTTTTATTAATAAATTATTCTCAAAATGTTTTCATGTATATCCTTGGCATAATCTTAGTTTATTTTGTAATTTAATTGGATTTATTTAACGTATATATACTCGAAATATACTTGGGTTTACTTTTGATATATTTCTAGTATATATATGGTTATTGTTGCTATTTTATTCAATTCATGCATCATTTATTTTTATGAATGTATGCTTTATATTGTAATGAAGGATATCAATAGAACATGCTACCTAGTGGGCGACACTAGGACCGAGTACGTACCGGTACGCTGATAGCATTTAGGCTATATTACTAACCATTTATGGATATTGATTGAATATGATTATTTGATGTGTGATATGATTTGGGAGTGTGATTGCTGGAGCTCGGTTTGACCAAGTGTCTCAGGGCCAATCACACTGACAGTCAGACTGTTGGAGCCTCGGTCAACTTAGTGTCTCTGGGCTAGTCTACTGTCTAAATGTGTCACGACCCAAAAAAGGGGCCATGACCGGCGCTAGGGAACGAGAATTCTTTCGAATCCGGAACCCGTAGCAACCCTAAAAATAAAATAAAATATGCAATAGTAATAGTAACAATATCAAACTTGCAGCGGAAATAAAAATCATAAATATAATAATAACATTTTCATTACTGGATTTAAATCAAATCTCATCTCATCACATATATATAATCTCTTTAATACAAATCCAGTTTTAATATAATACATCTCTTTAAATAAAATACATGAAATCCCACACTTTAATTCACAACTACTGCAGTGTCTAGATTATAAAAATAAGACTTAAGTAAATAATTTACACAAAGAAGCCGGGGCGGAAGAAATCCGGCGTATAGACCTGCTACTGAGGTCTGAAGAAGTTGACTCTCCTGAAAAATTATCAACGGAGGGGAGTCAGACCTCACTGAGTGAATTACTATAATATATATACATACACACTAAATGACAATGCATACAGTCAACAACATATATCTAATATGTATATATACAGGCAATTACACACAGATGCAATAAAATCATTTTATATATATTTCATTGAAAATCATCTTTTATGAAGGATCACATAGAACCCTAGAATATTGCAACCTCAAAAATAGTGTTAGACAACACTCTAGCCATACAGGCTCACTTAATCCAAATATATCCACTTAATCCATTTAGACAGTAGATTGGCCCCAAGACACTAAGTCAACCGAGCTCCAGCAGTCTGACTGCCAGTGTGATTGGCCCCGAGACACTTGGTCAACCGAGCTCCAACAATCACACCCAAACCATATCTCACACATATCAATAATCACATCAACTCAATATCCACAAATGATTAGTAGTATAGCCTAAATACTATAGGCGTACCGGTACGTACTCGGTCCTAGTGCTGCCCACTAGGTAGCACGTTCTATCGATATCCTTCATCATTAATAATATAAAACATTCATTCACAAAAATAAATGATGCATGAATGTAAATGAAATAACAATGTAATACCCTATATATTTTACTTAAATAAAAAGGGATACTTATCAAATAGTATTATTAATGATTACTCATGCATTATAATATATGTATGTTAATAATATTTAGAGTTATTAATGCATGTGAGTATTATTTACTTGTCATCTAGGATTACATTGTATAGTATTATAATTGTTTTGTTTTTATTATTATTATTATTATTATTATTATTATTATTATTGCTAATTAAAATGATATTAAATTTTAAGGCTATGCATGTGTGCCTATAGATAAATATACATATATGTATGCACATTAGTAGGTTGTATAATATATATATGCATGTATATGTCTATACATATATATGTATATATGTATGTGAACATCTATATGTTTATACATATATATCTTTATAAGTTATAGTATAAAGCATATTTATATATATGTATATATATACACCCGCACATACCTATATATATATATATATATATATATATATATATTATATATATATATATACTCATTAAAACACATCAAAACACCTAAAAACCCAAAAAACACCCACCTTCTTCTTCTTTCCGTCACATATCTGCCTCTCCTCTCCCTGTGCAGCTTCCTCCCTCGTTCAAGACTCCATGACCGCCACGGGCTGAAGCTTCTTGGTTGCAGCTGCTGTTCTTCTTCTTCTTCTTCTTCTTCTTCTTCATTTCTTTCACCTGGCAGCATCTCATCTCCCTCGCGCGACAGCTCTTCCTCAGTCCACCTGCCCAGCTGCGTTCCCTGCCTGTCGTTGCTGTCTGCTCCGCCTTAGCAGCTCCACCTTCTCCATTTTCCGATGGCAGCAGGTCTTCCCCTTCCCCCTGCTCTATCCCGCTGCTTGAAGGTGAGAGATGCTCACCTGTTTTCTTCCTTTTCTTCCTTCAATTTTCAGCTTGATTTTGGCTATTCTAGGGAGATTAATGTTAGTTAACATTCATTTGAGTTGGTTGTAATTTTCTTGAATTTTTGGTAATTAAAGTGAATTTCCAGAAATTTATTTAATGTTTATTTGGTTATTTAGAATGTTATTTAGCTATAATTAGCAATTAGGGAGATTATTATTGATTATTTTTGAGCAAAAATAAATTTATTGAGATTTTTGGTAATTATTTTGATTTTAGTGAATTTTGAAAATTTTAAAACTATTTTAGGAATTTTCGGGAATTAATCATAAAAATAGCAAATAATAATGATAATTGACATTTTGGTGATATTAAGTGTTGAAATTAAGTTTAGGGTAAAGTAGATAATTTAAGAAAATTATACAATTTTTTTTTTGGAATTTTTATACTTTATGTCAAAATTTAGTAATTAGGCTAATTTTGAAAACTTTGGGTTAAATAGGTTATGAAATTTGATAAATGAGGTTATTAGTGAGTAATATGAATTTTAGAACTCAAATCATAATTTTTGAGATTTTTTTTATATATACTATTTTTATAACTATATTTGAGTTTATGCCAAATTTGATTTTTAGGGTAAATAATATTTTTGGGAGGAAATTTGTTGGTTAATTAAATGTTTTAATTATATTAAGAAAATGTATCTTGAGAAAATGAATTTTTGACATGATTAAATAATTTTTAGGAATTATTTTCAGTATTAAAAGCTCATTATGTAAATTATGTATTTTAGGGGGGTAAAAATGTAATTTTACACTAAATATGATAAATATATATATATATATATATATATATATATATATATATATATATATATATATATTTTAATTAGTTTTATAATAATTAAAGGGTTTGGATAATTTTTATAAATTAATTGATAAGATTTCCTAAGTAATGTAAATTTGAATAATGGAGATTTTGTATAATTTTTATTTATTCTAGCATGTATGTATGTGGTATATGTATTTAAGAAACTAATATTATTAACTTTTGATATTTATTTGAGTTGTGATCTCGGTCGGGGCAAATTGTATTTTGGGAGCCCGACTCGAGTGAATGGTTTTGGAAATTAGAAGTGCATTTTCTATGCAGGTCTGGCTCTACCTTTGGTAGAGAGATGTCCGTTTTACAGAGGAGACTCTGTCGAAATTTCGGTAGATTTTCTCGTAAAACGTGATATCCGTAAAATTTCTACCGTTAGTTAAGTTAAATCCTGTCTGTCGAGTCAGTTTGGAATTTCATTGCTTTGTTGATTTCTGGTTTCGGTTTCCATAGTCATATTTTAAAGGGTCGATTATTATTTTCCTTTAGATCATCTCGGAGCAGAAGCCGTGAGGCCGAGGCAGACGCGTGGTCGTCAGCCTTCACATTCATCCTGTAAGTCAGTAGAACGATCTGTGCATGTGTTTATGTAAAAATGCATGCGCTCGTATTTTATTATGTTGATCACATGATTATTTAATTTAATGCTATTATTTAAGATTTAAACGCATTTTATTTATTTAAAAATCGATTTTGAGAAGTTTTGGTAGAACGGGCTACCTGGTGGGTTTCACCAGGACTATGTGCACATGGTAGAGATTGAGAGATGGATCCGTGATATATATGATTGACGAATGTTAAACTGGGACGGGTGCCTCGATGGAAGCCATTGCTCTCGGGGACCGCCAGTGATTGTAAGGTTATTAATGGACTGGGATGGGTGCCTCGGTCGATGCCTTTGCTCTCGGGGACCGCCAGTGCCATATATTAGGATTAAGTGAATGACTACGGCTTGGTGCCTCGGTTGATGCCCTTGCTCTCGGGAACCGGTAGTCTAGTTGGAATAAGTGGGCCCAGTTGGCCGTTTAGACTTGGGTTTAGGGTTCTACGAGATTTCCAAAAGCTATAATTATATATATTATAAATTATTTTCACTATAAAAAAATATATATATATATAGTTTTCAAAAAGGTTTTCAAACCGTACAGCTCTTTTATTGACTTACTCAGTGAGGTCTGATTCCCCTCAATTTATTTATTTATTTTTTTTTCAGGAGCTTGGGAGTTCGACCTCAGACTACCTCTACGCCGGATTTCTTCTTCACCGGCAATTTTATGTAGGTCGTTATAAGCTGTACTGTGTATTAATCTAGGATGCTGCAGTAGTATATGTACTGAGGATCTGTATGGTTTAAACTAAATTATGTAGTTTATTTGTACGAAATACATTTATGTATATGACATAAATTCAATTTATAATGTGAGATCTTGAATCATATTTTTATTAAACACTTGAATTGGTGTAAAGTGAGAAAAATCAGTTTGATAATATATTCTGTTTTTAATTAAGGTAAAAATATGAATTCTTTTATTTTCTTTTCCTTTAGGCTTACTACGGGTTTCGGTGGCCTTATGCCTACCCATTCACTAGTGCCAGTCACGTGCCCTTGGGTTCGGGTCGTGACAAACAATATAACCCATATATATATACCAGAAATATACCAAAAGTAAACCAGGTATATTTCGAGTATATATAGGTCAAATAAATCCAGTCAAATCATAAATTAAACTAAAAATATATTTAAAAACATTTTAAATATATTTTATTAACAAAACATGTATATAATTTATTATATACCAAAAATATACCAAAAATATACTTAAATACAAATCACATTATTTATGCATTTTAATCAAAATAAAACATATATTTCTAAATCATGCATCCTAAAGCATATATATATAGTATAGTAACTCACCCTAGTGCACTCCATGAGATGGGTCCGACGGGCCTGGTCCACTAGCCCTCGGTCTCGGCGCAACTAAATAAGAAATAAATAACCGACATTAGAATAAACCTAACAGAAATCCTAGAATTCGATCTAGAGTATTAAATATGGAAACAGAATTAGGGTTCGACTGGACATCACGTTTTACAATAATTCTACCAAAAATTCGACAGAACCTCCCCTGTAAAACGGACATCTCTCTACTCAAAAGAGTAGAGCCGACCCTGCAAGGAAATACACTTCGAAAATACACCACATCTCGTTCACACACCCCTCGGTCGAACTCCAGACTACAATCTACCGATCGGGGTCCACAACCACATAATAATTCTGATAATACCAAAAATACCCTTAAAACCTAAAAATACATTTTATAGGTAGAAACTACATAATTAACCTTTAAAACACATTAAAAACCAATAAAAACTCATTTTATTAGTAAAATCGTATCTTATATATATAATTGAAAATAATTCACAAAAAATAGTTTTAATTAGTTAAAAATACTAAATAATTTTTAGAAATCATTTTTATACCTTAAATAACTATTAAAACCAATTAAATTACATTTTTAGACAATTTTGTGTAAAATTACCAAAATACCCCTATGTATATAAATATACTTAAATTACTTCAAAAATTCACCAAAAATTATACAATTATCCAAAATTAATTTTCTCAACATATTTATCAATAATATCAATAATTAAACTCATTTAACCAATTAAATTCAATTAAAAAACATAATTAACCCTAATTTCTCAAAATCACATAAACTTCAATAATTCAAAATAAATACTTAGAAATTCATAAAAATTCCAAATAAATTCCTATAATTCATTTCAACACCTAATTTAACCATAAACCCCAATTTCATAATTTAAATAATTAATTTCCGAAAATTAGAAAATAATAATAAAATAATCAAAAAATACCCAAAAATCCAAAAAAATCTCCAAAAATTCCACAAAAATTCATACATGTAGATTAAGATACTAGGAACAACATTTGTAAATAGAGTTTTCATGAATCAATCAATTCAACGCTCAAAAAAGTCAAAAACCCTAATATGGCCGAATTCGAAAAATCAAAACCTAAGCAAATCTAAACCATTTTAGCTCAAACCAAAGCTAAAATCACACTCACCGGAGCTCAAGGAGAAGAAAGAGATCGACGGTGTCAAAAATGGTGGCTAGAAACGTAAGGTGTGAAGAAATGGAGCTTCGATCGAAAATGGAAGAGAAGGGGCTTGCCGGCGCCAGGGAAGGGAGCTGGGGGCAGCGGAGCAGCTGGCTGAGGAAGGTGGAGCTCCTGGTGGCACATCGACGATCGGGAATCGGAAGTTGCAGGCGGTGGTGAGGGGTGGTGGTCGGGCGCGCACGGGAAGAAGAAGAAGAAGAAGAAAAAGAAAGAAAAGAAAAAAGAAAGAAAAAGAAAAAGAAAAGAAAGAAAAAAAAAAGGAAAAAAAGAAAAAAGAAAAGAAAAAGAAAAAGAAAAATACTTTTAATAAAATATGTAGAAAAATTTACATCCACACACATAAAATTTAAAATTTTAATAATTAAATAACAATAAATTAATAAATAAATAATAAAATATTAGGGTAAAATACTAAACCCTAATTAAATAAATGAATTATATGTATACACGTGTTTAATATTTTAAAAATATGTATGAGTTCATGCAAGTCCGAAAATATATTTAAAATAAATTAATAATAAATTATTTACGTGAAAATTTCCCCGAAAATGCAAGTCCCGGGAAAATTTTACGTAAAACACTGTAAATAAGACACAATAATTAAAATAGATTTTAAATACATATCAACTCCTGAAAATATCGTAATATATATACAAAATTTATTAACACTACATATCCCGGTAAAATATAAAAATATTTAAAAAAATACGGAATATTACAGTCTTCCCCCCTTACAAGAATTCGTCCCTGAATTCCAAAAAAAAAATAGGATCAAGAAGGAAAGAGATACGGGTAAGAAGCTCGCATCTCAGCTTCAGTCTCCCATGTATGCTCCTCAACTCTGTCGCTATGCCACAAAACCTTGACCATCAGAATCTGCTTCGATCGCAACTGTCGAACTTGATAATCAACGATCGCCACAGGTTCTTCCACAACGTCAAATCTTCGTTCACTTCTATACTGTCAAGTTGCAACACGTGTGAAGGGTCTGAGATATACTTCCAACATCGAGATATGAAATACTGGATGCACTTATGACATACTCGGAGGCAAATCCAACCGATATGCAATAGTGCCAAC